>CM076575.1:1571081324-1572281324 GCA_034641835.2 Pinus albicaulis | reverse complement strand
TGTAAACCTTCCTTAGGCTCGCCACTGGGTATTCCTGGTTCTTTTTTACCTTGAACTTCTCGGGCTCCTCCCACCATTGTTTAATAGTATCAACTATTGGGACGGCGTGAGTAGCAGCCCATTCTCGAGTGAAATGCTGGTTTGGGCGAGGCAGTGAATAATAAATGTGTGCATCCGAGCCTACCAGCGTAGTGAAAGCTCTGCCTTCGTAATCCCTGATCACAAATTTCTCAGGGTCTGTCTTTTGTATGATCCAGTCTATGATCTCCGGACATGGGAATATGGCTGGATGCGCCCCTGCCAGATGGAGTTTGGATCTCTTTACCGCCAAGTACACTTCCCGGTCTGGGAGCTCTTCTGGAAATTCTTCTTCCAGTTTGGAAAACTCCTGATAAATCTGGTACCAACTCATGCTGTCGTCTTTTGAAAAAGTACATAGTGTATCTCGGTATATTGGGGGTGGGGACATCACCACCAGCTCATCAATCTCTTCCACTATTTTCTTGTCCTTTCTCCGAGATAGCGGGGGCGCCATGTCACTAGAATCTGAGAGTACAGGTATGCACTCTATGTCTTCACCTGTCAAATTCAGAAAGGAGTCCCACGATAAGAACGACATGGTGATAAAATCCAGTTACAATTTAGTGATGAAATCTAACTGTGTTAATGCAAAAACTGGACTAGTGAGTCGCTGGGTCGCGGATCACACACAGGTCCCGGGCGCGACCCTGCGACCTTGCGACCTGGCGACCTGGGGGTCGCTGGGTCGCTAAGTCGCAGATATGATAAAAATGGGAAAACGCGACCTAGCGACCTGGCGACTAGGTCGCTGGGTCGCAAGGTCGCAAATCCCGAAAATGGGGAAAATGCGACTCTGCGACCTCGCGACGAGGTCGCTGGGTCGCAGGTCGCAGATTGGCTTGCCGGGGGTTTTGCGCGCGCGGCCTTGAACTCTTTTGCCCCCTTTCTCTTGGGAATTTGCAGGGTTTCTGGGCCCAGGGGAAACTGTGGCATGGTTTTAAAGTTAAAGGGATGATGCCATGGGGTGAAACAGCAAACAGTGAGGTTTTGGGCAATTTATGCAACATGTAATTTGTAAAGACCTCGGAAAACATTGAAGCACGGTCAAAAGTCAATTTAAAGGCTACAGGGGAGATGGGTTTAGTAAGAAAATTATTAAAACGGAAACAGCAGGAAGAAATGGCAACTTACCCGGGAAAAACTCGTCAGTTGAGCTGTCAGAGGCGTTTTCCTTACAAATCGCTGAATGTGAATAATGCGACCTGCGACCCCCCTTTTATAGGAAGTCGCACGTGCGGGCCATTAATGCGGGTCGCTGGGTCGCAGATTCGTCAAACCTTGAGTTTTGCGACCTTGCGACCCGGCGACCTGGGGTCGCTGGGTCGCAAGGTCGCTAAGTCGCGATTTTCGGAAAATGACCAAATTGCGACCTGGCGACCTGGCGACCTGGGTCGCTAGGTCGCTAGGTCGCAGTTTTCATAAGTTTATGTAATGTGCGACCTGGCAACCTGGCGACCTGAGGTCGCTAGGTCGCAAGGTCGCAATTTGCATGAATGTCTACTTTTGCGACTTAGTGACTTAGCAATTTCTCTTTAGTTCTAAGGGGCTCCAAAATTTTAAAAAGGTAGTCTTTTTTGGAGGGTGTTGTAAAGGTTACAACATGATTATGTGCAGATTTTTCAAAATGTCATAATCCATGATGAGTTAAATATTTTAGTCTTAACTTTTCATGCTTTAAATTTCATGTTATAGATAGAGAATAAAGATATTTCAAACTGTTTAAAATTGACAAATAAGTAGATAGTTAGAGAATAAATGAGGAGCTCAACAGTTTAATCTGAGCCCTCGGATGAAATAAGGTTAGAATTAGATAGCTTTTTTCTTTAAAAGAAAAATGGATTTAGGGTTGCAAGCTCAAATGCAGCCATGCAAATAATAAAAAAATGTTAGAATAATGATGAGTAGGTAGAAAGAAGTTCTGCAAGGCATGTAGCAAAACGTTATCTAGCAAATTACTAATTTCCCCTCCCCCATAATGTTCCAGTATTCAAAACCTTTAGTCAAAGAGGCTTAGAGCATTTCTCTGACTTTTTTTGGGACCGGACCCAAGGTTACTAACTGATTGGTAAAGAGTATTGGATTCCCTTCATAAAATCCCATTTCCTCAACATATTCACCATTTTCCAAAAATATAATCCCTTTTCCTAAGTTAAAATACCTTTTTTCTTAGAAAAAGTAAAAACCCGTCTTAATTAATCTCATTTCATGCAAAAACAATTCAAACCCACAAAATACAAATTATCCTAAGTATTATGTGTAAATATTTAAAATGGGACTATTATTGTGCTCAAATGCATATTTTTACACTTTGCTTAGTTTAATTATATGTATTCTTCATTCATTATATTCATCTCATATTAACTCCAACATAATGTATTAAATCCTTTATAACCACCGCTTCCCGTAGATATATTAACTCCTTTGTTTTAAATAACCCAAACCCACTATTTTAATGTTTAACCTATGGTCTAAATACCCATGTGGTAAAAATTACCCCGTCTATTCCTCAAAGGTTAAACATGTTATATGTAATAAAACCCGCCTTCATAAAACACATAAATGTCATTCATTTACTTTGTAAACACGTATCCCACCTATTACATTATAATATTATGTTTATACGTTTAAACTACATTTAAACGTATTAAAAAACCCTGACGCATATAATTATCTAGGCCCCATGGCCCACATACCAAGCAAGTCTATCAACTGATCTCCGCCATTCGCATACCTTCCTCCAAATCCAATGAACCAAATTCGATATTGCAAATTCAATAGAGCTAATGTTAATCATTTTAAGATTTGCAAAATAGGTTGCTTTACTCTATTACCTCTCGTCCACGTGGTGCCAAATTACTGGATCGCATTCGATCCAAATAATCTTTTTACAACTTATAGCCCATGCGATAACCATTGATGGTTTTCTCCTCCCACTGGCATTAAAACAACCCTTCCTCTAATTTGACTGCCATTCAATGCTAATTATAGTTTAAAACTTAAAAATTTGTTATAAAGCTTCATATGCATGAACTTAAACCATTTTTCAGTGTTTTAAACCATCTTCAATTGAAAAAAAAAGTTAACATTTCTCCTGTTTTCACACTCAAAGAACTAGAAACCCACTTCAACTGTTGTTGAGACTGCTTGAAGCTTCTAGTTTACTTCCAAAGACTTCAACATCCATCAGAAAACCTCTCCGACGCCTCAGAAACCCATTTTAAAGATCAAATACCTACAAAAATAGGTATTCTTAGAAGAAAATAACATTCCCTTCATTTGAAAGAACCAATTTTCTGAGAAATTGAGCCTTATAAAGCTATTTTCCCACAGAAAGAGCCCTATTTTTTTCTGTACAGAACGGATTCGTTGCTAAACCCTGATAAAATTATGATTTTGATACTGCAATATGTTTTTAAATCAAAATTGAAGTAATTTTAACCTTTTATAGACTTTAAAGACCCTTTGATTGAATAGAGAAACCATTTTCAAATAATCAGAATCCTTCTGTGCCTTAATTGAACCATTTTATTCAAGTTTATCCAAGAAGAGTAGAAAACCCTGGTTCTACCTTTTCCTGAATCTGTAATGAGTTTGAAGATCATTTTTAGACCTAAAATTGAAGGTTTAAACCAAAAACAAAGCCATCTTGTGCCTATTACTATTCAATAGACCTCTGTCACACCAGAAATACCGTCAATAGACAATTTAAACTTACAAAAGAGTACAAAAAATCCTAAATATAGAGTTTCAAGCATCTAGAAGGTCTAAAATGTCAAAATAAAACCCAAAAATGACTTCCAAAACCACTATTGTAGTAAACCCTCTGTAACCTCCTGTTGTAGATATTGATCATACACCCTTAGCTAATGTTGATCACAAAATAGTTGATCTAATGATAGAATTTAATATTCTAGACCTTCATTGCTGGAGTCTAGAAAAATCCTTAGATCAGGGAGACGAAGTACAAATTTGGGAGTCAAATCTACCCAAGTATGTAGTTCCACATACCGATAAGTGTCCAAAAGTCATTAAGTTGTGTCAAGCCTATTATTCCCTTGAACAAAGAGCTATGGTTGATGCTAACAAATAAGTATTGTTCACTATTATTGCAGAGTCTATAAACCTAATGCTTCAGCTGAAACCAGATCCAGATTCAGTTCCCTTATCCATAGAAGTACTCACAAAGCTTTACATTATTCTGGACTTTCCTAAAGGGTTTCATATCTTCCAATCATTCATGCCTGCATATGTTGAAATCCAAGAGATAAACCCTCCTTATTGTACTTCCAAATTTCTCAGAAGGGTCAAGGCATGTCATTTCTATGTTATCCTTTATCCTACATTATATTACTGATGAGAATACAGATGAGTCAATTCTTGGTTTCATATATACCTTTGTGCCTAGTCAACCTCCTTCTGTCATTTATAACTATGATGAATACATAGCTGATAATGTCCATGATCATCTTGTGAAATTTCCCATTGAAGGAGTTTTCAGATATTCATCCTTCCTCTCTCACATGTTCCTTTATTTTGAATAAGATAAGCTCCCAATAAATATTCAGAAATTGGATGTAGAAGGAAATCCATTATCAGTCATCTTTTGGACATCTCTAATAAAAGAAGAATCAACAAAATTCACTTATGTGGATTTTATAAATTGTTTTGTTCATCCATTGATAAACATGTTGACAATAGAGTACAACCAAGAATTAGTGATGAGATAAAGAAAGTGTTACAGCATACTGAACAAAGTAGAACTAAATATTGGTACCTTTACCAAAATCATACATAAATCAGAGTTTTTGGGTCAAATCTTTTCCCCTATAAACTACCAAAATACTTTCCAATGAGAGTTTTTGTCTTGGAGTACATAAGGAAAATTCTAAATTCAGATTCTATCAACTTCTTGGCTACCAAAAAGAAGACTCAATTTAAGTTGAAGAACCAAGTAGGACCTTTTATTTTCAATCACATGGATGTAGGAATAGAGGTGGAAAAACAGTCCTGGAATACAAATTTGAAGAAAGTTTCTTATGGAATTATGATCCTCAGGGAATACTTAGTAAAATGAGGGTAAAATGAAAATTGACCCCTTATATCCATGATAAAAGCCCTGAGATTGAACAATTTTTTAATCAAATAGAGTGGGTAGAAAATACCTTTTGATAGAATCAGTTAAACAGGGTGATACTAGTCACACCTTGAAAACTGTAAATCAAGAAGATAAAGCTAGTAAGAGAATCAGGGACTAAGGTACCTACACTGCTGAAACAACAACAGAGACTAGGTTTAAAATCATATATAATAAGAAGCCTAAGCTTAATATAATTGATAAAGAAAAATATACCATAGAAGTGGAAGATACAGATGTTCCAGAGACAAACAATGAGCCAGCCACAGAGATTATAAATGAAGAGCATCATGTTACTTCAAACATACACGTAATTGAGAAACAACAAATTATGGAGGCATCCTCCTCACAGCCAGCAGAGGATAAAGATATTGACACCAGAGAGAAATATAAACAGATAAAATTCAAGAATGAAGAAATCAAGAATGAGATTTATTCTTAGTATTTATAGCAAATTCTAGGAATCCAGAATAGGCTTCTGTCAGCTTTTGATTATTCAAACAAGAAGTTGATAATGTCAGTGCTTCAACAAATAGTCAAGACACCCAAAACAATATCAAATTACAAGAAATTTTACCTTGAAGTGCCTGTAGAGAGCATCCATCCATTGCATCAAACTGAATTTCACAAACAAACTTTAAATATGCTATATTCAACTATGGAAACAAAGGAAATGAGTGCCCAAAATCTCCAGAAAATAGTAATAAATATGAGAGATCAAATGAAGGTTGAAAAGGCTTCCTCATATGCTAAAGACCTTAGAATTAAGTCTTTAGAAGAATTAGTGATTCACACAGGGTATGACCCTACCAATGTAAAATTTGCAGAATAATTGGTGAAGAAAAAGAATGTTGATATTGCAGCACTTAGAAAACAACTCAAACTTCCGCTAGTAGAACATCCACAAGCCAAGGAAATTGTGCAAGAGGCAAGCCAAAAATATGATATGATGTACTTGATTTTACAAATGACAACACAGATTAAATAAATGGTAATCCAAATGGACAAGCTCGTCCATGAAAGAGAATCTGAAAAATCACAAGAAGTTCCTACAGTAATTCCCATGGAAAAAACAATTGTTCCTTCACCAATGGCAAAAGAGTTGGCACCAAAGTACCACTAGCCATAGTAGTACCAGTGACTTCCTCCACTAATTCAGTGACAAAATCCTCTACCACAACAGCTCAACAGTCTGATGAAGCCAATAAACTCATTAAGGCCATGGAAGAAATGTCAATTCAAACCAATGAAATCAATAGGTTGAAGAAAATGATTTAAAATATAGAAGACACTAAGAAGTTAGCCCAAATTAATGCAAAAACTCATGAACAAAGGGCTAATAGGTTAAATTTTGAGTTGAAGAACTTACAAAAGGATTTAACCTTGAAATAACCTATGTCATATGCGAGGAATCAACTGTGAACCAAAATCATTGAATCCATCAATGATGTTTTGCCATCAATATAGGTAAGTTATGAGCAAAAGGATTTACTACATGCAGCTAAAGAGGAGATTCATAAAACAAAGGATGAACTAGGTGCCAAACCTAAAGAGGCCCAAGAAATAATCAAATTTATCAACACTAAGAACAATGAAGAATTGGAGGAGATAGAAATTACTAACAGAATAGAGACAATTCTTGAAATAAGAAAAGTAATTTCAAAGAAAAACTTGATGAAGCAACTAGAAGAAAAGTGTGGAAACATGAACATAGCCATAACTAAATTTATGGTTAAATTTGAGATCTTAAGGAAAAAAGGTTTGCCAAATATTCTTCTTCTTAATGATAAAACTATGCCACAAGAGGGTTACAACAAGAAAATCAGAGATCATGGAAAAGAGTAGGTAAATAAAATAGAAGGATAGGGAATTCCTATAGGAAAGGTTATACATAAAAGCTTTGAAGACCTGTTTTATCTATAACATGAAATAAAACACCTCTTTGTGGTAAAACCAACATTTTCTAGATACACAGAGTCAGATGAGAACTTTAGGAAGTTTAGAAAGATCAAAATCCCTGATGAAGAATTTTTGGAAAAACTTACTGATTTGCTATAAAAGATAGTTTTATAGTGGAAGAGGATAAATTACATATTGTTGTTTTTACACAGTAAAAACATAAATTTATAGCAGTAAGGCAGTTAAAATAGTGATTAAAGTGTATCAGATGAAAGAGTATCAGATAAGAGATAACATTTCAAAACAAATTTAAAGATCTTTTTCCAGCAAAGAAGAAAACACAACAACCAACTGCAGCTAATTCAAAAAAAAATTTCTATTTTATTTGGATAAATAGGACAACTTTCTAAGTTGTTAGGCAGCTGTCACTATATCTTTGTAAAAGATATTTTATTTTCTTTAGAAAATTCCTATGATTTTTCTAAGATATTTTGTAAATATTTTTGTATAAATACTTCACTCTTTGAAGTATTCTTATGGAATTGCTGAAGATTTCTATAGTCAATATTTTTGTACCTAAAGGCTTCTTGTAGCAAGTTCAAGTAGCATACTGGATCAAAACATAAATCAACATATTTCAGGATTCATGTGATGAGCCATTGAAGTGAAGTACTTTCTACTGTCATTGTTTATCTTCTTATGTTTTACATTCATCCATATATGTGTTCTAAATTTGAATGATAAATTAGGAATATTATTACAGGATTTTTTAAAAGCACCCAGTCTTTAAATATTTCTCATTTCTATGTTTTCTGTTGATTTCCAGAGTAGGTAACCCTTAATTTCTCCCTCTTTAGAATGACCTCTGTCTTCTCCTTCCTTATCCGGATCAAAGAATTCTTAGTTGCTCTTTATCCCAACCAAACCACTCAATCAGCCTTCCAAGATCTTCAATGACTTGTCTATCTTGCCCTGAAAATATTTGACTTTTGACCTTGATCCTAGTGTTGTTTCCTTGACATTTGACTCCTTTTCCCCATGGACAAAAATATCTATCACTATTCATCTAATTAAGTGATTTTTCTCACCAAACCAAACTAAATATCAAAAAAAAATTTCACATCATAACTAGCCTAATATCATATAGTTAAAACAAAGTTGAATCTTCTAGAGAGAGCCCTCTCTAAACCCTAGGAAGGCTAGATCCTAGAGTTTAAATGTTGGAATGTGGTTACCTCTAATATTCTTAGAACTATAAATCAAAATCTCACAACTTTGAGAATTATTAGAGTGATAACATCTACTACGTAACATGATCATCCCTCTAGCATGTCTAGAATTTTATGAGACTTTCCAACCACTCCTGAAGCTCGTGCACAAAGGTTACAAAGAAAATTTCGTAAACTTCGGTAAAGATGTACCTGTTCTTCCACTTCTCAGCCATCAACTTTGAGCTTCGATTCTCTTTTATAGAAAACTCCTGTATCTGTCTTTCAAACCAGTCTTTAATCTCCACCCTCTCAGGTCTCCAAGGACCTCGTGGCATTACCCGATCTCTCTCTTAAAATGCTCCCGATCCTAACAACGAAACCATTTGTTGTCTTGAGGGGTCCTGGCCCAGGTTCAGAGATTAAGGTTTGCCAACAAACCCCTATACTATTGGCCCTTTCAGCAATGACCTACTTTCGCAGGCCAAGGTCTCACCTAAAGTAGTATGGGAGGGTACTGGAGCCAAGTTTCCGCACCCTAGGAGAGAGTAGGTAATTAAGGCTGATCTGCATTCACAACTTATTGGATTCACACAGAGAAAGTATATTCACAGGATTTTAATAGTACAATCAGTTATAATAGAGCTATTACCATTAAATATCTAGTTAGTACCTTCACATCCACGTCCATATCAGCAATTACCAACACGTAATATCATAAACGCATCTTTTAGATACATAGATAGCACAGATGCATTTTCAGCTTAAACAGATACCATAGATTCGCATCAACAATAAACACAATAGATCTAGATAGCACAAGGATACTTCAACTATATTCCACATACATTAATATCCAAAAACCTAGTTACAACCAAAACCATCTCGCGCACATAGCCTAGAGGGGTCCGCACACATCAAGACTGAGGATCTCCGTGCACACAGCCAATAGGATTCCTTACCCAAAACAACCCAAAAAATATCTAATAGTTCGCACGTAGCACTCAAACTATTCATCTATTTATATCGATGTAGCCTATGCTATCCCGTGGTCTGCAAACCATGGTTTTCGGACTATAGGTCTACCCTTTAACCCATTACAATCCATTCGAGGCTTTGACCTACCCCAAAACCCCTGTGTTTGACTAATTAATACAAAAATATACAAAATTCGCAGCTTAGGGAGCCCTGTTCCAACAATGCTCTCAATTTTTTATATTTTCATTCTCTGTTTCCTCATTATGTTAATCCCTGTAGAATACCTAATATCCAACTTAGTATAGCTCACAATCTGAACCCTTAAGGAAATGTAGAGTTCACATATGTGATCAATAGGAGTTGAATGCTTCCCAAGATTTGTTGGTTTCAATTCACAAGTTGGAGGACATGGTGGCGTGACAAATATGCTCTTTCTATATTTTCCTAGAAGAAAAGCTACTTACTCATCATGTAGAAATGAAGGATACTTTTGATGATGTTAAGGAGGAAATACATATTCTCTCTGATGAGGTGGTGACTATGGAGGTTTTGTCGACAATTATTGGTGGTGATACATCTAGTGGCTATGTTTTTAGAGCTCCTCCTAGAAGTAAGAATTTGTGTCATCCAAGAGGACTCGATGAGGAGGGATGCAACATTGGGTGACTTCTCTCTGGTTTTGATAGTGCTCTTAGTTTTTTCTATCGGTACAACCATATCTCCTTTTAAATATAATGTTATTTTGTAAATTTAAATTACTACTTGGGTCTTTATTTAAAATTCATAGCATTAATTTTTTTTTTTAATATGGCTTACAATCAAAATTATATTAAATTCTTAGTTTACTATGAAAAAGATATATCTATTGTAATTGATGCAAAGTGTAAGGGTTTTGGACCCTCTCCCTTCTTTATATATATATATATATATATACACACATGTTTATTTTAGAAAAAAAGAGCGGTGTTTAAAAACAAATACAAGTTGATTTGTAAAAATTCATGGATATTCCAATGGACAGTTCATCACAATAGATATGGTAATAATAAATTAAAATAGTGCATTTTTACACTATTACTGTTTTATTAAAAAATCTAGATCTATGTATTTTATTGTAATTAGTGCATGCATGTGAATGGAAATTATGTATAAAAGTAGAGAACGATAAAATAATCCCACACACAGATAAGACACAATATATGCTCTCTACAAAACCCTTTCGAGAGAAAACGCAGCTAGAAGGTGAGGCCGCTTTGCTCTCTTTCTCTGTTTGGAAATAAGGATGCAAGTACAAAGAGGTAATGCATGTGGCCCATGGGCTGCTATAGTGCACATATCCTCTTTGTGTGTTCTATGTCCTATCTCTCCTGGATATATTTTCTTAGCTATGGAACAAAATTCTCTTGAAATAATGGAGTTCCTCTTCCTCCTAGTGGCTCGGTTATAAGACAACCTGATAGCCTACTAGTGGTTAATTTTAACTACATCAACTCTTAAATAGAGTTACAAAATAGACTCTTCTAGAATCATTTACATAAAAAATGTGTGGACAGAACCTTTTCCATGAATAATGGGGGCTGACATGGCATCCTCCTGATTCTTGAACTATAGGTGTGAAACCAAAAACGTCAACTTCTTAGGGGAATAAATTTTGCATATAGACTCTGATTGACATTCTTCTTGCACCGTTGGAAATATATCTGAGTGTAGAATAGCAATACAAGGCTTTGAATTAAAGCATAAAATTTTTACCCCCAGGAAATGTTGTTTGATGCCTCAAAATGCACCAAGAAGGTTTCATACCTTGTTTTTCCAAACTGGGTCCCACTGGTAAAAATGGTTCCGTGAGTTGATTCCTCCTCTTTTTCCACTCCAAATTCATTGATATGGATGGAAAATAATATAATGATCCATTTTGGATCACAACTTCCCTTTTTGGGAGGATTTTCATCCCTAAAATAGTTTACTAAATCAGGTGAGGAAATTTTACCTCCACCTTCTCTCTGGTGTACCATTTAGTTTCATGTGGAATTTGTCCCTTCAACACAATCTACCAAAGGTCATGCTACCCCTGTCTTGTAGTTATGGACCTATTCTGCAAAATTGTATCTTATTTCAACTCTACCTAAGCATCTGGTGCCATATCCTCCACATAAGGTATGACTTGTTCCTCTTCCTGATCTAGCATGGAAGGCTCGTAGAGTTTCAAATTCTCTATATTCACAATTGCGTAAATGCACATATATGGTGGTAAACTGAGTCGATAGGAATTATCTCCCACCTTTTCCAGTATCTCAAAGGGACCATATCTGAGAGCCTTGATTTTATTACCAGTCCCATGTAGCCTCTCCTTCTTCAACTGTAGCCATACTCTGTCTCCCACCTTGAATTGTTTGTTTGTTCTGTGTTGATCATGCCTGGCCTTATACTTCTCCTGAAACTTCTACAGTGTTTCCTGTACCTATAGATGTATCTTCCTGATCTTCTCTATATTTTTTTCAGCCCTCGAAGCATATCCTTTAATATCTCCCTTCACTCCTCCTTGTTTCCCATATGCAATATCCAAAGGTGAAGCTGGAAAAAATAAAAAAAAAGCCTCAAATGGGGACTTTCCTGTAAAAGTGTAGGCTGATCTGTTATAATAATGTTTTGTATATATATATAATATTTTCATCCTAGGTCTTCAGATTCTTCTGGTTGTATCCCCTTAAAATTAACACCAAAGTCTTATTGTCTAATTCTGTTTGCCCATCTCTCTGTGGATGAAATGATGTATATCTCTTCAACTTTGTATCCATATTCTCCCACACCGTAGTTCTAAATGCACTAAGAAATATTGTATCCCTGTTTGAAATTATGCTCCTTAGTATCCCAATGTGTACCTAGACCTGTCCAAAGAACAAGTTTGTTGCTTCTTGTTTGTTGATGGTAATTTTATAGGGATTCAGAACACACATCTTGTTAAACCTGTCAACTACCATGAACAGGTATTCATGTCCCTTCCTGGTTTTTGGTAAACCTCCCATAAAGTCCATGGAAATTCTTTCCCAAGGATGAGAAGGAACAATTAAGGGATGATATTAAACTTGTTTCCTATTTCTAGGCTTGCTGGTACAACAAATCATGCATCCTCTTACAAACCTAGCTACATACTCTTGCATCTTGGGCCAATACACATACCTTTGCAAGTTAGCGATGATCTTCCCTACACCAAATTTCCCTGCAACCTTGGAGGTGTGAGCCTCTCTAATTAGTTGCCATCCCTAACATTTAGTAACACATAGCTTACATAGTTTTTAAAGTGACCTATCTTGGACATGGTAGTCAACGATGTTGTTTCCACTGTGCACATGAATATGACTCTGCAACTACTGATACACATTCTTCAAGTCCTGATATTTTTAATATGCCTCTTTGTATGCATCATGGGTGAATGGATCCATGTGCATAAGAGTTCACAAAGCCATAATATTTGATGTTGGTTGCCTTTAAAGCATGTTAGAGAACTTGTTTTTTTTCCCTTCTTATACTTGATCATCAAATGAAACTACTGTAAAATCCCCATCCACTTGTAATGCCTGGTATGTTGTAGCTTACTCTGGGCCTGCAAGTATTGTAATGACTAGATATTTGTGTAGATTATTGTCTCCTTTCCCATTATATAATGCTTTCACTTCTTCATAGCTTGCACCATAAAATAGAGCTCCTTATTGTAGGTGGAGTAGTTAATAAATTCCCCATGAAAAGATTCATAATGTTAACATACACGCCTTCATCCTTGAATCAAGACAACTCCCATAGCTTACCCACTCGCATTTGTCTCCATTTCAAAAGGCTTCTTGAATTTTCGTAATTCCAGAACTGGTGCTTGATTGATCTTCTTCTTTAACTCCTCCAAATCATTTTATTGACCTTTTCCCCACTAAAAAATATTTCCACTTGCTGTTATGGCATGGAGTGGTGCTACTACCACTGAAAATGAGGCTATGAATTTCCTTAGGTAGTGTGTTGCCCCAATGAAACTTCTGACCTCAGAAACATTAGTAGGAGCTGACCATTTCATGATGGCATCCATATTGGAAGGATATATTTTTAGTTATCCTCCATCGACCACATACCCAAAATACACCAAGGACTACTACACAAACTCACATTTCTTGAGATTCTATAGTAGGTGGTGCTTCATCAATGTTTCTAGCACCTGAGTCAAATGTGACATATTACCCTCCCAGGTAGAACTATATACCAACATATCATCCAAATATAAAATAACAAATGAATCTATAATATGACACAATACATCATTCAGTAATCTCAGAAATGTAGTTGGTGCATTACATAGGGAAAATGGCATAACTAACCACTTATACAAACCTTGCCTATTCTTGAAGGAAGTCTTCCATGTATCTTCTTCTTTGAATCAAAATCGGTGATATCTACACTTCAAGTCCAAGTTGTTGAAGTACTTTTCTTGTTGCAACTGATCCAACATATTGTCTATCCTTTGTAGGAGGTATCTATTCTTGAGCGTGATTTTATTCAACACCTTGTAATCTCTACAAATATACCAAGTCCCATCCTTCTTTGCCACAATGAATATGGGTGACCCACATGGTGATGTACTTTGTCGAATGACACCCTATTCCACCAATTTCTGCAACTTCTTATTCACCTCACTTTCTTCTGTAATATATTGTCTGTACTACCAAATATTTGGTGATTGGGATTCTAGAAAAAGATGGATCTCATGCTCCACTTCTCTCTTAGCTGATAACCCTTTAGCCTCACATACTTGTATACCTGTAACAACTCCTCCAATTGTTTTTTATGTTTCTTAGTACACCCTTCTAGGGATTCCTTACCTCTTATTGACTCATCTTCAGATAGAGTTTCTCTTAAAAACAATAAAACATACTTCTTACTGGAACTGATAAATTTCTTTGCTTGTTTATCACTTACCAGTGAATTTTTTTACTTGCCTTTGTTTGTGTTGATGATGAATTATTTTCCATCCTTAATGAGTCAGTACTGGTTGGATCTCCTCATGAATATTTCATCGTGAATGTACATGTACATACTCCCAAACATGACTCCACAAACATAAAGGGTAACCACATCTATATCCACTTCATCAGTAAAATCAACACTGATAGAAAATATAATTATACACTTCTTTTTTACCTTCAACTCTAAATCCTTGTTTAACCATCCCAATGGATATGGGCTTGGATGATCATGAACTTCTATGCCCAAATTCTTGACCAGATCTACTGCAATGGGATTTTCTTGCGATCCCATGTTAAACAGAGCATCAATATTTGTCTTTTTGACCTGTATCTTTATATGGAAGAGTTTGGTCATTTCTATCTCTTCTTGTTGCTAAAGGCTACTCATATTCAACTCCTTATGTACAATTATACAAATGATATTCTCATCCATGACTAAACTGCTTTGAACTTGGTTTCTCGAATGAGCGGCCATGAGATTATTCTTCTTATTATCTTTCTTCATATTCTTTAGATTTAGATTTTGATGTGAATTCCATCACTTCTCCTCTGTATGTCCATCAATGTTGAAATGGCTACAGTGGTTGCTAGGATATTTTCACTGGTGTGCTGTGGTTGCCGTATTTTTATCTTTTCCCCCTTTTTACTTCTTCTTTCCCTCCTTAGAAGCATCGTGTTTCTCATTCTACTTCAATACGCTTGATTTTTATCTTTTCAGACATATGTTCTATAGGTACTGTGATTTTACACAAGAATCCTCCACAAATTTGGGCTTTAAAAACATCAGTTTATCACGTTGATGGAGATCCAAACCCCCAAAATACTTGAGGAGTACATATGGGTTATTTGAAGAGATACCCAACATTGTAGACATATTTGTGAATTTTTTGGTTTATTCCAACATCCTTTGGCCCATCTTGTGCTTGAATTAATGCCACCGGATCCACTGGTCCCCCACATACATGATGCGATAAAATTATTAATCAATGACGGTTCTGAAATCATCCCACTTAGTCACTTGAGGTTCTTCCTCCAACCTCAGGGTTTTTGTATGGCTCTCCCACAATGTCAATGCATGGCCATCTAATTTTTGCCACGCGAATGAGATATTTTACCCTTCCTTAATCTGATGGACGTTGAAATAAAATTCCAATTGCTATAACCAATGATTCATCTTCATAGTTTCAATCTCACCATGGTATAGATTGATATCGATTTTTTCTTCCACTTTGAATGTAGATTGATTCATGGCACTCAAACTAGATTGATTTTTTCCAGGTTATTTCTTCGGCTGGTTCTCCATGTCTTCCCAATCTCTTGATTCCCCTTCTAAATTTTCATCTACATTCGAATCCCCATCGTCTCAAAATATTCCCAATTTTTTGCTTAGTTCTGCCATAAAGAGGTTTACATTGTGATTTATATTCGCGACTTTTTTTTCAAGCCGTAAAAAATGCACCTCTTCAGGATCACAAGGTTCATTTAGAGATTCATTGGCATGATTAGGGTTTTACAGTTTTTAGCCTCGTTGATCTAGATCCCTACAAACTCCTAAAAATATCCAAATAAATCTACTCTGTTGGCATTATGATGTAATATTTTGTCCTTGATGGAAACCTACACGATGAGTTCCCTTTTGATAAAAACCCATTTGTTGAAGCTGTAAAATTGATATATCTATAGCTTAGTTCAATTGTGACAAAGAAAGGAATTCTAGTTAGTGATAGATGAATGAAAAAGGTAAAGTTTCAAGATGTATATGCAGGTTTGATGAAGGGTACCTAAATATACTCGCGGGTTTGATGAAGGGAACTCGAATATACATCCAGGATTAGTGTATATGCAATTTCAGTGAAGAAAATTCATGTATACACATGGGTACAAAGAATAAAAGTAGCTTTTGTATTTACGCACTTAATTTATGATACCAAGGGTATTTACCATGGTATTAGCACACAATATGGAGCACATTAACGGCTACTTAATCCCATCCAAGAATACCACCGGCACTAGTGTGGTTTTTGGCTCATGGTATTGGATAAGTCTCAAACTATATCAGGACGAGAATATCATAGTGCAAGGGTATGCATATGAATGAGGATTGAATGAATACTTTAGTCTGAAGTATATCTGCATGGATTAGCCTATATTCAATAGATAGATCTAATATTTTTATGCATTCATGAATGCAATAATGGATTAGGATCTCTAGACCTAAAATGACTATGTATTTGCATGATTTGTTTATGATTTGTTTAGATCTATGGTATGGTGCATGATTGATGAATTAATTTAGCAAGTTTTTCTAATTAGAAGTGTTACATAGTCCTATAATATTTACATATCTATACGCTGGTTCTTCATGATGAAAGTGCATATACCTGCGGGTTCGTTTTAGAAAAATCACGCATGAAAGTTAGGTTTTTTATGAAGATTGCTGAAGAAAATATCTAATCATTTATGTTATGTTTCTGCCACCTATCAATGAAGTCTTAATGTAGATCTAGATTTTTTAAATATTGTTTATGTTGTTATTTTATTATGTATAAATATGATCAGTGACTGTGATTGAATATGATGGATACTGCTGACTGAATAAGGGTTCTGTAAATTTGACAAGGTATACCTAAATGTCTCTAGTATGTTCTAAGTTAGATTTGATTCCTAATTTCAGTATATAAATATCTATACATAGGTTCATCCATAGGAAATCACATATACATGCAGGTTTCAGTAAGTAAAGTAGCGTATACATTTGGTTTTATGAATGATCAGGGTTGAACTTAATTCCGCATGTTAATTCAGATGTCTGGCTTTATTGTTATGATCCCATTACAATGGTGTCAGTGTTCTGTTTGAATATTGGTTTATGGATATTGGTGTTGATATTAAAAAAAATTTGTGCTGAAGCTGTTGGATCCAGTGTGAAAATTTGAAACGTGGTCTGCAATGGCTCTGAGGGAAGAAGTCGTCAGTGTGGAAGTCGAAGCTTCCAGATAGTATAAGTTGGTGATAAATTAAGCAGGTTCAAGCTCCCTTCTAGTAGTGGCTGGTAAACAAGATTAGGTGGTTGGAGCTCCCTTCTAGTAGTAGTTGGAAAACGAGAGAAGATTGTAGCCTTCTATAGGTGGGTTCCTACATATTGTAAGAAGTTTTCTATATAATAAACATTGAAGACAATGATTACATCAGTAGTGGTTTTCTCTCGACTTGGGTTTCCACCTTAAATATTACTGTTGTTCAACTTCATGGGATCCTGACTACTTTTGAAATGAGAAAATGAGGTACGTCTGAAGTCAAAGAAGTTGCGTTTAGAGCTACTACAAAAGGAAAGTACAAGGAAGAAAAAAATTAATCAGGGTATGTATCAGAAGAATATGAGGTACATTTCGTAAATAAAATTCAACTTGTAATTGGAAGGTTGATAGGTAAGCTTTCTTTAAAGTTTTTTTCTTGTGGAAGAGTGGGTCATTGTGCTGATAAATGTCCCCATAAAGATAATCATGATAAGGGAAAGGATTTAAAAAAAGCTAATAGGAGACAATTTTTCAATAGAAAAAGTTACTATACTCATAAAGATAGTGATGGCTTGTCAAATAGTGAAGAAGGAAAATCTGATAAAGATATTATCCCGCTCATGGAGTTTTAAAAAGACACTAGTGAGGCTAAAAATAATTTTATGGATGCTTTAGAAGAAAATGATTTTCTTGAAGAAATCACTCAACTCAAAATATGCTTGGAAGAGAAAAAAATAGCCATAGATAATCTAAATAATAAACTCATATAAAAGGAGAAGCATGATGAGAAATTAGAATGTGAAATAGTAAGTCTAAGAAAGGAACTTGAGAAAGTAAAAAATATAAATATTATATTTGCCAAAGGATCTGAACCGTTAGATGAGATCATAAAGGTTCAACGCTCTCCTCTTGTGAAGATAGGACTTGGATATATTGGTGAATATTCTCAGTTAGAAAATTCCTTAGCTACAAGCTAACTAAATTCAACAAAATCGAGCAAGAAAAGCTTCGTCACTCAACAAAAGAACAAAGACAATGTCTAGGTAAAGCATGATCATTCAAATTCAAGGATTAAAAATAATAGAAAAATCAGTCAAAAGGTAAACAATACTAGAAGGTTCTATGATAGCTGAAATTTATTCTTTAATGGACAATGTTTCTCATGTCATAATTTTGGTCACAAAGCTACTCAATGTGTTGCATACAAAACCATCATGAACAAATAAGCAAGAAAGAAAATAAATGAGTCGGAAATAAAGAAGAATACTTATAACAATTTGTCTCCTCTTCAAGATGAAATTGAATGAATGTTTTGCAATAAATTTGGACATAAGGAATCTGAATGCATGAGAAAAATTCAGCCAAAGGAACAAATATCCACAAGTTCCAAGGTATAGAGAAGGAAGGACTTACAGTTTGAAAATTAGGGCATAGATTTATTTTCTGAAGGAGAATAAAATCAATGGTACATTGATAGTGGATGTTATAAACACATGACATGTGATAAACAGAAATTTATTTCATACAATGCATTAGAGAAGGAAAATAATGTTACTTTTGGAAATGACTCTCCTGATATCATTAAGGGTAAATGATCTATCTTTCTAAAAGAAAAGGTTAAATCTAACAATGTTATGTAAGTTTATGGATTAAAGCATTACTTGTTGAGCGTTAGTCAAATGTGTCATCAAGGAAATGAAGTTGTATTTCGATCAAAAGAGTGTGTGTTTCGTGAGCTTGATACAGGAAAGATCGTAATAAAAGGAACAAGAACACCAAACAATTTGTATATATATTGAAAGGTGGCCAAGAGAAATTTTATCTAGGTAAATCTACAGAAAACTGGTTATGGCACAAAATATTGGGACATCTGAGCTTTTCTCAAATAAGAAAATCAAGAACGCTCAAAGCTCTTCATGATCTACCTAACATCACTTTACCCGAAAGTACCATATGAAAATCATGCCAATTTGGTAAGCAAACCAGGGTTCAATTTAATGTCAAAGAAGTATCAGAAAGTAAGCTTCTTGAAGTTATACATACTGATCTATTTGGACTTGTAAGGAAAATGTCACCTGGTGGAGAACAATACTATATCTTATTCATTGATGATTTTTCTATAATGTGTTGGATCATTCTATTGAAACATAAAGATGAAGAATTTGAAAATTTTAAGGTTTTCAAAGATTTAGTTGAAAATGAATTAGATCTAAAAATAAAATGTCTTAAATCCGACCAAGGATGAGAATACATATGAGATGAATTCATTTATTTCTGTGAACAATATGGCATAAAAAGACAATTTTCTATAGCTAGAACTCTGTAACAAAATGTCGTGGTAGAAATAATGAATAGAATAGTTTAGCAAATGGCTCATGCTATGCTTGATGAGCCATACTATAGTAAATAGTCTCAACAAGGCTCATGTTCATGTAAATAGTGATAAAATTCCCTATGAACTCTGATATGGCAATAATCCCATTGTGAATAACTTTAAATTTTTTTGAAGGAAATGTTATATCAAAAATAATGATGAAAAACTTGGTAAGTTTGAACCTAGAGTACATGAAGGAATATTTCTTGGTTACTCTTCTAGAAGTAAAGCATACAAATTCTACAATAAGAGACTTCGAAATATTGTTGAAGATATTGATGTTATGATTGATGAACCTCTCATAACTCCCAAAAGTGAAATAACAAAAAATTAGGATGGTGATGATGAAGGTTTTCCCTCATCAAATAACAATAATATAGGAGAGCCTAATGAAGCACCAAAAGAAGATACATCAGAAAGTGAAAAATCTCCATCCAGGTATGTTCAAAAGAATCATCTAGAATCTCAAATTTTGGGAGAAAAGGAATCAAGGGTAAAAAAAGGAAGAAATATTGGAGGATCTCCCAGTTATCTAGCATTTTTATCCACCATTGAACCAAAAAATGTAAATCAAGCTAGTAAAGATGAATGTTCGATTTAGGGCATGAATGAAGAACTTGATCAAATTGAGAAGAATAATACTTGGGAATTGGTTCCAAGACCTCATGATAAAAATGTTATTGGAACAAAGTCGATATTGAAAAAAAAGTTAAATGAAAATGGAGATGTAATTAGAAACAAAGCTAGACTTTTTTGTAAAGGGTATGCTAAACAAGAAGGCATATAATTTCAAGAAACATTTGCACCAGTAGCTAGACTTGAAGTCGTAAGAATGTTTCTTGAATTTTATAGTTTTCAACAATTCAAGGTTTATCAAAAGGATGTAAAATTGTTACACCAATTTTTGGTCATCTAACCTATTACTATTAGATGGACCAAAGTACACCATGTAAGACTAATTTTATCCTAACTAAAATTGCTTTCACTATGAAAAATAACTTAGTAAATCACACTTATTAAGTTCTTTATGGTCTAAACAGGAAATCCAATGAGGAAATATTGAATAAATCCACATTTGTTTCATTTTCCTCAAGGAATAATTAGTTAAACAACAGTTTAATTAATATTCCTAGTCATATTTAACCCAAAACAAGAAAATTAATTAGATAAATCATTATTTTTCTTATTATTTTATAGGAATAATTATTTAAACCTTATTTAAATAATATTCCTTGTTAAATTTGGCTAAATCATTTAGAAATAATGAAATAAATCATTATTTATTTGATTATTACTCAACCACATCCTTAAAATAATAAATAAATCATTTATTTATTTATTATTTACTTATAAAGGGATTTGACCACAGTCAAATTCTTTTTCCCTCCAACAAATATAATAAAATATTCCATAAAATTTGAATCTCGATTTGGTTAATAATATTTTTATTATGCACCAATATCTAGACTAACTCAATATTTTTTTATAAATAGAAGGGTTTTTCCATTCATTCACTACCTTTTGTTGCCTAAAGATCATTCTAGATCTATACTTTTGGTCTGACTTTGATCCACCATCATTGTTATATTTTTCTGGGTTTTCCACACCATCAAGAGAGAGAAATTTTAGATCTGAAGTGCTGAGGACTTACAATAACCCATGCCATTGAGGGGGACTGGTAACATCTTTCTATGTTCCCTTCCGAGGTGTCAATAAATACAAAAATTCTTTAAAAAAATATTGTCTTGTCTATTGGATGCATGGAGCAACTTTTGCTTCTATTTACTGCTTAATGTCTTTTAATGCATAGATCTATATTTTTGTAGCATTTATCTTGGTCAAATAATTGCAGATATAAATATTTTTGTAGCCATATTTGCTATTAGGGCTATTTGTTATGTGCGGCTAAAGTGAGCCTTTTTCGTACGCTTACGATTAAGATTCATACTAACAACTGGTGACTCCATAAGGGTTTACGATTACAACCTCTGTCATTTTTTAGATCCCTACATATCCAGCTGCTTCAAACCCTAGGATTTCTCTCCAAATCATTTTTTTTATTTTATTGATGTTGTATTTAACTTATAAAACCCTAAAACATTGAAAATTATAACTTCTGTGTGTTTTTGGACCTATTGCGCAGGTGACAAGCATCAACCGTAGCTGAGATGAAAAACTTTTCTGAAACTTCCTCTCGAGAGTGTCGAAAGTGTAGGTTGCACTTTTTGGACCAAAACATGAGACCTGAACCTCCAGAGGATAGAAAAAAGGCCTAAACCTGTGACCTCTGTAGAAAACAGTTCAGAAACTGCGACCTGAACTTTTTTCGGGAAATTTTCTGAGATTTTTTTGGGTTTGTCTGGGCCTCTGTTCAAGGTTGTTTGACCTCTATCTCTTCTCATGTTGACTTTTAATTGTTATGTTTTACTCAAAAAAGTGGGAACCTAGCCCCCTAAGGCTTCAGTACCCTCCACCTTTTGTGGAAGAGTTTTAGCTCCTGCAGGTCGTCTGGAATTTCAGTGTGTTCAGCCATTTTTCAGATCTAATCCCTTACCTTCAGATCCACTTTAGATTGGTTATTTATCCATCAAAAACACCTCCTTTCAGTTTTTTTTGGGTTTTCCTCTACGTTCCCCGCTATTTCCCTCTAGTTAATAGCCTTTCGTCACCTCATTTACAACAATTTTTCCTCTGATTTTTTGCTAGTTTTCTGCACCTATTTCCAGTAGATCTAAACTTTAGATATTTGTCCCTCATGAATTTAGATATATTAACTATTTTGGTGTGCTTTGACTAGATTTTTTCCCACCTACAGACTAGTTGTTGAGAGGCCCGCCTCCTTGGGTTTATATTAATGCATAATTAGATGTTTATCTTCTATTATTTTAGTTTCATATACTGTTATATGTAGATTTATTTACAGTTATACAACACACTTTTTATTTTTCTCTATAAACGTCTAGGTTTAAAAATTAAAATTTACACACTTAACACACACACCGTAAGCAAAGAAGAGCCTGGTTAACACCGCCAGGAAAAGAATTTAAACATTGAAATCAATTGATCCTACAGCTTTCTGCCCTTGTTTTGACATTGTAATCAGTTGATCCTATACCTCCTTGCCCTTGTTGGTCTCTCTTCCCTTTGTGTCATGTTTCTTCCTTCATCATTGCACCACCAAGGCATTTATCCTAGAGACTTCTTGGCCTTCATCCTCAGTTTTCGGTAGGAAGACTTAATCCTCTGCGTAGGATTCGAGTTAGTCCTCCATCAAGTCCACACTTTGATTCCTCTTCTGGTTCATTGGGTTCCCCTTCTGGTTTCGTCCCCGGTTCTCCCCATGTCACCTTCACCATGTCTAGTTCAAGACCTAACGCTGGTGGTAGCCCCAACCCTAATGCTAATAATACTACTAGTAGGATCACAACATGAACTACCCCGGCTAATCCCTTGCTCCCCTATATGGCATGCCTCAGTCTTCCCAATTTTAACCATTTGATCAATGACCCTATATGCCATGATGCTAGTTGGCCTGCTATGCCAACCAAGCTCCCTTCCAACATCCCTAAGTTTGAAGGTCTTGTTGCAGAATATCCTACTAACCACGTTTGATATTTCCACATGTGGTGTTCGTCTAACTCCATTACAAATGACTCTGTTCGTCTTTGGTTGTTCCAACATATGCTTACTAGCGAATCTTATAAGTGGTATGTTGATCAGGCCTCATCCTCTCATACAACCTTTTAGACTCTTCCATAGGCCTTTCTGTCTTATTTCCAGCTTCCCCTTCGTTATGATACAAGTACCAAACTTTTGATTTCTTTCCGTTAATCTTTTGAGACCCACCTATCTGATCATGTCTATAAATGGCGGAGAAGAAAGAGCCTATGTTGAGCCCCTGCCTTTGAATATTGTGTCTACATGGACTGGTTCCTTATTTCCTTTTGCCTGCTATAGGAAAATATGTCGCATCGCATTTCCCTCAAACTAAAGAAGCCACTCTCCAGATTACTTTAAAATATGACCTGATCTACGCTCAGTCGAGTTATGTTTATACTGTTCTACCTGATCTTCCTAGACCTGGTGGAGCCAACACACTGGGGGCATCTCATGCCACTGACGGTATCGTTAGAGTTCTTTCTCATCCATACACTCAGCCTCCCATGGGATATGGTTTTCCTTAGGGAGGGGCCAGCACCTCCAGCACTTGCCCCCTCCTAGTAGCATGTATCTAGGATACAGTATGCCTCCTCCTTTTGCCCAACCTCTTATTTACCACAATGTTACCCAACCTCTTTATTATCCGTTTCTGTAGCCTAATTCTCTAGCTCCTCCAACATTGGCACCTCCGCCTCCATTGACTTCTCAACCCCCATAACAATAGCCACCACCCCCTCAAGGGCAGTTGTATGCACAGCAAGGCGGGACTAATTCTCCTACTTCCAAAAAGAAGAGGAAAGGCACTTGAAATCAGTTTTCCTGTAGTAATCCTAAACCTAATCCTCAAGTTAATGCACCTAACACTGCTAACCAACAATATGGCACTTAGCCCAAGCAATATAGGCCTATTCGCATGAATAAGAATTGTTCATGTTGTGGTTTTTATGGTCATTACAGTCATGATTTTCCTCTTTTACCATAGATGTGGTAGATATGGGAGACTCAAGTAGCATCGTGAGGAAAAAAATCCTCCCCTTTCGTCCCTCCCAATTTTGTGCCTACTCAACTGGTTGCATTTACTAATCCTTTCCCTTAGCAAGGATTTGTGGCTACCCAACCACTTGAAGGTTAGGCGGCCACTCAACCTCCTCCATCTGGTACCTCCAATTAATAGATTCTCATGATGAAGTCTGACCAACCTATTACTATTGACATCAATATTTAGACTTGGTCACGTCACTACAACAAGCCTCCCACTACCTTTGCCCCTGAGATCCCTTCTTCAGGTTCTATAGAGCCTCTTTTGACAACCAATGGTCCTTTTCAGATTCTTGAGTCTAAGGTAGAGGTTCATACCAAGATCCCTAAGGGACCATTACATTGAAATGTTTCTCCTAGAAATGTTGCCCATTCGTATAGTATAGTAGATGATTTGGAGCAATCTCCTGCTACCATCTCAATACTGGAACTCCTCCAGGCGTGCCCTTCACAATGAATAGATCTACTATCTGCCATGGGTATTTTAGATCCTTCAGATGATCATTTTATGATCTTTAATGTTCACCAGTTAGAACATCCTCCTCTTCCTTCTTCCATCGCTTTCCAAATCCCCGTCAAGATCCAGAACGCCAACGTTTCTCATTGTATCATTGATGAGTGGGCATCAACTTGTGTGATGTCTGCTTTGGTTTGGAAACAACTCAGATCACTGAGTTTGACGCTTCCACTATCTCACTCCAAGCATGGGATGGCCACTCTTCAAGACTGTTTGCGTTGACATAGATCATTGATGCCCCCTTAGATTACAACATTGTATTGGGTCGTAGCTACACCTATGCGATACTTATTGTCCCAGTTGTGGTTCAGCACAAGATGTCCTTTCCCCATAATGGAAATATAGTCACCATTTACCAGTTGACATATTACAAACTGAATTCTCATACCTCCCCTGATTCCATCATATCTTTGGTGGCCAATAAGGAAACCGTCAATCCCTTGACCACTGTCTCACCCGGAGTATACAAATACTCCTCTTTTCTTGGTACATTCCCTAGTCTTCCTCCTCCTGTCTCTGATCCCAGATCATTGAATGTTTGAATCATGCAATTGTCTTGGGAATCTGTTTGGTCAATTTAGTGTGTCCTAAATTTCTACATTTAATTTGTCAATCTGGGATTCGTAAGCTGACGAAGTGTGGCGCACTATATGTGCAAGATAACATATCTCTTAATTTTTTGTCGTTTTTGGATTTTTGTGAAATTCTAAAAGACAAGTATGGAGACAAATATTCAAGACAACAATGTCTTTCTAATGACTTTCCAAACTTCAAAAGAATTTTAAAAACACACAATGACAAAATTAATTCTTCAAAGAAAATGAAATTAAAGAAAATGAAATTGCATCACTACTCTAGTCAAACAAACAATGAACTACTGATCATGAAACTCATTATTATTGCTGTTTTTCAAACACAAAAGAAACTATGCTGAAAGAAATCGAAAAGTTGCAACAAAGTAAATCTAAATCAAATTACATCAACTTATCTTCTGATCCCTCATCATTAGTCCAGCTATGATTTTCGGAGGTAACCATAAACAACTTGAGTAACCTGATATCTAACTTGCGGAAAGTAAACTAATATCAAACTACACATTCATAATTCAATCCCTCACCATCAGTCCAGCTGTGGCTTTCGGAGGTAACTGAAGATGTCATGAGCAATTTAATATTTCTATCTTGCAGAAAGTAAACTAATATCAAACTACACATTCATAATTCAATCCCTCACCATCAGTCCAGCTGTGGCTTTCGGAGGTAACTGAAGATGTCATGAGAAATTTAATATATCTAATTTGCAGAAAGTAAACTAATATCAAACTACACATTCATAATTCAATCCCTCACCATCAGTCCAGCTGTGGCTTTCGGAGGTAACTGAAGATGTCATGAGCAATTTGATATATCTAAATCTAACTACTGAAACAAATGTGCAAGACTGAAATAATCAAAGCAGTACTGAAATTAAACAGAAACTAAGAAAAGTAAATTAGCAGCAGAACAATATTAATTCCATGTCATTAGTCAAAAAGTTATGCAAATGCCCGGGCTGCCTATTTATAACCTGAAACAAGAACACTGATCAGTTAACAATAACCTAAAACATCAAAGATTATGGACAGAAGCAAAATGTAAAGCATGAAAGATTATAAACAGAAATGAGGCATATATACTATGAAAGATGCAATGTATAAATACATGAATGACTTATGGCACAATGAGCTTAAATAAATAAAACAATAACTATACAATAATGCACAAAACCTCAGCGTGTGCAGGGGCCCTCTACACCAGCCTTGGCAACAGACTTCAAGTACGAATTACGCTTGGAAACAGAGTCTTCTTATATATTAAAATACAGTCATAAAAGAAAGGTGATATTACGGCACAGTGGCAACGTAATTACATTACAGAACTATCTGGAGGGTAATGGAGACTAATCTAATATGCGTATGCAAACACATTATTTATAACAAGGAAATATAACTAATTCCCTAAAGTTTGTGCTGATGGAGAACACGTAAACCATTACGTCCAGAGATCTAGGATCATGGCCGCGTTGAGGAGTAAATATATGAAGAGTGGATGTTTGAATTCGGCTTATGGAGCCATGTACAGGTGTTGATTTGTCTCCCGCAATTCAGAAACGGCCATATGAATCTTCACGTGACGAGAAACAGAGTCCTGTCACCGTGGGACTCTACGGTTGACTTCCACTTGGCCACCTTTGACCGTAGCCTCCTTAGGTGAATTTTCTCGAGCCAATAGGACACGATCCATGTCCACATCATTTCTGACTTGCCCATGTGGCTCGTTTTTCCTGAAGACACTTGTAACATATACTTTCACAAAATGGCTGCGGAAAGTTGCAGCAGCTGCGGAAAGTGGCAAGATTCCGCAGCTAAATGAGCAAAAATCTAAATCAAACAGCAGACACAAAATATAGTTAAAAACCATTTTAGATGCTCTTTTGTAATTAATATACAATGATATTGACAACTTGGAAGGTTCAGGTGAATGAAAAAGGTCTAGGAAGATGTATAAGAAAGATGCAGATTTGAGACTCAACATACCCCCACTATGAAGGTGTTGCATGTCCTCATGCAACCAAAATTTTGATAATCCTTCTTCAGTTCATATGCTTTGACACTTCAGCCAGTACATCCAATCCTCTCCTTTTCTTCCTTGGTGCTGCTAACATCCCGGGCTTCTTCATTAAGCATCTAAATTTGATATTAACCAGTGCTCTGCTTAACTTCTGGCATTTCTTTTTCAATTTCTTGTTCTTCTTCTGCCATATTCCCAGATGTAGCATGGTATTATCATGAATTATTTTGTCCAATTTTCTTTGTTCCTTCAATGTCTCATTTTCATTTTTAATGTGTCTATTTAAAATCTCTAGCTCAAAGACTTCTTATTTTAGTGATTGGACTAAATCATCTTGTACTGTGTGAGGCTGAATGGACGAAGTACTGGGACCTGTAGCTGCTTTTTCTAAAGATTCTATATAATCATATACTTCCTGCTACTTGGGGTCTATATCAGGTGTCATTTTTATTGGGTTGTCCCCAAAATGCCGTGAAGGAGAGTTTTCTTCAAAATCTGGCTGAGAAGGGCTCACATCAACATCTTGCTGAGAATGGGATGAACTATGTTCAATGTCTGACTGAGAATGAAATGAACTAGGTTCACTAACTGACTGAGAGTGAGATGGACTATGGTCAGCTGGGGATTGTTCAGATGTTTCTTCTCCCAAATCAATGAAATGGGGTCCTTTCATTTGCGTTTTCCTCAACTTCCCCTTAAGTATGGAACTTCTTCTCACACGCTATGGACCACTGTCCTTTTGCTTTTGTTTCCCTTTCTCTTTCTTCTTGGCTATAGATAACTGTTCTTGTAGATGAACCAATCTTTCAGATAACACTTGATGATCTTCTTCTTCGGAAGAAGGGGTTTGATGTATAGCCTCGATACTTTTTCTCTCTTTTGGTGTTATTTGCTTCTTACCCTTGGTTTCTTTCTTCTTCCTTTTTGACAATCCCTCTTCCCTACTGGTTCTTTCAATTGCAGTAGTAGGAGTACTTTCAGTTTCATCATTTGTTCTTTTTCTCCTACTCCTTCTTGATGTGCCACCTTCAGGAATTTCCTGAGGTTCCTCAAAGAAATTTCTAATCAAAAATTGTTCCCATGTGTCTTTCTTCTCCTTTAACTCTTTTTCAATCAAAATTTTTACAAGACCATGGTGATATAGATGTGATTCTACATCCCCTAAATGCTTCTGAACAGTCACAGACATTTTCTTCAAACTATTTAATAGAAAATATGGGATATTGAGAGTTTGATTATCTAGAAAATTCATCAGCAATCTGGTATGGTACATATACATGGACCCAAAACAGCCTTCACAGGTAATGAATTTTTGAACAACTAGCAGCAAAGTAGCCCATTCCTCTTTCAAAGCATGAATAGAAATTCCTCTTTTAAAAATGGTTATGTCCATACCTTGGTTTCGTAATATTATTCTCCAAGCTTCATCACTAATTCTTTTGTTCTTAAACCATCGTTCACCCTCTTGAGGAAGTTCCGTGGCAGTTGCTATAGATGCCTCATTCACCGTGAATTTAAGGTCTCCAATCTCTACTTCCAGGCCATTGAACGACCTTGCAAATGCTTTTTTCACTTCTTTATGGTAGCCTCTGAACTTTTGGATAAACCGCAGCCACTTTTCTTTCTTCAATATATCCCTTACTTGCGGATATCCTTCCATGAACTTAGGTCCTTCTGGTTCTGCTCTTAGCAATTTACCCATTCTTCTTTCTGCTCTTCAAAAATTTGCCTGCGTGAGGGTTCAATGGAAGTAGAACGGATGAATGCATGGAAATGAGCACAATGACTATATGTAGATATCAGAGAGTGGGTATACAGGCTATAGCGTAACAGAGAACGAAATGGAGGGAAACGGAACAGAGAGGGGTTTCGTGAGCACGACAAAGATACGGCTGTGAGATTAACAGAACAATAGGAGGAGTATAACACATCCGGCAGTGTTTTAAAATTTGGTGGCTGAAAAATAAATGTGAGCACGTTTAAACAACGACTATGGATTTTATGCGGTTGTAAGAAGCCGTAGTCAAATCAACCACGTCTCATTGTCATAGGTGGAATATCGGAGTATGAGTGAAGATCGGAGGTTTAATTATGGGACCGTTTGAGAATGAATGTGGGAGGATCATATGGAGATCGTGAAAGGGTTACGGAGTTTGTCAATATAATCATTGCACATAATGGATGGAGCTTATGGTTTAGAACTATATAAAAATGTGTTTTCAATGCTATTTGAAATGAATTTTTACTCATACCTTGGAATCTTTTCCTTTTTCCTTGGTCTTCAATTAGTTTCTCCTCATTGGTATCTTGAATGCCCCATGTCTTCATAATTGGTCCTATCACCTGTATTTAATTTCATGATTATGGAAATAACATCTGGTTGTACATTCTTTTGAAAACAGAGTAGTAGCTACGGAATCTGCTTCTGGCTGTAGAAACTGGAGTCAGCTGCGGAAACAGATGTCAGCTGCGGAAACTGGCACAGCTATTATTTGGGTGAATGAAAATGAACAGATGACAAATGACTAGATGGAAATGGTCATGAAAAAGAATTTTATTGGTGAAAATGGAATGAAATAGATAAAATGAATTGGAATGGAGTGAAATGAAGTGGAATGAAGTGGAATGGGTGGTCACAAAACTTGTGAAATGAAAGAGAGATTTTTTTTTTTTGGAAAATATAGGGTGTCAGGTATTCCTGATTTTCACCCTACATTTTCTGTATAAGACTGCCAATCAGTGATTGGTTTTCAGGCTTATACAATTTATTTATTTATTTATTTATTTTATTTTTTATTTTTATTTTTTTTAATAATTGAAAGAACAAAAGCTAGGCTGGTGGAGAAGAAGAATTCTCCTGTACCAACCTGATTGCAGAATTTTCTTGAAACCTTTTGACAAAATCCTCTTTTGAGAGTGGCTTATGATAAAATTTCAGTCTGTGGCCATTCACAATAAGAGGAGTTTGAAACTCATCAATGGTCTTGATTCTTACCGCTCCATTGCTAAAGATCTTGTCAATCTCATATGGCCCAAGCCAATGAGTCTGAAATTTTCCTTGAAAATCTTTAAACTTGGAATCAAATAACAATGCCCAATCTCCTTCTTGAAACTTCTTCTCTTTTATGTACTTTTCATGCCATTTAGCTCTTTGATATTGAACTAGATCAGTTCTTAGAATTGCCTCTTGTCTGATCTCATCTAGCTCATTCAATTGCTCCATTCTATGATTTTGGGCTTCTGATAAATTCATCCCCAATTGAACTGCTATCTTGAAGGTCTTGACTTGGAATTCAATGGGGAGTAAGACTTCTTTCCCATAAACAAGTTCATAGGGAGAATGTCCTGTTGTATTTCTCCATGTAGTTCTGTAGGCCCACAAGGCTTCAAGAAGCCTTTCTGCCCAATCTCTTCTATGTAGATGAACAGTTTTGGTGATGATACTTTCAAGAACTTTGTTTGTAGACTCCACTTGACCATTTTCTTGCGGATGGTAAGGAGTATATTTTCTGTGCTTGATTCTGTATTCTTCCATCAATTTCTCCACCAAGTTGGATGTGAATTGGCTTCCTTGATCTGTCACAATTTCTCTTGGAACACCAAAGGGAGTAAAAATATCCTCATAAAGAAAATGAACAACTGAATTTTCAGTAGCAGATACTAATGCTTTGGCTTCTACCCATTTAGCAACATAATCAGTACAAACCAATATATACTTCTTTTGTTTAGATGGTGGATTAATAGGTCCAATGAAATCTAAAGCCCATTTTTCAAAGGGTTCAATGAGTACCTGTGTTTGCAATGGAATTTCATTTGAAAGGGTAGGTTTCCATACTCTTTGGCATCTATCACACCTTTTGACATATTGTTTTGCATCTTTGAAGAGGGAAGGCCAATAATATCCTAAAGAGAGGATTTTATAGGTCGTCCTTTTGTCTGCAAAGTGTCCGCCGCATGGTTCATCATGACATGCCTTAAGAATATCAGGCATTTCATCTTCCCTGACACATCTTCTGATCACAAGATCTGGCCCTGTTTTAAACAATTCGTTAGAAATCCATGAATATTTTGAACTCTCCTGAATAATTTTTCATTTTTCACTTGGAAATAAATGTGAAGGCAGTTTCCCTTTAACCAAATAGTTAGCAATATCTGCATACCAAGGAGTCTTAATAGTTACTGCAAACAAATATTCATCAGGAAACTTATCCTCTACAGGAGAATCTTCTTTAGTATTCTGAATTCTAGACAAGAAATTAGCTACTGTATTTTGTTTTCCTGGTCTATCCAACACATTAATATTGAATTCTTGCAAAAGTAAGAGCCATCTTGTCACTCTGCCATTAGTAACAAGTTTTTTCATTAAATATCTAATTGCAGAATGGTCAGTATGAATAAAAGTTTCATAGCCTGTTATGTAATGTCTAAACTTATTAATTGCATGAACAAAAGCTAAAAACTCTTTTTCAGTCACAGTATAGTTCAACTCCGTGGGAGTTAAATTTTTACTGGTATAATAAATGGCATAAGGAACTAAATATTTTTGACCCAACACAGCTCCTAGAGCTGTATCTGAAGCATCCGTAGAAATATGGAAAGGGAGTTTCCAATTTGGTCCTCTCAAGATAGGTGCTTCAGATATTCTTGTTTTCAAATTTTCAAAGGCTGATTGACAATCAGGATCCCATTTAAATTCACAGTCTTTTGTAAGCAATTTGAAGAGTGGAGATGCTATTTTAGTGAATTTTTCTATCAATCTTCTATATTAACCAGTAAATCCTAGAAAACTTCTAACATCTCTTTGAAAATTTGGAATAGGTAACTTGGAGATGACTTCAACTTTTGATCTATCAACCTTAATCTCATCTCCTGAAATATGATGCCCCAAAACAATCCCTTCAGTAAACATCATAAAGCATTTTTCATGGCTTAATGAAAGGTTTGTTTCTTTACATCTTATAAGAACTTTTTCCAAATTTTCTAATGCCTCTTCAAATGAATTACCATAAACCGTAAAATCATCCATATAAACCTCTACACAATCATGGATTAGATCAGAAAAAATTCCTAGTACTGCTCTTTGGAATGTTGCTGGTGCATTACATAACCCAAAAGGAAGCACTCCGTAGGCAAAAGTTCCCCATGGACAAGTAAATGTGGTCTTATCTTGATCTTCAGGTGCTACCTGAATTTGATTATAGCCACTAAAACCATCCAAAAATGAAAAGTACTTTTTACCTGCTAATGTGTCTAATACTTGATTGATAAAAGGCAAAGGAAAGTGATCCTTCAAAGTTGCTTTGTTCAATTCCCTGTAATCAATGCACACCCTCCATTTACCATTCTTTTTAGGTACTATAACCAGAGGAGAAACCCATCGACTATCTGAAATTGGATAAATGAAGTTTACATTGAGTAGTTTTTGGAGCTCTTCTTTCACTATCTCCCTAATATTTGGATTCATCCTTCTTTGAGGTTGTCTGATTGGTCTACTGTTTTCCTCAATATAGATATGATGGATGCAAGTCTTAGGATCAATACCTTTCATGTCAGTATACTCCCATGCAAATGCAATAGAATGTTTTTGCAAGATTTTGATTAGTTATTTTTGTTGTGACTTTTCCAAATGTTTGTTGATATTCAATGTTTTTCCTGGAAAAATATCAATGGTAGAACTACCAAACTCTTCCATAGAGTAAAGAGACATTTGTCTTGATGATAAATATTCTATGTTAGATTCCAACTGAAATTGTGTGGGGTCATATTCTGAAGATGTCTCAAAATTTTCTAATGTGTTCAGAATTTGACTATCCTCACTGATTTCAGAAATGGTAAAGACAAGTTGTATAGTGTCCTCATCATCAACCCATTCATTGTCTCCTACTTCTGTGATTGCTTTTGCTGGAGGATACAAATTGAATTTCTTTGTCGAATTACCATTAGAAATGTACATATCCCCAGATCTACAACTAATAAAAGCATCGGCTGTGGCTAGCCAAGGTCTTCCTAAGATAAGTGGGTGCCCTCCTAGATTACTCTTGGGAGTCAAAATCATAAAATCTACCGGATATTCCCAAGAATCTAAGGAGACTGAAATATCTTCTAATACACCATCTGGTTTAATAATTGATCGATCTGCAAGTTGCAGTAAAGTAGGTGTAAAAAGAAGGTTAAGAAGTTTTAGCTGGTCCATAGTCTGTCTACTCATAATGTTAATAGTAGCCCCTAAGTCAATCAATGTGTTTGGAATTTCTATCCCATTTATATGTGTCTTGGCAATTGGACTTCCTGGATCTATATAATTTTGCATGGTAATTTTTCCCATCATGATATCTGCAATTTTTCCTACCAGGTGGATTCTTCTTGTGTATTTTAGTTTCCTTCCTGGTCTTTTGAAACTTAACTCCTTTATTGTTTTTGCTAGAATAGGAATCTCTCGAATGGCTTGTAGCAAGGGAATTTTGATACAAACATTATTCAATTCATCTAGAAAATCATAGTTAGGCAACAATATTTGTTTTTCCACCCCCTTGTCAATTTGTAGTCTTTCAGGAAAAAGAGGTGTAGATGAAGATGCAGGTTGCTCAACCATATCTTCTCCTTTCCCCATCATGTTTAAAATATCTATCCATTCATCTCTAATGGCTTTTAATATGAGGGCTTTCAAGGTTTCATCATCTAAGTTTCTCATCTTTTCTCTTTTCAAGTTGTATTGAAATCTTTCAAGTAAGTCTTCCAAATTTTCATCTTCTTTTTGCATCATTTTGAATACCTCATCCTTGTGATTGGTGGGCATACAATAGTCCAAGTATCTATCCAAAAAATTTTGTTTCATATCATTCCAAGTCCTAATATATTGAGTGGCTAATCCCATGAACCATTTCAAAGCAGATCCCTTCAATGTTGAAGGAAACAGTTTGAGTTTTTGAGAGTCTTCCATATAGTCATAAGTTCGGCACACAACTTCAAACTCAAACAGAAATGTTTCAAGATCCTCACTTCGCAATCCATAAAAGTTAGGAAGGACAGATGGTGAGATATTTTTCATCGTTGTATGAGTTTCCTCATCAACTATAGGGAATCCAAACAAGTTGTCTCCTTCCCTATTTCTTTCATTATTTCCTTCACCATTGTTGTCTCCATTGTTTCCTCCTCCTCTACCTCTACCTCTAGATCCATCTATTATTTCCTCTACCATGATAGTTTCTTTAGAGTCCTTAAAGTCCTCTAGTTCTTCTATCAAGGGAGGATGAGAGGGAGTCTCTTCCTTTTCTAAGTGAGATTTAGTAGGTGGTATAGGAGAATCCTCTAATTCAGCTGCTCCTTGAATTCCAAAAATCTTAAGGCTAGGGGTAGATGGTGGTGAATCTGGTCTATGCCTTGAAGAAGATGGAGTTGTAAAAATCGAACTCTTGGCTTTAGCTATAAACCTTCCCCTAGAATATCTTGCTCTATGCATGTCATTTTTTATTTTTATTTTAAAAAGGTAGGGATAATAATTCTCTTTCTGATCTTCCAGATCACACTAGGTGCAAGAAGAGAGCATACTTAAGAAATTACTAAACCAATAATTCTCTTTTATGATCCTCCAGATCACACTAGGTGCAAGAGGAGAGCATACTTCAAGAAGTTATCAAGTTTTCCCTTCTTTTGTTATTTTTTTTTTTTTTTAAGAAATTGGCTACCTAGTTACACTTCCCCGGCAACGGCGCCAAAATGTTTGGTCAATTTAGTGTGTCCTAAATTGCTACATTTAATTTTTCAATCCGGGATTTGTAAGCTGACGAAGTGTGGCGCACTATATGTGCAAGATAACCTATCTCTTACTTTTTTGTCATTTTTGGATTTTTGTGAAATTCTAAAAGACAAGTATGGAGACAAATATTCAAGACATCAATGTATTTCTAATGATTTTCCAAACTTCAAAATAATTTTAAAAACACACAATGACAAAATTAATTCTTCAAATAAAATGAAATTAAAGAAAATGAAATTGCATCACTACTCTAGTCAAACAAACAATGAACTACTGATCATGAAACTCATTATTCTTGCTGCTGTTCAAACATAAAAGAAACTATGCTGAAAGAAATCCAAAATTTGCAACAAAGTAAATCTAAATCAAATTACATCAACTTATCTTCTGATCCCTCATCATTAGTCCAGCTATGATTTTTGGAGGTAACCATAAACAACTTGAGTAACCTGATATCTAACTTGCAGAAAGTAAACTAATATTAAACTACACATTCATAATTCAATCCCTCACCATCAGTCCAGCTGTGGCTTTCGGAGGTAACTGAAGATGTCATGAGCAATTTAATATATCTAACTTGCATAAAGTAAACTAATATCAAACTACACATTCATAATTCAATCCCTCACCATCAGTCCAGCTGTGGCTTTCGGAGGTAACTGAAGATGTCATGAGAAATTTAATATATCTAACTTGCAGAAAGTAAACTAATATCAAACTACACATTCATAATTCAATCCCTCACCATCAGTCCAGCTGTGGCTTTCGGAGGTAACTAAAAATGACATGAACAATTTGATATATCTAAATCTAACTACTGAAACAAATGTGCAAGACTGAAATAAACAAAGCAGTACTGAAATTAAACAGAAACTAAGAAAATTAAATTAGCAGCAGAACAATATTAATTCCATGTCATTAGTCAAAAAGTTATGCAAATGCCTGGGCTGCCTATTTATAACCTGAAACAAGAACACTGATCAGTTAACAATAACATAAAACATGAAAGATTATGGACAGAAGCAAGATGTAAAGCATGAAAGATTATAAACAGAAATGAAGCATATATACCATGAAATATGCAATGTATAAACATGTGAATGAATTATGGCACAATGAGCTTAAAGAAATAAAACAAGAACTATACAATAATGCAAAAAACCTCAGCATGTGCAGGGGCCCTCTACACCAGCCTTGGCAATAGACTTCAAGTACGAATTACGCTTGGAAATAGAGTCTTCTTATATATTAAAATGCAGTCATAACAGAAAGGTGATATTACGGCACAGTGGCAACGTAATTACATTACAGAGCTATCTGGAAGCTAATGGAGACTAATTTAATATGCGTATGCAAACACATTATTTATAACAAAGGAAATATAACTAATTCCCTAAAGTTTGTGCTGATGGAGAACACATAAACCATTACATCCAGAGATCTAAGATCATGGCCGCGTTGAGGAGTAAATATATGCAGAGTGGATGTTGGATTTGGCTATTGAGCCGTGTACAGGTGTTGATTTGTCTCCCGCAATTCAGAAACGGCCATATGAATCTTCACGCGACGAGAAACAGAGTCCTGTCATCATGGGACTCTACGGTTGACTTCCACTTGGCCACCTTTGACCGTAGCCTCCTTAAGTGAATTTTCTCGAGCCAATAGGACATGATCCATGTCCACATCATTTCTGACTTGCCCATGTGGCTCGTTTTTCCTGAGGAGACCTGTAACATATACTTTCACAAAATAGCTGCGGAAAGTTGCAGCAACTACGGAAAGTGGCAAGATTCTGTAGCTAAATGAGCAAAAATCTAAATCAAACAGTAGACACAAAATATAGTTAAAAACCATTTTAGATGCTCTTCTTCAATTAATATACAATGATATTGACAACTGGGAAGGTTCAGGTGAATGAAAAAGGTATAGAAAGGTGTATGGAAAAGATGCAGATTTGAGACTCAACAGCTTCCCCCAAGCGGCCTGCTTCAGCTAGCCAACAGCCTCGCCCTCCGCAGCCTACTCCTAGCCCTTCGATTCAGCCTTTTGGAACCCCCACTCCTAGCCCTTCACCTATAGCTGGTATCCATGAGCCTCTCTACCCTCCTGGAATGGTTCCTCCAGGCCTTAACCATCTTAGATTCGTCCCACCTGGCCATTACCCCTTCGGTCAGAAATTGTTCCTAGCTCCCCCTCCTGGAGTGTTCTCGGTACCTGTTATGGCTACCCTATCCCTCCGTAACCTGACCCTGGGGATTCCCATCTAGTACCTAGATCCCCCAACCATTATCTTTCCTGGTCAACCTAAACCTTATATTTCTTTGACCCCGACTCAATAAGTCCCGCTGACTTCTCCCGCTTCTGCAGTGCCTCAGCCACCTCAATAGTAACCTTCTCATGTTGCATTAGCTTCAAGTAAAAAGGGAAAATATCACAAGAAGGAACCAAAATACAAGGATGCCCTAACTGTACCTGCTTCTCCTCCACCTCCAAAGCCTTATGATTTGTGTGATGTTGTCGGTCATGACACCCATGTCTGTCCTGAGTTGCCTTGTATCAAGCCTATGGTTAATGTTGCGTTCCCTAAGTCTATGGTCCCTGAAGTCCCTATTTTTCCCTCGACTGTAGCCAATAACCCTAATACTATTCACACCAACCAACCTTGTGCTTTGTATGATCTCCATGGCCATTTCTCCCACCATTGTCCCCGCCTAACGCATTACCGTGCCTCTTTGGAGGTAGTTCGGGAGTATGAGATTGAACAGAACCAGTCCGCCACTCCCCTGCTTACGCAGTATGCTTCGATCCAGCCTAAGGACTTACCCTCTCCCATTGAAATTCCCCATCTTGATGTCGAGATGATGGAGCCTGCGGCCACCTTCCTCTACCTATCATCATCCATGAAACCCTCGATGGAAGCTCCCTCTGAATATTCCCCTTTTTTTTCGCTTGACCTCCCTTCAGCGATCACCCTGGGCTCAGCATCAGTAGATCCTTTATTTTCTTTTTCTTTCATCACCCCCCATGATGATGCACATTTGAACCTTTCTTCTCATGATGATGAGTCAGGTAGCTTCGCCACATCATGTTTTCTCTCTTCCTCCAGTCACTCCATCTTCTATTGTGATGATGACATCATGGAAACTTTGTCCACCCCTGACCTCATATTTCCTACCCATTATCGAAAATGCACCATCCATGTCTCTGATGAATTTTTCAGCCTGAGCACGAGCTACACCCAAGGTAGCTCCCACACACCACCTTCCCGTCGGTGTGCGGGTGGTAGACATCCTACCCATGTCACTCCCTCTAGAAGTGTTTGTTTGATTTCTACTTTGCGCTCAGGTTGCTAGCATTGTTCATTATCCTCCCATTTTTTGTCCTATGGTGTCTTTCAAATGGACCTCCAGTCCACACCTTATATCAGTTATGTCGATAGTGCAAGTCGCTACTCCCAAAATCTAGCCTCGACGGGTTGGGCTGTTTTTACCCCCTTACATTCTCTTGTTCTCTCGAATGGTGTGTGCATTGATATTGCCACCAATAATCATGTTGAATATGATGTAGTGCAAGGTTTATTAGCCGATGCCATTTCCCACCGCATCCTCCACCTTCATGTTTGTTTATATTCCCTACTTCTTTTCATGTAATTGAATGGTGTCTATCGTTTGCATAATCCTATCCTTTTTAGAAGATATTTACGTGTGAAGCTTTTGATGTGTGAACTTGAAATCATTACATTCAGTCATGTACCTAGAGCGCAAAATCACTATGTAGATAACATTGCAAATAATATTCTATATTGGCACTTATCACATGCATCTAACACAAGACAATAACATATAACCATCAAAATGATGCATATCCATAGTATGTGTTGTATACAATGTTTTAGAGTCCATTAAATATGATACATATGACATGCCCATAGCATGTTAGAAAACCTCAAAACTGGGGGCACCACTTTCCCCTACACCTAATCATTATCTGGAGGATCCCAAGCCAATGGATTTGCTCCTACATCTCCTAGATCGCGCATCCCCTTTCTGGACATCACCATGCCCCGCATGACCCCTCGCCACTCCAAGGGTAGAACAATATATGGCTCCATCTACTGGTCATCCAAGTCTTTCCAACCATGCTTTGAAACACTGGTCATAAGCCTCTCACATCTACGATGAATGTCCTCCAAGAGGGCTGCTACATCCTCATTTTGCGGTGCTCTCCATCCACTGGGTCCTGCAGCTCCTGATACTGCACACTGTCCCATATACCTGACCGATTTTATCGATGTTGTATCTGCATACCAAAAGTGAAAGAATCAGTACCATATACAATACTATGAAAATTTACAATGCACATAAAATATTAGCAACTTGTCACTTACCATCGGGTCCCCATACTCGACCAGGCGGCAGTGGCAAGTCTAGGTCCCCATGATAACTCATCCCACTATAGGGATAGTCATTTATGTACAATGGCATCTGATCTGAAGGAGAAAACAAATCAGGCTGGAACACCCATCCGATTACCCCACCTCCTCCTCTGTACAGTAGTCGCCCCCACCAGTGCATCCTGGGCTCTCTCGGGCCCCCATCTTGGAGTTGTATGTGAGGTCGAAGCATAGGGATCTTCTCAAAGAAGAGTGAGCACAACATTGTACCATACACACAGTCATGGTTCACTTGCTGCTTGCGTAGCGAAAACTGTCATTTCAATGACAACAACATCATCTGGGCCCATGCATAGTAGGTCCCACTCAACACACTCTCCACAAGCATCATCTGCCCTCTAGTGATGTGATGGAGTGTCTGGTTGCCCAGGATCTGCAACACAACTGTGGCCACCAAACAGGTCTCTAAGCTCTCCAGATCCTCGATGGGTATCCATATCCCCTTAACATGGAGACCTGGTAAAAAATGGTGCTCTACAAACTCCATGATGTTCCGCCCTCTCGGTAACACTAGCTAAGTATTCCAAACCATGCCAAGTGGTGGGAGACCAGTTAGAAAATATATATCCTAGACCGTCAACTCGATCCAGTGCCCTTGCACTATAAATACCTCATGGTCTGGATCCCAATAACTGACAATCCAAGCCAACAAGGGCTCTCCAACTCTCATCAGGGGGTTCTCCACAAACTTTAAAACCCCAAATCTGGCCAATGCACTGTGGACACCTTGATCCTCTCGGATCTCCGATCGTAGTGTGCCTAGGTTTCTTTCTCTCTAGTTGATCCGTAATTCTACCATATCTGCATAAAACCATCATATTTGTCAATGTACAGATAGGAAAGATTGTATCCAAACATAAAAACCTATTTCTCAGACAAAAAAAATCACAACAAAATCCCTCTTTGTCGGGTCACACTTTTCAGGCCCAATCATGGGACAGGTCACAGTTTTCTGCCTAAAACCTGCTACCGAGGTCACAATTTTTGCCCCAAAAAGTGTGACGTGACCATGAAGAGGAGCATGGGTCTGTTCCTGAGCTCTAGGAACCTAAACTGAACTTTAAATCCAATGAAATGAAAGAGTAGGGTTAGGCCTCTTACCTACAGCTGACAGATCTCAATTCCAATGGTCGGTTTGTTTGATACGATCGTCGCAAGATTTAGTGCCTTCTCTCCCCTCTACATTCACCACAGCTACACATGCCAATGGGTGAATTTGGAGTGAAAATGCCTTATTAAAAGAGAAACCACTAATTTTTATTTCACCTGCTGTGGACAAACCTTAGCTTAGTTTGACAAACTGTCTGTACTGTTGGAGAGCTCTCACTGAGCCCTCAAATTGTTATCTATTAGTTTTTCATGATTTGATACTTCACCAGGACAAATTTTGTCCAAGAAGCATCACTTCACCACTCCTCAAAATTGGATTTCTTCACTTGCAACACTTGTACTTGGGGCACCACTTTGCCTCCATACTTGTCCATGCTCGTGTCAATTTTCGTCATGAATAACCATCATGTACTCATTTTTTTATGGTCCCCATTGGACCTTTTCTTTGTGGTAGCATCATCGAGTCACCATTGTTTAGAGCATCCGAGTTGAGTCATCATCACATTCATGGAGTCTATACTGAGTTCCTTTGTATCCCCCTATAGTCCTCCATCCTTCATTTCTTGGTCCCTCTCTCATGTCACACATTATGGCCTTTAGTCCTACTATCCCCTATCCCCTTTGATATTGTGTTAGTCGCTGCCAGGTCTTCCATGCCCTTTCTTATCTAACAAGGGAATTCATCTACCCACTACACAGTACCCCCCATTTCATCATCATCCATGGTGTCAGTCTGTCAGTCGCTCTACTATTTTCTCTCAGGCCTTAGTTGAGGATCCCTTATTGCCTCACCTATGGTGGACCTCCTTCTATCAACATCAGATCATTCATTCCAGAAGACAGGTCTAGAGGGCAATGTACCTTGGTTCTAGCTTCCACTCTTGTTCGGTACCTCAGATCAGGCAAAGGGGCTCCTTATTACCCTTTGACTTGATTTTTTCTCAGCTCCAGCTCCTTACAGCATGATCAAGATCCGTATACTTGATGGTTCAGTGATGCAGTAGACTATACCAGTGATTCCCAGGTGTGTGTGAGATGTTTCAAACCTCATGAGGGGGTGGCTCTTCAAGTACCCCCCACATTCCTGGATGACCTTTTCATTACAGCCTTTGATGCAACTCCATAGATTTGATGATGTTGGCCTCAGCTGCTTGCAACGCCTTTTTGTTTGCATGTATCAGTCAAATTTTCAGAGCCATTTCCTGTTTACAGGGGCACTTTGGTTGTATTTATATCTCATGTACTTATATATTATTATATAAGTCCTAGCTGTTATCCGAGGCACATTATATATGTGGGATTCATTACCATATTTTTATCTGGCTCATGTTTATGCCAGCATGTACTATATAGTTCAATCCCTTGTTTACTAGATGCATTATTCTTTGTACTTTGTCTCGATGGGCATAGGTATGCCTCCCCTGTTGCATATCGTAGAGGTACTCACTCGTAAAAGAGACTTGTCGCACTTGTAAGTCTCACCTCCTCAGGGTCTAGTCCTCTAGCGCTTTGGTCTACCTTATATTTCTCTCTCTCTGACTTCCCCTTTGGTGTCTAGTCATTTAGTTCTTACAATGTACTTCAGTCATATGATTAGCTCCTAATGCTCGCACGCTGGGGGGAAATCTGTTACACCATTTTTTGTTCATCTAACCTGTTACTATTAGATGGACCAAAGTACACCATGTAAGACCAATTTTATCCTAAGTAAAATTGCTTTCACTATGAAAAATAACTTAGTAAACCACATTTATTAAGTTGTTTATGGTCTAAACAGGAAATCCCATGAGGAAATATTGAATAAATCCACATTTGTTTGATTTTCTTCAAGGAATAATTAGTTAAACAAAGGTTTAATTAATATTCCTGGTCATATTTAACCCAAAACATGTAAATTAATTAGATAAATCATTATTTGTCTTACTATTTTCTAGGAATAATTATTTAAACCTTATTTAAATAATATTCCTTGTTAAATTTGACTAAATCATTTATATATAATTAAATAAATCATTATTTATTTGATTATTACTCAACCAAATCCTTAAAATAATAAATAAATCATTTATTTATTTATTATTTACAAATAAAGGGATTTTACCACAGTGAAATTCTTTTTCCCTCCAACAAATATAATAAATATTCCATAAAAGTTGGATCTTGATTTGGTTAATAATATTTTAATTATGCACCAATATCTAAAATAACTCAATATTTTTTTATAAATAGAAGGGTTTTTCCATTCATTCACTACCTTTTTTTGCCTAAAGATCACTCTGGATCTATACTTTTGGTTTGACTTTGATCCACCATCATTGTCATATTTTGCTACCATTTTTCTTGTGAGCTCCCTTGAGTTCCATTTTTGTCTGGGTTTTCTACACCATCAAGAGAGAGAGATTTTAGATCTGAAGTGCTGAGGACTTACAAGAACCCATCCCATTGAGGGGGACTAGTAACATCTTTCTATGTTCCCTTCCCAGATGTAAATAAATAAAAAAAATCTTTAAAACAATCTTGTCTTGTCTATTGGATGCATGGAGTAACTCTTGCTTTTATTTACTGCTTAATGTCTTTTAATGCATAGATCTATATTTTTGCAACATTTATCTTTGTCAACTAATTTCAAATCTCAAGATATTGGTAGCCATCTTTGTTGTTAGGGTTGTTTGGTATGTGCGGCTAAAGAGAGCCTTTTCGTACGCTTGCGATTAATATTCATACTAATAAAAATATCATTTCCTTAATGGAGATCTAGAAGAAGAAGTTTATATAGAACAACCAAAAGGATTCGTTCTGGGAAATGATGAAAAACTTGTTTGCAAACTTAAACAGACCCTATATGGTGTAAAACAAGCCCCACGGGGATTGTAGTATTCCCAAATGGTGAAAGGAGCAATATAGCTCATAAAATGAAAGAAGCAGAAAATATTTAACACATGAGACCATGAGACCAATATGGAGTCATAAAATTACGTATTAGAGCAACAAATATATAAAAAATAGTGAGGCATAAATCATATATAATGAGGAAACAAGCCTTCCATAAGCAATCACTCCCAAATATGAGTTGTTGTTATAATAAAAAATGTCAGAGAGAAACTAAAACCCAGTCATATTAAGCACAAATATAGCTGGATATGATACAATGATATAAAAATACTTATATAGGCCCCAATAGAGTCTAAACATATAGATCTGGGCACTAGATCAACTTTCCAAGACAACCTAAGAGGGTTTTCGGAAAATGCACACAATGTGCCAATGTAAGCTACAACCCTAAGGCTGGAGATATGCCGCAACAATAGAAATGAGAAGATATGGTTGAAGGTAATGTATAAACCTACATATCTTCTCCAATAGATCCTCTAGACGAAAGAATGGCTCCTCTACTGAAGAAATCACCTCCCAAAACAACCACTACAACTACCCGTGCAACTCCTCCCTAGAATAATGTAGATTTGAACTGAAACTACACTGTAGGGGATAAATACTCCTTATCCTACTACTAAATATGTAAATAAAGCTCAATGGGCTTCTTTACAGGTCTCCCAATGGATGGAAACCATCCTCCACTGCAAAACTAGCTCTGAAGACACCCAATATGATTCTCCACTACTGCACCCTACAACACAGCACAATATCCTGCATAAAATGTGATGATGAAGAAAGTTTTAGCTTGGCCTTAAGCCTGAATGTGGAAATTAAGTGCAATACTCCTCCAAGAGGCCTCTCAAGGAAAGAGGTGGGATTCCTGCTCGGGAACACCTGGTGCTAAAAAACACAACAATCTTAACTAAACAGCTGAAGAATGCAAGAAGTCTAAACAGACCACATACAAAAAATAATCCAAAACATAACCAATATGGCAGCCATCCTCTTTCTTATACAAGTTATGAGCTTTATTTCCCTTGGACCCACTCAATTAGCTCACCATCTCCATGCAATCAATCTCCCTCCAAAACTGCATTGTTGATTTGGTCAAAGTTGACCTGTTCAACATGATTCAACCCCTGTTCATACTTAAAGGTGCATTATTTAGCTGTTTAGAAGGTCTCCTTTCACACTTGAAGTATTTTTATTTCTACTAAGGAGACTTATGGGCCTCCCTACCCATTTATTCACCTACCTAGTGAAAAAATAATCCATAATACTCCATTTAGCTAAAATCTAAATTTTAGGAATATTACAGTCCTCCCCTCCAAAATGTTTCTTGTCCTTAAGCAATTGTAAAGGTGGAGAAAAATCCTCCCTTCCTCCTCTTGTGGCCTCCTCATCAATAGTCCCCACCATTGCTTTAGATATTCTACAATAATTCTTTCTCCCAATGGTTCCTCCCAAATCTGCAAATTGGCCTTTGGTGGATAAACCAAATGGCTCTTATCATGAGAAAATGGAAGGTATATTGGTAACTTTTTTTCTTTCCAATGGATTCTTCAAGGCAGGAGTGATGACAAGCATAGGGATATCATTCCCAGTGAGGGACTCCCATCTCCATGTTTTCATCCAAATGAAATTAATCACCTTCCAGCATGGTAATTCATAGAAAATTTCCTCCAAAATGTTCATGAGAGGCATACCCCAAGTGCTCCAAACAATCATGTGGCCCACCTCATAAAGAAAAAGGTGATCGACTGTAGTGGAAATTTCATCTCCCATGCTCCCCTTGAAGCATGAATCATAAAAGGTATGGGAAATTGCATTCCCCATGGACACATCCATCCAATGTGCCTCCCCTCCAATCACGTTCCCAATAAATATATGAACATCATCAATATATGGAATCAAAATCAAAGTCATGCTAGCAGCCATATGTAGCAAAGGATAAGGACAATGATCCCTCATGTGCAACCAACATAGTTTTTCTCCTAACTTCCATAGAATATGATATAAAAACTGTTCCTCCCACCACTTTTTTTCTACCACATTCTTCTTGCATGCTTGGGAAAGGTGTATGAATTTTGGTGTCAATGAAGCACACCATTAAGAATACATCATATCCCCAAAATATTCTAGGGGATGGCCAACATCATCATTGCTCATGGCCCCAGGTATCCCATGAAGCCAATAAGAAAGAGTCCCCATCCTGGATCAATGCCCTACACATGTGTGTTAAGAAAATGAAATTATATAGTAACTATATCATGATGCTCATAAATACAATCCTTACCATTTACTTGGTTTAAACCATTGAGGTAGCTCATGGATGAGCTCCCTCTCACACCTAATGAGTAAGGAAGTGGTGATGATAAATCTTCCCAAGATTTATGTTCCTCCTTGCCCTCCAAACAATCCATGCACTTCCTCATACGATAGTGCATCTCCTGTTTTAAATCTTCCCACATGAATCCTCCCAAGATAGTATGGTATGTTCTAATGAAACTAGTGGGATTTAAAATCAAGATCTCATAGGCTGCATGTAGTAGTTTATCCTTGAGTTCTGAGTCTCTAGTTAAGTATATATGATCATGGAAATAAATGACTCCATCAACCACTATATACCTCCCATATATCACTAGCCCATCAATAATATTACATGTGAAGAGGTTCTTGGAATATTCCACCAATAGCTGGGACTCCCAATATGGATCTAGGCTTCCCAATAATGACAGCGTTGTAGAAATCTGAAATGAAGCTCCTGTCATATCATAACTCTCCTCTTTGACATGCTAAATGCCAAAGCCACATGTTGGAGGATTTTTACCCCACTTTTGCTGCCTCTCTTGAAATTGATCTTGCCTAAGACAAGATTGGAGTACATAGAGGTCAACCTCCTCTTGAAAGGTGTCTCTCCTCCAAAACTTCCATAGTTTGGCCAATGCATACAAGAGTGTTAATAACCTCTTGTCATATTTAGAAATATTCCTCATGTGTGGAAGTATCATTTTATGCCTCAAGGTTATCGAGTAGCCCTTTGACACCATGCTCATGTCATCATAGATTTATGAATCATCATCTTTCAGCTCAAATAGCTGAGTGGGAGATGGCAATGTCCATATCAGAAAATTTCTCACCTCTCCTTTAAACCCATCAAAGGTTCTATGTGCTATGATAGCTCCTCCCAAGGCTTCTCCCCTAGCCAAGTATATAAATGCTGTACCATGTTGAGAGAACTCTTTATTCATCTTCCAATCTGGGGCTCTCCCTAGTGGAATGCCTCCATGTAAAGAGACATCAAAATCTGAAGCAGACTATATAGGTGAGTGGACTGATTTTTCCTTCTCTTCACTACATAAATTAGTCTCCTCCTTCTGTATACAAACCCCTTGAAATAAACAAATGTGCATGCTCCCCATCCTTTGGTGTTGATCCATCCTTTCATCTCCTGCTTTGATAAAGGTGTCACTGCCCATCACTACTGTCACATGATGCTCCTTGGTAATCTTTTGCAAAGATGAAAAATCTCCTCCTCTTGAAGTAATAGCTTCATGCCTATCTCGATGTGGTGATGGTTCTTCTCTTGAAGTGATAGCGTTTTTACTTCTTTTCTACTCTTCCTCCTCATTAGTTGAAAATACCTCATCAAAAATGAGAGGCCCTAGATCTTGGTCTTCCCTTCAAGGAGAAATATTCATGTCTTCCCTTTGAGAAGAAAGCTCTTCCTGTAATGGGTATCTTTCCCTTGGCAAGATGTCATCCAATTTTTTATCCCCCTCAATAGAAATCTAGAGTGGAGTTGGTGAAATGGACCTTTTCAACTCATGCAAAGGTTTATGTTTTGCTAGCTCAATCAAAGATGTTTCAGATTGTTTTACATCAAATCTCTTGACTAATCTCTTAGTGAATCTTGCATAAGCAGAAATATTTTCATGATTAAATGAAGATGATTCATGAAACCACCAAGCATGAACGTTACCTTCAAGATGCAGTGCTTCTATCCTAAGGGATTCCTTTTCTGAAACTTGATGTAGATGCAAATATGAGTCTAGCCGATCTATCCAATCCTTTGATGTGCATTTGGATGACCCATCAAAATTTGGTAGAAACAATCTACCTCTTCTTCTTTTGTTGTAATTTCTGGGTCTTCTTTCCTCCTTGAGTTGGAAAAACTCTTTGGAAGCTCAAGTGGTCCTCGAATCTCCAAGATTGAGATTCATACTCCTAAAGATAGTCAATCAAATTCTCCTCCTTTGGTGCATCTTCCTTCTCCATCTCTCTTGCAGCAAATATGGGCATAATACTACTCTGTGGATCATAATGTGTGGCTGCATGCTCACACCCATCATGTAAAAATATAGGGCTTGCTTCATATTCAAACCTCCTTGGATATTCCCTACACATCTCCCTTATATTCTTTATATCTCCCTTGATGCTCTGCATAGTTTGAAGAAGAAGCTTTGAGAGCCCCTCTTCCTCCTTTGCTCCAAATAATGGATTCTTGTCTTTGTTTTCTCTGTAGTTCTCCTCTTCTTGTGAGAAGCTTCTCCTTATGGTGACATATTGGCTAAATGCACAGGTTGAGCCAATATTATGCTCCGATACCATTGTAGTATTCCTAAATGGGGAAAGCAACAATATATCTCATAAAATGAAATAAACAACAAATATTTAACACATGAGATGAATATGGAGTCATAAAATTATGTATTAGAGAATCAAATTTTTACGAAATAGTGTGGCATAAATCATATATAATGAGGAAACAAGCCTCCCATAATCAATCACTCCCAAATATGAGTTGATGTTATAATACAAAATGCCAGAGAGAAACTACAGTGCAGTAATATTAAGAATAACTATAGCTGGAGATGATAAAATGATATAAAAATACTAATATATGCCCTAATAGAGTCTAAACATACATATCTAGGCACAAGATTAGCTTTCCAAGTCAACCCAAGAGGGTTTCCGAAAAATGCAGACAATGTGTCAATGTAAGCTATAGCCCTAGGGCTGAAGATATGCTGCAACAATGGAAATGAGAAGATATGGCTTAAGATGATGTAGAAACCTACAACTCTTCTCCAATAAATCCTCTAGATGAAATAATGGCTCCTCTACTGAATAAATCACCTCCCAAAACAACCACTGCAACTACCCCTGCAACTCCTCCCTAGAATAACGCAGATCTGGATTGAAACTACATTGTAGGGGATAAATACTCCTTATCCTACTGCTAAATGTGTCAATAAAGCTCAAGAGGCTTCTTTTCAGGTCTCCCAATGGATGGAAACCTTACTCCATTGCAAAATTAGCTCTGAAGACACCAATATTATTCTCCATTGTTGCACCCTGCAACATGGCACAATATCCCGCAAAAACTGTAATGATGAAGAAATTTGAAGCTTGGCCTTAAGCCTGAATGTGGGAATGAAGTGAAATACTCCTCCAAGAGGCCTCTCAAAGAAAGAGGTGGGATTCCCACTCGGGAACACCCGGTGCTAAACAACACAACAATCTCAACTAAACAGCTAAAGAATGCAAGAAGTCTAAACAAACCACATACAAATAATAATCCAAAACATAACCAATATGGCTACCATCCTCTTTCTTATATAAGTTATGAGCTTTCTTTCCCGTGGCCCCACTTAATTAGCTCACCACCTCCATGCAATCATTCTCCCTCCAAAACTGCGTTATTCCTCATTTAATGTCCACTCCTCCATAACAACGTTGTTGATTTGGTCAAAGTTGACCTGTTCAACAGGATCCAACCCCTGTTCATACTCAAAGGTGCTTTATTTATCTTTTTAGAAGGTATCCTTTCACACTTGAAGTGTTTTTATTGTTGCTAAGGAGATTTATGGGCCTCCCTACCCATTTACTCACCTACCTAGTGAAAAAATAATCCATAATACTCCATTTAGCTAAAATCTAAATTTTAGGAATATTACAGGCATGGTACTATCATCTTCACAAATATCTTCAACAACAAGATTTCACAAAAATGATCTGCAGACAGTAACTTATACATAAAAATTGAGGATGATAAACTATTAATTATTGTTATTTATGTTAATGAAATAATTTTTGGGAGTAATGAAGAATCCACGAGTCAGAAATTTTATTTTGTTATCCAGAAAGAATTTGAAATGTATTTACTTGGGGAATAAACATATTTTCTTGGATTAAAAGTACAACAAGCAAAAGATGACATCTTTCTCTCACAAGAAAAATATCTCAAGCAAATCCTTAAGAAGTATGGGATGGAAGACTGCAAACCTGTGAGCACTCCAATGGTGACTGGATGTAACCTCATTTCTCATCATGATTTCCCATGGTAAACCAACCAAATTATAGATCTATGATTGGAAGTCTGCTTTATCTAACATGGACTAGACCAGATATCATGCATGCAGTTGGGATTGTTGGATGATTCCAAGCCAATCCAAAGGAGTCACATCTTCAGGCCATAAAAATAATATTCAAATATATACAAGGAACTAAAGATTTTGGTCTATGGTATCCCAAGAATGTTGAGCTTACTCTTCATGCTTATACAACTGCAGACTAGGCTGAAAATGTTGATGATTGGAAAAGAACTAGTGGTGGTGAATTTTACATGGGCCCCGATTAGTATCTTGGTTTGGCAAGAAACAAAGTTCCATTGCCTTATATACAACAGAAGCAAAATATGTGGGTTTTGCATCATGTTACACACAAATTATTTGGATGATGTAGACATTACAAGATATTCAAATTAAATTTTCTCCTCCCATCTCCATCCTATGTGATAATGGAAGTTCCATCAGTATCTCAAAAAATCCTGTTATGCATTCCAAAACCAAGAACATTCCTAGTAAGCATCACTTTTTACAAGAACAGGTGCTTGAGAAAAAGGTTAAATTGGAGTATGTTCCCTCCAAAGAACAAGTTCCTGACATATTTACTAAACCTCTTCCTAGAGACGCATTTGAATATCTCAGACTACAGCTGGGAGTTGTCTCTACCTCACTTATCTAATCTGGTTGATTTCAGAAGATTAAATTTGGTACGTAGGTTTCATGATGCACAATAGTGTATATATGTGATTTTCTCGCTATAGAGTCACATATGGATATGTCTATCATAAAATTTGTGGGTCAGCCTTCAAAATAGAATTTGTCACATATGGTTTGGCTCTGTTTCTTAGGTGTTGATGGGTATAGTCTGCAGTTTTTGTTTTCAACTTACATTTCCTTTCCTTGATATTTATCTACCTAATGAAGATGTGTTTATGAATTGGTTGTTGAAAATTTTTAGGATGCACAGGTTTAGGGGGAGCTTTATCCTTGATGGATATAAGGCATTTTTGGCATTTTTTTGGTTACTGAAGTGTGTTCAATGATATCTCTCTATTGACATCCTTTGGACTTGGTTATAACGTCATTTGATGTAAGGGTCATTTTGAGACCGATGATGTAAATATTGTCATATTCAGTCATGTAGGGACTTTTTCAAATTTGTGAACCCACTTGGTTGGGTGCTTGAGTAAAAAATGTAAGCCCACTTGGTTGGGTAGTTGAGTCAAATATGTAACCCCACTTGGTTGGGTAATTGATGTATGTATGCATCCTTGGTGATAGGAAAGGTTATAGAGTCTTGAAAATCTATTTTAAAGCTACAACATGTGTTTAGGGGGAGTATGGTCAATGCATATCTCAGCATTCCTGTATCGGTTTTCCCTTTTCTCTTGATTTGAAAGGGGGAGAGTAACTTTGTGTTTGAATAATGCTTATGATTGATGTGGCTATTAGGTATCTATGGTGATTAAACACCAACATGGTTTCCATCAAGTCTAAAGGGGGAGATTGTTGGAATTATTATGTGATATTTTGTCCTTGATGGAAACCTACTCGATGCATTTTCTTCTAATAACAACCTATTTGTTGAAGATGTAAAATTGATATATCTATAGGTCAATTCAGATGTGACAAAGAAAGGAATTCTAGTCAACGATAGAGGAATGATAAAGGTAAATTTTTAAGATGTATACGTAGCTTTGATGAAGGGAAACCACATATACTTGTAGGTTTGATGAAGGGAACCCAAGTATACATCCATAATTAGTGTATACATAGTTTTGGTGAAGAAAAGTTGCGTTTACACGTGAGTAAAAATAAGAAAAGTAGCGTATGTATTTACAAACTTAGTTTATGATACCAAGAGTATTTACCATGGTATTATCCCATAATATGGCGCACAATAACAACTATTTGTGTTAGTATGAATCCTTTGTCGATGTGTACGAAAAAATGACCACTTTAGCTACGCATAACTAATAGCCCTAACATCAAAAGTGGCTGCCAATATCTTCAGATCTGCAGTTAGTTGATCAAGACAAGAGCTGCAAAAAACCAGATCTATGCATAGAAAGACATTAAGCAGTAAAAAGAAGGGTTTGCTCCATATATTCAATAGACAAGACAAGAACAATTTTTGAAATAATTTTTTGTATTAAGGGCACCTGGGAGGAAAAAAAGAAGATGTTTCCAATTCTCCTCAATGGGATGAGTTCTTGGAAGTCCTCAGCACTTCAGATCTAGAATCTAGAATCTCTTGTTGGTGTAGAAAACCCAGACAAAGATAGAACTCAAAGGGAGCTCACACAGCAAATAATGTAGAAAAATGTGACCAAGTGTATAGATCCAGAGTGATCTAATAGGCAACAAAAGGTGAATAATGGTAGGAAAAACCCTCCTATTTATAACAAAATATTGGGTCATTCTAGATCTTGGTGCATGATTAAAATAATGTTAACCAAATCTAGATCCACCTTTTACGGAATGTTTTATTGTATTTTTTGGAGGGAAAAAGTATTTGACTTGGGTCAAATCCCTTTATTAGTCAATAATAACTAAATAAATGATTTATTTATCTTTTTAAGGAAGTGGTTGAAGGATAATCAAATAAATAATGATTTATTTAATTATTTGTGGGTGATTTGGTCATATTTAACAAGGAATATTATCTAAATAAGATTTAAATAATTATTTCTAGAAAATAATAAGATAAATAAAGGTTTATCTAATTAATTTCTTTGTTTTTGGGTTAAACATGACTGGGAATAATAATTAAATTATGGTTTAATTAATTATTCCATGAGGAAAATTAAACAAAATAAGTTTGTTTAATATTTCCTTTTGGGGTTTCCTGTTTAGACCATAAAAAACCTAATAAATGTGGTTTATTAAGTTATTTTACATAGTGAAAGCAATTTTACTTAGGGTAAAATTGGTCTTACATGGTGTACTTGGGTCCATCTAATGATAAGAGGTTAGATGACCAAAAAATGGTGTAACAATTTTCCCCCCAACGTGCGAGTGTTAGGAGAAAATCGTATGACCGAAGTATGTTGTAAGAACTCAATCACCAGACATCAAGAGGGAAGTCAGAGAGAGAAATTTGAGGTAGACTAAGGTGCTGAAGAACTAGACCCTGAGGAGACGAGACTTGCAGGTGCAACAAGTCTCTTTTTATGAGAGGGTACTTGTGCTAAAGGTAGCGGGGGAGGCATACCTATTCCCGCCGAGACAAAGTACAAAAGAATAGTGTGTCCAGTAAACAAGGGACCGAACCATAAAGTACAGCCAACATAAACATGAGCCAGATAAAAATACAATGAGAGATCCCACATACATGTTGTGCCTAGGATAACAGCCAGGACTTATAAAATAATATCTGAGTACATGAGATACAAATACAACCCAAATTCCCCCTATAAGCGGGGAAGGGCTCACAAAATCTGACTGATACATGCAAATCAAAGAGGCGCTACAAGCAGCTAAGGCCGAAATCATCAAATATATGGAGCTACATCAAGGGCTGCAATGAAGAGGTCATCCGGGCACGTGGGGGGCTACCTGCAGGGCCACCCCCTCATGAGGCCTAAGACATCTCACACACACCTGGGAATCACCAAGAGCTACTGCTGCATCACTGAACCATCAAGTATATTGATCTCGATCATGCTGAAAGGAGCTGGAGTGGAGAAACAATCAAGTCAAAGGGAAATGAGAGATCCCTTTGCCTGATCCGAGGCACCGAACAAGAGTGGAAGCTGGAACCAAGGTACACCGCCCTCTAGACCTGTCTTCTAGAATGAAGGAGCTGATGTCGACAGAAGGAGGTCCGCCATAGGTAAGGCAATGAGAGATCCTTAACTAAGGCACGAGAGAAAATAGTAGAGTGACTGACAGACTAATACCAATGATGATGATGGAATGGAGGGGACTGAGTAGCAAATGGATGAATTGCATTGCTAGAGCATAAGGGACATGAATGACATGGCATCGACTGACACAATATCATAAGGGATAGGGGATAGTGGGACTGAAGGTCATAATATGCGACACAAGAGAGAGACCAAGCAATGAAGGATGGAGGACTATAGCGGGGTACAAAGGGACTCGGGATAGACTCCATGAATGCGATGATGACTCAACTTGGATGCTCGAAACAAGGGCAACTCGATGGTGCTGCCACACAGTAAAGGTCCTATGGAGGACCATGAAAACATGAGTACAAGATGGTATCTCATGACGAAAATCAACACGAGCATGGATAAGTATGGACGCCAAATTGTGCCCCTAATATGAGTGTTGCAAGTGAAGAAATTTGATTTTGAGGAGGGTTATAGTTGAGGGGAATAGGTGCCCCCAAGCATGGTGTGGTCATGCCAAAATGTACTTAGAAAAAGGGGAATCTAAACAAATTTTAATGATGTGGTGTGCCATTTGTTGTCGTTATGGTTATGCAGTTTGAGAAAGGAAATGGAGGGTTACCAATCTCTTTTAGGACTGAATATATGAAGAAAATGGACTTTAATTTTTCGGGTTGGCATACCTGGTGTCACTATCCCAAAGAGAGGATTTGGAGATAATGAATTAATGCTCTCCTAGAAAAACCATAGGTTGGTCAACAACAATGTCTAAGAGATTGGGTTGCTGATGGAAGATGAAGGAACGATAAGGGGTATCATCCGTAGAGTGATCGGAAGTGATATGGGACTCTAGAGGTTCTTCTAAATGTGGAAGAATAATGGTACTAAATTCGGCATGACTAGATACACTAGGAGAGATGTGGAGAATTTCTTCTCTTGGTCTCTCAAATGTGGGTGCCCCCTTAACCAAACATTGGGTTTCAATGTAATGGCCACAAGGTGTATGTGGTGTGAACGCATGGGTTCGATGTAAGGGGGAATAGATAAAGTTAGGTGTGGGGATTTCTTCCATAATTTTGTCATCGTGATAGAAGATGGGGTGACGGGTGGAAGAAAGACCACCTACCGTGGCAAAGCTACCGGACTCATCATCATGAGAAGAGAGGTTCACATGCACATCGTCACAAGGGGTGACAGAAGAGTAAGTAGATAAAGGATCTACCGATGTTGAGCCCAAGGTGATTGCTGAAGTAGGTTCAAGCGAAACAACAGGGGAGGGTTCAGAGGGAATGTTCCCCCAGGGTCTCATGGATGATTATAGGAAGAAAATGCTGGACGAAGGCTCCGTCATCTTGACATCAGGAGGGGGGATGTCAATGGGAGCAGTCATGTCTGGTAGTTTTTCCAAAGAAAAATGCGCAAATAGGGGAGAGGTGGACTCATTGCGCTTGGCCTCGAATTGGCGGACCGCGGCTAGAGAGGTGCGGAAGTTCTCAAGGCGGGGACAAAGGTGGGTGTAATGTCCATGGAGATCACACAAAGCACAGGGGTGGTTGGTGTGAATAGTATTGGGGTTCTTGATTGCGGTCGTGGAAGGAATAGAGGCTTCCGGGACCTTGGACTCAAGGAACGGGACATTAACCATGGGCTTGAGATGAGGCAAGTTAGGACAGGAATGGGTGGTGTGACCGAAATCATCACACAAAGCACACTGGATGGTATGCTTTGGAGGCCGAGGAGGGGCAGGGTTTGTTGGGGTAGCCTTGTCCTTTGATGCCCCCTTGCGAGCTTTTCCCTTCTTACCCGAAGCGGTCGCAACAGGAGGTGGTTCCTGTTGAGGTGACTGAGGCACTGTTGCAGCGGGAGAAGTCCTGGGGGCTGGTTGAACCGGGGTCAAAGCAAGATAAGGTTTGGGTTGACCAGGCAAGGTTGGGGCTGGAGGATCAAGGTACCAGACGGGAATCCCAAGGGTCAGTTTAGGAAGAGAGAGGGTGGCCATGACCGATACCGTGGACACTCCTGGTGGGGGAGCTAGGAACGGTATCTGACCGGAGGGGTAATGGCCAGGTGGGACTGCTCCTAAATGGTGAAGGCTTGGAGGAACCGTTCAAGGAGGGTGAAGAGGCTCATGAATACCAGCTGTAGGTGAAGGGCTAGGAGCAGGTTGCGGAGAGTGCGGTTGCTGACTAGCCAAAGCAGGTTTCTTGAGAGCAGCCCGAGACGATTGCATCATGCAAACATTCGATGAGCTGGGGTCGGAGATAGGAGGAGGAAGAAGACCAGGGAAGGTTCCAAGCAAAGAGGAGTCTTTGTAGACGCTGGGAGAGACACTGGTCAAAGAATCGATTGTTTTATTATTGGCTACAGGAGAGATGGTCATCTCAGAGGAGGTCTGAGATTCTGGCTCATGATATGTCAACTGGTCAATGGTGACTATATTTCCATTATGAGGGAAAGACATCTTGCCGAAAACTGCAGATGGGACAGCAGACATGGCATAGGTGTAGCTCTGCCCTAAGAGAATGTTGTAATCTAGAGGGGCATCGATGACTTCAACGTCAACGCAAACAGTCTTTCCCGCAAGAGTGATAGGACAATTACGAAATAGGCCAATGGGCTGGGAGGCGTGGCCATCCCACGCTCGAAGGGTGATCGTGGAAAGGGCCAACTCAGGAGAACCGAGTTGTTTCCAAACCGAAGCGGACATCACACAGGTGGATGCCCCCTCATCAATGATACACTGAGAGACGTTAGCGTTTCGGATTTTGACTGGGATTTGGAAAGCGACGGAAGCAGGAAGAGGAGGATGTTCTGATTGATGGGCATCGAAAACAATAAATTTGTCAGCAGAAAGATCTACAGTGCCCAGGGCAGATAGTAGAGCCTTCTTTTGAGAAGGGCATGACTGGAGGAGTTCCAATGTAGAAATGGCAGTAGGAGACTGCGCCAAATCATCTACTATGCTATATGACTGAGCAGCTTGACCAGAGGCAGCATTTCGGCGTAATGGTCCTTTAGGAATCTTGGTATGAACCTCAATGTTGGGTTGAGGGATAGGCAAGGGACCATTGGATGTCGAAAGAGACTCTGGAGAACCTGAAGAAGGTGACTCGGGGACAGACGGAGTGGGAGGCTTGGGGTACGGAGGGGCCCGAGTTTGAAGGTTAAGTTCGACGGTTGGAGGTGGAGCAGAGTTCATCATGAGGATCTGGTAATTGGAGGAACCAGAAGGGGAAGGTTGAGTGGCCACCTGTCCGTCAGGTGGTTGGGTAGCCACGAATCCATGCTGTGCATCCACCTACGCTTGAGGGGGCGGTGACTGTTGTTACAGGGGTTGAGAAGGCAAGGGAGGCGGAGGTGCTGATGCTGGAGGAGCTGGAGTACCAAATTGCGGATACGAATAATAAGGGGGTTGGGTAACAGTATGGTGAGCAGGAGGTTGGGCCAAAAGAGGAGGTATGTTGTATCTTGGATACGTGCTACCAGGAGGGGGACAAGTGCGGGAGGTGTTTCCCCCTCCCCCAGGAAAACCATAACCCATGGGAGGTTGGGCATATGGATGAGAGAGAGCTCCAACAATACCGTCGGCGGCATGAGGTGCCCCCTGTGCATTGACACCACCGAGTCTGGGGAGATCAGGTAGAACAGTATAAACATAACCTGTCTGAGCATAGATCAAGTCATATTTTAACGCCAGTTGGAGGGCGGCTTCTTCGGTTTGGGGAAAATGCGACGCAACATCTTTCCCGATAGGGGGGAATAGAGATCTAAGGAACCAGTCCATGTAGACACGGTATTCGAAAGTAGGGGATTGACATAGGCTCTTTCATCTCTGCCATTCCTAGACATGATCGGATAGGCGGGTCGGAGATGATTGACAGAAAGAAGTCAAAAGTTTGATACCAGTGTCATAACGAAGGGAAGCTGGAAGTAAGATAAAAAAGCCCGGGCAAGAGTCGCAAAGGTGGTATGAGAAGAAGGGGGCTGATCAACATACCACTTAGAAGCCGCGCCTGTAAGCATTCTTTGGAACAACCGAAGACGGACAGATTCATCGGTAATGGAGGTAGATGAACACCACATGTGGAAATATCGGACATGATTTGAAGGATCTTCTCCAGCAAGGCCTTCAAACTTTGGGATGTCAGAAGGGAGTTTTGTCGGCATAGCGGGCCAACTAGCGTCATGGTGTATAGGGTCATTTGTCAACCGGTCCAAATCAGGAAGGTTGAGGCCTACCATGAAGGGGAGCAAGGGCGCAGCCGAGGTATTTCCTATGGTAGTTCCGCTTGCTCCGCTAGTGTTAGGCCCTGGACCAGATATAGTGAAGGTGACAGGGGAATAACCGGAAGTAAAAGGAGAACCCAATGAATCAGAAGAGGAGGCGGAGTGTTGACTTGGAGGAGGGCTAACTTGACAACGATGGGAAGGAGTAGGTCGACCGAGCGGAAACTGAGGGTGAAGGCCAAGAAGTCTCCGGGATGTGCACTTTGGGGGCGCAATGGTGACAACACAAACACGGCACGAGGGGAAGAAGAATGACCGACAAAGGTAGGGAGGTGCAGAATCAATTGAATACAATGTTGAAACAAGGGCAGAACGGTGCAGTGTCAATTGATTTTAAAGTCTTTGCCTGGCGGTGTAAACCAGGCTCTTCTTCGCTTAGGGTGAGTGTGTGGTGTGCGTTAATTTTAATTTTTAAACCCTTTTCGTTTTGAGAGCAAGAGAAAAAGTGTGCTGCGTAACTGAAAATAATGCTGCAAAAAACAGTATATAATGCTGAAATAACAGAACATTAACAGCTACTATTGCATCGATTCAACCCAAAAAGGCGGGTCTCTTAAAACTAATCTAAAAGAGGGAAAAAATATATTCAAAAAACACTAAAAAGAGGCTAATAGATCTAGGGTTGAAAGGGACAGGGATCTAAAGGAGAAATCTGCTGAAAATAGGTGCAGATCACAGCCAAGAGGCAGAGGCAAGGTGGCTGGAAAAAAGGAGGAAATCAGCAAAAAGCAGAAGGGGCAAGGAGGAGGCCCTAAAGGTAGATCCAAAAAAATCTTCAGGAGGTGATTTGAAAGGGAGAAGAGCTTATTAAAACGGATCTGAAAAGGAGGTATCAGATTTGAAAAAGAAGTGGTTGAAAACTCTGAAAATTTAGACACTTACAGCAGCTAAAACTCTTCCACAAAAAGTGGAGGGTACTGAGGCCCTAGGGGGTGATATTCCCACTTATTTGAGTAAAACAGAGTAATAATAGGTCTAAACGGGTGGAGACGGAGGTCAGATAACCCTGACAGAGGTTCAGACAAAACCCAAAAAAAATTCAGAAAAATTCCAGAAAAACGTCCAGGTCGCAGTTTTTGACCTGTTTTTCGCTCAGGTAGCAGGTTTTGGGTTGTTTTCCGCTTCCTAGGTCACATTTAATGGGCTAAAAAGTGTGACCTGGAGTCCAGGTCGCAGTTTTTGGGCTGAAAAGTGCGACCTGAAGCTCCGGGTGTCCCGGTGGTAGATTTCTGAAAAAGTTGTCGTCTCAGTTGCAGCGGATGTCTGTCACCTGCACAATAGGGCCAGAAACACGCGGAAGTTAGAAATTTTAATGTTTTAGAGTTCTATGTGAAAAAAAACAACATAAAAATAGGAAAAAAAAAAATCTGAAAAGAAACCCTAGGGTTTGAAGTAGCTGGATATGTAGGAATATGAAAAACGACAACGGTCGTAATTTAAAACACGTGTGGAGTCGCCAATTGTTAGTATGAATCCTTTGTCGACGTGTACGAAAAAAATACCACTTTAGCTACGCATAAATAATAGCCCTAACATCAAAAGTGGCTGCCAATATCTTCAGATCTGCAGTTAGTTGATCAAGACAAGAGCTGCAAAAAACCGGATCTATGCATAGAAAGACATTAAGCAATAAAAAGAAGGGTTTGCTCCATATATCCAATAGACAAGACAAGAAAAATTTTTGAAAGAATTTTTTGTATTAAGGGCACCTGGGAGGAAAACAAGAAGATGTTTCCAATTCTCCTCAATGGGATGGGTTCTTGGAAGTCCTCAGCACTTCAGATCTAGAATCTCTCTCTCTTGTTGGTGTAGAAAACCCAGACAAAGATAGAACTCAAAGGGAGCTCACATAGCAAATAATGTAGAAAAATGTGACCAAGTGTATAGATCCAGAGTGATCTAATAGGCAACAAAAGGTGAAGAATGGTAGGAAAAACCCTCCTATTTATAACAAAATATTGGGTCATTCTAGATCTTGGTGTATGATTAAAATAATGTTAACCAAATCTAGATCCACCTTTTATGGAATATTTTATTTTATTTTTTGGAGGGAAAAAGTATTTGACTTGGGTCAAATCCCTTTATTTGTTAATAACAAATAAATAAATGATTTATTTATCTTTTTAAGAAAGTGGTTGAAGGATAATCAAATAAATAATGATTTATTTAATTATTTGTGGGTGATTTGGTCATATTTAACAAGCAATATTATCTAAATAAGATTTAAATAATTATTCCTAGAAAATATAAGATAAATAAAGGTTTATCTAATTAATTTCTTTGTTTTGGGTTAAACATGACTAGGAATAATAATTAAATTATGGTTTAATTAATTATTCCATGAGGAAAATCAAACAAAATGGGTTTGTTTAATATTTCCTTTTGGGGTTTCCTATTTAGACCATAAACAACCTAATAAATGTGGTTTATTAAGTTATTTTACATAGTGAAAGCAATTTTACTTAGGGTAAAATTGGTCTTACATGGTGTACTTGGGTCCATCTAATGATAAGAGGTTAGATGACCAAAAAATGGTGTAACAATTTGATCCCGTCCAAGAATACCACCAGCACTAGTACGATTTTTGGCTCATGTTATTGGATAAGGCTCAAACTATATAAGGAAGAGAAGATAATAGTGCAAGGGTGTGCATATGAATGAAAATTTAATGAATACTTTAGTTTGAATTATATATGTATGGATTGGGCTCTTTTTAATAGATAGATCTGATATTTTGATGCACACATGAATACAATAATGGGCCATGATATTTAGACCTGAAATGACTATGTATTTGCATGATATGTTTATGAGTTGTTTAGATCCATGGTTTGGCGCATAATTTTTGAAGTAAATGATATGATATGAGCAAGTTTTTGTACTAAGAAGTGTTACGAAATCCTGGAATATTTAAAGATCTATACGTTGGTTCACCACAGTGAAAGTGTGTATACCCGCGAGTTCATTTCAGAAAAAACATGTATGGAAGTTAGGGTTTTTATAAAGATTGTTGAAGAAAATGTCTAATGATTTTTGCTATGTTTCTCTTGTCTCTCAATGAATTATTCATGTAGATACAGATTGTTTAAATACTTTTTATGTGACAAATTAATTATGTATAAATATGATCAGTGACTACGTCATTGAATATGATGGATGTTGCTAACTAAATAAGGGTTCTATAAATCTGAAAAAGTATGCCTGAATGTATCTAATCTATTTTGAGACTGATCAAATTCTTAATTTCATTATATAAATATATATAAGCAGGTTCATCCACGGGAAATTGTGTATACACTTAGGTTGCAGTAACTAAAGTAGAGTATACATTTGGTTTTATGAATGATAAGGGTTGAAGTTGATTTTGCATGTTAATTCAAAATTCTGGGTTTATTTTTGTCATCTACTTACAATGATCTCATTGTTCTGTTTGAAAATTGGTTTATGGATATTGGTGTTGATCTACAAATTGTGTTGTGTTGAAGCTATTGGATCTAGTGTGAAAATTTATGAAACATGGTTTGTAGTGATTCTAACGGCAAAAGCCTCAAGTGTGGAAGTCAAAGATTCTAGCCAGTAGAAGCTGGTGATCAATTCATGGGGTTGAAGATCCCTTCCAATAGTGGCTGGTAAACGAGATCAGGGGGTTGGAGCTCCCTTCAAGTTGTAGATGGAAAATGAGAGAAGGTTGTAGCCTTCTAAAAGTGGGTTCCTAGATAATGATATGATTTTGCATCAGTACAACATTGTAAGAAGTTTTCTATATAATAAAAATTGAAGACAAAGACGATAGCAGTGGTGGTTTTCTCCTGAATTGGGTTTCCACCTTAAATCTCAGTGTTCATGTGTGTTTCTTATGTGTGATGAGTTATTTTGTTCTTACTACATTGTTAAGTCCCTATATTAATAGGGTAGCCCCTTATTATGTTAGTGTATCCCCCCTTATTGTTATTATTGTACCCCTGTAACCCCCATATTGTTATTATTGTGCCATTACATTATTATTGTTAGGTCAGCTAGGATTACATTGTGGCCCCACTAGGATTATATTGTGGCCCCGTGGACTCCTATATATATAAGGAGGTTTTGTTCATTTGTATCATCCAATAATTGTTCATTTATGTAATGTATTGGAGGTTGCCCCCTTGAAGTGGCTTATTTCTAAGTCGTTGATATCTCTGTTCTTCTCTTTTTGGAGCTGGTTACACAACATTTGGTATCAGAGCTTTGGATTCTAGGGTTTCGTTGCTCCAAACAGGTCATCGTGGAATTTTTGCTATAAATTTTTTTTCTACGAAGTTTCAGAAGCTTAAATTTTTAGGGTCCGAAGCCCAAATCCTGAGGAAGCTTGTCTAAAAATTTCATAGCTTGGTTCACAACATTTTCGGAGATATCATCTGTGGAAGTTAGGTATTTTTTCAGGCTCCTAAAAAGTTCATCGTGGAATTTTCGCTATAAATGTTTTTTTACGAATGTTCAGAATCTGAAATTCATATGGTGCGAAGCTGAAATCCTGAGGAAATTTTTCAAAAAATTTCAGAGCTTGGTTCGCAATATTTTTGGAGATATGATCTGTGGAATGTAGTGCTTTTTCAGGCTCCTAAATTTCATCTCAAAGAGGTGATCGTGGGAAAAGTTCAATAATGCTCTCTCTGGGCATCAGATTGGAGTGTCGTAAAAAGTGGTCACACGTACATGGAATGTAGTTTCTTTGCTCTCAATTTCAGAGATAAAGGATGAAACAGTAACACGTGGCAAGTCGTACAATTTTGATCTATTGAACCAGTCCATAATTAGGTCATTGTGGGAGATTGGACACAACTTTGTCTTGGAGAATCCAAATCAGGTCAAACCTGTGGCATTCGAAAGATAATTCAGAGAGCTACGTTGATACTAAAATTAAAATATTAAAGCGCTGTAATCATAGAGATAATCCAATTTCGATATCGAGCTCCTCAAAAGCAAGAAAAAGCTATACTATGATGCATGAAGAGGAAGAGTTGCAGTATGAGATATCAAAATTACGGTACCAAGTGCAACAAGTTTCGATCTTACGAAGAGAAATTGAAGATGAAATAGATGGTTTAAAAGCAGAAATGGAGGCTAAGTTAGATGGTTTGAAGGATCAAATAATAGCAAATATTGATGATAAATTAGTGGAAGATCACATCGAGCATCAACAACAAGTTCTCCAACTCTCAAAGGATAACTCAACTTTGGTGCAAAATCTAATGAAACAACAGGAAGATCAACATGGCATTGAAAGAAGTTATGAAGTAGTCATAGAAACAATAACTCGACAAGTACGATAAATTTCAGAGTATCTCAGCAAGTGGAAGAACTTTCCTGTAGAAGATTTCGCATGGGAGGATGAGAATTTATACAGAAGCATCAAGAAATAATCAGGCGTTCAGCACAACATTTGTTTGAAGGAGAGCGGCATGTTAAGTCCCTATATTAATAGTGTAGCCCCTTATTATGTTAGTGTAGCCCCCCTTATTGTTATTATTGTACCCCTGTAACCCCCATATTGTTATTATTGTGCCATTACATTATTATTGTTAGGTCAGCTAGGATTACATTGTGGCCCCACTAGGATTATATTGTGGCCCCATGGACTCCTATATATAGAAGGAGGTTTTGTTCATTTGTATCATCCAATAATTGTTCATTTATGTAATGTATTGGAGGTTTCCCCCTCGAGGTGGCTTATTTCTAAGGCTTTGATAACTCTTTTCTTCTCATTTTGGAGCTGGTTACACAACATACACATGTTTTCTTCTTACTAAATATCGGATGAATAATTGATGCACTGGGATAAGTAAAGTTTCAGAAGATTTTTCTGTCTAATAAGCTCACTAGAATATGCAAGTTTATTTTAAGAAATACATGTGCATACGCAAGTTTATTTTAAGAAATATGTGTGCATATGAAAGTTTAATTAATTAAAATCACATATAGAAATAAGTAAAAGGAAAAATTATTGTTAGTTTCTATATATTGATTCACCCGCCCCCCTCTCAGTATTTTTCCCAACATGTTGTGATACCAAATTATCCATAAAATTTCATGGATATTCCACTGGATAGTTCTTCACAATAGATATGATAATAATAAATTAAAATACTATATTTTTACACTATTACAGTTTTATTAAAAAATTATTGATTTGTAGATTTTACTTTAATTAGTGCATGCATGCAAATGGAAATTATACAAGAAAGTAGAGAATGAAAAAATAATATCATACACATAAGACACAAGATATTCTCTCTGGGAAACCCTTTCGAGAGAAAACCCAACTGGAAGGTGAGGTCGCTTTCCTCTCTTTCTCTTTCTAGAAATATGGTTGTAGGTACAAAGAAGTAACGTTTGTGGTCTGTGGGCTGCTACATTGCATAGATAATATATGTTTTCTCTACCTCATATATATCTTGGCTATCTTTTCTCATCTATGGAACAAAATTCTCTCGAAATAATGGAATGCATCCTCCTCCTAGTGGCCCATTTATAACAAAGATAGATAGCCTACTAGTGGTTAATTTTGACTACATCAACTCTTAACTAGAGTTTCAAAATAGACTCTTATAGATTATTTCACATCAAAAAAACATGGCTATCCCCTTTTCCATGAATAATGGGGGCTGATGCGGCATCCTCCTGAACTATAGGTGTGAAAACATAAAGGTAAACTTATCAGTGGCCTAAATTTTGCATACAAACTTCGATTGACGTAATTATTACACCGTTGGAAAGATATATGAGTGTAGAAAAGTAATTTTTTATCCCCAAAAAATATTGTTTTATGCCTCAAAATTTTCCCATAAGGTTTCTGGCATCATTTCGCCAAACTCGGTCCGGCTAGTAAGAAAAATCCCATGAGTTGATTCCTCCTATTTTTCCACTCCAAATGCATCAAGGTGGATGAAAAAAAATATAATTATATAATTCGTATCACAACCATTCAATACAGGAATTAGCATGCTAGTTTTTTCATGGAATTTTTTTTTTCTAATGGCTTATATGCACCATAAAAAATTCAATATTCTTTTCTTAGGAAAGCACAAATATTCAACACATGCATATGAATCAAAACACAATATTTATACTTTACCTATAAGTGGTGAACCTTAATTATTGCATTATACATTATATCTTGATCATTTGTTCATCTCTAGAAATTACATGTATTTCATTTCGGATCTGAAAATATAATTAGAAAATACTTTGAGATTAATAACATTGGTCACTTGCATTTCTCTTAGGCATCTAAATATTACATATATATGATGGTATCTTTATTTATCGAGTTAAACATGTATTGAATCTACTATGGAGGTTCAAAATGGAACACTAAAATTGTGCCATGCCTAAGCAATGAGGAGTGAAGCTAACTAAAGAGTGTAATTCTATAAAAGTTGATGTTATTATCTACAAGTAGTTTGTTGGTAACCTTATTTATCTAACTTATAGTTTCTCTAATATTTAATTCATTTTTATTTTGATATTTTAATTCATGAAAATTCCACCATTTAGAATCATTTAAAATTCATGGAGAGAATTGTTTAATATATCATGGGTACCTATCAACTTGGTATAGAATAATATAGTGATGAAATAAATGAATTGGTTGGAAATACTGACTCACTCTAGGCTAGAAATGGAAATCATAGGAACTCTACATATAACTATATGTTTCATCTTGGTTCTAAATCCATAGTCCAATCTTATAAAAAGTAGAATGTGGTTTAACTTTCAACCATGGATTCAAACTATGATACTATATTTAATGTTGGCACAAATGCAATCTGGATTTCTAACCTCTTGAGTGAGCTTATATTTCTAGTAGGGAAAAATAAATAAATAAAAAAGAATGATAACTATATATATTATTTTCTCATTTTGAAATTTTCTTTCAAATTAGTGTGATATTCTCTAATACCCATTAACTTGAGCAAGTTGGAGAAAGAACACCATTATAAAACTACGAAGTTAAAATATAACAATTTTTATATAACAATGTAATAAATATATAAAAATGTAACAATATAAAAATAAATCAAGGTAACAATGTATTATTATTTAAAATGAGAATACAAGAAATATTTTATTTAACACACACACACAAATTAATAATGAAGAGGTAAAAAAATAACACATGAACAAAGCTTAATTACACATATCTAAAGAAATAGATTAAAAAACAAGTCTTTGTTTCCTTAAATTCAATAAAGGATAATACATAGGCTATAAATTTATGGTCTAATAGGGTAACTATATGGGGAAAAAACTATATTTAATATAATTTACACACACATGTACATATATAAAGAATCATGCATCGAACAATGTGTTCCATTCACATGCAATCTGTCAGTGGAAAATTTTCAAAAATGGTATCATGAAATTCTATCGATAATTTCCATTTTCATCGATTTTTTCTACCCTTCACTTATTTCAACTACAACCGAGTTGCTATGACAAAATGAATATATTGGGCACATAAACATCTGGCTAGTCATAATAAAAATAATATGGTCTTTACATTTCTTTACTTCTTCAAAGAAATGTCTCATTAACACCACTGAACCAACTTGATATGTATAATTTGAAGGATCATTAAAATTTTGTATCAATTTTATTTTCTACATATTTCATCGAAGTAAATAATAATGAAATTTATTTAGATTATTTTCTGGTGCAATAAAAACAAATACATTATCTTCTCTATCCATATAATAAATATTATCATAATCCTCATCAATTACATCCACTTCATTGTTCATATCCTCATAAGTCTACCTTGGAAATGGGATCATTTATATCATTCCTTATTGCATCCATGGTATGCCATATTTATTGTGGTTTAGAAACTCATTGGTGGACTCTATATCATCAATACATGAAGGAAATTTTAATAAAGAGAATTTTTTTTTATGAATTGAGAATATATTTGTCACATTCTCAATTCTAATGGAGAGAAAACTTCTTTTTCCATGAATTGTTTTGACAATTACATGGCAATGATATATCAACATCACCCATCGAAATATTCCAAAAGTACTCACTTGACTAAGAAAATCATGTAAGTCAAATTTCATGAAATAAATAAATATTTTCAATAGAAAAACACACCCGCACACATGTACACACACATGCACATGTACGTATATTTATATATACCAGATAGATATACTCTTACCTATGCACATGATCCATCCTTGGATTCAATACATGGCTTAAATTGTTTTTGCACCAATTAAAAACATCATTTGAATCTACAAGTTGAGAAGCCTCTTGCTTCAAATTATCTAAGTGCATGTGAAGCCTCTTGCTTCAAATTTTCTAATTGCATGTTTTACACATGCTCCAACACCATCATGATCTCCTTTGTTGTCCCCCATCTCAAATAAATTCCATGTATGATGAATGCCAATTATCTTATGCAGGAGAGAAAACTATAAGAATGATCATGACGATTTAAATTGATTAACACAACCATCTGACCAAATTCTATTTTCTTTAAAAGTGATCTTTCATATCAATAATTCCTTATAAAGAATATGAAAAAATGCTAAACAAAACATATATCATGTGTATGATCATCAGTGATGTAGAAATGGTACTCTTTAATCACTTCACGATTATTTTCATTATTACTAGAGACATCGATACCAAGCTTTTCGTGCCTATAAAAAATATGCAAGAGTATATAGACCTGGTTTGAATGATAATATTCACTTTGTATTTCATTTTTTGGAGCGGACGTGTAATTCTTAACAAAATTAACCACCAATAAGACCATTCACTCTCGGAACACATCACGTGATTTATTTAACTATAACTCCTGCTATTTTTCTATATGATATTTATTAATATATTTATATGTTTCTCTTTTAACTTCTCCATAAAACGATGCCACGAATTTTTTTTATTCAACTAAATTAATCTTTCCTTATGTTGTCGTTGAATCTATAATAGTTGTGTACATAAGATATTGATATTCCTTCCACTTCACAGTGAGATATCAAAATTGCAAATTATTGAGATCAATGGGATACTCAACATCAAAGAGTGTCAAATGAGAACATTATTTATATTTTATTCCACTACATTGTTTCATATAAAATAATTGGTCATTTTCTCATGCATATAATAACATAGATATAAATTCATGAAAAATTGAAGGAGAGGGATTGTTGGACCAAAATTCTATGCCAAAATTTAGAAATTTCTCATAATATTATTGGAATTATACATGGTATTGGCAAGAACATGTGTAAAAATTCATGACAGGCTTGACATATGATCATTTAAGCTTCACAAATGTGCCAAGGGAAATCCTCAAATCAAAATCACTCTCCATAAAACTATGGAATAACACCACTAGATTGACCTATGTTATATGTTTGGCATGAGTTTCATAAACTTATATAGATATATTATGTCACACAATGTCATTTTGAATTGCTGACACACGAGAATTAAAACTCCAATAATCTTTCACCCTATCTCTCACATTATCTATAAGTCTATCTTAATAGTTTTCCTTACAAATATTAGAACACACAAGCTCATCACTCTAATCTACTTGAATCCAAAAAAAAAATTTGACTGCATCAAAATTCTCTTGATGTTTTGTACATTCTCACTATCACTGAAATCAACCAATTTCATGCAATTCCTTCTCTGAAAATACCTTTTAACAATGCTATACGAGCATTTCTACTATCTTGAGATAATTTTTTTGCAAGTCCGCTAAGGGCCATTGTCATATTTTTTGATACAAACTCAATTACTTGCACCTCGTTAGAACCTCTAATGCACAATAATTTCATTTCATTTCTTAGAGATTTTGTTTTAAAATTTTATGTAACATTTGAGCTTATCTTATGATAGATTTACCTTAAGAAAAGTCGATCACCACATTTACTTTATTTCAAAGTTTTTGTTCATTCATCGATGGAGCCATTTCATCCATTTTATATTGGTCCATATTCTCTATAAAATTATTATAAAAGAAAATGTTCTTGTTACTTTCAATTAATTTCGATATTTTTCTAGATATGGTAGCATCTTGTTACGGGTTAGATGTTGTCCATGAATAAAAATAAATAAATTTGTAATTTTTACTTGAAATGTAAATTGAACATTATTAAATTATTGTAATGTCGAATTTGAAATAATTTAATCTAAATATTACAAAATTCGAAATCCAAATCATTAATTGAATCACCAGTACCATCAATATCCTCGTTGACATCAACTTCTCATTCAACTTCTCTTTTTTCTACATCCACATGTTCATGCTCTCTATTTTTTACCCCCACATCTTCTTTAAGCTCTCTATTTGGTACCTCTACATCTCCTTTAGGCTCTCTATTTAGTACGCCCACATTTCTTTCAACCTCTTTATTTTCCCTTAGTGCTCTCTTCTTTGCTGGTAGTTTCTCATTTTTTTCCTTCAAATCATTTCTAACGTGATTGTACTCTCATTTAAAATTCCTTTGGTTTCCCATGTTCAAAAATTTAGAAATATAAAATCTAATTCCAAAATAACACAAGTGAATTCAAGCTTTTAACACCACAAAAGATTCAAGACAAATTCAAATATCCCAAAGAAAAATTAAAATACATGCTACAATCAAATTCTACAAAATGAAAAATATGTTTGTCTTCATATCCCTCATAAAAAAATGATGATTGTGATTTAATCTAAAAGAAATTTCAATATATATTCTTCTTTAGAAAAAAAAACATTCAAAATATCATTTTCCATAGGAAAAAATTGAATATTTATTTTCCATATCAAAAAATAACAATATTTAGTTTCTATAGAAAAACAATAAAATAATGCCCCTTCTACCCCTTCGTAATAAAAAATTCATTTCCATATACATGTGTTTGTGTGCTTCATCTCTTCTTTTCCATGATAAAAAAAACAATGTTTCTACCTTTAGAAAAAACATTCAAAATATCATTTTCCATGGGAAAAAATGTAATATTTATTTTCCATATAAAAAAAATAAAAATACTCAATTTCCATAGAAAAAGAATAAAGTAAGGCCCCTTTTACCACCCACCCCAGCCCCCCACCCCAAAAAAAAAATTCCTTTTCCAATAGAAAAAAATATCTTTTTTCCCTTACAAATAAAACAACATTTGTACCTTAAACATATTTTTTTCCTAGGCTCTGCACTTTGCACTTCTCACTTAACAATTTTTTATCTTCAATCTAATATTTTATCAAAGAATATATATGATTCTCTACTGAAAGTTTTATCCATCGAATAGGTGGTGTCATTTGATAAAATGGTCAGGTCAGGTGAAAAAAATCTTGGACAAGAGTTTAAAATCTCTCAGCCGAGAATTTGGTCAAAATAAACTTTCAGTTGAGATATTTTTTAAATCTCAGGTGAGAATTTGCCCAGATGAGATATTCTCTACTCAAACTCTTAGCCGACAGGTTGCAATTTTTTCCGCCAAGAGCTTTTTTGGTACTAAACTCTCACTATAGAGTTTAGCTAGAATAAATATTATTTTCCCAAACTCTCAGTTGAGCACTTGAAGACATTTCGACCGAGAGTTATTTTTGGCACAAAATATTGGTGGAAAATTTTGAAATTTCTTGTAAGAGATTTATTTCATGGAAAAATCTCCATAGTTAACAAAAACCAAAGTTAAAAAAAATCTCGACCAAGAGTTTTTTTAATCTCTTCTGAAACTTTTTCTTGGTTGAAAGTTTTAGGTCAATAAAATTAGGAAAAATTATGCAATTTTCAAGAAATTGCTACTTCAAAGAAAAAAATCCCCACAAAAGTTGAGTTATGTCACACCTTTGGTACCATTGTATTCAAATATTAATATGATTTCTAAGGATATGTGTTTTATTCATTTTCATGGAGAATTGATATTTATTAATAATATTAGTTTTAGTGTGATTTCGAATCGCAAGCGTATGAAAAAATCTCACTTTAGTTGTGCATAAAAAAAAAACCCTAACATGAAATGCAGCTATCAATTTCCTTAGATCTATAGCAGGTGATCAGAATAAATGCCACAAAAATCTAGATCTATGCAGTTAAAGACATTAAACAAAAAAATAAATAAGAGTTGCTCAATACATCCAATAGACAAGATAAAAAATTATAAAGAATTTTTTCTATTAGGACACATGGGAAGGGAACACAAAAATATGTTACCAGTCCCCCTCAATGGGATGGGTTCTTGTAACTCCTCAACACTTTAGATCAAATATCTCTCTCTCTTGATGGTGTAGAAAACCCAGAAAAAAATAGAACTCAAAGGGAGCTCACAAGAAAAAGTAGAAAAAATATGACAATGATGGAGGATCAAAGTCACACCAAAAGTATAGATCAAAAGGTGATAAAAAAGAGGTAGTGAATGGATGGAAAAACCTTCTATTTATAACTAAATATTGAATTATTCTATATATTGGTGCATAGTTAAAATATTATTAACCAAATCTAGATCCAACTTACTCAGAATATTTTATTATTTTTGGTTGAGAGAAAAGGAATTTATAATTGGTTAAATCCCTTTATTTAAAAATAATAAATAAATAAATGATTTAATTATTATTTCAGGGTTGAGGTTAAGGAATAATTAAATAAATAATGATTTATTCAATTATTTAGTTAAATTCAACAAAGAATATTATTAAATAATGATTTAAATAATTATTCCTAGAGAATAATAAGATAAATAATGATTTATCTAATTAATTCTCGTGTTTTGGGTTAAATATGACCAAGAATATTAATTAAATAGTGTTTTAGTTAATTATCCCTAGAGAAAAATCAAACAAATAAGGGTTTATTTAATTATTCCTCATGGAGTTTCCTATTTAGACCAAAAATAATTTAATAAACTATGGGTTATTAAATTATTTCTCATAGTGAAATAAATTTTACTATGGTAGAATTGATCTTACATGGTGTACTTTAGTCCATATAATAGTAACAGGTTAGATGACCAAAAATTGGTGTAATAGATTGCCCCCCAACATGCAAGCATTGGGAGCTAATTGTATTACCGAAGTACATTGTAAGAACCCAATCACTAGACACCGAAGGGGAGTCAGAGAGAGAAACATAAGACGTGTAGAAATTTTAATACAAATTATGTAGTTCCTAGATTCTCCTAATCCAACAATTATATGCCACTGTTAAATACAAAATCGCTTCTACAAAAATTCTTGCATAATTTTAAACATGATCACCAATTGAAATATCAAGAAGAAAATCAACATAACACAGATGTTTTTACCAAGAAAGCTTAAATCTAAAAACCCCACTATCATATATTATGTATATATCATGGATCATGAAACAATCTCATACAAAACTCTAATCCAAGAGCTCTAAGTACAATATACAATCGTCTCACACTGCCTTGCAGAAATTGGAAAATGCCTTTGCCAATTTTCTGCCTCCTAACAGTCTACCTCCACTGCGCAATCCAAGATGATTACAAAGACAAATTCAATGCAATCATTCCCTCCTTAACTACGCAATCCTCATGAGCATATCCAATGTGTGTTTCGCTTGCTTGAGTGCAACCCAATATAGTACAACTGATAGTCAACTGTCTCTTTCACATACATCTCAATTGGGTCTCCACTTGATCTAACATGCATGTAGTTAACAGTAGTAAATCATTAGTTGCATTTGATATGACCAATTGTGAATTAATTAATAATTAATTCATTTATCTCTCACTAGTGTATCTTCAGTTATAACTGGCACAACTGATTTTAACTCACTTAACTGAGGTAAACTACTTTAAAACTCACATAACTACACATCCAACTCTGTTACAACTTCGAATCACTCAGTTACAACTAATTCCAATTGCATGTCCCACCAAGTAACCTTTGAACTCAAAATTCGTTCAGCTAATTGGTTTTCTACTTCAGTTAACTGATTCTAAGTGGTCCATGAGAATAGATTAATATTTATTGTCCAACTATTGTTAAGGGATAATAATAGTCGACGTGCATCTATAAATAGATATGTGATCTATAAATAGAAATCACACATACATCTAAAAATAGAAAATCATAGACATCATCTATAAATAGAATTTTCTCACCATCTATAAATAGACATCATCTATAAATATAATTTTCTCATCCATTATAAAAATAGACTTCCACCTAAAAATATCCTGAGGCTCCATCCTAGTGTAGGTGTTTAATTTCACTAGGATCTTCTTGTTGAATCTCAACACTCCCTCTCAACAAGAAAGGGATTATCCTAAACCCCGATCTTGTCTTTATGGTATTCAAATTTTCTCCTGGTGAGCACCTTCGTCAGAATGTCTGCATCATGATCTTCCATAGGAATGTACTGAAGCAACATGATCTTCCGCTACACACAATCTCTGATATGATGATACCAGATATCTATATGCTTAGATATATCATGAAACAAAGGAATAATCGAAAATTTAATGAAACTTTTATTATCACAATGAATCAATGTCATATCTAAATGAGAACCAAACAAACCAACCTGGATATTTCTCATCCAAATAGCCTCACATGCAACTTGACTTGCTACCATGTATTTCTCTTCTGCTGAACTGAGTGCCACGGATATTTGTTTCTTGTTGTACCAAGAAATAGTTGTAGATCCGATACTAAATTTGGGCTACTGGCCCAATATTCATCCGTGAATCCATGCAACTTCACCTCATCCATCAATCTGTACCAAAACGCATAATCAAATGTGCCCCTCAAGTATCTCAGGACATGATTTCCCGCCTTCCAAAAGAGCTTGGTAGGATTAACCATCGCTTGATTTAGCTGGTTAACTACATAACATACGTCCAGTGTTGTTTTCACTAAATAAATTAGCAAACCCACTAACTGTCGATAGACAGTAGCATCCACTACCTCTCCAGATGTAGTATCCCATTTCCTCCAGTTTCCTGGAAGAGGAGTATCCATGGGTTTGCAGCCCTCCATGTGAAACTTACCCAGTATCTCCCTTGCATACTTTCCTTCAGACACAAAACGTTCACCATCTCGCTGCCATATTTCTAATCCAAGGAAATAATGGAGGAGGCCCATATCCTTCATATCGAACTCCCTTGCAAGGTCCTCCTTGCATGATTGTATTAGCTGCTCATCACAAGTTAGTATTAAATCATAAACATAAAGAAAACTGATTAAAATCTTACCCTCCACCACAATTTGGTATAGGTTTTCATCCGCCTCACTCTTGGTGAAGCCAAGTCCAGTGAAATAGTTGTCTATCTGAGTGTACCAAGCATGGGGTGCTTGCTTCAGCCCATACAACGCTCTTTTGAGTCTGCACACATGTGACTTGCTGCTAAAGATCTCAAATCCTTCAGGCTTCTTAGTGTACACCTCTTCCTCAATGATCCCATTGAGAAACATAGTCTTCACATCCATCTAATGAATGTGACAACCCATCCATGTTGAGAGAGCAAGGATGGTCCTTACGGAAAAGTAAAGTATGACAGGTGCAAAGGTTTCTTAATAATCAATCCCCTCGATCTGTGAGAAGCCCCAAGCCACAAATATGGCCATGTATTTCTCAACACTCCCATCATCATCTTTCTTTACCTTGTAGATCCATCTTGAACCTACCACTGATTTATCAACTGGCCTTGGAAAAATTTCCCAAGCATTGTTTCTTAGAATGGAGTCATAATCCTCCACGATTGCATCTACCCATGTGGTATCCTGCACTGCTTCCTGAAAGGAAGACGGCTCAGTCACAATAAATTTTCTCACGAGAGCCATGTATCCAATAAATCGGTCAGGAGACTGTCTTTCTCTGCACTGTGAAGTAGGGGCTCCTACAATCTGCAGAGCATCAAGTCTCAGCCTATCAGCTTCTATTGTATTCCTTCTTCCAATTTTGATGTTTGTCTCTGTGTGAGTGGACTCCTCCACTCCATGAACATCCTCATGTGGCTGATCGACATCTAGAGACTCATATTTTGGAACCAACAATTCCTCCTCTGCATGCAAGTCCAACTCCCTCTCAAGTGACAACTGCATGGCTTTCCCCTCGATGAATTTTATATCTCGTCACATAACAATCATCTTATTGTTAGGAAAATACACACAATAATTATGGGGAGTTTTTGTGTACCCAAAAAATATCCCAACTTTAGCAGTTGGCTCCAACTTCTTCCTGGCATTCTTGGTCACATGCACATAAACAAATGAGCCAAAAATCTTAAAGTGAGAAACATCTGGTTTCTTACCAGTGAAAGCTTCTGCAAGTTTTCTCATGCCAAGTACTCTATGAGGACAATGGTTTTTCACATAAACTATAGTGTTGCATGCTTCTGCCCACAAATGCATTGGTAGGCCCTAATCATGTAGCATTTCTCCTGCTGCACCCACGATCATTCCATTCTTCCTCTCCCTGACCCCATTTTGTTGTGGGTTATGATGCGCTATGAGTTCTCTTCAAATTCCTTCTTTGTTGCAGAAGTATTTGAATTCGTTGGAGATGTATTCTCCACCATTATCACTCCTCAAAGCCTTCATTTGCTTCCTCGACTCTTTCTCCACCATTGCCTTAAACTCACAGAACTTTGAGAATGTTTGATCCTTCTTCTGCATGAATAAAATTTAGTATTTACGAGAAAATTCATCAACAAAAATAACATAATACCTATGTTTTGTTGTTGAAGGAACCGAGAATGGTCCATACACATCTGTGTGAAATATCTCCAGGATCACTGAAGCACAGTTCTCGTTTTCATGAAAGGTGGACCTTACATACTTCCCATGGTGCAACCCTTGCATTAATCTAATTGAGCAAGAATTCCCATTGGAAGTCGAGTAGATATTTGATGCATGAATTTCAAGGCTCCATGATGAAGATGGCCTAATCGCCTGTGCCATAGTTCACCCTCATCCTAACTGACAAATTTTTCTGCCTTGCCCATCATGGCAGCGCAACCATCTACCTCTAGCTGGTAGAGATTCTTAACTTGAATCCCTATCCTCTTGGCTTGACCTGTTGTTTTATGTTACAAGAAAGTTTTTTCCATTACTTAAAACAATGTCATAGCCTTTGTCCTCCAACATTGTGACTGAGGCCAAGTTTTTCTTCAGACCTGGAACATGCATAACATCTTTCAATTGAAATGGTTTACCTAACTCCCTCTCAAAGGTAATGGTACAAATTCTGGTCGAATTGTATCATCCATCGTCACCCATCTCTATATGCATTTGCAGATCTTTCTCCTCCAAGTAACTGAAAAGTTCATTATCTCCCATAATGTGGAAGGAAGCGCCATTATCCAAATACCACATCGATCCCAATGCACTTGACACCATGCATGCGATCAAAGAGAAATCAAGTTCAAATTGTGAAGCAAGGGCCTCACCAGCTGCAGCTCCAAAAACCTTCTTGTTCTTCTTATTCTACGGACAGTTAGTAGTGAGATGCCCATGTTCGTGACAGTGAAAACACTTTACCTTGGACAAATTCAGCTTCTTGCCTTTAGACTCAAATTTTGAATGGAATTTCTTCCCCTTCCCTTTATTTTCCTTGGAAGCCAAAGTGCAATCCTATTCATCATCATTCTTTGATGAAGAGCCATCTCTGGTGTTCCGCTTGAACTCCTGCTGCACTAGATCCGACCACAGTCATTCGCAATATGGCAGTTTTTCTCATCCGTTGATAGAGTCTTCATAACTATGCCAACTCTTAGGAAGTCCCAAGAGAGGAAAGCTCACCAAATCATCATCAGCAACAATGATTCCCACACTCCCTAGTTCATCCCAACATTGGAAAAAAATTGTGAGATACTTTGGAATATTGTTTCCCTTTTCCATCTTGATCTTCTCAATTTTATCTTTCAACGCCAATTTTTTATGGTCGATGCTTCTTTGGGACAGATTCGTCAAAGTCTTCCACATATCATATGGTGTGGCTTTCCCATGAAGGCTTGAGAAAATGTGGTCTCGTACACCTTCTAACATAATCCTTCTTTCCTTTGCCAATTTCCTTTGCCATGCATCAAGTAATGCAACATCCGTCGAAGTGGGCTTAGGAACATCATCTTCGATGAATTCCTTCAAGCCATTATCTTCAAGCACCACCTCCATCATGTCCTTCTAGGAAATTTTGTTTGAGCTTCCATTGATTCCATAATCGAGCCGCAAGCCATTGAAATCCATTTCGATGTTTACTCATTTATAGAACCAAGAAATTCTTGCAGCAAATTCAAATTGTTTACACCAACAAACTCTGCTCCTGCTTCTAAATTGCAATCTTTTGTGCTATGGTACCATGTAGAATTTTTAATAAAAATTATCTATTTCCTGGATTCTCTTGATCTAACAATTATATTCCACTGTTAAATACAGAATCATTTCTATAAAAAATCTTACGGAATTTAAAACACGATTTCCAATTGCAATATCAAGAAGAAAGGTCAATCACACATAACATAGTTGTTTTTACCGGGAAAGCATAAATCTAAAAAGCCCACTATCATATATTATGTATAGATCATGGATCATGAAACAATATCATACAAAACTCTAATCCAAGAGCTCTCAATACAAGATACAATCGTCTCACACTATCTTGTAGAAATTTCCAAATGCCTTAGCCAATTTTCTGCCTCCCAACAGCCTGCGTCCACTATGCAATCCAAGATTATTACAAAGACAAATTTGATGCAATCATTCCCTCCTTGATTTTGCAATCCTCATGAGCATATCCAATGTGTGTTTGGATTTCTTAAGTGCAAACCAATATAGTAAAAATGATAGTCAACTTTCCCTTTTGTTACTGCCTAAATCCATCTTAGGCTGAAATAAGGCAGAAGAAGGACAACACCAAACCACGCTTAGCCTCGTAGTTAGCCCTACGAGGACAGGAGAGGGCTCTCTCTGGGTCAACTTAGTAAAATATGTCCAATATGGCCTGAGATTACCACAAATGGATACTGATTTTAGGCTAGTAAATAAATATGGAAGAGATAGTTTAATAAAAGACTGAGCTTGCAGGGCTGTATGGGACAAAGAATAGCATGAGCAGAGAAATTAAATCAAAGACATAGATTATCTCATGAGGCAAGATAGGAAAGAGGTTTAGCATCAAATTTGAAATACTATGGAATGGGTAGACTGTTAAGAGGTTGACAAGGGCATAATAGATGAATCCTTATCAGACAAAAGAAGATACATAGAAACATGAACACTTTCCCAAGGCAGAGCAATAAACATGAATTCTACCTTTCCTACTTAAAATCATTCAACAGGAGATGATTATGAATGAACTGTAAAACATAAAAAGATACATATGAAACAGAAAGAAGAAACATATGCTAAACTCACGCCACATGAATCTCATAAACCAGAGCTGCAACCTTTCATTAATTCTCTGTCACAGTGAAGTGCTGAGTGTTTCTCCCACACGTTTTTCAGAATTCAGCCCCCTTTACAAAATGATTTAATACCTAATAAATAAGCTTTAGAGATGGGAAAATAGATCAACTCAAATGGGGAGCTGTTTCAGCTGAACTTATAAAAATAGAGAAAGAGTTGTCCATCCATTCTAAAGATAGAACAACGTTACATTATTCCACTTTGAAAATTTCTGATGACCAATTAAAAGGCAAAAACTGTAGCGAAGACCCTTTGAATTGCAACTGAAGTAAAAAATAGGTAGTCGAATCCTATTTCTCTGCTGTGGTAGGTATTCTTCGTTTTAATTTAGGCTTTCAGTCTTTGAATTTTCATTTTACGTTTTCCTTTTGAATAAAAACCAATTTTTAATGGGCTTTGAATGAACAAACTCTAATGAAATAATATTCTTACACCATATTATGTGTAACAACTTGAAAGTGCCCAAGATGACCACCTTTACTTCAGACAATCATGATCAGACTACCCAGCATCCAAAAACGCTCCAAAATCAGGTCAACAGAAGATTCTAATCGGTCTAATCGTGTGCGACTGTGAATCAAAAGAAGTTTGGGTGTGATACTTCTTTCTTGCTTCAGCTTGTTAATTATAGCTCGTAAAAGATAGTTCTGTGGAGGAGGAAATGAAAATGCAGGATCTGCCGTTGAAGAATAATAAACAATGAGAGTAGTAAATGCATCACGAAAGACAATAAAACTGCCACTGGTTATGAGCACTGCCTGGCTTAAAGAATGACGAGGATATGCCTGCATATCCTGGGTTGAATATTATGAAGATAACACTGGATAAACAACTCGTAGGATGGAGTTTGGCTCCAGAGCACTGAAGAGGTACTGAAGATAAATTCGATAATCTGGGTGTACACCCTCTTCATGAATACGGAGAAGAGGACTCCTCAATAGTGCAAATATAAGTCTTGGTAAGAATTGCAACTGAGGGCAGTGTGAAAATGCAACATCAAGCGGACCGGTGGTACCAAAATTTGACAATATTATAGGCATCATTGTATTATGCTGTGAGAATGACAAGCCAGTCATGCAGTAACAATCTGCCCTCCTTCACAAATAAAACAATGACATGACCCACCTGCAGCAAAAGGATTGAATTCGGTTTAAAATTTGATGAAGCAGAGGTGAAAATTGGGAGTTCTGGCTCTGTGTGCCGTGCGCACACCCAGTGCATCGTACGAGCTAAATGCGCTGCGCTAGAGCAAATTCACACTGCAGAAAACTTCTCTATGTGTTGCGTCGTGCCTATGCGCCGCGCTTGCTCCCAAAGCACCGTGCAGATGCTTACCCATAAACTTGGCTCCAAAATGAAAGCTGCGCCCTTCCAAAGCTCGATTTGGCTTTCACATGATCTCTTGATGGCATTTATAAGCATAGAAATATCTATATCAAGCCATGGTTCTTTGTAAAGACCCATTTTTAATAATGTTTCACCTTGGCATCTTTTCACATTTTAACACAACTCAATTCCTTTTTGACTTAAACGTGAAATGATGGATTTTCTTGGTTGATTTTCTACAGGTATTGGTGGCGTTGGACTTCGACAGAAGCTGCGGTTGAAGTACTCCAGGGTTGAAAAAATTTAACATTACAAATTTATTACAAACAACAATTTTGACAATTTCTTCTTCAAAACAGGGTTTTGAAGAAGAATCATTCTTTCATTGTTGATGATGAAAATTTGGAAATGAAAACTGATTTGGAACCTCCCTCTGGCCTGCTGGCATTAAACCCTAGACCTAAAAGACCTAAAAACCTTAAATAACTTTTTGCTAACCAAGATATTAGAACAAGACTGTAAATGACTTAAAATTGATTTAATGAATTTCGATGAACAGACCAGAGCCAACAAGTAAAAATTAATCACAAGACCTTTCCGTTAGATAATAGCATGCCCCTAGTGGAATGAAACTTGAGTGAATCGAGTGAGACACCTAAAAATGAAATGCAAAAAGAGTTTTTGATCTCTGACGGAGGACTGACCAGACCGACTCTAACATTGGCTCCAATGGGGATGGTAGCTCCCTGGAGGTGCCAAGAACAGTAGATCTTTGGGAGAGCAGAAAGTGCCTACATCCATTGGGCTATGGAGTCCATTATTTTGACAAATCGACACAAGACCTTTGACTAATTTATTGACTGAAAATTTGACTCAAACTAGCTTAACTGACTCACCAATGACTCATGACTGATTTAATTAAAACAAGAACTTACAAAGCTTATTGAAGGGCAATAGTCCATCAATATTTCAAATCATGATGACAACCACCTGTATACTGATGAAATATGTACAATCATGTATAATGGGCTTTCCAATGTAACGAATTAAGCAGATGCCTTCCTGACTGATTCTCCCGATCAGATCTCCTGGTTAACAATAAATACTGGTAAGTGGGCATCCAAAAACATAATTGACCATGATCTCCTTCATCACTGAATACTGTAATAATCACCTTCACTGCTGACTACAACAGATTTGCCAGTGGATCCTGAAAAACATGAAGATTTACCTCTTGCTGAATAAACAAGGTGTCCTTTTCTTTTGATTTTGATCTTCTTTCATAATTCACTTCAGTAAAAATATGTTCCTGGTCCTCAAAAAATTCTGAACAAGTAGATGAGTAGATCTCCTCTTGAGAAAACATTTCAAAACATGAGACATATGAAGAAGAATCTGAAAGGGAATCCTGAACGGTCTGATCTTCTGTAGTCTGAATATACTGTAGGTCATCTTCATATGATATGACAGCCAAATTCTCATTACATTCATCAATCATGAGAAAATAAACTTCAAATGATTCTTGAAACCCAACACTATCATTTCTACCATCTACCGTAAATTCATCCAAAGGAACTTCTTCACTTACTTGAACAAAGATCTCATCTTGTTGTTCATGAACTGACTGGATTACCTCCTCATGAAGGCTTTGTTCTAATGAAATGAGAACATTTGAATCCATAACTCTGTCTTCTTCATTCCAGATGACTTCAACAGCAGAGTTCCCCTTCATGGGATTTAGCACAAGATATTCCTGGTCATCACAATCTGAATCTGAAATGGCTGGCTTAACGTTATCACATTCTGAAATTGAAATGTGACTTCCATGCATGCTGTCTTCTTCTATGGGTAGATCTGAAACGAGACTTTCTCTTTCATCATTTTCAGCCATATGGCAATCTTCAACCTGCTGATCTTCATAAGTATCCTCTAATTTTTCTGTGTGCTGCTAAAATGGGTTTTCATACAATGCTTCCAGGATTTCTCCATCCATCAATTCATTATCTCCATAAAAATTCTCAAGATCTTCAATGAAACTATTAACGTGTTCACAACAATTCTGCACTAACACTAAAGATGGACAAGATTCTCTGTACCTTTCAAAGAACATGGTATGAAAATCCTTTAAACAGTAAATAGAAGCAGGTGGCAAACTTTCATACCAAGATCGGGCTTCATCTTCCAGAGTAGCCATAAACATTTTCATCAAACAGTCTTCAGGAAAATCGATCTTTAATTTATGCACATGAATGTGAAATTTCACTAGATGAAGAGCAGTGCCATTACCTTCCACATTTCTGAACATAGGCAAATTCTGAAGCCAATCCACCTTGGGCATTTTATTTGGAAAACCTGGGATGTGATCTCGGCTCATGGGAGCGTATCTTCTTGCAACTCGATCCATCTTGAAAGTCTTAAAGATACCGATCTCTCTGCAATGGAGTCACCATGAAGGATTGATTTCTAGATTTTTCAGTGAATGAAATCGCCAGGTGAATGATTTCAACCTTCTGATGTCTGATCGTTGTCCACCATTAACAATCAGATCCAAACTTGATTACATGTACTGGGGCAAGACAGTCTACAAGTTAAGTGTCACGTTTACCAGCTAGACCATTTTTTCCCCAGTATGGTCGCCACTATGTTAGTTCCCAAATCCACCTTAGGCTGAAATAAGGCAGAAGAAGGACAACACCAAACCACGCTCAGCCTTGTAGCTAGCCCTACGAGGATAGGAGAGGGCTCTCTCTGGGTCAACTCAATAAAAGATGTCCAATAGGGCCTGAGATGACCACAAATGGATACTGATTTTAGGCTAGTAAATAAATATGGAAGAGATAGTTTAATAAAAGACTGAGTTTACAGGGCTGTATGGGACAAAGAACAGCATGAGCGGAGAAATTAAATCAAAGACACAGATTATCTCATGAGGCAAGATAGGCAAGAGGTTTAGCATCAAATTTGAAATACTATGGAGTGGGTAGACTGTTAAGAGGTTGACAAGGGCATAATAGATGAATCCTTATCAAACAGAAGAAGATACACAGAAACATGAACACTTTCCCAAGGCAGAGCAATAAACATGAATTCTACCTTTCCTACTTAAAAGCATTCAACATGAGATGATTATGAATGAACTGTAAAACATAAAAAGATACATATGAAACAGAAAGAAGAAACATATGCTAAACTCACGCCACATGAATCTCATAAACCAGAGCTGCAACCTTTCATTAATTCTCTGTCAAAGCTGTACAGTGAAGTGCTGAGTGTTTCTCCCACACGTTTTTCAGAACTCAGCCCCCTTTAAAAAATGATTTACTACCTAATAAATAAGCTTTAGATATGGGAAAACAGATCAACTCGAATGGGGAGCTGTTTCAACTAAACTTATAAAAATAGAGAAAGAGTTGTCCATCCATTCTAAAGACAGAACAACATTACATTATTCCACTTTGAAAATTTTTGATGACCAATTAAAAGGAAAAAACTGTAGCGGAGACCCTTTGAATTGCAACTGAAGTCAAAAATAGGTAGTCGAATCCTATTTCTCTGCTGTGGTAGGTATTCTTCGTTTTAATTTAGGCTTTCAGTCTTTGACTTTTCATTTTACGTTTGCCTTTTGAATAAAAACCAATTTTTAATGGGCTTTGAATGAACAAACTCTAATGAAATAATATTCTTACACCATATTATGTGTAACAACTTGAAAGTGCCCAAGATGACCACCTTTACTTCAGACCATCACGATCAGACTGCCCAGCATCCAAAAATGCTCCAAAATCAGGTCAACGGAAGACTCTAATCAGTCTAATCGTGTGCGACTGCGAATCAAAAGAAGTTTGGGTGTGATAATTTTTTCTTGCTTCAGCTTGTTAATTATAGCTCGTAAAAGACAGTTCTGTGGAGGAGGAAATGACAATGCAGGATCTTCCATTGAAGAATAATAAACAATGAGAGTAGTAAATGCATCACGAAAGAAAATAAAACCGCCACTAGTTATGAGCGCTGCCTGGCTTAAAGAATGACGAGGATATGCCTGCGTATCCAGGGATTAATATTATGAAGATAACACTGGATAAACAACTCGTAGGATGGAGTTTGGCTCCAGATAACTGAAGAGGTACTGAAGATAAATTCGATAATCTGGGTGTGCACCCTCTTCATGAAGACGGAGAAGAGGACTCCTCAATAGCGCAAATATAAGTCTTGGTAAGAATTGCAACTGAGGGCAGTGTGAAAATGCAACATCAAGCAGACTAGTGGTACCAAAATTCGACAATATTATAGGCATAATTGTATTGAGCTGTGAGAATGACAAGCTAGTCATGCAGTAACAATATGCCCTCCTTCACAAATAAAACAATGATATGACCCACCTGCAGCAAAAGGATTGAATTCGGTTTACAATTTGATGAAGCATAGGTGAAAATTGGGAGTTCCGACTCTGTGCACCGCATGCACATCCAGTGCGTCGTGCGGGATGAATGCGCTGTGCCAGAGAAAATTCACACTGCGGAAATCTTCTCTATGCGTTGCATCGAGCCTATGCGCCGTGCCTGCTCCCAAAGCGCCGCGCAGATTCTTAGCCATAAGCTTGGCTCCAAAATGAAAGCTACGCCCTTCCAAAGCTCGATTTGGCTTTCACATGATCTCTTGATGGAATTTATAAGCATAGAAATATCTATATCAAGCCATGGTTCTTTGTAAAGACCCATTTTTAATAATGTTTCACCTTGGCATCTTTTCACATTTTAACACAACTCAATTCCTTTTTTATTTAAACTTGAAATGATGGCTTTTCTTGGTTGATTTTCTACAGGTATTAGTGGCGTTGGACTTCGGCAGAAGCTGCGGTTGAAGTACTCTAGGGTTGAAAAAATTTAACATTACAGATTTATTACAAACAACAATTTTAACGATTTATTCTTCAAAACAGGGTTTTGAAGATTTTGAAGAAGAATCATTCTTGCATTGTTGATGATGAAAATTTGGAAATGAAAACTGATTTGGAACCTCCCTCTGGCCTGCTGGCATTAAACCTTAGACCTAAAATACCTAAAAACCTTAAATAACTTTTTGCTGACCAAGATATTAGAACAGGACTGCAAATGACTTGAAATTGATTTAATGAATTTCGATGAACAGACCTGAGCCAACAGGTACAAATGACTCACAAGACCTTTCCATCAGATAATAGCATGCCCCTAGTGGAATGAAACTTGAGTGAATCAAGCGAGACACCTAAAAATGAAATGCAAAAAGAGTTTTTGATCTCTGACGAAGGACTGACCAGACCGACTCTAACACCTTTCACCTACTTCTCAACTGGGTCTCCACTGGATTTGACATGCATGTAGTTAACAATAGTAAATCTTTAGTTGCATGTGAGACCACTAATTGTGAATTAATTAATAATTAATTCACTGATCTTTCACTAATTTATCTTTAGTTATAACTATCACAACTGAGTTTAACTCACTTAGCTGAGTTAAACTACTTTACAGCTCACATAACTACACATCCAACTCTCTTACAACTTCAAATCACTCAATTAAAACTAAGTCCAATTGCATGTCCCACCAACCAACCTTTGAACTTGAAATTCCTTCAGCTAACTCGTTTGCCACTTCATCTAACTGATTCCATGTTCTCCATGAGAATATATTAATATTTATTGTCCAACTATTATTAAGGGATAATAATAGTCGACAAGCATCTATAAATAGACATGAGATCTATGAATAGAACTCACACATACATCTAAAAATAGAGAATCATCTATAAATATAATTCTCTCACCATCTATAAATAGACATAATCTATAAATAGAATTTTCTCATCCATTCTAAAAATAGACTTCCACCTGAAAATAGCCTGAGGCTCCATCCTAGTGTAGGTGCTTAATTTCACTAGGATCTTCTTGTTGAATCTCAACAAGACGGACTGAAGTGAGAGAGGACAAGAACCTTAGGAGGCGAGACTTAAAGGTGCGACAAGTCTATTTTTTTACTAAGTACCTATTATGAATGAGGCAGGGGAGGCATACTTATGCTTGCCGAGATGACAAAGTGTAAAAAATAATGGTGTGCCCAAAAAACATGGGACTGGGCTATATAGTACATGCTGGCATAAACATGGGGCAGATTAAAAAAAACATAATGGATCCCACATACATACTGTGCCTAGGACAACAACCAGGACTTATACAATAATAACTGAGTACATGAGATATAATAACAACCAAATAGCCCTTGTAAAATAGGAAAGGGCTCTGAAAATCTGAATGATACATGCAAACTAAAAAGGTGCTACAAGCGGCTGGGGCCGGAACCATCGAATATGTAGAGATGCATTCAAGGTTGTAGTAAAGAGGTCATCCAGGTATGTGGAGGGCTACTTGAAGGGCCACCCCCTAATGAGTTCTAAAACATCTCACACACACCCAGGAATCACTGGTATAATCTGCTGCATCATTGAACCATCAAGTATACGGATCTTGATCATGCCATAAGGATTTGGAACTGAGAAAAAATCAATTCAAAGGGCAATAAAGGGTCCATTTTCCTGATCCGAAGCACTAAACAAGAGTGGAAGCTGGAACCAAGGTACACCACCCTCTAGACTTATCTTCTAGAATGAATAAGCTAATGTCGACAAAAGGAGGTCTGCCATAGGTGAGGCAAGAAGGAATCCTCAACTAAGGCACGAGGGATAATAGTAGATCGACTCATAGACTGATACCAGGGATAATGGTGGAATGGGGGGTACTGAGTAGCGGGTTGGAAACTTCCCTTGTTAGAGCATAAAGGGCATGGATGACCTGGCAGCTACTGCATGGATGACCTGGCAGCTACGGACTCAACTCCGGGGGGTATATGGGATAGTATGACTGGGGGCCAAAATGTGTGACATGAGAGATGTGCAAATAAATGAAGGATGGAATACTATGATGAGAGACAAAAGGAACTCGAGATAGACTCCATGGATTCGATGATGACTCAACTCAGATGCTATAAACAAGGGCGACTCGATGATGCTGCCACATAGAATAGGCCCTAGGGACCATAAAAACATGAGTAAAATATGGCTACTCGTGATGAAAATCGACATAGACATTGAAAAGTATGAAGGCGAAATGGTGCCCCAAGTAAAAGTGTTGCAATTGAAGAAATTTGATTTTGAGAAGCGATGAAGTGACCCTTCTTAGAAAAAAGGCTTCCGAGTGAAGTATCAAATCACCAAAAATGGAAGTATACCCATTTGAGTGCTCAGTGAGAGCTTTCCAATGGTGTTGATGGTTCATCAAACCGAGCTATGGTTTGGTCACAATTGGAAAAAGAAAAAATAAGGTTTTTCTTTCAATAAGGCTATTTCCCTCCAATTTGATTCATTTGCAAGTGTAGCTATGGTGAATGTGGAGAGGAGGAAAATGCTATAAATCTTTTGGCAATCGTAGCAGACAAATCGACCATTGGAATTGAGATTTGCGACTTTCAGGTAACTTACAAATATAAAGGTGGCCCTAATGCTTCTTAGAAGGATGGTCCTGGTGAAGAATGAAGGTAAGAAAATAATATGAGAATGAAATGTTAGAGAAGGTCTAGAATCATCCCCACCCACCAAGTTAAACATAGGGACAAAGTGATAAGTATGGTATCACAAAAATTAGAATATTTGAAGATAGGGTATCAAACATCTATGATATACGGCTCGCTAGAGAGGCTAGTAGGTCCAACTATCCAAGGAATGGGAGAATAATCGACCATACATAGATCGGGTGTGTCTAGGCCGAGACTTTGGTTAATCAAGTGAGAAGGTGGCTAGGGGTGCCATCATGTCTCCAAGAATGGGATACCTCCCCCAAGCATATGTGATGGAGGGGACTAATCTGGTATGCAAAGGTGGGAATGATGCCCCTAGCAAGAGGAGTTTATGGAGTGCCATACATGGTGTCACTATAACAAAGAGTGCCTTCGGGGATAATGAAATGGTGCTCACTAAGAAAACATAGAGGTTGGTCAACAACAATTTCTAAGGGACTGGGTTGTTGATATAAGATCAAGTAATGATGAAGTGGATCATCCCTAGAGTGGTTTGAAGTGATATGGAACTCTATAGGTTCTTATAAATGGGGAAGAATAATGGTACTAGAGTCGACAGTACCAAATGCACTTGGAGGGTTGTGGAGAATTACTTCTCCTAGACTCTCAAATATGGGTGCTCCCTTACCAAAACATTGGGTGTCAATGTAATGACCATAAGTTGTATGTGGTTCGAATGCATGGTTTCGATGTAAGGGGGGATAGATAATGTCAAGGGTGGTAAATTCCTTCATAATGTTGTCATTGGAATAGAAGATGGGGTGACTAGTGGAAGAAATACCATGTGATGCGATGAAGCTACCTGACTCATCATCATGAGAAGTAAGGTTCATATGTGCATTGTCACGAAGGGTGACAAAAGAAAAAGTAGATGAAGACTCTACCGATGTTGAGCCCAAGGTGATCATTGAAGGGAGGGTAGGAAAAACCAAAGGGGATGCCCTAGAGGGGTCTTCCACCATGGATCTCATAGATGATGACAATTATGTCAACGGGAGGTGGTATGTCAATGGGAGTGGATGTGTCCTCTTGTTCTACCGAAGAAAAACTCGTAAGTAATGGAGAAATGGACTCGTTTCCCTCGGCCTCAAATTGGCGAACCACTTCCAAGGAGGTACGAAAATCAATGAGATGGGGACAAAGGTGAGTATAGTGGCCATGCAAATCACACAAAGCACAAGGTTAATTTGTGTACAAAGTCTTGAGTTTCTTGGCTAAATCTGGTAAAGTAACATGGAATTTTGTGATATCATACTCAAGAAATTCTTCGTTGACCATGGGTTTGAGACGAGGCAATTAGGAAAATTGTGGGTAGCATGACCGACAACATCACACAAAGTGAACATAGGTGTATGCTTTGGAGACTTAGGAGGATCAGGTGTTTTTTGGGCATCCTTTTCCTTAGGTTCCTTTTTGCGAGCTTTCCCCCCTCACCCAAGGCTCTCACAATAGGAGTAGATTCCCATGGAGGTGGCTTAGGCAAAGAAGAAAAGGGAGGGGTCATAGCGATGGGTTAGACCAGGATCAAAGTAGTGTAAGGTTTGAGATGACTAGGAGGGGTATTGGATGGGGGATCAATGTACCAGAGTGGGATCCCTAGGGTCATGTCGTGAAGGGTCTAGGTAGCCATAACAAGAACCAAAAATACTCCATAAGGGGGAGCAAGAAATGATATTTGACCGGATGGGTAATGGATAGGTGGAATAGCTCACAGATGGTTAAGGCTAGGGGAAGTTGTTCCATGAGGAAAAAGAGGATCAGGGACACCAAATACAGATGAAGGGCCTTGAGGAGAAGGTCCTGAAGGTTGAGTCAAAGTACCAGGAGTAGATTGCAAAGGGCTAGGCTACTGGCTAGTTGAACCAGACCGTGTGAGGTCGGACCGAGATGATTGCATCATGAAAACATTTGACGAGATAGGGTCAGGGATAAGAGGGGGTAGACAAGGGAATTAACCAAGAAAATAGGATTCTTTATAGACTCTGGGTGGGACACTGGTTAGAGGTTCAACTATTTTTTTATTAGCCACTGAATAAATAATGGACTCCAGAGAGTTCTTAGACTTCGGTTTGTAATATGTCAGCTGATTGATAGTGAAGACATTTTCATTGTGAGGAAATCACATCTTACAGTGAACCGCAGATGGGAAAACAAACATTGCATAAGTGTAGCTATGAAGTAATAGAATGTTGTAGTCTAAGGGGGCATAAATGGCTTCAATGTCAAGAAAAACAGTTTTTCCCACAAGAGTAATAAGAAGATTGTGGAACATGCCAAGGGGCTAGGAAGAGTGGCCATCCCACACACAGAGGGTGATAGTGGAAGGGGCTAACTCGTGTGATCCGATATTTTTCTAAACAGAAGTGGACATCACACAGGTGGATGACCCATCATCAATGATACATTAGGATATGTTGACATTCCAGATCTTGACAGGTATTTGGAAGGCAACGGATGCAGGTAGGGGTGGACACTTTGAGTTGTCGACATTGAAGACAATCAAATGATCATCTGAAGGATCCACAACACCCATGGAAGTTATTAAATATTTACGTTATGAAGAGCATGATCAAAGGACTTCTAGCATTGACATGGTGGCAGGGGATTGCGCCAATTCATCTACTATATTATAGGTTTAGGTGGATTTACCGAAAGAAATGCTTTGGCGTAATGGTACTTTGGAGATATTCGTATGTACCTCTGCCTTAGGTTGAGGGATCTGTAAAGGACCGTTGGGTGTCAAAATTGGCTATGTGGGACTTGAGGACTAGGGCTCAGTTGCAGATGTAGTGGGAGGCCTGGTGTATTGGCGCGACCGATTCTGAAGGTTGAGATCAGTGGTATTGGCCTAGTTAGGTTGCATCATAAGGATCTAATAATCAGAGGTACCAGATGTGGGAGGGTGAGTGGATGCCTGACCTTCAGGGGGTTGGGCAGCCATATATCCTTTCTGAGGGAATGGATAGGTTAAAAAACTAGTTAGGTAAGCACAACATTAGGAGTAACCGAAGAAGAGGCTTGTTGTCCTCGAGATACTGCTTGAGCGGGTTGGTTCTGGTTTCCTTTCCTCTTCTTTTTTGAAGTGGGAGGATTAGTCACACTCTGCTGCACATAGACTTGACCTTGACGGGGAGGTGGATATTGCTACAGGGCTTAAGAAGGCATGGGAGGCTAAGTTACTTGTGCTAGAGAATTTGTAGCACCTTCCTATGGATACAGATAGTAAGGAGGTTGAGAAACATTGGGGTAAATAGGTTGGGAAATAGCAGGCCCTGGCATCAAAGGATGCGGTTGGGAAAAGGCATGAGGCATGCGGTGTCTTAGATACATGTTGCAAGGAGGAGGTAAAGTTCTAGAGGAGTAGGCCCCTCCCTAAAGGAAACCATAACCCATATGATGATAAGTGTACAGATGTGCCAAAATGGATCCAATGATACCGTTCGCGACATGATATGCCCCCGGTGCGTTCGTGCCTCCAGGTCTAGGGAGATCAAGTAAAATGGTATAAACATAATCAATGGTAGGTCCTGCACTAGACATGATGAAGGTTAATGGTGGAGGAGAACCAAGGATAGGAATATAAGGAGAACCCGATGAACCAAAATCATAGTCATAATGGGGACTCAGCAGAGGATTAACTCAAACCCTATGTGGTGGAGTAAGTCTTCCTAAAGGAAACTAAGGTTGAAGGCCTTGGAGTCTACAGGATGAATGAATTGGGGGAAGAATGATGGAAAAGATACACAGAACCCAATAAGGAAGAGAGGTAAACAACGGCACGGAGGTGCAGATTAATTAATTAATTACAATGTTTAAGTCTTGGCCTGGTGATGTAAGTCAGATGCTCTTCTCTTTAGGTGTGCGTGTGTGTGATAATCGTGTTAATTTTAATTAAGCCCATACTTGTGTAGAAAAAATAAAAAAATATGTTGTATAACTGTAAATAAAATTGAAAGTGACAGTAAATGAAACGGAAAGGGATAGTAAAGTAAAAAGCTAAATATGCATAAATTTAAACCCAAAAAGGAGGGATTCCCAACAATTAGTTTACGGGTGGGTGAAATCTACTCAAAACACACAATACAACCAATATATCTAAGGTCAAGAGGGACAGGGATCTAAAGGTTAGATCTGATAAAAAGAGGTGCAGAAAACAGCAAGAAACCAGAGGGAAAAATGCTGAAAAAGAGGTGGCGAAAGGCTACAACCTAAAGGGAAACGTAGGGGACCCTAAAGGGAAGACCAAACAAAACCGAAAAGAGGTTATTTGGATGGAAAAATAACCGATCTGAAATGGATCTGAAAAGGCAGGTTCAGATCTGAAAAAATGGCTGAAAAACATTGAAATCTCAGAAGACCTGCTTCAGCTAAACTCCTCCTAAAAAGGTGGAAGCGTATTGAAGCCCTATGGGGATTGGTTCCTACTTAGAAGAGTAAAACTCAGAAATTATAGGTCCAAGAATGGTAAAGACAAAGGTCAGACAACCTTGAATAGTGCCCTTGACAAACCCTGAAAATTATAGAAAAAATCCTGCAAAAAAGTGTAGGTCGTAGGTTTTGTTAGCACCTAATCTACACCTCAGGCTGAAGGAAGGAAAATCAGGGTAACCTTAAACCACTCTCAACCTTGTAGCTATCCCTACAAGTTCAGGAGAGGGATATCTCTGTAAAAATATATTCAATAAAAAAAAACTAATTTTAGGCTAGGTATAATAATGGGAAAATGTTTTTTTATAAATTTCAGGGTTTTCTGGAAAAGATGGGACAATTTGTATCTGGGGAATTACATCAGAGATACAGGGTATTTCATGGGGCAAGGTAGGTAGGAAATTTTAGCAATTAAGTTAAAATAATGATGGAATGGTAAGACTGGTGAGAAGCTGAAAAGGGCATAGGAGATGGATCCTTTTTAAACAAAAGAAAACATAGAATATTGAATGATTTCCCAAGGAAAAGCATTAAAAATGGATTCTACCCATCTATCTTGAAAGCATTCAACCATAAATGTTTATGAATTAATGGTGAACATAAAAAATTTACAGATGAACACAAAGGAAAGCAAAAATACTAAAATTCATACCACATGGATCCCACAAATCAGAGCTGCATATCTTTATTAATTCCCTATCAAACTATTACAATGGAGCGCAGAGCGTCCTCAGTGATTTCCAACTAATTCCACACTATTCCCCTCTTCCATGACCGTTTACAAATGACTGAAAATTACATTAAATGGAGCAAAATCTGAGGGAAGAAGATCCACAGAAAGAGGAACTATCCACCAGCTTAGAAATTGAAATCTGATCATAGAAAGAAACCAAAAAATTTGCACCTGAAAAGAAGGAACACAAATACATTTTTAACCATCTGGAGATTCGCTGTTACATTTGCTTTAAATAGAGGAGAAGACAAATTGTAATGGTCTTTGCGTTTCATAATTATCTTCTTGGCCTTTGACTGTTTCCTTGTCTTTGAAAAATAACCAACCATTGAAGAAAACGTCCTTCGGAACCAATTAAAATGAAATTATGCCCTTTAGTGAAGGAAAGACTCATTCTGAATGAAAAAGAGCGAAAGAAAAGGAGGTGGACCAGAATTGCAATCGCACTCAGGAGAGGGGAGGGGGTATGACAGAAAAGGAGAGATGCGATGGAAATCTGCTATTGCGATTAGTGTAAAGAGAATAGGGGAAATCGCAATCGCAATTGGAGATTGGAGCGGGAGGGCGCTTTGGAACGAGGCGTAAAACTTTTGATGCGATTAGGGAGAAGTGCAATGAGGTGAAGTCCTTGTAAAAAAAAATGAAATGAATTTGGGCCTTACAAAGGGAAAAGGCACTTTTATTTTGAATGGGTGGAAAAGGTTAAGGTGGGGCCCAGTCAATCGCAATCGCAAAGGAAGAAGGGAGCGATTTTAGCATGTAGCGAAGGAAATACAGTTGCGATGGAAGAAAGCATTTATAAAACAAATAAAAACAAATTCTATGCTTTACAAAAAAAAATAATGATTTTTTATTGAAAAGAGTGGAGGGGTTTAAGGTGGGACCCATGGGAATCGCAATGGGAAGATCGGAAGGGGAGTGCAACGAGAAGTTATAGGATTGCTGGTAGATTTTGATGCGATGGTGGCAAAGACTTAAGAAATATCTTAACATTGATTTATCATCCTTTAAAAATGGGACAATCCTTTTTTTCTGATTGGGGCGGAAGGTTTATGGTGGGACCCAAAGGTCAATCGCAATCGCAAATCGAGGGGTGGACGGAGTGGGAGTTGGAACAGCAGAAATGGCTGATTGCGATGGTGCGACGGCTTATGAGCCATCCGATCGGATGGGAGGATCGATGGCAGAGATGTAATTGGGTGGAGTTAATCATAATCGGAGTAATCGAGGAAGGGTCAATCGGAGGGGATTGATCGAGACGTCTAATTGCAATGATGCGATTGGTTGTGGGCCGTCGGATCTTTAAGGAGATCGACAGTTGGGATGAGATCGGGCGGGGTAAATTGGAGGTGACATTTATATGGTGTGATCGGATCAGAAGCAGGAATTTGGCGATGTGATTGGGCAATCATATCGGGGAAAATAGATTTCAATGAAAAAACTTTAAAAATTATACTATGAAGTTTAAGGGGGCTAATGAGAAAAGGGGAAAGGTTAGGCTTTTGAGGACTTTGGTTCACTTAGGCATAATTTCTGATCCAGGAGTCATTTTTAAGAGTATAATATACCGTTGGAAAGCTCTTTCCAAGATATTTCTGATGGACATACTTAGAACATGATTTTTTGCTAAAAATTCCATGGAAGACACCTTTTAATGCAGGGTGGTGACTTGGTGGAGATAGCAGCTTCCGAAGTGCAACTTATCGCATATGATGACATAAAATTACATAAAAGAAAACAATAAAGGTAAAGTACCATGTTTTCACCTAAAAACATGGTTTTGAGGTGAAAATTACATCAAGCTAAATAGAACATTTCTTTGGTTTTCCCATGCTGTGACTTTGATTTTATTTGACCTCCTCGTGACCTTGCTAATATTTATTGACACTTGACTCATTAATTGACCATGATGAGACCCTAGAACCTAATGATACCAACCCTATGACTGAATAATATGGATTGGGAGTGAAAGTGACTCATGACTAAGACCATATAGAGGAGAATCAATAAGTTTCACATGAGGGAAAACTGATGAAAGACCACTACCATTAATGAATTCGTGACCTAATGGAATGATGAAATTTTATGGTATGGGAATCCTAATATGCAGATGCAAAAGAGTAAATTTGATCACTAATGGCAATATGATAATACTGACACTATCATTGGCTCCAATGGGGATGGTAGCTCCTTGGAGGTGCCAAGAACATCATAGACCAAGTAGCCTTATCCATTTGTCATGGAGTCGAAAAATACTGAAAACTGACATAATGTAGACTGACTCTGACTGAAAACTAAGACTGAAAACTAAAAGAAAACCAAAATTTACACACATAATTCAAGTTTTATAGCCTTCACCTCGGGCCCCAAACTTCAATGACTGTGTACTTGAAATCTGAAACATGGTATATACAATGATTGTGACATAGTTTTTGATCCATTATCTTCAACAGTGGTAGTGCTTCAAAATCCTACCATTTACTGCTCCTCTAGGGCAATCTTGGCCATCCATCTCTAAAAGCAAGAAAGAATTTTGTCCCCTATATGCTGAAATCCTGTATGGTCCTTTCCACAGGTTGTCGAACTTACCATGCTTCCCTTTATCCTCATTTCGTGCATCCCATCTCAACACCACATCATCCAACTGAAACTTTTCTACTTTGGTCTTACGGTCATAGATCTTATTTATCTTCTCCTGTAGCTGGATAGAATTCAGAGACACTTCCTCTCTTGTTTGCTGGAGGTGGATCATTTGATTGATCCTTCACTGAGTATCATTTTCTTCACTGCCAGCCTCTTGTAATAATCTCATGACCAGAACTGTAAGCGATGTAGGAAAGACAACATCAGTACCATAAACCAATTCAAATGGTGAAATACCTATGGATTTCTTTCTGCTAACTCTATCTGCCCATAACGCATTGATGATTTTTCGATGCCAGTTTCTTTTGTTTGCCTCCAGCATTTTCTTGATTATGTTTATCAGGGATTTATTTGATGATTTTTCCAGGTCGTTTCCTTGTGGGTAGTACGCTGTTGAATGGCCCAACATAATATTATATTTATCACATAAATCCACCATATTCTTAGCTTTGAATGCTGCTACATTATCTATTATAATTTTGTGAGGGCAACCAAAATGGGATAAGATATTTGATTCTAAAAATTGAATAATTACCGTATCTGTAGCCTGCCTTGCTAGAACTGCCTCGATCCATTTGGTGAAGTAATTTGTACCTCTCAAGATCCATCGATGTTGTGCTGATGATGCGGGATGGATTTCACCTATGAAATCAAGTCCCCATTTTCAAAAGGGAGCATTTACTGCAACTGGTTTCAAGGGAAGAGGAAGTAATTTCCTTTTCCCCTGGAAAATTTGACACTCATGGCAGCTCATCATTGTTTTATACAAATCTGAAATAAAGTGGGCTAATAATATCCTTCTCTCAACACTTTGTTAGCTATAGTTTTCCAAAACAAATGACCAGCACAATCACCTTTGTGGAAATCATGCATCACTTGTTGAGCCTCATCTTCAACCAAACAATTAAGCAGAATAGCTCATGGATCTTTCCAATAAAGAGCACTGTTTAAAATACAAAACTTAGCAGACTTGAGTTTTAGTGATCTACCTTTGCTTTTAGACATCTCGGGAGGTGGTGAAAGATGCTAAAGAACATAAAAAATATCTAAATACCATGGGGATTGTAGAAAAATTTCTGAAACTGGAACAAGATAACCTTCATCCTCATCCGTTGACATTGTTGTTATGAGGTTTATATCCAGGGCGCGTAGGTTTGATTGAGCCATTAGCTTTTCCAAGCCTTGTCCTTTGATCAACTTTTTGGGTTTGATCTCCAAATCATATTCCAACAATGCTGCTATACACTTACCTCTTTGACCTTCTAGACCAGTTTGCATCAAGACATCCTTTACTGCTTCATTAGGAACATATGCTATTGTATGTGAATGCAGGATGTATACTCTAAAATCCTTCAATGATTTTATAAGGGCCAATTCTTGCTTCTCAATGATATTATACTGTAAGGAAGCATCTCTTATAGTCCTACTGAAAAAAGCAATTGGATTTTCCATATGATCTCTCTTCTACATCAATACCGTAGCCATAGTATGCTCCGATGCAAATGAAAATATAATAAAATCTTGAGTATAGTCAGGACTAATCAAGATGGGGGCATTGGATAGAGCAAAATTTACCATATTAAATGAATTTATATCTTCCTCACTCCATTTGATAGTGCTATCCTTCTTCAACATGTTAGTCATTTCTCTTAAATGTTTAGCCAAATTGGGTATAAATCTGCACAAGAATTTCATCTTACCATTAAACGCCTGTATCTCCTTTTTGTTCTGTGGAAGGTCTATGTGCTGAATTTCCTCCACTCTTGAAGGATCAATGTGGATACCATATTTAGAGATGATATGCCCCAGCATCTTACCTTCATCCATAGCAAACAAACTTTTCTTTGGATTAAGAGAAATCCCAAACTTTCTGAATCATCGAAAAAAAACTCTCAAATGGTACAAGTTTTCATCATCAGAACCAAAAAACACTATCAGGTCATCCAAATAAACAACAAGAAAAACATCCTTTTCATTGGAAAAAGTGATGTCCATCACTCACTGGAAAGTGGCTCCAGTGTTCTTCAGTCCAAACGGCATTTTGGCATACTAGAAGGTTCCCCAGGGTGTTGTGAAGGAAGTTTTGTCTGGGTCTTTCTCATGCACCAAGATCTGATTATAGCCTGAGTAGCCATCGAATAGTGACATCCTTGATGCTCCAACTACTCTTTGTAGAATATGGTCCATCTTCAGAAGTGAATAATTATCCTTTAAGGATGCTTTATTCAGATTATGAAAATCTATGCACAACCTTATCTCTCATGTCTTCTTACGTACTGGGACCAAATTTGAAATCCAGTCAGAAAATCTAATTGCAACTATGATACTAGCTTTGTACAATCTATTTACCTCTTTTTAAATGGATGGCAGCAGCTTTGGGTTGATTCTTCTCAGTTTATGTCTGAATGATTTCTAATATGGCTTGATGGGAATAGTATGCTAGATTATATTTTTGTCATACACTTTCAAATTTGAATAATCCCATGCAAACACATTAGAAAATTCAGAAAATAATTTAACATACTTTTCCTTTACCTCAGGGGATAATTCTTTTGATAACTTCACAACCTTGGGCTTTTCAGCTGTTCTGAGATTCACATCTTCAACTCCTTTATCAGTAGGCACCAAGCTTGGTTTCTTTGCAACATCATCCTGATAAAAAATCTCCTCTAAAGGTATGAGACCTCTAGGAATTACATTATCCTTCAACTGCAATATGTCCATCTGATTTGTTTCGATTTCTTGATCATCAACCTCATAATCACCTTCTATGGGAGTATCTTTGAATTTTTCTTCACTCTGCAAAAAAGCATTGATTTCATTGTCATCCAAAAACACTTTCCAATACTTTAGATTGTCCAGGACAGTAGGCCTATGTTTGACATAGATTTCAAACTTGTTTCTAGAGTTCATTGGAATTTTCAAGTTGCTTGCAGTAGTGGCAAGAGAATCAGCAATAATATTCTGCATCCTGGGTACTGCTGTCAAAGTGTACTTAGTAAATGTACTCAAGATGTCTAGGACTACATTTTGATATGCCCTCAATCATGGATGATTTTCTTGATACTCTCCCTTGACTTATTTTATTATCATCTCTGAATCTCCATAGACAGAAATCCTCTTTGCATTCAGCATCTTCAAAATTTTCAAACCTGCAATCAAAGCTTCATACTCTGATTCATTTTTAGAGCAGTCAAAAGCCAACTTGTAAGCACACACTCTAACACTACTAGGAAATTTTTCAGGCTGGAAAAGAGGGCTCTGAATCCATATTCCTATACAAGCACCGTCCTTACCAACAACTCCATCAAAGTCCATGCTCCAAAGGCCTTCTTCTTCTTCTTCCAGATGCTGAAATTTTGTTTCTTTCTCCACTTTATCTTGACTGATTTCTGCATATTTCTGCTTTTTATTGTCCTTTTGCTGCTGGTAGGCAGGAAGTTCAGAAATTCTTGCTACTTTATCTTTTTCCTATTTAAGGACTTCCCTAAAATTTTCTGAAATTTCAAGTATCTCATCTACTTGCACCAACTGAACATTTTCATCATTCAAACCACCATATGAATATAATACAAATGACTCTAAATATGTATGGACTGCATTAATGGGATGATTAACTGGCTTCTCTTTGCTAGTGATCATGTATTTCATTTTTTCCCCCCTATATAGTTTTCTCAACTGACCAAACACAGGAATGGTGGCATAGGAGAAGTCAAGCTGCATTTTTCCCTTAATTTTTTCACCCCAAGACCTAAATAGAAGCATTCCAAACCATGGTGGAACATCGGCAACAACTACATCCATCAAAAAAAATTTGGCTGGGATTTGATCTAAAGATACTACCAAGTCTTTGACAAGACCAATACAATGGACCCTACCAGAGTCAAAAGAATACAAATCATGGTATTTGCGGGTAATATCAAGTCCCAACTTCTCCATAATGGCCTTGGGCATCAAGCTATGCAAGGCTCCAAAGTCCAACATAGCATTATGTAGGATGAACTCATGTAATCTAAGACTCAGGTAAAAGGGAGGTACTTCATTTTCTTCAGATTTATCTTCTGTGGCTGGACCAAAAATGAGTTGAGGATAATCATCTTCTATATTTACCATATCTGATACAGATTCTATTTGAAAATTTCAAGACACCTAATGTTTATAAGTGTTATTTTTCACCAACTCAATCAAGGGCATGGACACCTTTAGTTTAGAAATTTCATTTTCGAAATTAAAAGAAGGAACTTTTTCTACCTCTTTGACGGGAGGGTATTTCTTCTCTACTTGCTCCTTTTCTGGGCTATACTGATTCTTTTCATTTTTAGTGTTAATCGTTGAAGATGTCTTGCTGGGGGAAGGATCAGCAGGCTCTTTCCCTTTCTTCTGAGTATTCAAAGAATCGTTTTTCATTTTCAGGTCCTTTCATTTATGAATGGGACTAATCGGCACATCCCTGCTCCTCAAAGAGTACTGCCTCTATTTTGTTGATATAGCGTTCATGTATCCTCTTTAGTATTCATCGGACTCTTCTTCTAATACTGTATCATTAGCCAATATCAAATCTTTATCTCTTCGAATGTCTACAATCACTGTGTATTATTCATCTTTTGTGAGAAAGATGGGAGCACCATCTGCTGTAAAGAAATGATTGGTTTCAATCATAGGATCATCATCATCGTCTGTCTCTGCTCCCTAAATGTAATTTTGCTACAAAGCATTTATGATCTGCTACTGTGGTGCTGCTTAGTCTCGTGTTCTCTGTTCTCTTTGTTTAATTCTGAATTGTGGTTGCTGCCCTCTGAAATTCGGATTCCTTATTTGTGCTTCAGGTCTATCTGCAATAGTCAATCGATCAACCATCTTCTCCACTGTTTGGATCAAATTTTCCATATTGCTGTCTGAAGGAGAGGCTTCTTCTTTCAAAAAAACTCTCTTTTTAGCTCTGTTTCATTCTCTTTTGGCCAGCAGATTTACTTCTACGCTCACAACTATCTTCTGCATGTCTTCAAGTGTGGTAGGATCTCTTTCTCATAGTTGATATTCCATATCAACATTGAAACCATCTAGAAACTTGAGCAAAGCTAATCCCATAGGGGGTTTAAGATTGGCCATAATAGCATTATATATAGTGCTAAATCTCACACAATAATCTTGTATAGTTTCACCCACATTTCTTTTAATATTTTCATATTCAGACAAAATTTTGAGTGGGTTTTTCTTTACCTCCCACCAATCTAAGAACTGTGTATGTAACTCCTACAAATTGCAAAGAGAGCCTGCTGGTAAGGCTTTCAACCACTTTCTAACTTCACCTTCAAAGCTTTGGAAAAATAACCTTGTTGTTACATTCTATACCTCTACCTCTTGAAGATCAAAAAAGTCATTCATTTTATCAACATGCTGATGGGCTGTGATTCTTTGAGTGTCATCAAAGATAGGAATTTTACTTTGGTAATTAGCAGGCATATCATTTATAACCTGAGGTAAAACCAGGGGTGCATACTGGGCGACCATGACTCGTGGTGCATTCACAACAGTGTTTGTGCTACTGGGATTTAAGGGAGGTGTTGATGGAGGAGTTGAAGGCTGAGAATTGACTGATGGAAATGCTGATGAACTATGGGGAGGAAATGTTGTTCCTGATGACTCTGAAGGCTCAGGGATATTGGTTACAATCTGAGGGAAATTCAAAATATATTCATCAATTGATGTGTTTTCCCTTTGAACTTCGATATCTATAAGAAATTTTGGATCTAAAACTGTGTCATGAAGTGCAATTTCATGCTTACCTCTGAATAAAGAAAGCTCAAAACACTCATCAAAAGAGAGGTATTCTACAAAAAACCACTCACTGGGCCAAGTGTGGGATCTGAAAATAGGTCTAAGACTTAGTGATCCCTCTTGTCTTCTGACTATTCTTGGGATGAGATTAGGATTTTCAAACACAGGGAGAGGATTTGGATCAGGATTGGCCCTTGTGTATCTTCTTGAAGCTAGTGTGGTCAAATTTCTACTTTACAAAATTTTATCTTAGCCTCGAAAACTCTGAACATCATCTTCTAGAGTCCAGGAAATTACAAGGAAAATATTACTAGTGTGATCAATCTTTTGTGTTACAATATTCCCCAGTATGGTCACCAGAAATTTTAGCACCTGATCTGGACCTCAGGCTGAAGGAAGGAAAATTAGGGTAACCTTAAACCATGCTCAGCCTTGTAGCTAGCTCTACAAGGTCAGGAGAGGGCTCTCTCCATAAAAAGATATTCAATAAAAAAACTGATTTTAGGCTAGGTATAATAATGGGAAAATGTTTTTTATAAATTTCAAGGTTGTATGGAAAATATGGGGTAGTTTGAATCTGGGGAATTACATAAGAGATACAGAGTATTTCATGGGGCAAGGTAGGCAGGAAATTTTAGCAATTAAGTTAAAATAATGATGGGATGGTAAGACTGGTGAGGAGTTGAAAAGGGCATAGGAGATGGATCCTTTTCAAAAAGAAGAAAACATAGAATATTGAATGATTTCCCAAGGCAGAGTATTAAAAATGGATTCTACCCATCTATCTTGAAATAATTAAACCATAAATGTTTATGAATGAATGGTGAACATAAAAAATTTACAAATGAACACAAAGGAAAGCAGAAATGCTAGAATTCATACCACATGGATCCCACAAATCACAGCTCCATATCTTTATCAATTCCCTGTCAAACTGTTGCAATGGAGCGCAGAGCATCCTCAGTGACTTCCAAATAATTCCACACTATTCCCCTCTTCCATGACTATTTAAAAATGACTGAAAATTACATTAAATAGACCAAAATCTAAGGGAAGTAGATCCACAGAAAGAGGAGCTGTTTACTAGCTCAGAAACTGAAATCCTATCATAGAAAGAAACCAACAATCTTCCCCTAAAAATAAGGAACATCAATACATTTTTAACCATCTGGAGATTCGCTGTTACATTTTCTTTAAATAGAGGAGAAGACAAACTATAATGGTCTTTGTGTTTCATAATTATCTTCTCGGCCTTTGACTGTTTCCTTGTCTTTGAAAAATAACTAACCATTGAAGAAAAAGTCCTTTGGAACCAATTAAAATGAAAGTATGCCATTTAGTGAAGGAAAGACTCATTCTGAATGAAAAAGAGCGAAAGGAAAGGAGGTGGGCGTGAATCGCAATCACACTTGGGAGAGGGGAGGGGGTATGACACAAAAGGAGAAATACGATGGAAATCTGCGATTACGATTAGTGTAAAGGGAAGAGGGGAAATCGCAATCACAATCAGAGATAAGAGCGGGAGGGCGCTTTGGAACGAGGCGTAAAACTTGCGATGCGATTGGGGAGAAGTGCAATGAGGTGAAGTCCTTAAAAAATGAAATGAAATGAATTTGGGCCTTACAAAGGGGAAAGGCCCTTTTATTTTGAATGGGCGAAAAAGGTTAAGGTGGGGCCCAGTCAATCACAATCGCAAAGGAAGAAGGGAGCGAGTTTAGCATGTAGCAGAGGAAATATAGTTGCGATGGAAGAAAGCCTTTACAAAAAAAATAAAAAAAAAATTCACGCTTTACAAAGGAAAATAATTATTTTTTATTGAAAAGAGTGGAGGGTTTTAAGGTGGGGCCCATGGGAATCGAAATCGGAAGATCGGAAGGGGAGTGGAATGGGAAGTTATAGGACCGCTGGGAGATTTCGAGGTGACGGAGGAAAATACTTAAGAAATATTTTAACATTGATTTATCACCCTTTACGAAGGGAACAACCCTTTTGTTTGGAGCGAGGGGGAAGGTTTATGGTGGGACCCAAAGGTCAATCGCAATCGCAAATCGGGGGGTGGACGGAGCGGGAGTTGGAACATCGGAAATGGCCGATTGCGGTGGTGCGACGACTTATGAGCCGTTCGATCGGATGGGAGGATAGACGACGAAGATGTAATCGGGCAGAGTTAACCATAATCAGAGTAATTGGGAAAGGGTCAATCGGAGGGGATTGATCGGGATGTGCGATTGCGATGATGCGATTGGCTGTGGGTCGTCGGATCTTTAAGGAGATTGACGGTCGGGATGAGATTGGGCAAGGTCAATCGGAGGTGAGATTTATATGGTGTGATCGGATCGGAAGCGCGACTTTGGCGATGCAATTGGGAAATCAGATTAGGGAAGAGGGATTTCAATGAAAAAACTTTAAAAATTATATTATAAAGTTTAAGGGAGCTAATGAGAAAATGGGAAAGGTTAGGCTTTTGAGGACTTTGGTTCACTTAGGCATAATTTCCAATCCAGGAGTCAGTTTTGAGAGTATAATATATTGTTGGAAATCTCTTTCCAGGCTCTTTTTTATGGACATACTTAGAACATTATTTTGTGCTGAAAATGCTATGGAAAACACTTTTGAAGGTAGGGTGGTGACTTGGTGGAGATAGTAGCTTCCGAAGTGCAGCTTATTACATATGATGGCATAAAATTACATAAAAGAAAAAAATAAAGGTAAAGTACCATATTTTCACCTCAAAACATGGTTTTGAGGTGAAAATTGCATCAAGCTCAATAGAATATTTCTTTTATTTTACCAGATGTTGTGACTTTGAGTTTATTTGACCTCCTCATGACCTTGCTGATATTTATTGACACTTGACTCATTAATTGACCATGATGAGACCCTAGAACCTAATGATACCAACCCTATGACTTAATAATATGGTTTGGGAGTGAAAGTGACTCATGACTATGACCATATAGAGGAGAATCAGTAAGTTTCACATGAGGGAAAACTGATAAAAGACCACTACCATCAATGAATTCATGACCTGATGGAATGATGAAATTTTATGGTATGGGACTCCTAATATGAAGATGAAAAAGAGTAAATTCGATCACTGATGGCAGTATGATAGGACTGACACTAACAGGTTCTGAGCTTTTTTTTCCTGAGGTCACTGTGTTTGAGTAGATATCTAATACATGAGAGCTAGGGTTGCATGTTTTGGGTTGAAAAGTCTGACTTGCACTTATGACTATCTCAGGGGTAGGTTTCAGAAAAAAGTGTGGTCTCTATCATGGCTAATACCTGTTACATGTGAAAATGGCCCATAAACACATGGAAGTTAGAATTTTTACTATTTTAGGGTAAAAAAGGTTAAAAACAACATCAAGGAATGCAAAATAAGAAGCTGAAGAAAAACCTAGTGGTTGAAGCAACTGGCCATGCAGGGATCTGAAAAACGACAGCATTCGTAATTAAAAACCCGTGTGGAGTCGCCAGTTATTAGTCCAAATTCTAATCACAAGAGTACGAAAAAAACTCACTTTAGCTGTGCATAGAAAATAGCCCTAAGATTAAATGTGGCTATCAATTTCCTTAGATCTGCAGTAGATTATTAGGATAAATGCTACAAAAATCTAGATCTATGCAGTTAAAGACATTAAACAACAAAACAAAACAAGAGTTCCTCCATACATCCAATATACAAGACAAGAATTTATAAAGATTTTTTGTATAATGACACCTGGGAAGGGAACATAGAAATATGTTACCAATCCCCCTCAATGAGATGGGTTCTTGTATGTCCTTAGCTCTTCAGATCCAATATCTCTCTCTCTTGATGATGCAAAAAACCCAGACAAAAATAGAAGTCAATGGGAGCTCACAAGAAAAAGTAGAAAAAATATGACAATGATGGAGGATCAAATTCATACCAAAAGTATAGATCAAAAGGTGATAAAAGAGAGGTAGTGAATGAATGGAAAACCTTTCTATTTATAAAAAAATATTGAGTTAGTGAAAATATTGCTGCATAATTAAAATATTATTAACCAAATCTAGATCCAACTTACTAGGAATATTTTATTATTTTTGGTGGAGGGAAAAGGAATTTAGAATTGGTTAAATCCCTTTATTTAAAAATAATAAATAAATAAATAAATGATTTATTTATTATTTAAAGGATGAGTTTAAGGAATAAATAAATAAATAATTATTTATTCAATTATTTAAAAATGATTTAGTCAAATTCAACAAGGAATATTATTAAATAATGATTTGAATAATTATTCCTAGAGAATAATAAGATAAATAACGAGTCTAAACAGGAAACCCCATGAGGAATAATTAAATAAATCCTTATCTGTTTGATTTTCCTCTAGGGATAATTAACTAAAACAATTTTTAATTAATATTCTTGGTCATATTTAACCCAAAACATGAGAATTAATTAGATAAAAAATAGCAATACAAAAATATTTTTTCGATGGCTGGCTGCACACGCTGGAGCGCTCTGGTCTGTGACCTAGGCCTCCTCTGAGTGCCTATGAACCTTGCACTAGGCCTCCTGCCCCGTCCTGTGATCTGTCCCATCTGTCTCTGGGCCTCTTACCCTGCAACCTGACCTTCTGCCCTCTCTGGCCTCCTTCCCTGCGCCCTTGCGTCCCATTCCCGTGCTCTGCTTCCTGAAATCTTGCTGGTCCATCCATCATGGGCTCTCAAGAGGTCAATCTGGTTCAGTCTCCTACATCTCCTCAAGCTCAAGCCTTTTGGCTAACAATGTGTGGAATTTTAAAGGTTCAACGGCCATGCAAAACTGGCTCAAAATGGAGTTAGAAGGAATAGCAACGCAACAAATCATCGTTGTATAAAATCTATACATCCCCAACCACTACAGAGAAGAAGATATTTTCTGGAACTCTCTAAGGGAGGACATACAGAACAAAGACAGTAAAAAAATCATAATGGGAGGTGATCTAAACCTCATTCTTCACTCCAATGAGAAACGAGGTGGTTCCTTTGGGGAAGACCCTTTTAGAAGACTTCTGGAAGACACTATTCAAGAGCACGAATTAGTAGATATCATTCCTAAAAATCGCAGATACACATGGTCCAATCAGAGAATTGGAAAGGACAACATCATGGAACGGCTGGATAGGATTCTCACCTCTGTTTCCCTCCTATCGTCTTTCTCCTCAGCCTCGGCATCTATCCTCCCCTTCTCCGCTTCTGATCATTATCCCACAACCCTTTCTTTAACTTCACAGTGTTCTCACGGTCCCCTCCCCTTCCGCTAGAGCCCTTTGTGGAATGATATTCAAGACGCCAAAAAAAATGTTAGAAAGGCATGGATCATTCATGTAGAGGGATCACCTACCTACATATGGGAGTCGAAACTCAAAAGGACCAAGCAAGCCCTTAAAGAATGGGCAAAAATTCACTATCAAGAACTAGACAAGATTAAAGCAGAAGTCAAAGCCAAATTAAAGAATGCCCATCGCATTATTGACTCCCATGGAACCAGCCAAGACATCCTTACTCAGGAGAAGGATCTATATTGGCAATTGCACAACATTAATAGGAAAGAAGAGGAAAAATGGCGCCTTAAATCAAGGAACCTATGGCTCCAAGCAGGAGACAAGAATACTGCATTCTTCCATAAACAGCACATAGTGTGCAAAGCCAAAAATAATATTTCCTCCGTCATTGATGAAACAGGTAACACTCACATCGATCCTGAAGCTATCAAGAAGGATACCTCCTCCCACTTTAAATAGCTACTCACTGAGGGTAGCTTGCCAGAGGACTACTTAGATATGTTATAATACCTCTCGACTCTTATCTCTGAAGAGATAAATAATTCCATCAACCAAGATATATCTAAAGAAGAGGTTGAAAGTGTCATTTGGGCCATGCATCAAGACAAAGCCCCGAGACCTAATGGGTTCCCTATTTCTTTTTACAGAGCCTATTGTAGCCTCATCAAAAGAAGAAAATTGGGGGTTATACGAACTCCACCTTCCTAGCCCTCATACCCAAAGAAAATTGCCCATCCTCCTTTTCCCGTTTCAGGCTAATCTCCCTCTGCAACTCATCCTACAAAATCATCACCAAAATTCTGGCCTCTGGCCTCAAGCCTCACATAAACAACCTTATCTCAGAGAATCAGCGTGGATTCATATCTCAAAGGCTTATCTCAGATTCTCTTCTCCTCGTCTAGGAAGCCATTCACTCCAGCATATCCCGTAACGAAAAGGGCTTCATCCTTAAGCTTGATCTCGCCAACGCTTTTGACAAGGTAAGGCACTCCTTCCTTTTTTCTATCTTGCATAAATTGGGTTTCAACCAGAGCTTCATTGACCTCATCAAATCCTGTATCTCTGAGGCTTGGATTTCCCCTCTGGTTAATGGAAGACCTGCTCCTTTTTTCCAATCATCAAGAGGGCTTCACCAAGGCTGCTCCCTCTCCCCTTACCTTTTCATTATTATGGCTGACTCCTTTAGTAGGGCTCTTGACCACATGAGGTGGTTCAGTCTCATCACAAGGATTAAATATTGCAATGGAGTTTGCAACATAAATCACTCCCAATTCACTGATGACACCTTTCTAATGGGAGAAGCCTTCACAACAATAGCTCATCGATTCAAAAAAGTTCTGGACATATTTATGCACTATTCTGGAGGACTGATCAAATTCAAGAAAAGATGTGTCTATGGCTAGAATGCCTCAAGACAAACTATACACAACATTTCCAACATTTTTGGGGTACCTTTCAAGTTAAATTGGGATTATTTCAGCTATTTGGGCATGCTTGTCAGCATCAACTTCTTAAAGACTGAAGTCTGGAACGTGACCATTGATAAAATGAAGAGAAAAGTGAATCAATGGGGCTCTTCATGGATGAATCATGTGGGACGCCTCACCCTCCTCAAGTCTGGGCTATCCTCCCTCCCACTCTATCAATTTACTCTTTTGCAAGCCCCGACCAGCATTCACCAAAAGATGGAAGCTATCATTCGACATTTCCTTTGGCATGGGGGTAAGAAAGAAAAAAAAAATACAACTTAGTCAAGTGGAATCAAGTCATCCAAGACCAGGAACATGGAGGCATTGGTGTTCGCTTGCAAAAAATCATGAATCAAACCTTTGGAGGTAAGATAGTTTAGAGATTTATCAATGGTGAACAAACTTGGTGGAAACAGGTGCTTGAAGTCAAATATCTAAATTTTCCAAGATAACAACTTCTATAGAAATACATCCCCAACAGGCAGTGCACCAAAATCTAGTCCTCCTGCAAAAATCCATCCCCTTCGTAGCAGAAAACCTCCCTAAGTTCTGAAAGGAGACTTGCCCATCAGCATTGGCTAGGATCGCATCATGGGAGGAATCCCCATCATTGAAAGACTAGGTACACAGAACATTCTTTGACATTTGGACAGTCTGGGCATCAAATTCCTAAATTAGATATCTAAATGGGATAATAGAAACCAGTTATGGATAGGATGGCAGTTTCCTCCTACCCCTCTTCCTCTCAATGAAGACCTCAAAAATTTGCAACTCCACTTGCATGGGATAGCACATGTTCAACGAAATGCCTTGGATGGATATCGTTGGGATCCCATAGGAAAAGACTACACTATAAAGTTTTCCTATCAGTTTTTATGCCAAGAGAAATTTCCAGCACCTACTTGGCCTACCTGGAAAATGGTTTGGTGCTCTGAAGTCATCCCAAAGGTTAAATTCTTCATCTGGACACTGTTGAAAGGAAAACTCCTCACTGCTGACAATATCCAGAAAAGGGGGGTTATAGGTCCTTTTATCTGCCCCATCTATCAAAACGTTGCTGAGACTATAACCCACCTCTTTCTCAGGTGCCCCTTCGCCACTCTCTGCTGGTCTGCCCTCACTACCTATTTCAAGCCAGACATCAATCAATATGGCACTGTTTCAGATTTCCTTCTCCAATGGAAAAAAAAATTACCTTGGAAAAACAAAAAGACTAGTCTCTCAAGTAGGGTCTGGAACACCCTTTCGCTCGCTTCCCTTTGGCACATTTTGCTCTGTCGGAACAATAAAATCTTCTGTGGCAAAGAACCATCTTCCAAGAATCTCTACAACAAATCCTAGAGTCTTGTCACAGAAATATTTGCTACCAAAATAAATTACAGGTTCGACACCTCTTTCCTAAGTGTTGATGAAAGACATTTCCTTAGCGAGCTAATTTTCAAAGGCAATAGACATTATATCCACTCTGCTCCTCATCGCTTCAACTCTTGGAAAATTCGTCTAAAGGAAAACACCTTCAAAGACTGGATAAAAGACAGAGGAAAACCTACTCTATTTTTCGACGGTGCCTCGAAATCAAATCCTGGTATTACCGGTGTAGGGGGCATCATTAGAAGTGCAGCTAGGCACATTATCTTATCTTTGGAATGGAGCCTTGGATCGCTATCCAACAATAGAGCCGAAGCTTTGGCCCTCTATCAATGTCTAATCCAACTTAAAAATCTCAGATTGGACAATGCCATCATTCTAGGTGATTCAACCATAATCATTCAGTCCATGATTACCAAGTGGTCCACATCAAATGTCGCCCTCGAGAAAATTCTCAGTAGATGCTGCATTCTTCTCAATGAATTGAATGGTATCTCCTTTTATCACATCTTAAGATTGCTTAAAAGCGATGCAGATCGATTAGCAAACTTTTCTTGCTCTCGATCATTGGGCCTCCTCCTTTGCAATGATGTCCTGTCATTATCTCCTCCCCCTTAATCATGATCTCTGCTCATTTCAATTCATCTGCAATCCTCTTCTCTGAATTTTTGGATCCTACCAGCGCCCTCTACTACTCTTTTCTTACTATTCTTGTGACTCTCCTACTCTGGTCCTCCCCCAACCAGATCTCTCTTCCCCTGATTGTCTCTTTATATTCCCCCTCCTTATTTTCTTCTATTTACCCCTAGTCTTCTCCTCTGTTGTCCTTCTCGTCGTCCCTTTCTCTCGGGTCCTTGGGTGATTGGTAGCACATCCCTCTGCGTTATCCCTTACCCCTCCACTTCTTCCCTACCCCTCTAATTACTCTGCACCTCCTTCCTTCCATCTCTTCTTATCGCCCTCGGTTCTTGTTTTCTGCTCTTGTCCCTCTCTTAATCTCTTGGTCCTCCCATTTCAGAATGCCCAGAAGCAAAAATTGCTTCCATTGTGCTGACTTATAGGCGGAACTTGATCAAATTCATGCTCACCAGAAGACCTCGGATGCTAAGTTGAAGAACGACGTCAAAGCTCTAGAGGCCAGAAATCAAAACGATGTTAAATTCTTCCTCTCTAGGGTCTCTTCCCTCCAGGCTTAGTTTGAAGAGGTCTCGAATAGATGTGCCCATGCCGAGGAGTCAGTTCAAATTCTGAAGTACATGCTTGAAAAACGCACCGCCCCTAGCACCAGCTCCAACAATATCAGAAATGTGGGGAATGATGAGAATCCTGAACTCTCTACAGCAAGGAAAATCATTCACATTAACATAGACTAGCTTCACATTTTAATCATGTCTTTTAAATTTTCATTTCTTCTCTTTCAGTTCATCTGTATCTATAATTTCATAGCATCTTTGTATTGTCCAAACTCTAGAAAAAAAAGGATTGTAACCTATAGCTGTAGCTACTATCATTCAACATTACAGACAGCTCTTATTGTAATCTTGGAGCCCCAGCTCCTTTTTTCTTTTTGAAATACAACTAGCAACCAATTTTGTCAAAAAAAATAATAATTAGATAAATCATTATTTATTTAATTATTCCTTAAACTTGTCCTTGAAACAATAAATAAATCATTTATTTATTTATTATTTTTAAATAAAGTGATTTAACCAATTCTAAATTCCTTTTCCCTCCACCAAAAATAATAAAATATTCCAAGTAAGTTGGATCTAGATTTGGTTAATAATATTTAATTATTCACCAAAATCTAGACTAACTCAATATTTTTATTATAAATAGAAGGGTTTTCCATTCATTCACTACCTCTTTTTTATCACCTTTTGATATATGCTTTTGGTCTAACTTTGATCCTCCATCATTATCATGTTTTTTCTACGTTTTCTTGTGAACTCCCTTTCAGTTCTATTTTTGTCTAGGTTTTCCACACCAACAAAGTGAGAGAGAGATCCTGGATCTGAAGTGCTGAGGACATACAAGAACCCATCCCATTGAGGGGGACTGGTAACATATTTATTTGTTCCCTTCCTAGGTGTCATAATACAAAAAATTCTTTATAAATTATTGTCTTGTCTATTGGATGTATGGAGCAAATCTTGTTTATTTTTGTTGTTTAATGTATTTAACTGCATAGATCTGGATTTTTGTAGCATTTATTCTGATCACCTACTATAAATCTAAGGAAATTGACAACAACATATGATGTTAGGGTTGTTTTTTATGCACAACTAAAGTGATATTTTTTCATACGCTTGTGATTAGAATGCACACTAACAATTATACTCAACTGTGTCACTGCACATTTTAAGACTTCTAAAACTTAGCTTAAATCTAAAATAAATAACTTCAAAATTGAAATACTGAATCATTTGAAAATTCACTTGGTCTTCCTCTCCCTATTCTTTTCAAAAATATATTTTTAGCTAACTTACTGATGATCACATTAAAATGAAAATCGATGGGTCATCGAATATGTTGAAAAAACACCATTCTTTTTACTTACCCTATTTCATTAAATGTTAAAGCATAGTGATTGAATATTAAAATTCTCCAAAAATAGTCCTATTTTGAGTTTAATCTATATAGATTGTGATGATATAATTTTTCCCAAAATGAATTACCATATATAAAGACCAACGGTGGTTTTTTAAGTCACTGGTTTGACCTGCTTATCATTTTCAATAATATGCATTAATTAAACGCCAAATTTCTCCAGCTTGTTACACTAAAAAATGTCACCCTGACATTCTGCTGACTGTATGAGCTCATTGACACTCATACTTACCTCCTCTGCAAGTCTTACAACCTTTGTTACTCATTCCAAGCCCTAAAACTGGAGAAAAAACCCTAAAAAGCTCAAAAACTTTGGGTACATAGGTAATGTGAAGAGTAACTGTGTTCTAGAACACATTTTTCCAGTGTTATGCCTGCGTACCCCTGTAAAGATAAAAAAAGCGAGAAATTAAAGTGAAAAACTTGAATTTTGGTCAATTCTAGAAGGTTCTAGATGAGATTTTTTGGGGATGAGTATGCTTTAGTAAGGTACATGTATCCCACACCTTAAGGAACTAATCCCTTTATGTTAGGAGCCTATCCCTTTGAAGGAGGATTCTATCCCTTTAAAGGTGGAATCCTAACCTCCTCACCTGCTCTATAAAAGGAGGCATTGGGTAGCCTCAAATGGTTAAGTTTTTGGAGATTGAGATTCTGGAGATGGAGAATTAGAGTTCAAGCTTTATGGGTGATTGAGTTGAAGTGCTGTTGAGATTCAAACTTCTTTCTGCTGAGATTTTGAGAGGAAAGATCACATACCTCTTTATGCTCCTGGAGAAAGAGTGCAAGACTTCTAAAAGTAGAGGAGACTCCTGCTTCAGACCCCGGGAAGGCCTCTCGAACATCAAGGCTAAGGTTGTAAGGTTCTTATGTTATTTTAAGATTAATACAATCAAGTTTTGTTTTTCTCAATAAATTGTCGTTCGATTGTTTATTTCAATAAGTTGTCATTTGATCATTTATTTCATAGATTCCTTGATCACTATGATAGGTATGCTTTATAATTATTTGTTATACAGGTGCTATTTAATATTTTCTTGCTTGTGATTGTAGGTCGACAAAAGAACTCTTGTTGCGACAGAAGGATTCTTGTTGCGACAAAAGAACTCTTGTTGCGACGGAAGAACTATTGTTGCGACGGAAGCACTACGACCGAAAATAAGCATTTGGATCTAAGGTAGGATCGACACCTTCATAACATTTATTTGTAAAAAAAATATATTTAGAGAAAGACAAACTTAGTTGTTCGTTTGTTGCTATATTTTCTTCTGACACTAGGGAGATTGGTCTTGTCCACAAGAACGATTTATCCGGCCAACAAATTGGCGACTCCACTGCGGAAATAACTTGTTGTTTTTGGTTCTCTTTTTTTTTTATTTGAGGAAAAGTTTTTACTAGTTTTTGATTGATGGATATCTGCCTGGGTAGCTTAGGTTTTCTCTGTTTTTAAAAATTTTGAAATCTTTTACGTTTTTCTTGAACTTTTATGGGGACCGCACTTTGTTCTTTTGCACAGTGCGGACATTTTCGCACTTTCCTTGAGTTAACAGTGCGGGACCGCACCTGTTACCTCTGGGAGCCTATGGACCCTGTAAATTTTTTGAAAAACTTTAGATTTGATTTAGGATTCTTAGCATCTACCCAGATCTGTATTTTTCAATCAAAAATCCTTGTTTCTGAATTTCTTTCAGCAATTTTTTCATCTCATCAATCTCCATTAAGTTAATTGGGTGTTTTGAGTCTCTTTTTTGAGAAATTCTTAATTTTATTTCCTTTGGTAATTACTTTTAGCTTTGTCTTATTATTTTCACAATTTTTCATCTTTTTGCGTTTGTTTTTGCGAAAAAAAAATTCCCCCTCATTCGCCGGAGGGGGGGGGGGGGCTAAATTGTGTATGAGTGTTAATCGCCTTTGACTGTTTTTTGATCTTTGGAACTCTCAGCCGATTTTCTTGACTTACACTTGATTGGTTCTTAGATTACATTAGAATCATCTTGTGTTTGATAATTCTCTTGCATAGATCACATTTGCATAATTAGAATTCTCATTTTCAGAATATGAATGAAAAATGTGCATAGATTACATTTGCATACTTTTCAAGAGAATTGTGCATAGATTACAACTGCATAGTTTACATTCTGAAAAATCAATCGTAGATTTAGATCAATTTTCTTTGATTTGAATTTAGATGTTTTTATGCTTGTTTAAAAAAAATAAAAAATTTGCGATTGATTTGCATATTTTTTCTTGATGAAATTAGTGCATTAGATAATTTGTTATATTTTCTCTTAGTGATCAAGTTTTGCATTGTTGGAAGTGAATGGAAACTCTCTTCTTACTTTAGTTAGGATTCATAGAATTGAAAATATTGCATTATCATATTCGATTGCATTCAATTTTGGTTTGGGTCATAACACCATTGGTTTCGTATCCATTTACCCTTTTGAGTAATAACAACCTAAATAACACAACACTTAATTAAAATTCATCTAGTAATTTTTACATTTTTAGGGATCTTTCCACCAATCTAGCTCAGGATTAGTGCTTTGGAATAGGTTTTAGTTAACTTTCCAAAGAAACTAAAACAAACAAGTAGATAAATCTTGTGGTAGGAAATAAATCCAATTGTAATTGGTACAATCTGGGACGCTTCTCTTAAAGGATTCAATCACAAGATCATGTCCGAACCTTTGAGACAATCAATTCTGTTTCATTGGGAAAGATAGAATATTTTGCGCGCATTACAAACGGTAAACCTCGGATTAACCATTGTCGAGGAGCTTGGGGTCACTTGTCGGTAAACCTCGGATTGACCATGTTTGGGTTTCAAAATGTCATACAAATATCACTTATTACCATATATTTTTCACCTATTCTTCCACTATATCATTCATTATTCACCACCATGTCACTTCATTTTCCCTACTGTTCACCATTAATGGGTCTCATTTATATTTTCCAAATATTATTTATTTTTAAGCATTTTTAAGAGAAATTCTTGATTAAATATTAGAAAATAATATATTTTATTTTATATATGGAAAGTGGATTGTTTTTGTGACATGTGTAGGTGCCAAGGAAGCTTCCAAGACACATTTATGTGGCCTTGGATGATCAAATTCGAATTTGAGAAGATAAACCTCATGGAGAAGATTATGATCTCATGGAGAAGATCAAGGACAAAAGGGGTTATGTGTCTAGATGGTTGAGAGATGTATGGAACTAAAGAGAGATTAGTGGATGATCATTATGATTTTGTTACTCATCCCATTGTATAAATAGGAGTACAATCTCCTCCATTTGTAATCGTAAAGTTTTGTAATCTTAGAATTTTGGAGTATGTAATCTTAGAAGCTTAGAGTTGGTTTGTAATGGAGATTTTGAAATAAAGGATCATACTTCAATTTTTCTTCTACATCTGAGTCTCCATTGAAGTGGTGTGCTTGTGGAGTTATGGAGGGCCCCCATGGCCTCACTTGCATGCTTATTTGTTTATTTTAGGTATAATTTATTTTATGTTCTTGTTTGATTTCAGTTTTCAAGTTTTTGTTAAATGTTCTAATATTGGAAGAGTCTTATTTGAAAGTGTTCTTGTAAGAGAACCGTAAGATTTCATACAATTGTTAGATCTAGGTTTATTTCATTTCAGCTTTTAAGTTCTTATTAGATGTTCTAATGTTGGAAGAGATCTTGTAGAATATGTTCTTGTAAGAGAACTATAGATCTCAAACAATTGTTAGATCTAGGTTTGATTAGTTATTGAAAAAGATCTTAATGAATATGTTCTTGTAAGGGGACTTTAAGATCTTGGACAAATTAGGAATCTTTCTAGATCTATATATTTTAGATAAGCACTTCTAAGTTTACCTTCCCAGGTTGACATTAAATTAAACTCTAATTGACATCATCAATTAGAACCACACATTTTGGCGCCGTTGCCAGGGAAGTGCAACTAGAAGGATTTAGTAATTATTTTATGCATTTTTTTTAATGGGCTAATTTGTGGAACTTGGTGACAACAGGTTCATAAAGGAGTTCAAATTTTGGAGCATTTTTATTTTTGCACATAGTTAATTCAATTTTTATTTAAAAACCCCCCATTTCTCACTAATCCATCTACGGATGAGGAATTTGACAATGTTGAACAGGTACTTCTTGGAGAGCAAGGACAATCACCTTGAGCCAACTCTAAGACAGGATTCTCACATACTTGTAAAACATAACTTAAAAATTTTAAATCTTGATGTGAGCATTTTTGAATTTTTAATCCGTAGATGGCTTCACTGGAAGCATTCTTTTACTTAGAAAATAAAACATCTTTCAAGTTAATGTAGAATAGATTAGAAAAATAAAATGAGATCTCATTAGAATTTTCTTTTACACTTATTTTAAATCATCATGAATAAAAAGAGTTGCTTCATCTTTGCATTTCTATGTGTTGTTTCTGTATCACGGGTGAGCCAGGAGCTTGATTATCGGAAAGCTTTGTCTTCTGAGAGTCTAAATGCCTCTGTGACATTGCAAAAAGAGTATAGATAATGCAAGGTTTTGTCGTAGATCTTAATTATGTTTTATCCATCCAAGCTAACCTACATAAATAAAAACAAATCAAGAGATTAGTATGTTCTCTTCCTGCGATTCGTGTGATCAGGAAGATCAGAAAATCTATTGATTTATTTTTAATAAAAAATACTTTTTCTGGAAAATTGATCTGCATGAAAAATAAAATAAAATAAAAAATAATAATCATCTCAAAAATTCTAGATAAAACTTAATTTTTTTTAATTTTAGTTTTAAAAAAAAAATATATATATATTCTCACATAATAATATATATGTATATATATATATTATTAAAAAAAATCTTTTTGAAAAGTAGCCATTTTTTTAGATAGGTTAGATTTCATTTTAAAACAAAACCATAAAATTAAAAACAAAACATTAATAAAATAAAATATAAAAAATATAAAAATAAAAATCATGAAATACATTGCATATATTAAAAAAAAAACAACAACACAAAAACTTACAAAACAAAGTTTCAAGAAATTATAAGGCTGAGAAAAAGCACACAGAAACCTAATAGGTAGCCAAATCTAGCAATCCCCGTGCTCAAAAATAAAAATAAAATGCGATCCTTGGACCAATCTGATCACCTCTGAGGAGAGCTCCAGGTTTGCTTCCCGAAGTCCTTGAAAAATCGATGGAGCTGCCTTTGCACAACGTACTTCCAATCATCATTTTGGCACAAACAGACATTTCTGATACTAGTAGCCACGTGAATAGGACAGTTTTGAATAATTTTAACAAGCATCCAATCCAGTAAATGCCGACGTCGGTGAGAAAAAAAAAACAAAAACCTTGAAATGTAGCGATTGGACAGATACTCTTAAGACCTGAGTAAAAAAAAAACAGCCAAATTAGCAGAATCTCACAAGTGTGGCACCGATCCACCGATAGAAAGGTAACGCCGCATTTTAGACAACAACAGAACTTGCAACAGTCAACATGTGGTAAACCTGACGTGACCAGCCGAGAGTGCGTGGGACTCAGCAAGAGGTCGGAGTCATCCACCTGGACGATTCTTCGCTTGAGCGCGTCGTTATGGAAGGCCGTTGTTTTCTATCAGTCCATGAAAGCCGAGCAGAGGCCGAGGGCCTGTGGCCGGATCACGAATAGTAGACATAAGAACCTGTCATACAGAAATATCCAAGGCACTTCAGAAACACCAGAAGCAATAAATTTTTCCTGTAGCAACACTGCTCCATGTACTAATATTTTTTTTTTTTAAAGCCATAGGCATTACTCTGAACGGTGGAAGCCGTGCAAATACTTTCATTGATAGTGTCACAGGACTGGTAAATCGTGGGCGTGTCATTCCCCCAGAAAACTGCCAACACTGCCAACGCAAACGCTGAGAACGTTGCCATCTTTGGTGGCCTGCAATTTCACCACAATTGCCAACCTCACCTGCATCCATGTTTTCCTCGCAGACCAACTCTCACGCTCTCTCACACTCTGGACACCCAATCTCTGTCAAGCTCCACCCATTAAACATAAAAAACATTTGCCTCACTAAAATTCCTCCTCTATATTCAATTTAGTGATAAAAAAATATGATTTGACTTATCTTGGAGAGATTTGGCATTTGCATTATCTTCTCCTAATTTTTCTAGACAAAAAGCCAGATTTTTCATTGATTCTAGAGGATTTTGTGTGTTTTTTTAAGATATTGGAAAAAAATCCATTTTAGTGTTAGTTTATTTTTAGAAATTTTCTTTATTAGTTTTTAATACAATTTGTTTTTGTTGATTTCTTTATTAATTAAAAAAAAAAAAAACTAAAAATAAATAACAAATTAAAAAAAAAAAAATTATTTTAATTTTGTTATAAAACAAAAAATGAATTTCATTCTTTTGTTTTTTTTTGTTTTTTATTTAAAAAAATAATAAAAAATAAAAATTTCTCACAAAATTCATGCAGGTTTGAAAATAAATAATGGAACACTTGGAAACATATTTCAAACATTTGGAGGATTCTATAGATGATGATTATCTTGTTTCGATAGCTTCAAGTTGGCATTAAACTCATAACACATTCCTGTTGAATGCTTTTATATGACATACTAATATGCAGAACACAACAGATCTTTCTAATGCCAATGTTTTTGCCGAGCATATTTCATCTGACACAAACAGGGAGTATTACTTTTCATGGTTATTTTTAAGAATGGATTGATTTTAATATCATGATTAAGTCAATTTCGACACTTTGATTGTCCTTAATATGTTTTATTTGGTACGAAATTTTTGCGTAAGAATCATGAAGGAACTCGCCATTTCTTCTTGAACACACTTATGTTTTCTTTGTACCAAGTTTTTTTACAGGTTACAGGATAATCAAGTATTCATTAAGGAGATTACATTGTGCACACAATTGGTCTTCAAACGACTAAATTCATGAAAAACCATAAAGAAAAATCCATGTTCACAACCACAACCTTACACCTCCCTTTTTGCAAAAGATTTTTCCACCAATTGTCAATCCATAAAGCATACCATTTCCATGTCCATTTTTTTATAGCAAGAGTTCTTGTTCATTCACCATGCATTTCCTTTCATCTATTCCTAACACATCAATAAAAGCCATATTCCATTTCCATTTCCTTTTTCCTACCATTTTTCAATTCCACCAATAAAACCCTGCTTCTATGTATATCATTGAGTCAGAGTCTTAGAGTCTAATTATCTTTGTAAAAACAACTAGAGGCTTGCATGCCTTAATGGCAAGTACTCTTGCCAATGAAAAATGGGAGTACATTAATATCCCTTGTTCGTTGGATCTTGTAGGTGACTCGACCACAAAAAACTTATTCGTACCTACAAAGATGTGTTAGGAATCTTGACTCCCATTGGAATCAATGGTGGGAGCTCTTGTGTTGGCTAGTGGCATTCATTAATGGCCACTAAGTCAACAAATTCTTTCTATGTTAGACACCAGCACATTTAATCACATAGTAAGATTTATGCCATCGAGTGTTGAAGACTTGAAGACCCATATTTTGTAGCAGATGAAGCAGATTTCCTTTCATTGTTTTTCAGTTTGTCATGACTTGAGAAAAAGTCAATAAATAAGGCTGGGGGAGGAAAATGTAACTTCTATATTTTCTATACCTTCCAAGCCTTATACATTTTCAACCATATTCAGCAAACTCATCAGATTCATCAGATTATCTAGCAGAAGATCCAGCAACAGATATGACAATACAGATCCATGTTTCATCCACAACTTGCTTCATATCAGAATTGCAGTAGCTGAACATGCATGATTCATCCACTTCTGTAGGTAAGTAAGGTATGACGTTTTCTAACCTTTAATCTTGAAATTATTTTTAGATGCTAAAATGATGATATTTGGAAAATATTCCACTATTTCACTATCCCCTTTCTCATTAAAAATCGCCAAAAACCATCAGTTGGGGAGGGGGGAATTTCACACTTCACACTTCATTGTTTTCCTCATTCATATTACATCTTAACCCACATAGTCTTCCCACAATAAAAACTACTACAAAATGATGAGCATATTAAATGACTTCTTAAAATGATTGATCTCAACAAAGTAAATAATGATTGTAAACACAAGAAACAATCATTAAAAAGAGATCTCAACAAAGTAAATAATGATTGTAACACAAGAACCAATCATTAAAAGATGCAAATGCTTTGCAAAAATAAAAATTTATCCAAAGATGTGCAAAGTTAAAAGGAAGTCCATGAGATTTTAATTTCATGTTGTTTGGTCGATGTGAAAATATCTTTGTTTTTTATAGCATTAATATCACAAGAGGTTGAAAATGAAGGTCGATGCGAGGCGGGGAGAGGAGGTAGCGATCTGAAGAGAGATCAGGAACGATCTCAGATCCAGAGCCAGAACACTGGCAAGAAGCCCAGATTTCTTCCAAGATCTGCGGCAATGAGGCATCAAGCTGGCACAAAAAGTTGGACGGCCGGGGGCCCCTGGAGCCCCCACTTTCAAGCAAGTCATCATAGAAAAAGGTAAGAAGAAGGTTGAGGGTTTGAAGATTCTGGGTTCTTCAGTAACCTGAAATCATGCCAGTAATGATGAGCTGCTCTCAAGCGGCCTTACAGAAGAAACGATGGACGGCTCAGCCAGAAAAGCCGAAATAAGCTTGGAACAACCCTCGCCAGGGGTAGATCCACTAAGAAAAGCAGCAGATCTGAACAATAATGCCCACCAAGGCCCTGATCTTGGTCGATCTGGAGATTCTGGAGAAAATAGTGGCCAACCAAAGTTTCAAGGTCGATGTAAACCAAAGGCTCTTGACAGCCTTAGGGTTAACATCACTGACCCAGATCTGCAAGAATACCGGGATCATATGACTGTTTATGTGGTGATCTGCAAATTCATGGGGTTTTGGCCCAGTGAAAAAGCTCTCTGTCAATGGATCAAGTAAGTATGGAAACCATGAGGGGAGGTACAACTTCACCTGGGGGCCAAAGGTTTTTTCACTGTCGTTTTCACCAATCTGGACGATAAGGACCAGATCTTTGAAGGAGGCCCCTATTTTTATGCTTCTGTGGGCCTCCACATGCGGCCGTGGAAACCCAACTTCACACCCGAACAGGAGACCTTCACTCAAGTGCCAGTCTGGATCAGGCTTTTCTCTCTGCCAATAGACTATTGGAGGCCAGCAATGCTGGAACAAATTGGCAACACTTTGGGCACTTTCGTCCGTGCTTCTAAAGCCACTCTTCAAAAAAGGTACACAACTTATGCTCGCATCTGTGTTGAAATGGATGTCTCTGGACCTCTGCACGAAGGACTATGGTTAGATTATAGAGATGAAACCTACTTTCAAACTATTGACTATGAGAAGATACCATTTAGATGCCGAAAATGCCATGAGCATGGGCATTTAATTAGAGAATGCCCTCAAAATAAAATGGAGGAAACCCCCAAGGGGAAACCCTCCTTGACCTCGGATGGATTCATTCGACCCACAGGTAGACATAGAGCCAACCGCAGAAATCCTCCTAAAACAGTGGATCCAAACACTGGCACAATAAATTCCTTTGGAATATTAGGTGAGGAATCTCAGAAGGATAAGGTAGAACAAATTCTAGCAGTAAAGCCGGCAAAGGAGACAGATGACCAAACCAAAGAAGCCTTCAGATCGGCTGATCTCAACACAGTAAATTCAGAAGAAAAAGACCAGGAAGAGGATGAGGACATGGTCCTTAGTGAACAAGGCATGGAGGACCTAGAATTAGGTGAGATTTTGGAAAAAGAGGGGCTAGATCTTAATTCAATAGTGGAACAGTGGAAATAGAAAGGACTAGACAAAATACCAGAAGAGGAAATTAACAGGGTTAACCATATGTTCTTAACCAGACAGGATGCAGTATCCAAAGGAATAAAACTAGGTCGTGGAGCAACCAAGGGCTTGGGCATCAAATCACAAACCCTACACCATACGCAAGCCAGCATCCAGTATAAAAATAAATGAGGAAGAAGATCAGACAAAGATGCTCTCCTCGAATTGGGTCAAATGTTAATAAACTCGGGAAAGTGAAAGCCCTTGAGGCTTTCTCCTTCTCCTCCTAAGCCTTTATTAACTATGAAATTCCTCTCATGGAATGCAAGAGGACTGGGAAGCCTCAGGAAACAGAGGCTCCTGTAAAAGAAAATCACACAGGAAAAACCGGATATGGTTTTCCTCCAGGAAACCAAATGCACAAATCAGAAATTAGCTGAGCTAACTAAGCATTTGGGCAGACATCTCGAGCATCTAGCTGTGGAAGGAATAGGCATGAGTGGAGGCTTAGCCATCCTCTGGAGTCCGAATGTCTACCATCTCATTAACGTTGAAGCCTCAAAAAACTTCCTGGCCTTGAAAATTCAGATTATCGGGGAAAAAGGCTCCTTCTTATTTGCCAATATTTACAGCCCTCAGCGTTTGGAAGATAAAATTATGCTTCTCCATCACTTAACCAGCTTGCATCATAGGCACAGCACCTCTCAGGCCATTTATGGTGGGGAATTTAATATGATAACCTCTCTCGAGGAAAAGAAGGGGGGTACCAGGGCTCTCAGCAACGATGCCAGGGCCTTTAATGCCTTCATTCAAGAAGTTAATTTGGTAGACATCAAGCCTCGCAATGGTTTGTTCACATGGACCAACAGACAAGGAGGAGACAGGCTTATAGCATCCAGATTGGATCGTTTTCTAGTCTCTGAAAGCCTTCTCCTTGAAGGGAACATTATGAGTTCTGAAATCCTCCCTTCCGGGGGATCAGACCACTGGCCCATCTCTCTGCAAGTCTCAATCTCGGGCACCCCTAAGAACAGGCCTTTCCGTTTTGAAATATTCTGGTTAACTCACAAAGACTTTCTCCGCAATATCAAAACTTGGTGGAAGGAACCTCTGCCTGTAGAGGGAACAAAAATGTTCAATTTACAAGCAAGGCTCAAGTTTATTAAGGCACAGATAAAAACCTGGAATCGAGAGGTCTTTGGAGATATCTTTGCAGACAAACGCCATTTGGAGCAACAACTGGAAGAGATCCATAGTAGTTGGATTCAGGGAAGCACATCACAGGAGTCCATCGAGATGGAAAAGAAGCTCATGAAGAAATGGAATGAATGATGTGAGCAGGAAGAAATACTGTGGAAGCAAAATTCGCGCAATCAATGGCTGAAGGAGGGCGAGAGGAACACTAAGTTTTTCCACAGGTCTGCTATTGACTATCGATGCAGTAATAGAATCACCAAAATTCAAGGAGATCATGGAGTGGTTCTTAGCTCACACCAGGACATCACCAATCAACTCTGTAGTCATTTTCAATTCATTGCCACTGAACCAGACTGTGATCGACGGGAGGCCATTTCCAAGGTAACCTCAACCATACCCAACCTCATCTCAGAAGAGCAAAACAGTGCCCTGGAACGACTGGTTTCTCTCCAGGAGGTGAAGGTAGCAGTCAGAGAAATGGCCAACGGGAAGGCGCCAGGGCCGGATGGCTTCACTGTGGATTTCTTTAAGGCCTGCTGGGACATTGTGAAAGAAGACATATGGGGAGTGGTGGAAGATTCAAGAACTTCTTCCTCCATTTTGAAGTCAGTGAACTCCACTTTTATTGCTTTAATCCCCAAGGAGATGGATGCTTGCACTCCTTCCAAATTCAGGCCCATTGCACTCTGCAATGTGGTTTACAAGATCATTTCGAAAGTCATAGATAATAGGTTAAAACCTATTTTACCTCAAATCATCTCAGAGGAACAATCAGGTTATATGGAGGGGCGACAGATCATGGATAACATTCTGTTAGCCCACGAAATGATTCACACGCTGCAGACACTAAGAAAGGCAGGCATGATAATTCAATTGGACCTCTCAAAGGCGTATGAAAAAGTAAGTTGGGACTATCTAGAGGTTGTCCTCAGGGCTTTTGGCTTCAGCACCAGATGGATAACTTGGATCTTAGCTCTAATCAAATCGCCTAACCATTCGATTTTAATTAATGGAGCCCCTACTCAACCCTTCTACCCGTCAAGGGGTATAAGGCAGGGGGACCCTATCTCCCCCTTCCTTTTTGTCATTCTTATGGAAGGTTTCAGCCATCTCATTAAGTCAGCAAAGGAGAACAATCTGATAAGGGTCTGCAACCATTAAACAATTTTCCGGCCACCACGCAGCAACAATTCGTGGATGACACCATGCTACATGGCACGCCTACTGTAAAAGAAGAAAAATGCTTTAAGAACATTCTCACCTTGTTCAGTCAGGCATCTGGAATGGATTTCAACTTTGATAAATCCTCGGTTTTCTTTTTTAACACTCATCTGGCGGTTCAAAGGCATTTAACTGAGGTCCTTGGATTCAAGCGAAGCACTCTTCCTTCCAAATATCTGGGGGTTCCCCTCACGGACAAGCCGTGGCATAAGTCTCATTGGGAGAAGCTAATTACCAAGCTCGCTGACAAATGCAACCACTGGACCAATCGAGTCCTCAATCTGGCAGGTCGTATGGTAATAACCAAAGTAGTTCTCCAAGCTATTCCTCACTACATGCTATCGATTCTCCCAGCCCCTCAGGGGATCCTTCAGAAAATCAGAACCATCCAGTGAAACTTTCTCTGGTCGAGCAACTCTAGGAAGCAAAAATGGGCGCTTGCGGCTTGGGACAAGCTATGTATGCCCAAGGTCTTTGGAGGGATAGGGCTGCAGGATCCTGGAACAACCAACAAGGCCAGTGGCGCCAAGCTATGGTGGAGATGGTTAACAGAGCCGCACACCCCGTGGGTAAAATTGTGGAAAGCTAAATATGCAGCACATTGGCAACAAGAGGAGCTAGTCAGAATAACCGACGTCCCGGCAGGTTCCCCCATCTGGAACATGGCTCGAGCCAGTCGGCATATAATTCAGGATCACTGCTTTTGGGAGATAAGAAATGGGCAGTGTGCTCTCTTCTAGGAGGACGCTTGGTAACAGCTCCCAAAACTGGAAGCCCCTAATCTTCAACCTTTGTAGCAATGGTTTCAGGAAAAAGGGAAAATAAAAGTTCATCATTACAGGGCTCAGAGCAGGGAACCATAGCAATGGAGGAGTTGGAATCCAACTCCCCCTCCTTCTGATGAACTCCTGCAGAATCTGGTCGACACCTTCAATGCCACCCTCAGGCAGAGAGTTATCAGGGAAATGCACGGTCCGGACATACTCCGCTGGGGCAAGCTCTCTGGAGGCTCATTCAACCTAAAGGAAGCTTGGCATTATTTGGACAACAGAGAGGAGCGTGAGAATGTGGCCTGGTATGAAAATGTTTGGGCCGGAAGTCTATGGCCCAAAATTAAAATTTTCTTATGGCTCATTCAAAACAGGAAAGTCCTAACATGGGAAAATCTCACAAAAAGAGGGTTCACAGGGCCCTCCTGATGCCCCTTATGTGAGCAACAGGAGGAAACCACCAATCATCTCTTCAATAGCTGTGACTGGACAAACAATCTTTGGGAATGGCTTCAAGGAATTTTCCACCAGTCGGACAGACAACGCAATTCAATCCACGACACTATAACCAGCTGGCGTTCACAATACTCTAACAGCACTATGGTAAATACTCTTTGGAGGAACAGTCCAGGATTCCTAATATGGAATGTTTGGAAAGAAAGAAATAATCGTATTTTTCAAAAGCATAGCATTCGGAAACTCGATGAATTAAAACTGGTCATTATGCAGGGGCTTACAGAAACAACCTGTACCTGGTGTATAGAAGAAAAGGCTGAAACGATTTCTCCCAATGACCATAGAATTCTAGGCATCTTAGGGCTCATCGATTCAGCGGAACATCTCCTGAACAAAACTGCCCTCCGACTGGCTGCTCCTCCTGTTATTTGGCAATGTTCGCCCCATGGATACTGCAAGTTGAACTTCGATGGCGCAGCAAGGGGAAACCCAGGCCCAGCTGGGGCAGGTGGTGTTCTACGAGATGACATGGGCAACATCATAGACATCCTGAGCAGAATTATGGGTGAAACCGCAAACAACGACGCTGAATTCACGGCTTTCGAACAGGGTCTGCGACTCTTAGTTCGGCTTGGAAAGGGGCTGGTTATCGTGGAAGGCGACTCTCATTTGGCCATAACCACAATTAAGAAAATCTAGCATGGAACAAAGCCAAGCAAGGCGATCAAGAACTGGAGGTTAGCTGCGATCACGAAGACTATTGCACAGCATTTGACATCCCTCAGCGGGATAATACTGCAATCTGTACGAAGGCAAGCCAATTCGCTTGCGGACCACCTTGCAAACTACGTTGTTGACAACCCGAAAAATGCCTGGGACACGTGTTGGCATGATCTCACGAATGAACAACTTCAAGATCAATGCTACACCATCTCAAGGCAAGAATTAAATGCGGGTGATTCCGTAGGACGGACGGCAGGTCATCCGTCATCAGAAGATCAGGAGTAACAGTATGGTGATTACGCACGTCAGGCGGCACACACAAGATCAGTTAATGAGATACCATTGGGATCAGCCATCCTTAATGAGAGGGAATTATGGTAAATGAAATAGCTCTACCAAATGCATTAAGTGGAGGATGCCAGCGTGTGAAGGGTCGGATCACAGGACGGAAATCCCCGATCATATACCCAGCTTTGGCGGAAGTACCATTCGGCAACTTTCCTTGCATTATGGCCTTAAATGGCCTCTCCGCAGCACGCTTCAATACGACTCCAACCTCTTTATTAATTCTTCTATTCGACCTTTCATTCTCATTCTAGCCTTGGGTAATCGACCTGTATGCTCTTCATCTGATTTAGGAGTCAGCTTTCTGAGAGTGATCATTGCTAGTGCAGACCCAGGCACCATGGCTGAGTTGAATATGCGAAGCATTAAAGCTTCACAGGCCCTCAGAAGGGCCAAGGATTGTTATGAGGCTTCAGTTTCTAAACACGGCAAGCAAACTATCGAGGTTCTGGAGGAGGAAGTGGAACTGGCTCGAACAAAGACGGATGATACTACCATCAGCGAGGAAGTTGACTGGCTCGTGGATACAGGGACTTCCTCCACGCGCCAAACCCAATTTCTACAAACTCAAGTCATAGCGTGGAAGTTGAAAACGATGCTGGCTAAGGCGATAGCCATGCAGGGGGCAGCAGTGAAGGAGACATTTGCGGCTACATCCATGGCGTCAGCTCGAAACACAGCCCTCCTTGAAAAATTGGAAGTTGCATTCAACTCGCTGGCCAAGGAATTACGCCAGCATGGCAAGGCCCTGGAAAATTTTATCCGTCGCTTCGAAATCTACCTCCGCCATATACTCCATGTCTCCATCGAGCTTCCTTTGGACGACTCGCAGGCCACTGTGATCAGACGCTTCAAGCCCCGGGCTCCAGCAACCGGCGGTGCGGGCGCTACTCCAGTCGAGGGGGGACACTCCGGAGCTTCCACTCCCACTCTCTAACAGCTCAATAGTTTATGTTTATTTCTTTCAACTGGTCAATATCTTTATCTTTACTTATGTCAGTCTACAGTAAGCTATCGGCTTGTAAAAGGCCATTCTGGCCATCAGCAAAGTTTTGGTCTAGTTTTGCTTGTCATAGGGCAACCCTGCGTGGTAGCCTTGAATTTTTGTCTAAAGGACTAAGATGGTCACAAATCTAGAAAGTGTTCCACTCTGTCAAACTCATTCCTTTGTAAGCTCGAAACGAAGCAGGCCTCTTTACTGTCAAAGCCATAAGTCTTCGAGCCTCCATGTTGTAATCTCTGTTCATATTATAATATAATGATCCGAACTTACTTACAAAAAAAAAAAAGGAAGTCCATGATTGAAATATGCTTGTTACACAAGAACCAAATATCTTGTAAAAGGAAGCTCATCTAAGAATCAAATCAAATAAGTCATTGTAGTAGCTTGCATGAGGACATGCAAGAGCTTCAGTTGGGGAGTATGTTTGGGTTTCAAAATGTCATACAAATATCACTTATTACATATATTTTTCACCTATTCTTCCACTATATCACTCATTATTCACCACCATGTCACTTCATTTTCCCTATTGTTCACCATTAATGGGTCTCATTTATATTTTCCAATTATTATTTATTTTTAAGCATTTTTAAGAGAAATTATTGATTAAATATTAGAAAATGATATATTTTACTTTATATATGGAAAGTGGATTTTTTTTGTGACATGTGTAGGTGCCAAGTAAGCTTCCAAGACACCTTTATGTGGCCTTGGATGATCAAATTCGAATTTGAGAAGATAAACCTCATGGAGAAGATTATGATCTCATGGAGAAGATCAAGGACAAAAGGGGTTATGTGTCTAGATGGTTGAGAGATTTATGGAACTAAAGAGAGATTAGTGGATGATCATTATGAGTTTGTTACTCATCCCATTGTATAAATAGGAGTACAATCTCCTCCATTTGTAATCTTGAAGTTTTGTAATCTTAGAATTTTGGAGTATGTAATCTTAGAAGCTTAGAGTTGGTTTGTAATGGAGATTTTCAAATAAAGGATCCATACTTCAATTTTTCTTCTACATCTGAGTCTCCATTGAAGTGGTGTGCTTGTGGAGTTATGGAGGGCCCCCATGGCCTCACTTGCATGCTTATTTGTTTATTTTAGGTATAATTTATTTTATGTTTTTGTTTGATTTCAGTTTTCAAGTTTTTGTTAAATGTTCTAATATTGGAAGAGTCTTATTTGAAAGTGTTATTGTAAGAGAACCGTAATATTTCATACAATTGTTAGATCTAGGTTTATTTCATTTCAGCTTTTAAGTTCTTATTAGATGTGTTAATGTTGGAAGAGATCTTGTAGAATATGTTCTTGTAAGAGAAATATAGATCTCAAACAATTGTTAGACCTAGGTTTGATTAGTTATTGAAAGAGAACTTAATGAATATGTTCTTGTAAGGGGACTTTAAGATCTTGGAAAAATTAGGAATCTTTCTAGATCTATATATTTTAGATAACCACTTCTAAGTTTACCTTCCTGGGTTGACATTAAATTAAACTCTAATTGACATCATCAATTAGAACCACACAGACCATGTCAAGGAGCCTTCAAGGGGATTGAGCTTTGTTACTCTTCCCTTGCTCATGGAATCAGATCGTAGACTGTTCCCCCTGTTGTATTTGTTACTGTTGGTAACCTTAGTGTCCATAAGCTTAAGATTATTTCCTAAGGTGACAGTGAAGGGAATATCTCACTGTACCTGGAGCAGACGTCGACTAGACTCACTTGGACTCTCTAGGGGGTTCTCTTCACTCGAGATGGTTTCGTGAAGAAACTTGTGCCAGTTTGTTTCATTAAGCAGGTTGTCGGGGTAACTCTTCCAACCGCCCTTTCTGTATTAAATTCTACGATGTTGGATTTCATCACCAACTAGTGTTTTTAGTACGAGACATTACAGTTTGTGTGTGGTTTGACTCCTAGATTTGATAGCGCGTGTTAATTTGTTTATTTTTACTTTTAGAGACCATAGGTGTGAATTGTGAATTTTAATTGTTAGGTGTGAATTGTGAATTGTTAATTTCAGTTTTAAATTGTTAATAAAATTCACTGAAGTGGAATATAATGGCAACTGTTCCGGAATTTACCAACCAAGGAACCCCTCTTAACGAGAATCCTAGTACATTTCCTTGCTTTGGAAATGTTGGTCCTCCTTATATGGCTACTTTGTCATTACCTGGATTTACAATAGGTTTACCGATATGGTTATTTTCAACTTCAATGGCCCCGAATACTCCAATTGTTCCACCTCAACCGGATGCTTCACCTCAACAGGGTTCACCATCTCAACATCACCAAACTTCTATTAACCCTTTACCTTCTTCGCCTAATATTTCTTCCTCCATTTCTTCCTCTTCGCTTGGTAAAAGCTTTGACGCTAGTAACCAGGTGGCTAAGAAGAAGAAAAAGAAGAAGAAGCAAGATAAGAAAGAATTCAACCAACCAACCATGGATGTAAGTGTTATTTGTGTTGAGGAAACATCCAACACGCATCATAAACCCAAATACCCTTGTAGGCTTTGTAAGGGTGACCACTTCCTTATCAATTGTCCTGGTATTACAAAGGTCTTGGAAGTATGGTCAGAAAATTATCATCAAATTTTCGTCGATCCATCAACCAGTGATAGTCAGGTTCCTGGGAAAAAGGGTAAAGTTAGGTTTCCTTGTAAGTTATGCAAAGGGAGTCATCAAACTCACATTTGCCCTCACATGGATGAAGCCTCAAAATTATTGGAAAAACTTACTGTTTCATAGCAAGAATTTCCAACTGGTTACTGTAAAATTTCTCCCAACCTACCGTCAATTGACGGAGTGATTGATCTAATTTCAAGTACAGTCGATCCCACTCTTCCATTGGGGAGTGAAACTCATATCACTCAGGTTGATGATCCATTAGTTGATCAAGTGGTCGATTCGATTTCACATTCGATCGATCCCACTCTCCTTGTAGAGAGTGAATTTCATACCGCTCAGGTTCTTCTTGTTACATCAAATTATTCTACGCCAGGGGGCATTTCACCTGTTTCTACAGAACCCCCTCCAAGTACTAAGGTCCTTTCCTTTGATTGGAATAGACTGACAGAAACTCATCTTCCTTCCTCCATCCCTTTCCAAATCATTGTGAAGTTTGGTGGTAGGGACATACACCGCACACAGGTAGATGAAGATGCTTCTGTTAGTATCTTATCCTCAACTGTTTGGAAAGCTTTGGGTTCCCCTCAGCTTGTGCCTATTACGAAGAATCTAAAGGCTTTTAACAGAAAAATTAGTAAGCCTTTAGGGATCCTTCCCAAGTTTTCTACTACTTTGGAAGGTAAAAATTTCTGTATTGATCTTATGGTAGTTCGAGGCCCCTTGGATTTCAATTTACTCCTTGGGCAAGACTATGTCTATGCAATGAAAGCTGTAGTATTGAAACTCTTTCGCGTGATGTCTTTCTCTCACAATGGCAATATTGTGACTGTAGACCAGCTTTCATTCCCTAGTCTTGTTTCGACTACCAATAATCTGACATCCCTGAATGTTCCTCATACGCAAGTGGTATCTACCCCGCCACGGGTTAATTATGTGGCAACTAGTCCCATATTTTCAGTTACCGATGTAAGTGAGCCTCTCACTGTTTTTTCGTCTTCCTTTGACTTAGATCCGGTAATTGACATGGAAAACTCTATGGGATTATTTGAACGCAAAGTTCTTATCCCTTTTGAGTCCCTTGACATGTGTTCCCTTCAGAGAACTATTATTCCTTCTGATGAAGACCTCTTGGAAGCCATGATCAATGTGTGTCCAATGACATGTGTTTCTTCCAGTTGGAAGCCATGATAAATTTTCTAAGGATGGTTCTTGTTACTGAGTCAACCTCGTTAAAAAATGAATCAGGTATGAGGATAGTTCTTTTCCTGTGTCAACCTCGTTAAAAAATGAATCAGTTGGTCCGAGGATAGTTCCTTTTACTGTGTCAACCTCGTTAAAAAATGAATCAGTTTCTGAGGATAATTCCTTTTACTATGTCAACCTCGTTAAAAAATGAATCAGTTGGTCTGAGGATGGTTCCTGTTATTGAGTCAACCTCGTTAAAAAATGAATCAGTTGGTCCGAGGATAGATCCTTTTACTGTGTCAACCTCATTAAAAAATGAATCATTTTCTGAGGATAGTTCCTTTTATTGTGTCAACCTCATTAAAAAATGAATCAGTGAGTCTGAGGAGAGGTCCTTTTACTGTGTCAACCTCATTAAAAGATGAATCAGTTTCTGAGGATAGTTCCTTTTACTGTGTCAACCTCATTAAAAAATGAATCAGTGAGTCCAAGGATAGTTCCTTTTACTATGTCAACCTCGTTAAACAATGAATCAGTGAGTCCGAGGATAGTTCCTTTTACTGTGTCAACTTCGTTAAAAAAGAATCAGTGAGTCCGAGGATATTTCCTTTTACTATGTAAACCTCGTTAAAAAATGAATCAGTGGTTGCTGAGGAGAGTTCCTTTTACTGTGTCAACCTCGTTAAAAAAATGAATCAGTTGGTCAGAGGATAATTCCTGTTACTGATTCAACCTCGTTAGAAAATGAATTAGGTATGAGGACAGTTATTTTCCTGTGTCAACCTCATTAAAAAAAGAATCAGTAGGTTATATAGGTAGATTTTAGAAAGTAGATACGAGGATATTTTCTTTTACGGTGTCAACCTCGTTAAAAAATGAAACATTTAGAAGAGGAAAGTTTCTGTTACTGAGTCAACCTCGTTAACAAATGAATCAGGTGTGAGGAAAGTTCCTGTTACTGTGTCAACCTCGTTAAAAAATGAAACACGTTGCCATGAGCATAGTTCTTTTCCTGTGTCAAGCTCGTTAAAAAATGAAACAAATCCTCCCCTAATTGAGCCGAGTCTTTGAATAGATCTCGTAAATGTTAAGTCATATATTTAGGTCAGTTTTTGCATAATTTTATTACGGTTTTAGGTTGAGTCTTTCATATGATCTCGTAAATGAACCTTCATTCCATCCAACTATTTATTACCAATGTACTTAGTTGAATGAAATAAAGCTAGGGGGGCATGCTCTCTAGTAGTTACGCTTAGGGGGCATCAAGCATATTTTTCTCTCTGTTTCAAGCTTGTGTAAAAATGAAACCACTCTGAAGCATAGTTTTTCTCTGTTTCAAGCTTTAGTAAAAATGAAACCTATCTTGAGTCAATTTTGGTTATTATTTTCAAGACTCGTTAAACTCATGAAAATCCTGAGATTATTTTTCTATCTTTCCTTCTCGTAAAATACATGAAAATGCTGAGTTCTTTCCGTCTTTTCCTGCTCGTAAATTAAATTGAAAGTTGGCCACAGCAGTATATTTTTATCCCTTTTTCGAGCTCATTAAAACGTATGAAAAAGTGAAAACTATGAGTACATTTTTATCCCTTTTTCAAACTCGTTAAAACTTACAGAAAAAGCGAAACCCTGGAGTCCTCTTTTAAGCCCTTTTTAGACTCTCTAAACATGAAAAGATTTCCAAGCACTTGACTATTCGAACTCGTTAAAGTAAATGAATGATCGTCCCTTCAGTATAAGTTTACCCCTTTTACGGAATGAAATTGACTATTTACGAAAAAGGTATACGTTGACTAAATACGGTCAATAGAGTTCTCTCCCGCATTATTTTATCCTTTTTCGGGCTCGAGAGACTAAATTTACGAAAAATTACACCCATGGATTTTTCTTAAGTTTTTTCTTCTGACTCCCTAAAATTGAAAAGCACCAAGTTTCTCATATACTGGACTCGTTAAAATTTAATAGAAAAGGACCTGTTCAATTTTAAACAGGAACCAACCACTCCTTCTTAGGGTTCGAATCTTAAACTAAGTTGGAATCATCCAAAGGATGAGCTTATCAACAAGCAAATGTTATCCTCCTCAAGCTTGTTAAAAATAAAGAGGTACTTGCCAGAAATGGTGGGGGAAAAGAGAGAAAAATGAACCTATTTGTTACATTTTGATTATTCGGAAAACTGTTAACCACTCTTGAACATGACACTTTTTGTTCACCTGGGTTGGGAAATCCTTTGTCCAACAGTTAATCAAACCATTTTGAAAGTCTTCAGCTGGTTTTTGGGTATTAGCTTTGGGTCTATTGTCACCAAGCCATCTACAATGTCGTTGTGTGTTCAAGAGGACAGTTCAAACAAACCATTCATTTGCAAAATATCTGTCATCCATTTTGACCATACTTGAGTCAGTCCTTGCCAATATATATATTCAAAAATTGATCTATGATTTCGTGTTGTGGGTTTATCTAGGAAGTTGATCTAGAAATCATCAGTACCTTGAAATCCGCATGCCTTAATGGCAGGTTTCTAGCCTTCAATGATAAGTTGCATCTTTGACCTTCGATCGAATGATTCTGTGACATGTTCAACTTCAGATCATTCATTCACATTTCATGGATTGTACTGAGTACTTTGAGATCCATTGACATTAATGGTGGTTACTCTCACACTTGTTAACTGTTCACATCATTGACTGGTAATCAAGTGGTTTCTACCATGTTCGACTTCGAAACATTTAATCGCATGGATAGAATTGTACTAGTTCAGGAAGTAGAAATCAAGACCCTGGATCTAGTTTCTACCATCTAGGCTACAAGGAGTTTTATTATTATACAGTAGACTATTCATTACAGATGGCTTCGCCCATGCTGTGTCTACACTATTGATGTAATATTAAAATCATTTCTGTATCAGAACAAGTTTAGTTATTTTTTTATCTGAGTATTGGAATGCCTACCTCAGCAATGATATGTTTACATATATATATATCTATATTGCATTGAATGTTTTTACAGGTTCCGACTGGGGTGTCCACAAGATTATCCTTGAAATGATAAAGTACTTCACGCTTCATATATGACAGACTTCATCTTCATCTATTTCAGACTTCACACTTTAGGGGGCAATCTGTTACACTAAAAAATGTCACCCTGACATTCTGCTGACTGTATGAGCTCATTGACACTCATACTTACCTCCTCTGCAAGTCTTACAACCTTTGTTACTCATTCCAAGCCCTAAAACTGGAGAAAAAACCCTAAAAATCTCAAAAACTTTGGGTACGCATGTAATGTGAAGAGTAACTGCATTCTAGAATGAAGTTTTCGATTGTTATACCTGCGTACCCCTGTAAAGATCAAAAAAGTGAGAAATTAAAGTGAAAAAGTTGAATTTTGGTCAATTCTAGAAGGTTCTAGATGAGATTTTTTGGGGATGAGTACGCTTTAGTAAGGTGCATGTATCCCACACCTTAAGGAACTAATCCCTCGATGTGAGGAGCCTATCCCTTTGAAGGAATATTCTATCCCTTTAAAGGTGGAATCCTAACCTCCTCATCTGGTCTATAAAAGGAGGCATTGGGTAGCCTCAAATGGTTAAGTTTTTGGAGATTGAGATTCTGGAGATGGAGAATTAGAGTTCAAGCTTTATGGGTGATTGAGTTGAAGTGCTGTTGAGATTAAAACTTCTTTCTGCTGAGCTTTTGAGAGGAAAGATCACATACCTCTTTGTGCTCCTGGAGGAAGAGTGCAAGACTTATCAAAGTAGACGAGACTCTTGCTTCGGACCCCGAGAAGGCCTTTTGAACATCAAGGCTAAGGTTGTAAGGTTCTTCTGTTATTTTAAGATTAATACAATCAAGTTTTATTTTTCTCAATAAATTGTTGTTCGATTGTTTATTTCAATAAGATGTCGTTTGATCATTTATTTCATAGATTCCTTGATCACTATGATAGGTATGCTTTATAATTATTTGTTATAAAGGTGCTATTTAATATTTTCTTGCTTGTGATTGCAGGTCGACAAAAGAACTCTTGTTGCGATGGAAGGATTCTTGTTGCGAAGAAATAACTCTTGTTGCGACGGAAAAACTATTGTTGCGATGGAAGCACTACAACCGAAAATAAGCATTTGGATCTAAGGTGGGATCGACACCTTCATAAAATTTATTTGTAAAACAAATATATTTAGAGAAAGACAAACTTAGTTGTTTGTTTGTTGCTAGATTGTCTTCTGACACTAGGGAGATCGGTCTTGTCCACAAGTACAATTGATCTGGCCAACACAACTATGTCCATAATATTTTATTTTAATATAATTAGTCAGAAAATACAATTCTCCATCAATACGTATTTTAATACAAAGAAAAATTATCACCTAAAAGATGAGTTTTCAGTAGTTTAAGTTGAAAAAACATAAAAAATCACAATTTTCTACATTGAAAATAAGCTAAAAGTGTTTCCCAATTTCACATTTTCACCCATATTATTTTACTCTGTCCAAGATAGAGAAAAGAAAATTGAAGGATAATTTGGAAAAGTTGTAGCCGACACAAGAACATGTAAAATAATTAAAGAAAGAGAAGAAACAAATAGCGTCACTTGTCCAGGAACTATTGAATTTTCGACCACGATCCAAAGTATATGCCCTATTTTTATTAGAACATTTTATTTCCTTTAAGATTATAACCATTATTACAGATAGGCCCTATCAATTTACATATTAAAAATCCGACTGTCAGCTCGGCTAAGGCTCCCTACTATGAGGATGATACAACCACACAATATTCTTTATGTGAATTTTATTTTCATGGTTTGATTCTTACATATGAAAGGAATTTCAATCATACATCCCATATAGCGGAATTTTATTTGAGGGCCTTTATGTCCCACCTTGTGAACTAGGTTAAGTGTAATATTGCTCAGGAGATGGTAGGACGAGCTTAGGCCATGTTACCACTCAAACTAGCAGGGGACCTAAAGGGGAATCCTAAAGGGGCCACTACTACGCCAAGGGAAACTATGGAAGTTTATCCTACTGTCACCTTGGCTAAGGCTCCCTAATATTTACATAATTTCACCGATGGAATGAGAAATAGTATATAGAGAGTCACTTATGAAGGATAGATCAAGCAAAAAAGATATGAAGTGATCTCAATTACCCCTTCCTTGGAGAGGCTTAAGAATAGGACTTTCATGCTTCTTAAACAAGGTACAGGCTTTCTAGGATAAGGGGGTGAGGATTTAAGGGCTAGGTTAGGGGAGTATGACTTACGAGTGAGCTTCCCATTCCCTAAAATCCTTGCAAAACTTTGATTCTCAAGTTATCTTTGAATATTTGAATTTGATTAGAAATGGGACCACATGGAAGTAAGTGGACCAATATTAGGTTAAGAGGAGGGAGTCTAGCAACCAATGATAATCTTAACCTAAACAAAGAGGAAAAGAGAATCAAAGAAATAATTTCTACTTAAAGGTACCAAAATGATCCTATGAGGTACTAGCTTAGGGAAACCCAAACTAATTTCAGTCTCATATCTAGGGCTTGGGATATATCACAATTGCACCGTATGAATTTATTTCAAATTTAGATGATACCTTGAGGACACACTAGAGCAGGACAAGTGGGGAGATCCAAATTTTTCTATGGGTAGTTTGTCGAGAAAATGATGCCCTAGGTGGCCCAATATGGTTAGAACTAGAGAAAAGGTGAAGAAAAATGGTTTTAGGGAGATCACCTTATGGAGTACCAATGTATAATTCCTTTTGGGATATTGGAGTCAAGAAGAATAATGATAATATATTTTGTTTCTAGATGAAGGAGGCTCTAAGGACAACTTCATTTGGAACTAGGGAAAAGGAGAGTGACCTTAAAGTGTTTATACTTCGTTTGAAAATCAAGATGACTTATTTAGATTAATTCTATCTCTAGGAAAATTCGTTCAACATACATGGCCCATACATAGATATATGCTATTTAGAAACATAATTCCATAATCTAGCAGTAAATGCATGCAATAATTATCCCTAAAAAGTGTAAATTCCATTATCAATGCATGTGACAAATTAAAAGAAAATAGTATCAAGTTCTTACTTACATGTAATAGAATATATCCAAACATCAATAAATTTTCCAATCAAGAAGCTCCAAGGCAAGAAAATATAATCCAAACATCAAAATTCATCCATGATCGAACTTTGTCCACTAAGAAGGAATAACAAAAATCTCAAGAAAGAGAATGATCCAACACTAGTGACGATTCAAAATGAATTCATGTCACTCTTATTTATACACTTACTAGGAGTTAGAATTACCTAATTGAGCCTATATTAGACCTTAAAATAAAATAATGTGCAAAATAACTAACTTTTTGTGGCAAGCCCACCAAACTAGCTCATAAAAAAAATAATAAGCCTATCAAGTGGGATTTGGCATGGCCTTCCATAGTGGGATTTGGCATGTGCTAATGTCTCTAAGATCCAAATAGGGTTAGCCAAGTACCTTATTAGGTGGTTTATGCCTTTAGAGGGGATAACATGTCTAAGGTACACCTTTAAAATGGTGGTGGAATGTGATAAACAGGTGGATATAATATGGAATTAAAGGGGAAATATTGGGCCACACATTAGGGTACATGGGTAGCTAGAATAAGTGAAGCCCCCACTTGGGTTTATGATTTACAGGAGGGAGAAATCGTGGTACATGAGGTGCCCCAACCTTGATTTTTCCACCCTTATTTATTTTCCTTTTTCCTTACATGATTTTTCTTTGGTTAAATAATATGTGCTCAAAGGATAAGAGAATGATGTGTAATATATAATAGTATATGCCCCCTTTAAGGTAGGGCAGTTCATTACCCACCAAGGGTTGGGACAATTGTGCATTCCTGATCTATAAAGGAGGATCATCTAGGGACTATGGAACCATGATGATGGCCATGAGTATGGGGTAGAGCTCATGAATTATATTTTTCCCATGTGCTAAATATGTTTGTCCCATACATATTTTTCATCTTGCAATACATTTTCCTATTGAATGTGGAATTTTATTATTTTTATTTTTATTTTTAGCAGCTTCAACCTCTAGGGAATGTTTCCAAGCTTGACCCATGGTGGGGGCACATGGAAGGGGAGGATAACCATATGTGGACCCAGTGAATACATGTTGACCTAGGTGGGAAATATGATGAATGGAGTTATAATATATGGAATGGGAGTGATGTCTGCGGATGACAGCGCGATATCATAGAACCAAAATCAGGGTTTCCCATGTTGTAACACCCTAAAAGTGAATGGTCAGTAAAGGATATACCACTCAACTAAGATATAAGGGTAACATCCAAAGTAGGTCTAGGAGATAGAAGGAAAAACTTGGTCCACTCTTCCCTTCGATTTCCCTATTAATCCATGCCCAGAAGTGTCCATGATAAGCAAACTCACTACTCAATTACCAAATGAAAACACATACCTTTAGGTTTTGAAGGCCCACCTTAAAACATATTATCATGAAATATGGGTGAGGGGCTGCATGGATGGCTTAGGTGGCAGATAAATGGAACAATGAGATATTTTGTGGTTGCAAGGGGTTGATGGATACCAATTAAGGACCATCTTGTAGAATCTTTTTTTCCTAGGGATATCACCCAGAAATTGGTGGGTAACATCTTGCTTCAACTGGGATGTTATATATCAAGGAAGTGGGTGAAGCTACTCAAACAAGATGTCACAAGAACTATAGAAACCTCTTGGTCACCGAAGACCTATTACCTATAGATATAAACGACTAAATCCATGGGGAAACATGCTTTTCATGGTGTCTTATGATCACCTATGCTTAATGTTAGGCTGTAAAATCAACAAGTAATAAAATATGAAAATTTTAATCTAAATGAAAATAATCTACCATGAAAAATATCATATGACTTTAGTTGTGATGAGAGAATGATCATGTAATGCATCAGGGAAAACTTTATGGGTTAATATTCACACGTTGGCTAATTTTCAATGCTTTTTCAAAAAAGAAGATTTGCTAATTTCCCTTTTCTTCTAATATGATTCTCCCAAATTTTATAGTACACCATTATTTTACCTTAAAAATCGCCAAAATATTATATCTACTAATATAGAACCATTGGAAGTCTAAATATTTCTACAAAAAAATTACCAAACTCTTTAAAATTTGCATATTAGGGACTAGCAAGATTCACAAAATTTTCTAAACTTTAAGATAAACTTCTGTAATATCCGAAAAGGGAGAATTAAGTAATACACAAACAAAATATTTGAAACAACATATTATGAACACATAGATTATGAACAACACATAAATACAAAGAATAGGTGAACCATTTTATTAAATAGGAGATGGATCATGGATACAAAATTTCATAAAATAGAAGCACTCAAGCGAAAGAAATGGCCTAGAATGACCCTTAAATCATGCCAAAGAAAGAACTGCGTAGTTGGAGCTACTGGAAGTTGTATACTGCGATGTCCCTTCAGCTGATGATGATCTTACAACTACTGGTTGAAAAGGAAAACATAGATCTATGGTGCTCTAGAGCTCTGATGATGCCATGATTGCAAATTTGGGCACTATGATTGAAACCCAAGATAACCCAGAAAGGAAATCCAAATCTAGGAGGATCATAAATTTAGCCTCCTAGGGTTTGATCCCTTGACTGCTAGGTTATGCAGATCTGAAGCATAAATTGGTGTAATACAGTTGCAATATATTACATATCAAATCTACGCTTTGAGGGTTGATCCCTCCTTCAGATCTACAAACTATAATCTTTAGATCTAGCTTCTTCTTCGTCCTCTCAAGATGGCAACTATTGCATACACAACAACTGGAAAAAAATGCACTGTCTAGCAGGGAGAGGTTGATTCCTGCTGTAATATATGTATGATCAACTCAAGAATGATGGAAACACTAAGTACAAAGTGAGCGGAATATCCCTCACAAGATTTCCAGTTGAATTACTGGAAACTTCCCTCCTCCAATGGATCTACAGGACTGGACTGCGCAATCCTTGATGGGACTATTGCTGCATGGAGGTATGATATGTTTGGCTTGATACTTGATATGGATCTGATGTACTGGAAGGATGATCTTGAAGCTCTAGGTGAAATGATGAATCCTCTACTGGTTCCTCAGCTGAAATACTAAAGGAAAACCTCCTCCTCTCAAACGCTAATGCAGGAATGCGTAATTCTTGAAGATGTATGGGCTGCAAAGAGTGGTAACAATGTGGCACCATGTAATATTCCAAAATGGGAAAAGTGGGAATATAGTGCACAAAACTAGAAATTAGCAGTGAATACATCAATACACCATTACATAAGACAAATATACATCCATATTATTAAACATATCAGCAAATAATAGGCACAAGATCTTGAGGATCAAGTCACTCAAGCAATACAAAATAAGCCTCCAATAGGAAAATATGTTAATACAGGAGAAACACTGCTATACAAATGCCATGAGCCATGAAATCACAGTTTTAGGGCATAAAATGTTACAAGAATGATATAAAAATGTAGATCTGATATTATATAGCTCAAATGGTGCTATGGATAGATATCTATGCTCCCAAGCACTTTTCCAAGACAACCCAGAAAGGGTTTCCAGAAATACCCAAAACACAAAAATGCCGCAATGCAGTCATAGGGATGAATTGTAGCTGCAACTGAATAACTAGATGGAGGTGGCTAAAACTGATGTAAAAATGAACTAATTTCCTCCAACAGATCCTCCAAGTGAAAGGTTGATCCCAACACTAAATATCTAGCCCTCAAAATCAAGCATTGAATTCTCCACTGCAAGTGCTCACTAGAATAACGCAATCTATGAGGGAATCTACATTATAGATTATGGGAATAGGTTGGCCTAGTGCCAATATATGAAATAAATCCCAAGGGCATTCCTTTGTGGCCTCCCAATGGAAAGAATGCTTCCTCCACTGACAACAAGCTCTGAAAATGGCAATACAAACCCTCCACTGCAACACCCTGCAACACAACACAACTCTGAACAGAAACTGTGTTGTAGATGAACACTGAAGCTTGTCCTGATGTGTGGATGTGGAATATGCAGCTCACTATTCTCTCCTGAGTAGGCACTCGAAGTCCCTTGAGGATGAGTGTGGGATTCCTGCTCGAGAACACCCTTGTACTAAATAGTACAATAGACCTTGCTAAATAGCAAAAGCATGCATAGAAATGTCACCTGACAAATCTAGATCTAAAAATATCAAGAAAAATAATCATCTAACATGCCTTCTATGGTTTACTTTCCCTTCATTATATGGATTGATAGCCTTCTCACCTTGGGTCCCGCTCATTAAAGACACTACTCTCATGGAGACTATCTCCCATTAACTCTGTGTTGTTTCACATTGATGGTCCACTCTCTCTATACCAGCTTTGTTGATTTGGTCAGCATTGACCTTGTCCACATGCTTTTTCCCATGTTCAAACATGAAGGCACTTTATCCAGCTATCATGATGATCCCTTTTCACATTAAGAGGGATTTTGTTCCTACTAAAGAGATTTATGGGTGTCCCTACCCACTTATTCATTTATGTAAAAGACAAAAGCAAAAATGAATATTATAATTAGTTGCATGCTAATTTAGGAATATTACAGTCCTCCCCTCCCAAATTTTTCTTGTCCTCAAGCAACTACAAGGATAGAATTGAAGATCCTCCTCTCCTCTTCTAGCATCCTCATATGATAAGTTCGTCCAATGAACAAGATGCTCTCTCATCAATATGTCCCCAAGTTGCTCCTTCCAAATGTATAAGGTAGCCTTTGGTGACAAATCTAAATGGCTCTCATCATGTAGTAGTGGGATATACATGGAGGAAACTATATGCTATCTAGAGGCCTTCTTGAGGCATGTAATCTGAAATAAATTTGGAACCATCATCCCCATGTGAAGCTCCCATCCCCAAGCTATCATCCACACAAAATGAGTCACCCTCCAAAATGGTAACTCATGGAAGAACTCCTCCACCTTTGGCTCTTGCAAATTAGGTGGGCTGCATAGCTAAACTTGATAGAACAATTTGTCTATCCCACAATTTCTCTCCCTCCACTTATGATAGGTGTAGAGTGGCTGCTGATTTTGGGCTGCAATACTGTTTCCTTTTAGAGGCAAGAAGAAAATTGGATCCTCAAAGATCCCCTCTTTAGTTCTTTCCCAAACCATACCATATAAATTCAATAGAACATCATCAAAATATGTGATCCAAATGAGAAAGATAATGAAGTTTATTTGTAATGATGAATGGTACCAACAGTTTCCCAAGTAGTTACAACAAAAATTTTCTAACTTCTATTTTAGAACATAATATGGCAAGTTGTCTCCCAAATTTTTTCTAGTTGTGCATGTTATCTCATCTACTAGTAAATAGTAATTGTGTAACAATGGAGCATACAAGAAATAGTACAACACTTGCCCAAATCCGTAGAAGAAATGGCTATCTCAAACTCTAATGTTGGTCTTAGAGATACCATGAAGCCCAAATAGAGGCTTTCCCTCTTGTGGAGCAATGAACTATATAGAAATGGAAAGAGAATGGAAACACTGTGTTAGATAATCAATAAGTGAAAAAAATCAACTCTTACCATGTATTGAGAGTAGGTTGATAATAATATCCATGAATAATCCTTCCCTAATGGAATGACACGTCTCCATGAGACCTTGGTGAATGGAAAGGAATGAAACTTGTGCTGCATGCAAATCCTTCTTCTTATGCTTGGAGATCCAAGTCAAGAAGATCATATCATGGTAATAGATGTGTCCATCCACTACTCCATCACTCTCATATCTTACTTCCCCATCAAGTGCATCATATGTGAAGTGATCCTAGGAACACTCCATGAACAAATCCAAGCTCCCAAGTGACAACGTTGTTGGCATTTCTAATAAGGCTCCTGTCATCTCATAGCTCCATTCTTTGACATACCAAATGCCAAAGTCATCTACCATAATTCTACTATATATGGGAGATCCCTTCCAAAGTGGAAGTACCTCCCGATCCTCCAAATCTAAGGAGTATCCCCTTTGCACCATGATTGTGCCACCATCTACTCTTACAACATCATGAAAAGTATGGGAGAAATTAAACCCGTACTCTCCCAAAGTTATCCAAGGCAGCAACAATTCTTGCTGCCTCCTCATATCATCATAATAAAAGTCATGGAGTAACTTCAAGATGATTGAATTGTAGAATTCCCCATACAACCAAATCTTCTGCTGCCATAACATATGGGTGCCATGCAAAGACCCAAACCATAACATACCTCTAGAAATAGGATATGTCATATGATGGCCAAAATCTTGCAAGAGTATCTAGCACAGCCATGCCTCCTGCTGCCCTGTGTCATAGATCTACAAGTGGCTCACCATCCTCACCCATCCATCCAAATGTGGGTGTCTCCTTCCATGGTCAAAATTTGTATCCCTCCAATGGAGAATACCATCCTCCCAAATCATATTACTACCTTTGCACTTCATGGGATGTTCATGTACAACCTCTTGGAGATATCCAAATTAAGACCACTTCTCAATGACCAAATTAACCCCATAAGGATCCAAATATGTTGTATTCAAAAACTTCTCAATGAGCTGTGGAGTTCTCATAAATAAGGATCCATCATAATAATGGGAGATGTCATCCATCATAAGATGTCCTCCATCATTCATCTGCCTATCTAATACTACACAAGTATACTGGTCATCAGAATGTCCCAATACTAGTTGGGCCCCCAACTCATCATTTCTGCTTAATCACAGCATTGTTAATCTCCATGATGGTGCATCTTCTATCGCATGATCATGCACAATGCTGAACATACCATTTTGCATTGGATTTCATAGGATAATTCTCATCCTATCCTTCAAAATTATACACTCCAACCCAAAGTGTTGTGTGCAGCTCAACAATGACATACTAGGATGAATGTATATCTCCTCCTTGATCCTATCAAGGTTCCTCTCCGCAGTGATAGTCTGCTGCTCCAAATAAACATTTTGTTTTGATCCTAGGTCATGCAATGGCATGTCCCCACAACCTTCCATATGATGTGCTGAAATAATAGAAATTGGAAACATTTGCATACCTTGGTTTTTCTTGGGAACATATTTTACTGCTACAAGGTTTCCTCTTGCTGGTGTGATGACTTCCCCAACTACTGGTGATTATGGTTGCACCAACGCTGGTATAAGTCTCCTCCTCCTCATGCATCTCCTAAATAATGCACGGGACTCCAAATTTCAAGATATCAAGACCACTTTGCAAAGGTGTAATATCCCTAAAGGGAGAATGCAGTAATATTTAAACAAAATATAAGGACTGCAACTAAGTAAACAATAAATTTTAAAACAACATCATAATTTATGAAGAAACTGAGTGATTTTATTATATTGGAGAAGATTCAGTTACACCATGTAGAAAATATGAGGAGATCTAGCCAAAGAGATGGTCTAGAATCACCCTGAAAAAAAAGCTACAATAGGTACAGCGTAACTGGAGAGGCACTGAAGCAAATACTACATTGTCCCTTCAGTAGAATATGAACATATAATTGCAAGCTGAAAAGGAAAATGTAGATCTACTTAAATCTGGAACTCAGATGATGCCAAGATTCAAGATCTGGCCAATGTGATGGATTCCAAAGATAACCCAGAAAGGATTTTCTAGATCTACAACTTTCAAAAATCACCTCCCTAGTATTTGATCCTTGATCTACTAGAAAATACAGATCTGAAGCTAGATATGAAAAATATATGTCTGAAATATGTTATCAAATCAGATCTAAGCTTGAAGGGTTGATCCCTTTTTTAGATCTACAAGCTAGAAGCTCTAGATCTAGCTTCTCAATCCTCCAATGGTGATTTCAGCTGCGGCAACATAGTTGCCACTAGAAAATGAACTGTGAGGGAAAGAGTGAATTTTTGCCTCCTAAAAAATGCTACAATAAACTCCAGGCTAATGTTAAGACTAATGGCAATGTGAGGGAATGATCCCTTACAGGATTGCTAGCTGAAATACTAGCAACTTCCTTCCTCCCTTTTGATCTACAAGAGAGACAATGTAATTCCTAAAGGAAGTACTGCTGCTAGGACTTCAATAAAATTTGGCCTGATGCAATATCTACAATGAAGCTCTGGTAATTTTGATCTATAAGCCCAAGGTGATGGGAATAAATTGTAACAATTTCTCCAACTGAAGTACTGAAGACAACTTCTACCTTCCAAATTGATCTTCAGAAATCCGCAATTTTTGAATATGAATGTTCTGTAGAAAGTAGAAAAAGGGATGTGGCACTCAAGCCTGATGTAGAATGAAGTAAAATACTCTTCCTAGAGCTACTCTAAGAAAGAGGTGGGATTCCTGCTCGGGAGCACCCTGTGCTAAACATCACCTGCAACCTCTGCTAAAAAACCCAAGAAAGCAGTGGAACGTCACATGACAATTCCAGATTTGAAAAAATATTTACATCAACAATAACTAGCATACCTCCATCCTTTTCTCCATCTTCTTTATATAATGGAGCCTTCCCATGCCTTGGCCCTCACCTAAACTGCGATGTCCATGTGGACAAGATCCTCCAAGTTAAACTACATTGTTTGACCAAATCAACCATCATGTCTAAGTGCAATGTACACCTTCTCCACCATGTGTGTATTGTTTGCACATTGTCCTCCACCACTTTATCATGAATGTCCTATGATCTTTTTTTTGACATCTTCAAGATACTAATTGACTGAATCAACTTCTTGTTTGATCTCTTCAAGATCTTATTTGAATATGCCAACCTCCGTGGTCTATCTCATTAATGAGACAGGTTCTCCAATTTCATTCACATTAGTAGTTTCTCAACCACATCTAGACTTAATTAATCCACATTCACACTCATAAAGTGGATATTTATTCATATTGAGGATTATGGGTCCTTCCACCCTTTTATTAACTTAATTCATTAAGAAAATTAAGAACTCTAATATTCCAAATATAAGGTGAAAATTTGGGAATATTAGAGTCCTCCCTGGAAAAATGTTGCTTTCCCTCAAGCAACTCCAAAAATAGATGTAAGGCCATCTATTCCCCTCCAAATGGCATCCACATAAGGAAGGCTTCCTCCATTTCCTGCAATGTGTCATGTATGTTTGGTTCCAAGGTTGTCTTTCAAAAACACATAAAATGACTTCCAACTATTTGGTTAGATGTCCTCCTTCCATCATGAAGTACCAAGTGACAACCATATAATGTCCAACATCATCTTAAATAAAATAGATACATAAAATAAAGTAGCTCTCTCCATGAAAGAAAAGCTCCATCTTACAATACATCTCTTCATCCCATGCTTTATGAATTTGATTTAGCATTGTCATGCTCCCCTCCTTATCCCTGTTGGCCTTGTTGGATCCAAGCATCATTCCATAGCTATGAAAAAGAAGAAGGAAAGAATCTATATGGGTAGACAAATATTTTAAACCATATTATCCTAAAAGTAACCACTAGATTAAGGCCTTTTTCTTCCATCCTCCGTTTCCTTCATGTAAGATGGACAAGACAAACTCCCCCAAAAGAAACCAAAGCAATAAGAGATCTTGCTGCTTCCTCTCCTCCTGATGTGCATCATGAAGAAAAAACATAATGATAGACATATGGAATGTCACATCAGCCCAATAAAAATTAACTCCATTAATACACATCATGAGAGCATCATGCCAAGCTTTACCCAATACAAAACACATAGACATAGGAGATGTCATGTGGTGGCAAAAATATCTCAAGGGAAACCAAAATGAACATGCCTTATTTTGCTACATTTTATCATTGATAAACAAGGCATGAATCATAAATATATGAGCTATTGGGTGGTAACCATACTCACCCAAGAGAATCTAGCATAACCATGACTCCTTCTTCATTTCATAAGTGTTTTTCAAGGCATGAATCAGAGAATTATGAACCTTTGGGTAGTGACAGGAATCTCCCAAGGGAAACCCACTTAACCAAGCTTGTTGGCCCATGCTATAAATCTGCAAGTGGTCATGTAACCCCTCTCTTATCATCCTCACCCACTCACCCCAATATGGATGATGAGTGATGTGCTGCATAATCATGGTATCCTCCCTTTGTAGAATACCATCTTCCCCAAACTGATGAAGAACCTTGCACTTCATGAAATGTTGAAGTGAAACTCCAATGAGATCTATTAATGAGACCTTATTTTCATCCATGGCCTCACAAAACCAATGAGGTTCTGGATCTTCTGTTGGTAGAATTTTCTCTTTGAGCTATGAGATGCTCATTGAGAAAGTGTCATCAAGAAAGGAGAAAAGGTTTCTCATATCTAGATGTCTACCATTCATCATCTTGTCCTCCATTGCTTAATGAGTGAAGCTACCTTCAGAATGCTCCAATAATAATGGGGCCTCATCATTATCACTGCTACTAAGTGACAGCACTGTATATTTGCAAGGTGATACATCTACTGTCTCAAAGAAAGATACAAACTGAATTCATAACCAGTCATTTTGCATAGGATCATGCTCATCCCTTCTTTTGAAACTCTAAACTTCAACTCAAGAGGTTGAATGTAGTCCATCCATGACAAACTGGGATAGATTTTCATCTTCTCCTTGATTAGATCAAGGGTCCTCTGTGATGTGATAATTTGCTGCTTCAAATCAGCATTTGGATCTAACCCATGGTCATGCATTGACCCTGATGGCATGTCCCCATAAGTTTCCATAATATTTACTTAAAAAATAGGTGATGAATGTGCATGCATACCTTGGATCAACTGATATGTGGGAACCTCTTGACAGAAAACAAGAGTTCCTCCAACTGGGACAATAGCTCCTCCAACTACTAGTAAGAGTGATAGTTTCTCTTCTCCAAGTGTACCAGCGCTGGAATCTTCCTCCTCCTCCTCATGCATCTCCTAAATCATGCATGGGACTGTATGTGTCAAGAGCTCAAGATTATCTTGCAAAGATGCAAGTATCTCTTCTCTAGATGTAAGTACTTCTGCAGCTGGTGGTAAATGTAGTGACTTCTTGTCTAGAGTGACAAGAATGAAATTCTCCTTTGTTTCCTTAGGACATGTCTCTTTCTGTCTCATCTCTGTCTTCTTCACATCAAACTTCTTCCTCAACTTTTGAAAGAAATATGAATATTTAATCACCTTTGCATGCTCCATGTGACTAAACCACCAACCATTGGCTTCATCTAAGAGATAAAGTGCTGCAATTTGAATAGCCTCTTCTTCAGCTATGGGATGTAGCCCGAAAAATGAATCTAAGTCCCTCCTCTAAGCCTTAACAGTGCTTGAGGAAGATCCATCAAATGTAGGCAAATAAAATCTATTATTCCTCTTTCTTCTATTTCTGCTATAGGATCCTCTTTCTTCTTTGATTTTGAAGAATTGTTGGAGATTTAGCTTCTCCTTGAATGCTCTAGACTGTGCTTTTTACTCTTCAAGGTATAGAATGAGAGTCTTATGAGTCTTAGGTTCATTTACTTCTTCATTTCTATACCTCTCACCTCCTTCAGAAAAAGTGGGTATAGTAGATCTATGAGGAGATCTATAATTCTCCGTTGTTCTTGTTCTTTGCTGATAAGAAGTTCTTAGACCTTCCTCATCAAATCTTCTTCTTGGATCTTCTTCTTGTCCTTCCTCCTTCATTTGATTGACCTACTTGGAGAGATCATGCATGGATCTAAAGAAAGGAGTGGAAAAATTTTCATTCTCCATGATAGATCTCATCTATCTTCTTCTTCTTTTGATGCAAAAGATGAAGTGTCCACAAGCCGAGCCAAAGATCATGCTTCGATACCATTGTAATATCTTTAAAGGGAGAATGCAGTAATATTTAAACAAAATATAAGGACTGCAACTAAGTAAACAATAAATCCTAAGACAACATCAAAATTTACAGAGAATTTGAGCCATTTTATTATATTGGAGAAGATTCAGTTACACCATGTACAAAATATGAGGATATCTAGCCAAAGAGATGGTCTAGAATCACCCTAAAAATAAGCTACAACAGGTACAACGTAACTGGAGAGGCAGTGAAGAAAATATTGTGTTTCCCCTTCAGCAGAATATGAACATATAGTTGGAGGCTAAAAAGGAAAATTCAGATCTACTTAAATCTGGAACTCTAATGATGCCAAGATTCAAGATCTAGCCAATGTGATGGATTCCCAAGATAACCTAGAATGGATTTTCCAGATCTACAACTTTGGAAAATCACCTCCCTAGGATTTGATCCTTGATCTACTGGAAAATATAGATATGAAGCTAGATCTAAAAAATAGATGGTTGAAATATGTTATCAAATTAGATCTAAGCTTGAAGGGTTGATCCCTTTTTTAGATCTACAAGCTAGAAGCTCTAGATCTAGCTTCTCAATCCTCCAATGATGATTTCAGCTGATGCAACATAGTTGCCACTAGAAACTGCACTGTGAGGGAAAGAGAGGCATTCTTCTTGCTGAAAAATGCTGCAATAAACTCCACGTTGATGGTAATATTGATGCAATGTGAGGGAATGCTCCCTCATAGGATTTCTAGCTGAAATACTAGCAACTTCCTTCCTCCCTTTTGATCTGCAAGATAGACAGTGTAATTCCTAAAGGAATTACTACTACTGGGAGATCAATAACATTTGGCCTGATTCCAAATCTGCAATTAAGCTCTAGTAATGCTGATATATAAGCCCAATGTGATGGGAATAAACCCTCACTAGTTCTCTAGTTGAAGTACTGAAGACAACTTCTACCTTCCAAACTGATCTTCATAAATCTGCAATTTCTGAATATTAATGTCCTGTAGAAAGTAGAAAAAGGGATGTGGCAATCAAGCCTGATATAGAATGAAGTACAATACTCTTCCTAGAGCTAGTCTAAGAAAGAGGTGGGATACCCACTCGGGAACACCCTGCGCTAAACAACACCTACAATCTCTGCTAAACAGCCCAAGAAAGCTGTGGAATGTCACATGACAATTCCATATCTTAAAAGATCTTTACATCAAGAATAACTAGCATACCTCTATCCTTGTATTCATATTATTTATATAATGGAGCCTTCACATGCCTTGGCCCTCATCTAAACTACATTGTCCATGTGGACAAGATCCTCCAAGTTAAACTGCCTTGTTTGACCAAATCAACCATCATGTATAGGTGCAATGTACACCTTCTCCACCGTGTGTGCATTGTTTTCACATTGTCCTCCCCCACTTCATCATGAATTTCCCATGATATTTTTTTTGACATCTTCAAGATCTTAATTGACTGTGTTAGCACTCAAATCTACCTCAGGCTGAAATGAAGTAAAACTCAAGGCTACATCAAACCACGCTCAGCCTCGTAGCTAGCCCTACGAGGACAGGAGAGGGCTCTCTCCGTCAATCTCGAGAAAATAAGCAATAGGATGCGAGATGACTTACAATAAGAACTGATTTTAGGCTAGTAAAGAGATAGGTATGTTTGGTTTTTGGTTTTTGGGTTTTCGCTGGAGTAATGGGAATACAAAATTTTGGGTCCGGGGATAAGGTCAGACCTTTGCAGAGTTCAAGCTGGGGCGAGGTAGGTGATGATCTTGATGCTTCGAATTGGATTTTATGGATAGATTAGACTGACGAGGAGATGAAGAGGGCAAAGAAGAACTTGGATCCTCTCCAAACAGCTGAAAACATATAGAACTAACTGAATTCAAAGGCCAAGCACCGTAAACAATGGATTCAACCTTATTCACTCATTCAATTTAGTTCAGAAGCATATGAAAGGATGGCATACATTAAACATGAAGAAACTTACAGTAAACAAAGAAGAAACACCATCAAGAACAGAACACCACAAGGATCCCAACAAGTGCCGCAAAACCCCCGATCTTTCCTTAGCCAAAATATGAAAAGTATGTACAATAGTATCAAAAGTATCCCAAGAGTCCAACCTCTCCAACCTCTGAAAATGATTGAGAAATTACAATATATAGATCACTCTAACACCTTTCCCCACCTCTAGGGGTCGAATTCCCTCCTCAGGGATCAGTTTCAACCAATTCTAATCATGGAACTACAATCTAGGCAGCTAACAACTTGCCTCTAAAAGAGTGGAAACTGATCCATTACATGATTTTTACTCATTTGAGAGTGAATCTTCTAGAAGAGATAAAAACAAGCCAAAGTTACATGCCAAACATGAATTTACATCATAAAAACCCAAGAATTCTATCCATAGGCAAAACTGGTCCAAAATAGGCGAAATACTGAGCTGGCAGCTGAAAACTCAAAAAATTCTCTAGGTGGGTCGCTCCTGAACTGCGTGGGTCGCTCATGTTCCAGGCTGATTTTGAGGTAGCTCCCGACATCCAAATTGAGCTCATGATAGCTCGTTGGAAAGACCTGGATGTCTACTTTCCAACCCAAGTGGAATTTCTGAATTTGGAGTTGATTTTACCCTCCAAAAGCTCATTCTCCCAGAGGTACTTTCTGCTGGTGCAAAAGGTGGCAGCAAGGTGGTTTTCATGGTGTTTTTGAGCTGTTTGACCATCCAGATTTTGTTGAAATGCTAAGTTGACTTCAGAGGATGCATATTTAACCATGAAAAATCCAAAAATGTAAAAATATCCTCCAGCAAGTGCCCCAAAAAAATGCGAGCGCATGAGCGCGCGACCCACCTAGCTACAAAACCTGTTTTTAAAACCAAAAATTTGGAAATGACAAAATTTTCTCCGAATTTGCCCAAATTCGGAGCGGAGGTCCTCCATCATGTGTCTTGCTCAGTCAACGAAGCTTCGGCCAAAATCCAAAGTGGATTAGGCCTTTTCCGCCGTCGAAGTGCCTTGCGCAACCTCCTCTTCATGATCCTCATCCTCGCTTTGCAAACATGCATGCGAGCCCAGTAATGGCCTTTCATGTGGCGAAGCATGTCTTTGTCTCGGTTGGCCTTCGCCAATAGCTTCTCCAGATGTATATTCACCCGCGTGAGTACAGTATCTCTGTCAGCTGGTGTCATGTCACCGGGCCTCTTTCGATTCCACTGCCTGTCCTCACGGATTTGGCGCACTTCATAAAATGTGAGCTCATCCTCGAGCTGTTTGTTGCGCTGCTCCAAATAGTTAATCACCCACTGAGCCTTCTGCAATTGGTCTTTCAGCTGGTCATTCTCGGCCCTTTGCTCCTGGATGACTTCCCTCAGCTTTGAGCTAGGAGAGCCCGTATCAACATCAATGACTGTCATATCGGTGTCCCGGCCTCCTGATGGGCCCTCATCATGCATGGGCCTCTTGCCCCTGTCTTGTACCTGTACCTACACTGGAGAAGAAAACGAGACCCTTTCCACATCACGTGGAGATAATACTCACCGTGTCGATGAAGTCGGCAGGACCCCTTCCACCTCACGTAAAGATAGTACCCGCCGTGTCGCTGCAAATAAGGCCCTGTGGCCTCGTTGATATGTCTGAACCAAAGGAGTAATGATATGCCCAACCTCAAGCATGTCCGGCTGGTGTGAGGGCTCTCCTGCATCATAAACTGCCTCGGGAGACACGTGGCACTCAAAAAGTCTCTAGAACAACTTATGAGGCCTCGCTCTCGCTAACCTGATGTGACACCAAGATTTTGACTAAAGCTATAAATATATACCGCATCGTTGCATTAAGGCCTGTCGTCAAATGTGACCATCTTCTCTATGTTACAGATATGAAATATGAATATTCATCATTCGTGATTCCTGGTATGCATCATAAAACGACGAACATGATATGAGAAAAGACGAGCATACCTGCCCTCACAACTAAAATACTGAATGATGAGCCTCATGAGTGGTGCATACTCATCTCTCAAGAATCTGAATGGAAAAACTCTGCTCAAGTAAGCCACATATCCAGTTTTAACGTATGGCTCATAGTGAAATTTCTCTAACTGCTTACCCTTGCTCCATTCCTCGCCTATGTTAGGTATGCCAGTGGGTTGAGCAATAGTCAAAGGCGAGACAATGAAATCAACACCAGCAAGGTTTACCCGATTACCCCGCAAATGAAGAACAAACAAACGTGCTAATTCACGATGAGGTCGGGTTTGTACAACCATCTCACAAAATCTGAAACATGACAAGAATCGAAAACAATCCATAGCTAATGGACATGCCTGCAACCGAGCCAAAGAGGTAGGCTCCTCTCTGCGATGATCACCACTTCTGTTTGCTCTGCGGGAACTCCGTGGCACATTACCTTCAGCCACCGAATCACTGCCTGACCCTGGCTCATATTCTGACTCTGTCTCTGACATATCTCTGATTAAACTTTTGGCAACGTGTACACTGATATGAATGCAGTGAAAGCAAAATTAGGATGTATGTTTAACACTCAACCAATATCCCATCGCCAAAACACCATCAAGGAATCAAATTATGGATAAAATCTCTGCTTCAAATGGACTGAAAAGGCACCATCTCTGTTTTGAATGCAAATGGAATTTTTACCAAATAGGAGCAGGCAACCTTCAAAAGTTTGGACACATCTAGTCAAAGGAGAGCATGGTATTAACAGTGACATGTTTGTCTACAAGTTATGACCATAAAGATTTCAATAGGTCATTTGAAACAATGCTAACATGGGGCAAACAAAGACATGAGCATATGCTAACTTTGGGCAATGTGACTCATTACAAACATGAGAAATGTGACTCAAAGGGTTTAATCATGGGATAACAATAACAATGGTGACAGTGGTATTATGGGTGTGATAACAAATTGGTTTTGATGTTATATAGAAGGCTGGCCATATCACTGTTTAAAATAGCAAACACACTCTTTACACCATTCATTTTCATTTCAACCCTGAAAACAATAATCTTATAACAGTGGGGTTTTAAATCCTTCATTTGCATATTAGAAACCACCCATGATGACACAAATATGTTTGAAAACCCCAAGTGATTGATGAAAACCTGTTTTGAAGGCAACTGGAGTCGATTCCGAGCCAATCTGGGCGCTCAAACCAAATTCCGAAACTCTGTGTCTGCGTGGGTCGCGCAGGCTCTGTTTGGGTCGCGCAGCCCAGGTGGGTCGCGCACCTGCAAACCCACAGTGCTGAACTGAGTCTGCGTGGGTCGCGCAGCCCAGGTGGGTCGCTCTGCCTCAAGTTGGGTCGCGCAGCCCTAAAACCCTGTCCACGCCCTCCAAAAGTCTGAAATCGGCTTTCAATTTTGCAAATACGTTTTGGGAGCAAATGAAATCGGTTCAAATGAACTTGTTTGGCCTTTATACACTTCACAAATATCTTCACCATCATACTTTATTCCGAATCTAACTTCAAACCCACATTACAAATGTTCTTGTAATTTTCACTTTGGCTTTTTCAAATACAAACTTGCTTTGGTTTCTCTGAGGTCGATACTGATGATTTTATTGTCTTTTTGCAGGGATATGGTTGTCCTGGCTAGAGAAAAGACCAGGGGTCTGCTTTTACAATGTCTTCATGGCGGAATAATTAAAATTTATTACAAAATGATAATGACAAATTTCTAGTTCCAAAACAGAGTTTTGGACTAGAAATGTATTTTTTTTTTTTTTTAAATGCTGATGATAATAAAAATAGAAATCCAAGTACTGGACTCTTCTCACCTTGCAGGCTTTATGACTAGTGTATAAATGACTCAAAAAACCCTAGACACCAAGACCTAGGACACTTATTGACATTTTAATGACCTCATACATAATAACAATGACTATAAATAATTTTTTGAGAAAATATTTTTAAAATAGCGCTGCAGGTATAACATGAGGAAACACAAAATGACACAACCCTTCGTCAGTTCATGGCATGATCCTAGTGATATGCAAAGAAGTGAAACAAGTGAGACACCTAATAATGAAAATGCAAAAGACGAAATGATCACTGACGGAGGGCAGCTAGGGCTGACTCTAACATTGGCTCCAATGGGCCAATGGGGATGGTGGCTCGTGGATATAAAGAGCAGAATCTGCAGGGGTAGAGTGATGCCTCATCATTGAAGGCGATGGAATCATTATTTCAACTTGACAAAACAAACTTTGAATAATTTTATTAGCGCAATTTGACCTACAATGGACAGCAATTTGACAAGCGGCTAGACTCAGCTCCAAACCAACCTAATTGGCAAAAGTAAAACAACTTACAGAAAAAGCCTGACTCATGGGGATAGCCCCACAAAATGACTCATGGTGACTTAAACAAAACTTTACGACTTGCAGGAAAAAGGCAACAGGTCTCAAGATTTGGAATCATGATGACAACCACGCATCCTGATGAAATATGTACAATCATGTATAATTGGCTTTCCAATGTAACCAGTCAAGCAGATGCCTTGCTAACTGATACTCCCGATCAAATCTCCTGGTCAACAATACAAACTGATAACTGGGCATCCAAAAACATAGCTGACCATGATCTCCTTCAACACTGAACACTGCAATAATCACTTTCACTGCTGACTGTAACAAATCTGCCATTGGATCCTGAAAAACATGAAGATTTACCTCCTGCTGAAGAAACAAGGTGTCTTTCTCTTCTGATTCTGATCTGTCTTCATCATGTACTTCAGTAATAATATGTTCCTGGGCTTGAAAAAATTCTGAACATGTAGATGAGCAGCTCTCCTCTTGAGAAAAAATTTCAACACATGAAACATATGAAGAAGAAACTGAATGGAAATCCTGAATGTTTTGATCTTCTATAGTATGAATGTACTGTAGGTCATCTTCATATGATATGACAGTCAGATTATCATGTTCCTCATTGCATCCATCAATCATGAGAAAAGAAACTTTAGATGATTCTTGAGACCCAAACATGACATTCCTATCATCTACCATAAATTCATCCAAAGGAACTGTTTCACTTACTTGAACACAGATTTCATCTCGTTGTTCATGAACTGACTGAATTACTTCTTTCTGAAGGCTGTGTTCTAATGAACTGAAAAAATTTGAATCCATACCTTTGTTTTCTTCTTTCCAGATGATCTCAACAGCAGAATTCTCCTTGATGGGTTTCAGCACAAGATATGCTTGGTCATCACAATCTGAATGTAGATCTGAAATAGCTGGCTGGTCATTATCACAATCTGAAACTGAAACTGGACTTACTTGCATGCTGTCTGGACATTATCACAATCTGCAATTGGAACTGGACTTACTTGCATGCTGCTGTCTTCCGTGGGCAGATCTGAAATGACATTCTCTCTTTCATCATTTTCAGCCATGTGGCCCTCTTCAACCTGCTGCAAAGTCTCCTGAGCATCTTGATGGGTATCCTTTAGGTTCTCTTCATGTTGCTGAAATGGATTCTCATATAGAGCCTCCATGATTTCATCATTTATGAAATTATCATCTTCATAATATCTCTCCAGGCTTTCAATAAAAGAATAAGCATGTTTGCAACAGTCATGAACTAAATTTAACGATGGATAAGATACTTGATATCTTTCAATGAACAGGGCATGAAAATCCTTTAAACAGTAAATACAAGCCAGCGGCAAATTTTCATACCAAGACTGAGCTTCACCTTCCAGAGTGGCCAGGAATATCTTCATCAAACAATCTTCAGGAAAAGCTACCTTCAACTTGCGAATATGCATGTGAAATCTAACCAAATGTAAAGCAGCATCTTTCTTACCATTATCGTTAAACGTAGGCAGATTCCTTGACCAATCTACCTTGGGCATCTTATTCGGAAAACCTGGAATGTGATCTCGGCTCATGGGAGCGTATCTTCTTGTGATTCGGTCCATCTTGAAAATCTCCACGATACGGTCTCTGTGATTGAAATCACCATGATGATTACAGGTTGTTCGATGAATGTAAGTCACCAATTGAATAATTTCAACTTCAAATGTCTCGGCTTCGTTTAGCTACCATCATGATCAGATACAGACTTTGATACATATCACGGGGCAATTTACCATTAAATATACAAATTACAAGTTATCTGGGAAGATCGACAGCGTTTGTCTAACCCGATGCATAACAGTAGTTTAAGCTTCTGCAGCGTGACTTTAGACTCCGTCTATAACAAGCAAACGTTTTGAGTTTCTCCCCAGTATGGTCGCCACTATGTTAGCACTCAAATCTACCTCAGGCTGAAATGAAGTAAAACTCAAGGCTACATCAAACCACGCTCAGCCTCGTAGGTAGCCCTACGAGGACAGGAGAGGGCTCTCTCCGTCAATCTCGAAAAAATAAGCGATAGGATGCGAGATGACTTACAATAGGAACTGATTTTAGGCTAGTAAAGAGATAGGTATGTTTGTTTTTTGGTTTTTTGGGTTTTCGCTGGAGTAATGGGAAAACAAGTTTTGGGTCCGGGGATAAGGTCAGACCTTTGCAGAGTTCAAGCTGGGGCGAGGTAGGTGATGATCTTGATGCTTTAAATTGGATTTGTGGATAGATTAGACCGACGAGGAGCTGAAGAGGGCAAAGAAGAACTTGGATCCTCTCCAAACAGCTGAAAACATATAGAACTAACTGAATTCAAAGGCTAAGCACTGTAAACAATGGATTCAACCTTAATCACTCATTCAACTTAGTTCAGAAGCATAATGAAACGATGGCATACATTAAACATGAAGAAATTTACAGTAAACAAAGGAGAAACATCATCAAGAACAGAACACCACAAGGATCCCAACAAGTGCCGCAAAACCCCTGATCTTTCCTTAGCCAAAATATGAAAAAGTATGTACAATAGTATCAAAAGTATCCCAAGAGTCCAACCTCTCCAACCTCTGAAAAGGATTGAGAAATTACAATATATAGAGCACTCTAACACCTTTCCCCACCTCTAGGGGTCGAATTCCCTCTTCAGGGATCAGTTTCAACCAATTCTAATCATGGAACTACAATCTAGGCATCTAACAACTTGCCTCTAAAAGAGTGGAAACTGATCCATTACATGATTTTTTACTCATTTGAGAGTGAATCTTCTAGAAGAGATAAAAACAAGCCAAAGTTACATATCAAACATGAATTTACATCATAAAAACCCAAGAATTCTATCCATAGGCAAAACTGGTCCAAAATAGGCGAAATACTGAGCTCGCAGCTGAAAACTCAAAAAAATTCTCTAGGTGGGTCGCTCCTGAACTGCGTGGGTCGCTCATGTTCCAGGCTGATTTTGAGGTAGCTCCCGACATCCAAATTGAGCTCATGATAGCTCGTTGGAAAGCCCTGGATGTCTACTTTCCAACCCAAGTGGAATTTCTGAATTTGGAGTTGATTTGACCCTCCAAAACCTCATTCTTCCAGAGGTACTTCCTGCTGGTGCAAAAGGTGGCAGCAAGGTGGTTTTCATGGTGTTTTTGAGCTGTTTGACCATCCAGATTTTGTTGAAATGCTAAGTTGACTTCAGAGAATGCATATTTAACCATGAAAAATCCAAAAATGTAAAAATATCCTCCAGCAAGTGCCCCAAAAAAATGCGAGCGCATGAGCGCGCGACCCACCTAGCTACAAAACCTGTTTTTAAAACCAAAAATTTGGAAATGAAAAAATTTTCTCCGAATTTGCCCAAATTCGGAGCGGAGGTCCTCCATCATGTGTCTTGCTCAGTCAACGAAGCTTCGGCCAAAATCCGAAGTGGATTAGGCCTTTTCCGTCGTCGAAGTGCCTTGCGCAACCTCCTCTTCATGATCCTCATTCTCGCTTTCAGCTGTCGCTGAAACCCCGATAATGACGCTGCGTAGCGGCTTGTGTCTTTGTGTGATTGGCTGTGACAAGCTTTACTCAGAATGTTATATTTGCCGGTGGTACGATGTCTCGGTCAACTGGTGTCATGTCACCGGGCCTCTTTCGATTCCACTGCCTGTCCTCACGGATTTGGCGCACCTCATAAAATGTGAGCTCATCCTCGAGCTGTTTGTTGCGCTGCTCCAAATAGTTAATCACCCACTGAGCTTTCTGCAATTGGTCTTTCAACTGGTCATTCTCGGCCCTTTGCTCCTGGATGACTTCCCTCAGCTTCGAGCTAGGAGAGCCCGTATCAACATCAATGACTGTCATATCGGTGTCCCGGCCTCCTGATGGGCCCTCATCATGCATGGGCCTCTTGCCCCTGTCTTGTACATGTACCTGCACTGGAGAAGAAAATGAGACCTTTTCCACATTACGTGGAGATAATACTCACCGTGTCGATGAATTCGGCTTGGACCCCTTCCACCCACTCAAGTAGAATAATTACCTTGGTATTCATGCAAATAAGAGCCTGTGGCCTCGTGATATGTACGAACAAGGTAATGGTAACCATGACACTCAGCATGTCTGGTGGTGTGAGGGGAGCTCTCCTGTCATAAAAAGCTGCCTAGGGAGAACAACTGCTTCCAGCACTCTGAAAAGTCTCTAGAAATGAAATCCTCCCAAGTGATGCCCTGCTCTGCCAACTGATGTGACACCAAGATTTTGATCAAAGCGAAATGATATATACTCCTGTACTGCTGCACTGGGCTCGTCTTCTTCTGCACAAATGTAACCATCTTCTCTATGTTGCGGTATATGAAATAAGGAATATTCATCATTCGCACCCTTGTGAAGTGCATCAGCAAACGAACATGATATGAGAAAAGACGGGCATACCTGCCTTCACAACTGAAATACTGAATAATGAGCCTCATGAGTGGTGCACACTCATCTCTCAAGAATCTGAATGGAAAAACTCTGCCCAAGTAAGCCACATATCCAGTTTTAATGTATGGCTCATAATGAAATTTCTCTAACTGCTTACCCTTGCTCCATTTCTCGCCTATGTTCGGTATGCCAGTGGCTTGAGCAATAGTCAAAGGCGATACAATGAAATCAACCCCAGCAAGGTTCACCCGATCACCCCGCAAATGAAGAACAAACAAACGTGCTAATTCACGATGAGGTCGGGTTTGTACAACCATCTCACAAAACCTGAAACATGACAAGAACCGAAAACAATCCATAGCTAATGGACATGCCTGCAACCGAGCCAAGGAAGTAGGCTCCTCTCTGCGATGATCACCACTTCTATTTTCTCTGCGAGAACTTCGTGGCACATTACCTTCAGCCACCGAATCACTGCCTGATCCTGGCTCATATTCTGACTCTGTCTCTGACATATCTCTGATTAAACTTTTGGCAATATGTATGCTGATATGAATGCAGTGAAAGAAAAATTAGGATGTATGTTTAACACTCAACCAATATCCCACCGCCAAAACACCATCAAGGAATCAAATTATGGATAAAATCTCTGCTTCAAATGGGCTGAAAGGCAGCATCTCTGTTTTGAATGCAAATGAAATTTTGACAAAATAGGAGTAGGCAACCTTCAAAAGTTTGGACACATCTAGTCAAAGGAGAGTATGGTATAATCAGTGATAGGTTTGTCTACAAGTTATGACCATAAAGGTTTCAATGAGCCATTCGAAACAAAGACATGAGCATATGCTAACATTGGGCAATGTGACTCATTACAAACATGAGGAATGTGACTCAAAAGGTTTAATCATGGGATAACAATAACAATGGTGACAGTGGTATTATGGGTATGAGAGCAGAGTGATTTTCATGTTTTATGAAAGGCTGACCATATCACTGTTTCAGACATCAAACCCATTTTTTACACCATTGATTTTCATTTCAGAAATAAAAAGCAATAATTTATAATATGGGGTTTTAAATCGAGTCATTTGCATATTGGAAACCACCATAAATGTTAAACATGTTTGAAAACTCCCAAGTGAGTGATGACTTCTGTTTTTTGGTGTAGTACAGGTACGATTCAAGGAACCAATCAGGTGGCTGTACTCAATTTCAAAACTCGTCTCTTATTTGGTCGCGAGGCTGCGTTTGGGTGTGTGACCCCGAGGTGGGTGTGCCTGTAAACCCACAATGTTGGTGAATGCGTGGGTCGCGCAACTCGGGGGATACGCTCTGCCCTCCAGAGACTTGGTGTGTGACCCAAAAACTGTCTCGCCCTTCAAGTACGCACTCGGCCCTTCAACATGGTAAGTTTGGGAGCAATGGAAATAAATTCAAATGGTGTTTGACTTCTGCTTTAAATATCTTTTATTTTGTTCCAAATCTAACTTCAAACCCACATTACAAATGTTTTTGTAATTTTCACTTTGGCTTTTTAAATACAAACTTGCTTTGGCTTCTTTGAGGTCGATACTAATGATTTTGTTGTCTTCTTGCAGGGATATGGCTATCTTGGCTAGAGAAAAGACCAGGGGTCTGCTTTTACAATGTCTTCATGGCGGAACAATTACAAATTTATTACAAAATGATAATGACAAATTTCTAGTTCCAAAACAGAGTTTTGGACTAGAAATGTATTTTTTTTTTTAAAAATGCTGATGATAATAAAAATAGAATTTCGAGTACTGGACCTTCCTCACCTTGCAGGCTTTATGACTAGTGTATAAATGACTCGAAAACCCTAGACACCAAGACCTAGGACATTTATTGACAATTTAATGACCTCATACATAATGACAATGACTATAAATAATTTTTTGAGAAAATATTTTTAAAATAGCGCTGCAGGTATAATATGAGGAAACACAAGATGACACAACCCTTCGTCAGTTCATGGCATGATCCTAGTGATATGCAAAGAAGTGAAACAAGTGAGACACCTAATAATGAAAATGCAAAAGACGAAATGGTCACTGACGGAGGGCAGCTAGGGCTGACTCTAACAGACTGAATCAACCTCTTGTTTGATCTCTTCAATATCTTAGTTGATTGTGTCAACCTCCATGATCTATCTGATTAATGAGACAGGTTCTTCAATTTCATTCACATTAGTAGTTGCTCAACCACCTTATTATGCATATCTACATTTAGTTAATCCACATTCACACTCAAAAAGTGGATATTTATTCATATTGAGGATTATGGGTCCCTGCACCATTTTATTAACTTAATTCATTAAGAAAATTAGGAACTCTAATATTCCAAATATTAGGTGAAAATTTGGGAATATTTCAAAATGTGCAAGTTTCCCTTCTCCTAATGCAAGTGCTTTTGCAACAAGTGGTGGTGGAAGTTTGAACTCCACTGATTTATTCTTATCAAACTTATTCATCAATATTTGATTAAAATATGCATATGTAGTCACTCTTGCATGACTCAAATGGCTAAACCACCAAATGTTTTCTTCACCCTCAAGGTGCAGCGCTGCAATCTCAACAAATTCTCTTTCTACTTCTAGATGTAGCAGGAAGAATGCATCCAAATCCATTCCCCAAGCCCTTGATGTGCATGTGGATAACCCATAAAATGTGGACAATAGATGTTGTGAAACCAACTCCAAAAATAGAAGAAAAGAGATATCAATGCCTTAGAAATAATCCACTTCGAGGGGGAAACCTCCAATACATTACATGAATGAACAATTCTTGGATGATACAAATTAAAAAAACCTCCTTTCTATATATAGGAGTCCATGGGGCCACAATGTAATCCTATTGGGGCCGCAATTTAATCCCATCCTACCTAACAATAATAATTTAACTACACAATAATAACAATATGGGGGTTACAAGGGTACAATAATAACAATAAGGGGGTTACACTAACAACAATAAGGGACTATACTAGTAATATAGGGACCTAAAATACCCCTCTCCTTCAAAAAAGTGTTGTCCTCAACACTTGAGTAGCTCTGGGTGCTTATGTATAAAATTCTTATCCTCCCATGTAGAATCCTCAGTGGTGTTATCACTCAAAAATTCTCAAAACATCATTCTGTCTACACTGTTTTTGGTCATGTTTTCAAGTAGGTCTAAAGGTCATTTTAAGTCTTGTTAAAGGGTAGGTCATAGTTTTATAAGTTTTAAAGGCCATCTTTCAAGTTCAAATAAAGTCCTTTAGGTTCATTTCATGATTAAAAAAAGTCATATTTTTCATTTAGGGGTCCTGCCATGAAGTTTCAAGTTGAATTCTGCATTTAGCCAGGAATCCACAGTTTCGTAGCGCAGCTAGTTCAAAAATCAGGAAATGCGCTACGAAAGCACTGCTACTTTCATAGCGCAAAATGAAAATTTTACACTAAGTGCGCTACGAAATCACAGTTTCTTAGCTGTCATGTCAAATAAGCCAAAAAACTGTCAGATTCGTTTGGGAATGATAGGATAGGAGTATGGTGAGTCAGTTAGTCATCAAATCCATTGTACCCACTTTTCCTACACTCATCATAATGATGATAGGAATTCAAGAAAGTATCATTTGGTTATGAAGGAATATCTCAAATTCAAATTCTTTGCCTAATTGAGCCATCCTCGATTCATTTATCTCCAAAGCAACTGCATGAGCTCTGAAATAGTGACAATTAGTCGTTGGTTGCTATATACATAGACAACTTTCACTATAATCAAGCGAGGCTGCTATATTAAATCAAGCAAGGTTGTAATCAAGAGAGGTTTTTTTCAAGAAAGGTTGTTTTGTAGATTTCTCAAGAAACTAACAGGGTTTTTTTTTAAAGAAACATGGTTGAGGAGAAAAAGATCCATAGAGGGGGTCATTGTCTGAGATATGAACCTGAAAACAAAACGTTAAAAAGACAGGTGGAATATTTGGAGATACATTTGAGCAACTCTCAAGAAAGGTTAAAATGGCAGTGAAACAAAATGATAAATCCACAAGACAATCTATGATCAAAATCAAGGTAAAATTTGATGAAGATTATGTTTTTAGGGTCATGATGTTATGTTCTTGAAATGATACTAATGCCCTTAAAGTCTGAGTATTTCCAAATTACAAATTTTGAAGAAATTTTCAAAAAAAAATTCCTACACAACATTTTCATAGTGTAGCTAGTGAAAATTTGATCAAATGCGCTACGAAACTGCTAAAGCAACGTTTTCACCATGAAGAGAAAAACTCTGTTTTCTGTTTTTCATAGTCAACTTCCAAGGGGGTTCCTGGAAAACTGAAAACGAATTTTTGAAAACGGAAAGAGGTTTTTCTTCCTAACATACCTGAATACAAAAACCTCTCTCATTTACTTCACAAGTGTTATCAGTTGGGAGATACAAGGATTTATTTGAAGCCCTATTTTCAAAAAACAGAGTTTTCCTGTTTTACACATGTTCTTCAAAGACAGCTTCTGGACAGCAGGAGAGGTATTTCAAAAAAAAAAAAAAAAAATTTATTAAATATGGAATGGAATAAAAAAACCTCCTTTTTATAAAAATACATCATGGATGAGAAGATATAGGTTCTGTTCCAAGACCTAATTTTCAGGAAAGAAACAGGAATAATTTGTTGAAGCAGTCTTTTCATCATTTTTCATAGTAAATTTTGAAGGAATTTTTGTGAGTTTGGTTTTGAAACTTCTTGTGGGAGTGTTTCAAGTGAATATAAAGGCTACCATGAAAGAAAAATATTGAAATATGTTGAATAAATGAGTGAAAACACTGTGCTATGAAAAGCGCTATGAAACTGTGCTACTTTCGTAGCGCAGATCTATTTTCACTGTTTTGAGAAGTTCAAAGTGGATTTTGCATAGCTAGCATGAAGGGATGACTTGGGACTTATGATAATCATGTTCCTAACATAAATAAGCCTCAAATTTATCAGTTATAAGTGGTCAGAATATCTCAAGAAACTAAAATGATCCTAAGCCTAAAAATAGGAAAACATGTTTCCTAGATTCTAGGAGAACATTATCGTCAACAACATGGTTACATCAAGTTAAATATCATCATCCAAATTCAACTTCATGGGATTTCAGGTGGAAAAATATGTAATGAAGACTAGATAAGGTTTTTAGGAAGGAACTTAAAGAGCTTTAGTCCTTTTTGAAATAGGAATGCTCATTAGGGTTCTAGCTGTCAATTTCTAATAAATATCATGTTTCATGATTAGGAAAGGTGTCAAACACTATGAATTCGAATTCTCTAGTGGATGATAATGGAATCCTATCTTGTAAATGTTCTATAAAGAGCATGAGGTCGAAATATACAAGGGTTGGGCATTTTTATTCGCAAATACTGTGTTTTATTGTATGTCACTGGTTTATTCAGCTTAATACAGAGATCTATTTTGACAACTCAAGATTCATGAGGAGTTTATGTTCATTATTCTTCTAATGGTATTCTTAAATATCTCTATTTGCAATGGTGTTTGTGTCTGATAATTAGAATTCATTCATAATTCTCTAACTTCCTTCATGGACAAACTGACTGTGTGTTTCACTGTGTTACTGTTTTACTCATTGATTTAAACTCCAAATTCCTTGACTTACATGCTAAATAGACTGTGATGTTTTTGTTGAAGTTATCTTGACTCCATGGCCCAATGAATTTTTTCTAATCTATGATATAACCAGTTATATTATTTTATCTTTTTACCTTAGAGTTAGCCATCTACACATTAATCAAAATCATAAACCCTTGAGAGAGCCCTCTAAGGTTGAGGAGGCTAAGCCTCAGCCAAAAGATTGGTCTGAAAAAGTTACACAAAGTCCACTTGATGAGAGGACTATCAGGTCGTATTTTGTGATAACATTTTAGTGCGTCTGCCGGGAGTCTGAAGATATACATCTCCTAAAAATTATGAAGTTGAACTCTTGAAGGTAGCAGGAGCTCAAAATCTATTTGAGGCTGCAACTACCTTGGCGACTCCATTGTTGAAGAATTTAAATTTTTCATAGATTCAAGGTGACTCCACTTCTTGAAGATCAGTAGCTTGATGAAGTTTCAGAATGAATCCCATTGGAAGAAAAAATGCCAAGAATGCTCCTATGAATCGGTCTCATATCCCTGACTTTCCAATCCTATGCCAACAGTTGAGTGGTTAGAGGATCTTCCAATATTTAAATATGAAAAGAAACATAATGCTGCCCTTCATTTGGTTAGATTCCATATGCATGTACATAGTATTAAGGTTCAGTTCCCTGAAGATTGTCTCATGAATATGTTTATGGCCACTTTAGAAGGAAAATCATGGTCTTGGTATGAAAGCTTGCCAAATGGTTCATTATATTCTCTTGCTGATTTCCATGTTGCATTTTATGAGATGTATAAAGAATGTCATCCATCTTTGTTGCTAGTTAAATATTGTTGTAATAATTCTATGAGTTTTATTAGATATTTGGAGAATTGTTACGAAGATGATGAGTTCATGGATGAAGAAATTTTAGAGGCCCTTCATGACAATACCTTTCATCACCAAGAAGAACACCAAGAAGAAATGATAACATCTCTTTTGGATGAAAATGAAACCTAGCAGGAGCTTATTTATGAAAATCATGTTACATCCTCTGAGTTTGAGGAAAATTTGCAACAGATTTGTCAATCCTTTGATCATCAGGTGTATGAGAACAATTTCAAACACCAAGAGGAAATATTGGAAAATTATTGCTACAATCCTCAGGTACAGGAAAAAGTTGATTCTTCATGTCATTTCTTGCATCAGCCTACATCTAATGATGATTACATTAATGAAGAAGTGGGTGAAAAGTTTTCTTTATCCTTGTCTTCTAATCTAAAATCATTTGAGTGCAAGTCAAAAAATAAGATTCAGTTTGTGGATGAAGCTACTAAGGACATTGAAAAGGACATTGAAGTTTTAAAGGATAAATTTCAATCTTATAGGCTTCAAGATCAAGATCAGTCTTTTCAAAATCTTTCCATGCTAGAACACAAAGAGAAGGTGTTTCTTCCTTTCTTTTTTGAAAATGAGCAAGAATACATTGTCTTTGAGAATTAGTTGGAACAGAAGTTGGATAGCATGCAAATGAAATATTGTGTGGCTAAACAAAGCATATTTGAGCTATCCAAAGTTATAGAATGTTATGACAATCATCAAATTAATCATGTATTCTTTGACCCTATAGCTGAATACATGGAAGAGCTTTACACTCCAGTTTTTTAGTTTCATTTTCATTATGAAGATCATATACATTCTAAATTTCCTTGGTCATCTCAGTATCATGGTTACTTTGGTTTCGAGTGCAGTCAAGAGCTTCAAATATCAGACAAGAAAAATGATTGGCTTCATTGGAAATTTCATGTTGTTTGAGTTAAAATGGAGATTGCAGCTGGTAGGGTAGGTAGGAGTGTGTGAATAAGCTCAAAGTTGACTGAACATTTTTTTTTTAGTAGGTACAGTTTGGGTGCTTCTTGCAGAGATCATCAAACTTGAGCATGAGGTGAGGGCCATAAAATTTTGAAGCAGCCTTGGTAAAATTTCAAAGTTTTTATTTCCAAGAACATTGGTCGCACTGGAACAACTGGTTCTTAGTGTACCACAGGGGCACACTATCCCAAGTGGAGCCACTATTATCACTCAAAAATTCTCAAAACATCATTGTGTCTACACTGTTTTTGGTCATGTTTTCAAGTAGGTCTAAAGGTCATTTTAAGTCTTGGAAAAGGGTAGGTCATAGTTTTATAAGTTTTAAAGTCCATCTTTCAAGTTCAAATAAAGTCCTTTAGGTTCATTTCATGATCAAAAAAGTCATATTTTTCATTTAAGGGTCATGCTATGAAGTTTCGAGTTGAATTCTGCATTTAGCTAGGAATCTGCAGTTTCGTAGCATAGCCAGTTCAAAAATCAGGAAATGTGCTACGAATGCGCTGCTACTTTTGTAGCACAAAAAGAAAATTTTACACTAAGTGCACTACGAAAGCATGGTTTCCTAGCTGTCATGTCAAATAAGCCAAAAATTGTCATATTTGTTTGGGAATGATAGGATAGGAGTATGGTGAGTCAGTTAATCATCAAATCCATTATACCCACTTGACCTACACTCATCATAATCATGATAGGAATTCAAGAAAGCATCATTTGGTTATGAAGGAATATCTCAAATTCAAATTATTTTCCTAATTGAGCCATCCTCGTTTCATTTGTCTCCAAAGCAACTGCATGAGCTCTGAAACAGTGACAATTAGTCATTGGTTGCTATATACATAGAAAAATTTCACTATAATCAAGTGAGGCTGGTATATTAAATCAAGAAAGGTTGTAATCAAGAGAGGCTATTTGCAAGTGAGGTTTTTTTGCAGATTTCTTAAGAAAATAACAGGGTTTTTTTTGAAAGAAACATGGTTGAGGAGAAAAAGATCCATAGAGGGGGTCATTGTCTGAGATATGAACCTGAAAAAAAAAGGTTAAAAAGATAGGTGGAAGATCTATAGATATAGTTTAAAAACTCTCAAGAAAGGTTAAAAGGGCAGTGAAACAGAATGATAAATCCACAAGACAATCTCTGATCAAAATCAAGGTAAAATTTGATGAAGATTATGCTTTCAGGGTCATGATGTTGTGTTCTTGAAATGATACTAATGCCCTTAAAGTCTGAGTATTTCCAAATTGCAAATTTTGAAGAAATTTTCAAAAAAACTGCCTACACAGTAGTTTCAAAGTGCATCTAGTGCAAATTTGATAAAATGCGGTACGAAATAGCTGAAGCAGCTTTTTCACCATAAAGAGAAAAACTATGTTTTTTGGTTTTAGTAGTAAAATTCCAAGGGGGTTTCTGGGCAACTGAAAATGAATTTTTGAAAATTGAAAGAGGTTTTTCTTCCTAACATACCTACCTACAAAATCCTCTCTCATTTTATTCACAAGTGTTATCAGTTGGGATATACAAGGCTTTATTTGAAGCCCTATTTTTAGAAAACAGAGTTTTCCTGTTTTACACATGTTCTTCAAAGACACTTTCTGGATAGCAGGAGAGGTATTTAAAAAACAAAAGAGAGGTTTTTATTCAATATGGAATGGACTAAAAAAATATCCTTAATTTTCTCAAAATAAATCATGTATGACAATATATAGGCTCTATTCCAAGACCTAATTTTCAGGAAAGAAACAAGAATAATTTGCTGAAGCTGTCTTTTCATCATTTTTCACATAAAAGTTTGAAGGAATTTTTGTGAGTTTGGTTTTGAAACTTATTGTGGGAGTGTTTCAAGTGAATATAAAGGTGATAATGAAAGAAAAATATTGAAATATGTTGAATAAAGGAGTGAAAACAATTCACTATGGAAAGCGCTACGAAACTGTGCTACTTTCGTAGCGCAGATCTGTTTTCACTGTTTTTAAAAGTTCAAAGTGGATTTTGCACAGCTAGCATGAAGGGATCACTTGGGAATTATGATAATAATGTTCATAACATCAATCAGCCTGGAATTTATCAGTTAGAAGTGGTCATAATATCTCAAGAAACTAAAAGGATCCTAAGCCTAAAAACATGAAAACATGTTTCCTAGATTCTATGAGAGCATTATCATCAACAACATGGTTACATCAAGTTAAAGATCATCATCTAAATTAGAATTCATGGGATTGTAGATGGAAAAATATGTAATGAATACTAGATAAGGTTTTTAGGAAGGAAGTTAAAGAGTTTTAGTCATTTTTGAAATAGGACTTCTTATTAGGGTTCTAGTTGTCAATTTGTAATAAATATTATGTTTCATGATTAGGAAAGGTGTCAAACACTATGAATTATATTTCTCTAGTGGATTATAAGGGAATCCTATCTTGTAAATGTTCTATAAATAGCATGAGGTCAAAATCTACAAGGGTTGGGAATTTTTATTAGCAAATTTTGTGTGTTATTGTATGTCACTGGTTTTTTCAGCTTAATACAGCGATCTGTTTTGACAACTCAAGATTCATGAGGAATTTATGTTCATTATTTTCTAATGGCCTTCTTCAATATCGCTATTTGCATTATTTTTTGTGTATTATAATTAGGATTCATTCATAATGCTCTAACTTCCTTCATATACAAACTGAATGTGTGTTTCACTGTGTTACTATTTTACCCATTGATTTAAACTCCAAGTGCCTTGACTTCAATGCTAAATAGATTGTGATGTTTTTGTTGAATTTATCTTGACTCCATGGCCCAATGAATGTTTTCAAATATGTGATACAACTAGTTATATTATTTTATATTTTTACCTTAGAGTTAGCCATTTACCAATTAATCAAAATCATAAACCATTGAGAGAGCCCTCCTAGGTTGAGGAGGCTAAGCCTCAGAAAAAAAAATGGTCTAAAATAGTTACACAAAGTCCACTTGATGAGCAGCCTATCAGGTTAGATTTTATGATAACAGGTGGGTAATTTATTCCACTTGATGAGATACTCTGAAATTGGTCGATTCCGTAGCTATCGAGTTCTTGTTTCTGTCACCGCTTTAGGTTCCAATATGATTTTTCCTTCCTTATCAATTTCTGGAAATATTGTTTGAACTGGAAGATTTTCACCTATAACCTTATTTAAGCATGAAACATGGAAAATTGGATGCACTCGTGAAGAAGCAGGAAGCTCCAATTTATATGCCATAGTACCAATCTTTTGCAACACCTTATAAGGACCATAGTACTTTGGTGAAAATTTATTATCCTTCTTAGCTTGCTTGAGGGACATTTGTTTGTGTGGTTGTAGCCGTAAAAATACCCAGTCTCCTACATCAAAAATTCTTTCGCTGCGATGTTGATTTTCCTGTTGTTTCATTTGATTTTGTTCCAAATTTAGGTTGTCCATTAAGATTTGGAGAACTTCTTGTTGATGCTCGATGTGATATTCCAATGATTGAACCTTCGAATTTTCTCTTAAAGATGATGTGATGGACGGTGGATGATATCCATAAAGTGCCATAAATGGGGTCATTTTTGTTGCAGTATGGAAGGAAGTGTTATACCACCATTAGAGTAACCATAAACCCATTGTTTGTTTATGAGATACAGAAAACAACGAAAATGTCTTCCAAAAATTTATTTTTATCTCGGTTTGACCATCGGTTGAGGATGATAAAATAAGATAGCAAACTAATTAGTGTAAACAATAAAATAACTCAGTCCAAAAATTTCGTTAAATGGGATCTCTGTCGCTCACCAATAACCGCCAGGTTGATATGGGTGCAGTTGTGTCCATAAATGTAGTAGCAACTGTACTTGCTTTAAATGGATGAGATAATGCACAATAGTGTGCATACTTGGTAAGTCTATCAACTACCACCATGATGACATTCTTTCCTTCGGACTTAGGTAAACCTGTGATAAAATCCATTGAAATCTCCTCCCAACGTTGACTTGGAATGGATAAAGGTTGTAGAAGTCCCGGGGTCTTAATTGTCTCCACTTTATTCTGCTGGCAAACCAAAAATTCCGCCACAAAATTTTGAATATCAGATTTAAGGCCATCCCAAAAAAATTCTTTCTTCACCATGTGGTAAGTTTTTAAAAATCCTGAGTGTCCTCCTAAAGGAAAAGTGTGCAATTCCAAAAGAATATTTTGTTTTAGTTGGGAATTCTTACAAAGATATAAGCGATCTTTGTACCATAAGGAATCATTTTTCCAACTAAATGTATCAGATGTACTAGGATCTTGCTGTAAATTTTGAATGAGTGTCCATACATCTTTGTCCTTCTTCCATTCATCTCTTGCTTCAGTTATCCAATCTGGTTGGATAATAGAAATGGCACAAAGCAATGCTTCCACCTCTTCATTCTTTCTTCAGAGTGCATCTGCAACAACATTAAGCTTTCCTTTTTTGTAGATTATTTCAAAGTCATAACCCAACATCTTTGTGACCCATTTTTGCTGCTCTTCCGAAGATAGTCTTTGTTCCAAAAAGTGTTTAAGACTATCATGATCAGTTTTTACCTTGAAGTGTCTTCCCATTAGGTAAGTTCTCCATTTCTTTAGTGCATGCAGTATTGCTAACATTTCCTTCTCATAAATAGGTTTCTGTAAATACTTTCCTTTGATTGGACGACTTCCAAAAGCAATGGGTCTTCCTTCCTGCATTAAAACTGCACCAATTCCATTTCCTGAGGCATCACATTCCACAATAAAGGTTTTTGTGAAGTCTGGCGTAGCTAAGACCGGTGCTAGGCACATTGCCTCTTTAAGACATTCAAAGGTCTTAGTTGCTTCAGGAGTCCATGAAAATGCATCTTTCTTCAATAATGTTGTTAGAGGTGCTGCTATTCTCTCATAATTCTTAACAAACTTGCGATAATACCCTGTTAACCCGAGAAATCCTCGCAACTGCTTTATGGTTGTGGGGACTTTCCATTCCTTAATGGCTTTAATTTTGTTAGGGTCTACCTTAACACCCTCGTGAGATACAATATGACCCAGATATTCCACCTCTTGTACTCCAAATAAAAATTTGGATGTTTTTTCATATAATTGTTTCTCCTGCAATAGTTTGAGCACCCTGTCAACATGTTGAACATGATCCTTCCAAGACCTGCTGTAGATTAGTATATCATCAAAAAATACTAGCACAAATTTTCTAAGGAAGGGTTTGAAAATGGAATTCATCAACCCTTGAAATGTAGAAGGTGCATTGGTAAGGCCAAAAGGCATGACAAAAATTCATAATGACCCTCATGAGTTCGAAATGTTGTTTTTGGAATATCTTCAGTCTTCATTCTAATTTGATGATATCCTGAACGAAGATCCAAATTGGTAAAATAAATTTCTCCATGTAATTCATCCAATAATTCATCGATCACAGGAATGGGAAATTTGTCTTTAATGGTGAGCTTATTGAGCTCCCTATAATCCAGACACATTCGCCATGATCCATCCTTCTTGTGTACCAATACTACAGGAGCAGAGAAAGAACTTTGACTAGGTTGAATTATACCCGCCTCTAACATTTCTGCAGTCATATGTTCAATTTCGCTCTTTTGGAAGTAAGGATATCTATAAGGCCTGATGTTTGGAGGAACACTTCCTGGAATCAAATGAATAGCATGATCATGATCACGAATAGGTGGGAGTCCTTTGGGAGTTTCAAACACCTTGGAATGATTGTCCAAGACTTGTTGGAGATCTGCAGATATAGATGATTTTGATGTTGGAACTTCTAGTGAGCATAATTGTGCAATTACGCCTCGTTGTTCTTTCTTTAGAAGCTTTGTCATGCCATTAGAGCTTATTATCCTTCCTGGCTTCCCTTCAATACCCCGTAATTCGACTTCCTTTCCTTCTGAAAAGAATTTCAAGAAAAGTTCTTGAAAATTAAAAACTACCGTCCCCAAAGATTGTAACCATTGTACTCCTAGTACAACATCAGCACCTCCCATAGGAATGGAAAGCATTGGACTAGTCAATACATATTCCCCCATGGTTAGCTTAATATTATGGCATTTTCCAGAGCAATTTATAGTTCCTCCATTGCAACCATCACTTGACATTCTGGTGCTGGGTATAGGAAACAATTTAATTCCTTGGCTACCTTACAATGAATAAAATTATGGGTGCTACCTGAATCAATCAACACTATTACCTTTTTCTTCTTGATATTTCCTTCTATCTTGAGAGTTTGAGGAGTGGTGATTCCTGCCAGTGCATTACACAATATGGTCAGACTCATTTCTTCCTCTTCTACGGCTGATTCCTGGTGTATATCCTCTTCTTGTTCATTTTCTTCTTCCTCTTCACAATCTATGTAAAATAATTTCTTCTCAGCACACTTATGACCTTTAGTGTATTTTCTATCACAATTGTAGCAAAGCCCTTTTGCTCTTTTTCTTCCAATTGTTGTGGTGTCAACCTTGTAGGTTGTGGAAATCTAGGAGTAGCAACACTTCCCTCTTTATAGAAGTGAGTGGTAGGCTTCCTTGTCGCCATAATTTTACATTCAATTTTTCTTGCCAACCTGAATGCCTTCTCCAATGAATCAGGTTCCAAAATGCAAACTTCATGTTGGATGCTATCCTTTAAAGTACCTATGAAGAGATCAATCCTATGTTCCTCTGGAATGTCAGTTACCCTTATATTCAATTTTTGGAAGTCCTCTATGTGCTCCACCACTAAACCATTTTGTTTGAGATTTATCAATTGGCTAAAGAAGCTGTTGCTCTTTGTATCCTAAAAATGTGCTATCATTTCATCCATAAAAATTGACCAAGTGACAATTTTTTTACGGGAGAAAAGCCATCGATACCATACAAATGTATTTTGTTCTAAATGTAAAGTTGCAATGCATAACTTTTGTGAGTTTTTCACATTATTGAGATCAAAATATTGCTCCATTTATAGTATCCATGTTACAAGATCCTTTCCATCAAACTTCCTCATATCCATTTTTGGAATATGGTGGTTATTCCTGCCAGCATTAGAGTTTATGAAATCACGGTTACCATTTATTTGTTTTCATCATGAGTTTCCTCTACTATATTTTCACCAATAGGAAACATTTGCTGTATCAACTTTGTCAAACCTTACATGTCTACTTTTAGATCATTCTTCATGTTTTCTATTTTTTCATCGATCTTAGCTTCCATGTCATCCATCTTAGACTTCGTGCTAGCTTCCATGCCATCTATCTTAGCTTCCATGCCATTATTCAAACCATCCATCTTAGATTCCACACCTTTCTTCAAACCATCCATCTAAGTTTCCATGCCTTTCTTCAAAACTTCCATGTCATTTTTTGTTGCTCTTTGCGAGAGCGAAATTTGTTGCACTTGCTCTTGTAAATTTGATATGTCATGTTTCCATTCTTTGTCTTCATGAGTCATAGTAGAGACTTCTAAAGGATTAATGGGTGTTGAATTCTTTTTAGGGGAAATTTTAGAATCTAACACTGATATATATTCTACAATATGCCCTTGGAATCAATTCAACTTGATTCTTCAAACAAGACTTATGCAATTCGGGAAAAAAAAATACACACCTTTTACTTGCTTTTGAGGAGCTCTATATTGAAATTGAATTATCTCTGTAATTGTAGATCCTCAATATCTGAAATTTGGCCTTGTAGTATCCCTCTGAAGCTTATTTCAAATTTCACAGGTCTGACCTTATTTGGATTCTTCAAGGCAATGTTATGTCCAATCTCCCACAATGACCCAGTTATGGTCTAGTTCAGGAGAGAGAACTTGTACGACTTGACACATGTCACTATTTCCTCCTTTGGCTCTGAAAAATATAGAAAAGAAACTACATTCTGTGTAATTTTGGCCACTTTTTACATCACTCCAATCCGATGCTCAGAGAGAGAGTTATGAATATTTTCCCATGATAACCTCTTTGAGATGAAATTCGGGAGCCTGAAAAAGACCTAACTTCCATAGATCATATCTCTGAAAATATTGTGAACCAAGCTCTAAAAGTTTGCGATGATATTCCTTAGGCTTTTAGCTTCGCTCTCTAAAAATTTCAGCTTCTGAAACGTCGTAGAAAAAAATTTATAGCGCAAATTCCGCGATGACCTGTTAAGGTTAACTTCAGGAGCCTGCAAAAAGCCCTAACTTCCAGAGATCATATCTCTAAAAATATTGTGAAAAAAGCTCTAAACTTTTTTGACGATGTTCCTTAGGATTTCAGCTCCGCACTCTCAAAATTTCAGCTTCTGAACCTTCATATAAAAAAATTTATAGCGAAAACTCCACGATGACCAGTTTGGAGCAGCGAAAACCCTAGAATCCAAAGCTCTGATACCTAATATATTGAAACCAGATCCAAAAATAGAAGAAAAGAGATATCAACACCTTAGAAGTAAGCCACTTTGAGGGGGCAACCTCCAACACATTACATGAATGAAAAATTATTGGATGATACAAATTACAAAACCTTCTTTCTATATATAGGAGTCCATGGGGCCACAATGTAATACTAGCCGACCTAACAATAATAATTTAAGGGCACAATAATAACAATATCGGGGTTAAAAGGGTACAATAATACCAATAAGGGGGTTACACTAACAACAATAAGGAACTATACTAGTAATATAGGGACCTAACAATAGAAATCTATTGTGCTTTCTCCTTCCATAGCTGCAAGGTCTCCTCTATTCTTTGATCTAAATGAACCGTGGGAGAGTTAGATTCTCCTTAAAATCCCTTGATTGGGACTTGTACTCTGCAATATAATCACTTATAATCTCATGATCTAAGTTTCCTCCATCTCCATGCCTTTCATCTCTTCCTTCAAAAGAAAAAGGCATAGTGTGTTTCTTTAGAGCTCTATGCAATACTAGTTATTTCTTCCGCTGATAGGAAGTGCATGGACCTTCCTCATCTTGAAACCCTATTGTGGTTTCATTTCTTTTCTCCATTCTTCTTTGCTTTACCTCCTTGGTGAGGTCCCTCAAAGGTCTTAAAAGAGATGAGATAAAACTCATTCCTTCCATCATTTTGTTCTCTTTTTCCTTATTCTTATTCTCCTAATATCATAATGGCCGAGATCCAGAGGTTGAGCCAAGATTATGCTCTGATACCACTATAATATTCCCAAATGGAAAAAGTAGGAATATAGTGCACAAAACTGGAAATTAGCAGTGAATATATCAATACACCATTACATAAACAATGTTGTGTAGCCAGCTCCAAAAATAGAAGAAAAGAGATATCAACGCCTTAGAAATAAGCCACTTCGAGGGGGAAACCTCCAATACATTACATAAATGAACAATTCTTGGATGATCCAATTTACAAAGCCTCCTTTCTATATATAGGAGTCCATGGGGCCATAATGTAATCCTAGTGGGCCACAATGTAATCCTAGCCGACCTAACAATAATAATTTAGGGCACAATAATAACAAAATGGGGGTTACAAGGGTTCAATAATAACAATAAGGGGGTTACACTAACAATAATAAGGGACTATACTAGTGATATAGGGACCTAACATGCCCCTCTCCTTTAAAAAGGTGTTTTCCTCAACGCTTGAGTAGCTCCGGGTGTATAGGTATAAATACTCCCATGGAATCTTGGTCGGAAGTTCTTCTTGATGAGTTGCTCTAAAATTGATAGATTATGTAGTACAGCAAATTGTTTAAATGGTACTTAGGGTTCTAATATGATTTTACTTCCTCCTTGATTATAGCGATATTGTTTGAACACAATTTTCATCTATAGCCTTCTTTAAGCATGAAACATGGAAAAATGGATGCACTCGTGAAGAAGCAGGAAGCTCCAATTTGTATGCCATAGTACCAATCTTTTGCAACACCTTGTAAGGACCGTAGTACTTTGGCGATAATTTATTATCCTTCTTAGCTTGCTTGAGGGACATTTGTTTATATGGATGTAGCTGTAAAAACACCCAATATCCTACATCAAAAATTCTATCAGTGTGATGTTGATCTGCCTTTTGTTTCATTCAATTTTGTGCCAAATTCAGGTTATCCTTTAAGAGTTGGAGAACTTCTTACTGATGCGCGATGTGATCTTCCACTACTTGAACCTTCAAATTTTCCCTTAAAGATGATGTGATGGATGGTGGATGATATCCATCAAGTGCCATAAATGGGGTCATTTTTGCTGCAGTATGGAAGGAAGTGTTATACCACCATTCAGCGAGAGGTAACTGCTTGACCCATTGTGTTTGTTTATCAGATACAAAAAAATGAAGATATCCTTCCAAAAATTTATTTACTATCTCAGTTTGACCATTAGATTGAGGATGATAAGGTGAGATATGAGCTAATTGAGTACCCAAACAAGAAAATAACACTATCCAAAAATTTCCTGTAAAAATGGGATCTCTGTCACTCACAATAACTCTTGGGCTTCCATGTGGGTTTTGAATTGTTTCCATAAATGTAGTAGCAACTGTACTTGCTTTAAATAGATGAGATAATGCACAAAAGTTTGCACACTTGGTAAGTCTATCAACTACCACCATGATGACACTCTTTCCTTCAGACTTAGGTAAACCTGTGATAGAATCCATTGAAATCTCCTCCCAATGTTGACTTGGAATGGATAAAGGTTGTAGAAGTCCCGAGGTCTTAATTGTCTCAGCTTTATTCTGCTGGCAAACCAAACATTCCGCCACAAAATTTTCAATATCAGATTTAAGGCCATCCCAAAAAAAATATTTCTTCACCCTGTGGTAAGTTTTTAAAAATCTTGGGTGTCCTCCTAAAGGAGAAGTGTGCAATTCCAAAAGAATATTTTGTTTCAGTTGGGAATTCTTACAAAGATATAAGCGATATTTGTACCATAAGTAATCATTTTTCCAACTAAATGTATCATATGTATTAGGATCTTGCTGCAACTTTTGAATGAGTGTCCATACATTTTTGTCATTCTTCCATTCATCTCTTGCTTCGGTTATCCAATCTGGTTGGATAATAGAAATGGCACAAAGCAATGCTTCCACCTCTTCATTCTTTCTTGAGAGTGCATCTGCAACAACATTAAGCTTTCCTTTTTTGTAGATTATTTCAAAGTCATAACCCAACATCTTTGTGACCCATTTTTGCTACTCTTCTAAAGATAGCCTTTGTTCCAAAAAGTGTTTAAGACTATCATGATCAGTTTTTACCTTGAAGTGTCTTCCCATTAGGTAAGTTTGTCACTACTTTAGTGCATGCAGTATTTCTTACATTTCCTTCTCATAAATAGGTTTCTGTAAATACTTTCCTTTAATTGGAAAAATTTCAAAAGCAATGGGTCTTCCTTCCTGCATCAAAACAACACCAATTCCATTTCCTGAGGCATCACATTCCACAATAAAGGTTTTTGTGAAGTTTGGCGTAGCTAAGACCAGTGCTAGGCACATTGCCTCTTTTAGATGTTCAAAGGCCTTAGTTGTTTCAGGAGTCCATGAAAATGCATCTTTCTTTAATAATGTTGTTAGAGGTGCTGTTATTCTCCCATAATTCTTAACAAACTTGCGATAATACCCTATTAACCCGAGAAATCCTCGCAACTACTTTATGGTTGTGGGGAATTTCCATTCCTTAATGGCTTTAATTTTGTTAGGGTCTACTTTAACACCCTCGTGAGATACAATATGACCCAGATATTCCACCTTTTGTACTCCAAAGAAAAATTTCGATGTTTTTGCATATAATCGTTTCTCGTGCAATAGTTTGAGCACCCTGTCAACATGTTCAACATGATCCTTCCAAGACCTGCTATAGATTAGTATATCATCAAAAAATACTAGCACAAATTTTCTAAGGAAGGGTTTGAAAATGGAATTCATCAACCCTTGAATGTAGAAGGTGCATTGGTAAGGCCAAAAGGCATGACCAAAAATTCATAATGACCCTCATGAGTTCGAAATGCTGTTTTTGGAATATCTTCAGTCTTCATTCTAATTTGATGATATCCTGAACGAAGATCCAACTTGGTAAAATAAATTTCTCCATGTAATTCATCCAATAATTCATCAATCAGAGGAATGGGAAATTTATCTTTAATGGTAAGCTTATTGAGCTCCCTATAATCCGGACACATTTTCCGTTATCCATCCTTCTTGTGTACCAATACTATAGCAGCAGAGAAAGAACTTTGACTAGGTTGAATTATACCCACCTCTAACATTTCTGCAATCATACGTTCAATTTCGCTCTTTTGGACGTAAGGATATCTATAAGGCCTGATGTTTGGAGGAACACTTCCTGGAATCAAATGAATAGCATTATCATGATCACGAATAGGTGGGAGTCCTTTGGGAGTTTCAAACACCTTGGAATGATTGTCCAAGACTTGTTGGAGATCTGCAGAAATAGATGATTTTGATGTTGGAACTTCTAGTGAGCATAATTGTGCAATTACGCCTAGTTGTTATTTCTTTAGAAGCTTTGTCATGACATTAGAACTTATTATCCTTCCTGGCTTCCCCGCAATACCCCGTAATTCGACTTCCTTTCCTTCTGAAAAAAATTTCAAGAAAAGTTCTTGAAAATTAAAAGCTACCGTCCCCAAAGATTGTAACCATTGTACTGCTAGTACAACATCAACACCTCCCATAGGAATGGAAAGCATTGGACTAGTCAACATATATTCCCCCATGGTTAGCTTGATATTATGGCATTTTCCAGAGCAATTTATAGTTCCTCCATTTGCAACCATCACTTGACATTCTGGTGATGGGTATAGGAAACAATTTAATTCCTTGGCTACCTTACAATGAATAAAATTATGGGTGCTACCTGAATCAATCAGCACTATTACCTTTTTCTTCTTGATTTGTCCTTCTATCTTGAGAGTTTGAGGAGTGGTAATTCCTGCCAGTGCATTACACGATATGGTCGGATTCATTTCTTCCTTTTCTAGGGTTGGTTCCTGGTGTATATCCTCTTCTTGTTCATTTTCTTCTTCCTCTTCACAATCTATGTAAAATAATTTCTTCTCAGCACACTTATGACCTTTAGTGTATTTGCTATCACAACTGTAGCAAAGCCCTTTTGCTTTTTTTTCTTCCAATTGTTGTGGTGTCAACCTTGTAGGTTGTGGAAATCTAGGCATAGCAACACTTCCTTCTTTATAGAATTGAGTGGTAGGCTTCCTTGTCGCCATAATTTTACATTCAACGTTTCTTGCCAACCTGAATGCCTTCTCCAATGAATCAGGTTCCAAACCACGAACTTCATGTTGGATGTTATCCTTTAGAGTACCTATGAAGAGATCAATCCTGTGTTCCTCTAGAATATCAGTTACCCTTATATTCAATTTTTGGAAGTCCTCAATGTGCTGCCCCACTAAACCCTTTTGTTTGAGATTTATCAATCGGCTAAAGAAGGTGTTGCTCTCTGTATCCTCATAATGTGCTATCATTTCCTTCATAAAAATTGAGGAAGTGAAAAATTTTTTACGGGAGCAAAGCCATCGATACCATACAAATGTATTTTGTTCTAAATGTAAAGTTGCAATTTGTACCTTTTGTGTGTTTTGCACATTATGGAGATCAAAATATTGCTCCATCTGTAGTATCCATGTTACATGATCCTTTCCATCAAACTTCCTCATATCCTTTTTTGGAATATGGTGGTTCTTCTTGCCAACATTAGAGTTTATGAAATCATGATTAACATTTATTTTGTTCTCATCATGAGGTTCTTCTACTATATTTTCACAATTAGGAAACATTTCTTGTATCAAATTTGTCAAACCTTCCATGTCTGCTTTTAGATCATTCTTCATGTTTTCCATGTTGTCTTTCATGTCATCCATCTTAGCTTCCATGCCAGCTTCCATGCAATCCATCTTATCTTCCACGCTTTTCTTCAAACTATCCATCTTCACTTCCACGCCTTTCTTCAAAACTTCCATTTCATTTTTTGTTGCTCTTGCGAGAGCGGAATTTGGTACACTTGCTCTTGTAATTTTGATAGATCATCTTGCAATTCCTCATCTTCATGAGTCATCGTAGAGCCTTTTGAAGGTTTAATGGGTGTTGAATTATTCTTACAGGGCATAATTTAGAACCCAATACTAATATGTATTCTATAATATGCCCTTGGAATTAATTCAAATTGATTATTCAAATAAGACTTATGCAATTCGGAAAAAAAATACACACCTTTTTCTTGCTTTTGAGAAGCTCGATATTGAAATTAGATTATCTCTGTGATTGCAGCACTTCAATATTTTAATTTCACCATGAACATAGCCCTTTGAATTCTCTTTTGAATGCCATAGGTCTGACCTGATTTGGATTCTCCAAGAAAAAGTTGTGTCCAATCTCCCACAATGACCTAATTATGGACTGGTTCAGTAGAGCAAAAATGTATGACTTGCCACGTGTCACTGTTTCATCCTTCGGCTCTGAAATTGATAACCAAGAAACAAAAGTCCGTGTTCTTTCGACCACTTTTTATGGAACTCGAATCTGATGGTCAGAGAGAGAGTTATGAATCTTTTCCCACGATCACCTCTTTGAGATAAAATTCAGGAGCCAGAAAAAGCACGACCTTCCACAAATCATATCTCTGAAAATATTGCGAACCAAGCTCTGAAAATTTTTGACTAGTTTCCTCAGGTTTTCAGCTTCGAAATCTAAAAATTTCAGATTCTGAACCTTCGTAGAAAAACAATTATAGAGAAAATTCCACGATGACTTGTTTAGAGCAGTGAAACCCTAGAATCCAAAGCTTTGATACCAAATGTTGTGTAACCAACTCCAAAAATAGAAGAAAAGAGATATCAATGCCTTAGAAAATTATAAGCCACTTCGAGGGGGAATTACATAAATGAACAATTCTTGGATGATATAATTTAAAAAACCTCCTTTCTATATATAGAATTCCATGGGGCCATAATGTAATCCTAGCCGACCTAACAATAATAATTTAAGGGCACAATAATAACAAAATGGGGGTTAAAAGGGTACAATAATAACAATAAGGGGGTTACAATAACAACAATAAGGGACTATACTAGTAATATAGGGACCTAACATACAAATGTATAGCCATCTTATTAAAAATATTAGCAAACAATAGGAAGAAGACCTTGAGGATCAAGTCACTCAAGCAATACAAAACAAGCCTCCAATAGGCAAATATGTTAATACATGAGAAACACTGTTATACAAACGTCGTGAGCCATGAAAGCATAGTTTTAGGGAATAAACTGCTACAATAATGATATAAAAATGTATATATGTTGTTATATATCTCAAATGGTGCTAGGGATAGAGATATATGCTCCCAAGAACTTTTCCAAGACAACCCAGAAAGGGTTTACAGAAATATCCAAAACACAAAAATGCCAGAATGAAGCCCTAGGGATGAATTATAGTTGCAATTGAATAAATGGATGGAGGTGGCTAAAAATGATATAAAAATGAATATATCTCCTCCAACATATCCTCCAAGTGAAAGGCTGATCCTAGCACTGAAGATCTAGCCCTCAAAATGAAGCATTGAATCCTCCACTGCAAGTGCTCACTAGAATAACGCAGTATATGAGGGAATATGCATTGTAGATTATGAGAATAGGTTGTCCTAGCACCAAGATATTAAATAAATCCCAATGAACTTCCTTGTTGGCCTCCCAATGGAAAGAATGCTTCCTCCACTAAAAAAAAGCTTAGAAAATGGCCCTACAAACCATCCATTGCAACACCCTGCAACACAACACAACTCTGAACATAAATTGTGCTATAGATGAAGACTGAAGCTTGGAATGATGCCTGGATGTGGAATATGCAGCTCACTATTCTCTCTTGAGTAGGCACTCAAAGGCCCTCGAGGATGAGTGTGGCATTCCTGCTCGTGAACACCCTTGTACTAAACAGTAGAGCAAACCATGATAAACAACAAAAGCATGCTTAGAAATGTCTCTTGAAAAATCCAGATCTAAGAAGGTCAAAAAAAATAATCATCTAACATGCCTTCTATGGCTACCTTTCCCTTCCTTATATGCATTGTGAGCCTTCTCACCTTGGGTCCCACTCATTAAAGACACTACTCTCATGGAGAATATCTCCCATTAACTCTGCATTGTTGCACATTGATGATCCACTCTCTCTATACCAACGTTGTTGATTTGGTCAACATTGACCTTGTCCACATGATTTTTCCCCTATTCACACATGGATTTGATTTATCCAGCTATCATGATGATCCCTTTTCATAGTAAGAGGGATTTTATTCCTACTAAAGAGATTTATGGATCTCCCTACCCACTTATTCATTTATATAAAAGACAAAAGAAAAAATGAATATTCCAATTATCTGCATGTTAATTTAGGAATATTACACACAAATTCCTGATGATGAATGGAAGCTTAGAATAACCTTCCCAGAGTAGGAACTTGAAGTCCCCTGTGGGTAAGGGTGGGATTCCCACTCAGGAACACCCCATGCTAAACAACACTACAGACTTAGCTAAATAACTTAAGCGTGCTTTGGAATATCAAATGAAAATTTCAGATCTAAACAGCTCCCAAATTAATAATACTTAAAATTCTCCCTTCTAATGCTGCCTCATCTTACTTATATGCTTTGTGAGCCTTCCCATGCCTTGGACCACCTTATAACTACGTCACAAATGTGGACAAAGGTCTGCATGTTGACTGTGTTGTCTCTCCATGATCTCCATGATCTCTGCATTTAGTGTTCACCCTCTCCATTATGTGTGCACTAATGCAACATTTCCTCCATCATCTATTCATTTATTTCTCTATGATCTTAATTTGATTCTTACTTGATCTTATTTCACTCATTCATCTCTCCATGTTCTTTCTTATTAATTATGTTTGATCCCCACTCCTTAATTCATTAATAATATTCTCCATTGTTCCATGATGTAGTTTTAATAGCTAAATAACCATGTTCACATTCTTAGGAGTGGATTTATTCATCTTAAGGGGTTATGAGTCCCTCCACCCATTTATTTTCTTAGTTAACCAAGATAAGTAAGAAGTCTAATATTCCAATAAATAGATATAAAATTTGGAATATTACAATCCTCCCTGCCAAAATGTTGCTTTTCCTCAAGCAACTGCAAAAGTAGATCCTCCAATCATCTATCCCCTTCCAAATGGCATCCTTGCAAGGAAGGCCTCCCCTTCTACTGCATTGTGTTATGCATGTCCATATCCAAAGTTGCCTCTCCAGAATGTCTAGAGTGACCACCAGCTGTGTAGTTAGATTTCCCTCATCTTCATTGAAGTTCCAAGTGACAACCACATGTTTTCCAAAATCATCATCAATACATGAGATACATGAAATGAAGTGGTTCCTCCCACAAAATGAAAGCCCCAATTCACAAAATATTTCTCCATCCCATGCTTCATGAAGTAGACTATGTCTCTCCATGTTTTCATCTTTACCCCTGTTGGCCTTCTTGGATCCAAGAATCATCCCAAAATTGTGCAAGATAAGATGTAGAGACATATGGGTAGACAAAAAAGATGTCAAACCATATTCTCCCAATGGAACCCATTGCAGCAAAGCTTCTTGCTGCCACACCATACCATCATCATACCATGTGGGTTGGCCATATTCTCTCAAGAGAAGCCACTGCATCAAAGCATCTATCTCCCCCACCACATCATCATCATACCAAGTATGGTGTCCATACTCTCCCATTAGAACCCATCGAAGGAATGCCTCTTGTTGTTATCCTCCATCATTACCATGCAAAGTAGGGGAATATTTCAAGCCAAACTCTCCCAAGAGTAACCATAGCAACAATATCTCTTGTTGCCTCTTCACATCATCATGTGGATCATTGAGCAACAACATACTGATTGACATGTGGAATGTCATATCAGCCCAATACAAACAAACTCCATTATTACACATCATGAGAGTGTTATTCCATGTTCCAAACAAGACAAAACACATAGACTCATCGGAGATGTCATGTGATGACCAAACTCTCTCAACAACAACCAAAGTAACCTGCCTTCTTCTGCCACATTCTGTCATTGATATGCAATGCATGGGTCAAAGAAATATGTTCCATTGGGTATTAACCATAATAAACCAAGAGAAGCTAGCGTAGCCATGCCTCTTCCTTCATTACATTAGTGTTGTGAAAGACATGGATCATGGAAATGTGTGATGTTGGGTAGTAGTCATACTCACCCAAGAGCAACCAGCGTAGCCAAGATTCTTGTTGGCCTGTATCATATCTCTACAAGTGGCCTTGCAACCCCTTTCTCCACATCAACATCCATTCATCCCAATGTGGGTGATGAATCTCATTCTGCATAAACTTGGTATCCTCCCATTGTAGGACACCAACCTCCTCAAAATTTTGAAAATATTTTCACTCCATGATATGTTGAAGTGCACCTCTCGTGAGATCTATCCATGAGATTCTTTCATCATTTTCCCTTTGAATCCCATAAGGTTTTAAATATGTTGTAGGTAGAATTTTATCTTTGAGATGTGAGATTCTCAATGAGAAAGTGTCATCATGGAAAGGAAAAAGGTTGCCCATCTCAAGATGTCTACCATCTATCATCTACCTCTCCAATTCTTCATGAGTGAAGCTGCCATTGGAATGCTCCAATAATGAATGGGTCCTCTTCTCATCACTCTTGTTGATTGACATCGTTGTTGATCTCGATGAAGATGAATCTACTGTCTCATGAAAAGGAACAATGTTGAACTCATAGCCCGACATTTTACATAGGATTTTTCTCATCCCATATTCTGAAAATCCACACTTCAACTCAAAGGGTTTAGTGTAGCTCAACAATGACAAAATATGATAGCTCTTCATATTTTCCTTAATAAAATCAAGGGTCCTTTGCGCAGTGATAGGTTTCTGCCTCAAATCAACATGTTGCTTTAATCCTTGGTTATACAATGGCCCTGATGGCATGTCCCCACAAGCTTCAATAAGAGGTACTGAAACAATATGGGATGGAAATGATTGCAAACCTTGGACCAACTAATGTTTGGGAACATCTTGTAAGACCAAAAGAGTTACTTCAACCGGTGCAATGGTCTCTCCAACTACTGGTGAGAGTGATGGTTTATCTTCTATCAACGTACCAACACTGGAATCTACCTCCTCTTCCTTGGGCATATCCTGAATCATACATGGGACCCTATATGTCAAGAGCCTAAGACTACCTTGCAGAGATGAAAGTATCTCAAGTACTTCTATAGCTGGTGTTGAATGTAGTGACTCTTTTTCCTGAGTGACATTAAAGACATTCTCCCTTGGTGTTAGGTCCCTATATTACTAGTGTGGTCTCTTATTATGTTAGTATAGCCCCCCTTATTGTTATTTTTTTAACCCCCTAACCCATGTATTGTTATTGTTGTGCCCTTACATTATTATTGTTAGGTCGGCTAGGATTACATTGTGGCCCCATAGACTCCTATATATAGAGAGGAGTTTTTTTAATTTGTATCATCCAAGAATTTTTCATTCATGTAACATATTGGAGGTTTCCCCTTCAAAGAGGATTATTTATAAAGCATTGATATCTCTTTTCTTCTAGTTTTGCAGCTAGTTTCCCAAAAATTGGTATTAGAGCTTTTGATTCTAGGGTTTTGCTGCTCCAAAAAGGTCATCGTGGAATTTTCACTATAAATATTTTTCTATGAAGTTTCAAAACCTAAACGTGTTATAGCATGAAGCTGAAATATTGAGGAAAATCATTGCAAAATTTCAGATCTTGGTTCACAATATTTTCAAAGATATGGTCTGTGAAAGTTAGGGAATTTTGCAGGCTCTTGAATTTAACCTAAACAGGTCATCGCAGAATTATCACTATAAATTTTTTTCTATGAGGGCTCGGAAGCTGAAATTTTCACAGAGCGAAGCCAAAATCCTAAGGAAACTTTTGTAAACATTTTAGATCTTGGTTCACAACATTTTGTGATATATGATCTATGGAAGGTAGGATTGTTTCAGGCTCCCGAATTTCATCTCAAAGAGGTGACCATGGGAAAAACGTCATAACTCTCTATCTGAGTGTGAGATTTGGATTCTCTAAAAAGTGGCCACAATTGCACAGACTTTAGTTGTTTTCATATCAATTTTAGAGCTGAAGGAGAAAACAGTGACACGTTTCAAGTCTTACAACTTCACTCTATTGAACCAGTCCATAATTAGGTCATCGTGGGAGATTTGGCATAACATTGTCTTGAAGAATCCAAATCAGGTTAGACCTATGGTATTCGAAGGAAGATTCAGAGGGCTACTGTAGGGATTAACTTCAGATATTGAAGATCTTAAATCGTACAGATAATTCAGTTTCAATATCGAGCTTCTTAAAAGAAAGAAAAATGTGTGTATTTTTTTTTGAATTACATAAGTCTCGTTTCAAAAAAAAATTACTTTGAATTTATTCCAAGGGAATATTGAATAATAGATATCAGTATTGGGTTCTAAAATTCCCCCAAAAAAGAATTCAACACCCATTAAGCCTTCAGAAGGCTCTACTACGACTCATGAAGACGAAGAAACACAACATGAGATATCAAAATTACAAGAGCAAGTGCACCAAATTTCGCTATCACAAAGAGAAAAAAAAAATGAAATTGAACTTCTAAATAAAGGCGTGGAAACTAAGATGGATGGTTTGAAGAAAGGTGTGAAAGCTAAGATGAATAGTTTGGAATCTAAGATAGATGGCATGGAAGTGGGAATAAAAGCTAAAATGGATGGCATGGAAGCTAAGATCGATGAAAAAATGAAAGACAACATGGAAAACATGAAGAATGATTTGGAAAGGTTGATACAATAAATGTTTCCTCATGGAGAAAAGATAGTAGAGGAAACTCATGATGAGAAAAAAATAAATTTTAATCGTGATTTCATAAACTCTAATATTAGATGGAAGAACCACAATATTCCAAAGACGGATATGAGGAAGTTTTATGGCAAGGATCCCATAACATGGATACTACAGATGGAGCAATATTTTGATCTCAATAATGTGAAAAACACATAAAAGTTACGCATTGCAACTTTACATTTAGAACAAAATACATTTGTATGGTATCGATGGATTTTCTCCCGTAAAAAAAATTTCACTTGGTCAATTTTTACAAAGGAAATGATAGCACATTATGAGGATACAAAAAGCAACACCTTCTTTAGCCAACTGATAAATCTCAAACCAAAGGGTTTAGTGGTGGAGCACATTGAGGACTTCCAAAAATTTAATATAACGGTAATTGATATTCCAGAGGAACACAAGATTGATGTATTCATAGGGACTTTAAAGGATAACATCCAACATGAAGTTCACAGTTGGGAACCTAATTCATTGGAAAAGGCATTCAGGTTGGCAAGAAAAATTGAATGTAAAATTATGGCAACAAGGAAGCCTACCACTCACATATATAAAGATGGAAGTGTTGCTACTCCTAGACTTCCATAACCTACAAGGTTGACACCACAAAAATTGGAAGAAGAAAGAGCAAAAGGGCTTTGCTACAGTTGTGATAGCAAATAGACTAAAGGTCATAAGTGTGCTGAGAATAAATTATTTTACATAGATTGTGAAGAGGAAGAAGAAGATATAAACTAGAAACCAACCCTAGAAGAGGAAGAAATGAGTCTAAACATATCGTGTAATGCATTGGAAAGAATTACCACTCCTCAAACTCTCAAGATAGAAGGACATATAAAGAAGAAAAAGGTAATAATGTTGATTGATTTAGGTAGTACCCATAATTTTATTCATTATAAGGTAGCCAAGGAATTGAATTTTTTCCTATACCCAGCACCAGAATGTCAAGCGATGGTTGCAAATGGAGGAACTATAAATCTATCTAGAAAATTCCATAATATCAAGCTAACCATGGGGGGATATGTATTGAATAGTCCAATACTTTCCATTCCTATGGGAGGTGTTGATGTTGTACTAGGAGTACGATGGTTACAATCTTTGGGGATGGTAGCTTTTAATTTTCAAGAACTTTTCTTGAAAATTTTTTTAGAAGGAAAGGAAGTCGAATTACGGGGTATCGCAGGGAAGTCGACAAATATAATAAGCTCTAATTTCATGACAAAGCTTCCGAATAAAGAACAATGAGGCGTAATTGCAAAATTATGCTCAGTAGAAGCTCCAACATCAAAATCATCTATTTCTGCAGATCTCCAAAATGTCTTGGAAAATAATTCCAAGGTGTTTGAAACTCCCAAAGGACTCCCACCTATTCATGATCATGATCATGTTATTCATTTGATTCCGGGAAGTGTTCCTCCAAACCTCAGGCCTTATCGATCTCCTTATGTCGAAAAGAGTGAAATTGAACGTATGATTGCATAAATGTTAGAGGCTGGTATAATTCAACCAAGTCAAAGTTCTTTCTCTACTCCAGTAGTATTGGTGCACAAAAAGGATGGATCATAGTGCATGTGTTCGGATTATAGGGAACTCAATAAGCTCACCATTAAAGATAAATTTCCCATTCCTGTGATTGATGAATTATTGGATGAACTATATGGAGAAACTTATTTTACCAAGTTGGATCTTCGTTCAGGATATCATCAAATTAGAATGAAGACTGAAGATATTATGAAAGCAACATTTCGAACTCATGAGGGTCATTATGAATTTTTGTTCATGCCTTTTGGCCTTACCAATGCACATTCTACATTTCAAGGGTTGATGAATTCCATATTCAAACCCTTCCTTAGAAAATTTGTGCTAGTATTTTTTGACGATATACTAATCTACAGTAGGTCTTGGAAGGATCATGTTCAACATGTCGATAGGGTGCTCAAACTATTGCAAGAGAAATAATTATATGAAAAAACATCCAAATATTTATTTGGAGTACAAGAGGTGGAATATCTGGGTCATATTATATCTCACGAGGGTGTTAAGGTAGACCCTAACAAAATTAAAGCCATTAAGGAATGGAAAGTCCCCACAACCATAAAGTAGTTGCAAGGATTTTTCAGGTTAACAAGGTATTATCACAAGTTTGTTAAGAATTATGGGAAAATAGCAGCACCTCTAACAACATTATTGAAAAAATATGCATTTTCATGGACTCCTAAAGCAACTAAGGCATTTGAACATTTTAAAGAGGAAATGTTCCTAGCATCGATATTAGCTACGCCAGAATTCACAAAAACCTTTATTGTGGAATGTGATGCCACAAGAAATGGAATTGGTGGTATTTTAATGCAAGAAGGAAGATCCATTGCTTTTGAAAGTCGTCCAATCAAAGGAAAGTATTTACAAAAAGCTATTTATGAGAAGGAAATGTTAGCAATACTACATGCACTAAAGAAATGGCAACCTTACCTAATGGGAAGACACTTCAAGGTAAAAACTTATCATGATAGTCTTAAACACTTTTTGGAACAAAGACTATCATCAGAAGAGTAGCAAAAATGGGTCACAAAGATGTTGGGTTATGAATTTGAAATAATGTACAAAAAGGGAAGCTAAATGTTGTTGCAGATGCACTCTCTAGAAAGAATGAAGAGGTGGAAGCATTTCTTTGTTCCATTTCTATTATCCAACCAGATTGGATAACTGAAGCAAGGGATGAATGGAATAAGGACAAAGAAGTGTGGGCACTCATTCAAAAGTTGCAACAAGATCCTAGTACATTAGATACATTTAGTTGGAAAAATGATTCCTTATGGTACAAAGATCGCTTATATATTTGTAATAATTCCCAACTAAAACAAAATATTCTTTTGGAATTGCACACTTCTCCTTTAGGAGGACACTCAGTATTTTTAAAAACTTACCACAAGGTGAAGAAAGAATTTTTTTGGGATGGCCTTAAATATGATATTCAAAAGTTTGTGGCAGAATGTTTGGTTTTCCAACAAATTAAAGTTGAGACAATTAAGACCCTAGGTCTTCTACAACCTTTATCCATTCCAAGTCAACATTGGGAGGAGATTTCAATGGGTTTTATCATAGGTTTACCTAAGTCGAAAGGAAAGAGTGTCATCACGGTGGTAGTTGATAGAATTACCAAGTATGCACACTTTTGTTCATTATCTCATTCATTTAAAGCAAATACAATTGCTACTACATTTATGGGCACAATTCAAAAGATACATGGAAACCCAAAGGTAATTGTGAGTGACAAAGATCCCATTTTTACTGGAAATTTTGGACGGAGTTATTTTATTGTTTGGGTACTCAATTAGCTCATAGCTCATCTTATCATCCTCAATCTGATGGTCAAACTAAGATATTTAATAAATGTTTGCAAGGACATCTTCGTTGTTTTGTATCTAATAAACAAACACAATGGATCAAGTGGTTACCTCTTGCTGAATGGTGGTATAGCACTTCCTTCCATACTGCAGCAAAAATGACCCCATTTATGGCACTTTATGGATATCATTGTTGCGGCCCTTGTTTTGAATACTTGTTTTGAATATTTTGAATTTTGATTAAAGAACGGCTTTTTGGGGGTTACGGAATGACACATGGCAGCCACAATCAAGTCACAACTACGGTGAGTAGCGGAGTTACCGAAGTTTCTAGGGAACAGGTAGATAGCTAAATAAAGTAGATGTATGAGTGCAAACGAAGAGAATATACAACAGAAAACAGACAGAAGAACACACAGACAACAAGAGAAAAGCCGGAAGCAGCTGAAGAAGAACACAAGAGGAACTAACAGTTGTGATGGCGGGGGAATAAATAGTCGTCACCTGACTGAAGGAAGGGATGAATGTAGAGTGACTGAAGGAGATCGAGTGGATGCTGCAGAGGGAACCCAGGTTGAGCATGATATCTATGTAGTTTCTAGGTTTCTCTTACCTACCTTTCTGTTCTATAAGATGTTTGCAACAGACTTGTAAGCTATTCCTGTGAAAGCAATGTAACTGAGGGCTTGGTTGAAGATTATCAATATACTTGTAGGTTCTTGTCTTATTGTGTGAGTCACGTGCATGCATGATGGTTGTGATGACTTAAAATTTTATTTTCTTAACTCCTGTACACTCTCTAATTGTTCTTGCGTATACAATGATGTTTATGAAATCAATTCTATGTTAATCATGAGTTGCAGATCCTTTTCCCGCTATGGATCTATTCCCCTTCTACATGTGGTCGTGGCACGCCTCAGGTGAGACTCTCTACTCTACAGAGTAGGGTGAAAATGCCGGTGTGGTTCTAGACTACAATGGATTCCCTTGTTGGCCCTAACCCCTAAACCTGGGTCTTGGCTGCGAGACCTGTTTCTTTGCCAAAAAATGGTTCCATTGCCGGGACCTGCATGTCATGAGGGGAACTAGATCATGGTATTGAGGGTCTTTAAAGGAGAGATACGGATATGATGGGATAACCATCTGGACCAGTTCATTGCTCAACAAGCGGAGTTGGTGAATCGAAAGGAAAGGGTGTTCAAGGATCTCATCCTTTTCTCAGATTCTGTCAGTGATACCTACGAGATCATCTAGGGAAAATTCCCTATAGACCTCTATAATTGGTTGTGGAGGTTTTTATCACCTAAATTGGACCCCAGGCTGAAAAGGAAAAACAGGGTAACAACTAAACCACGCTTAGCCTTGTAGCTAGCCCTACAAGGATAGGAGAGGGCTCTCTCCATAAAGGAATATTCAATGGAACACAATAAATGGACTGATATTAGGCTAGATAAAAAGATGGGGAAAAGGTTTTAATAAAATGAATGAATGAATTTCAGGGATGTGTGGGATAAAAGGGACAGTTGAAACCGAGAATTAAATCAGGACACAAGGTATTTCATGGGGCAAGATAGGCAGGAAACTTAGCAATTAAAATTTAATGAGGATGGGATGAAAGACTGGTGAGGAGATGAAAAGAGCACAATAAATGGATCCTTTTCAAACAGAAGAAAAATACAGAATATGAATGATTTCCCAAGGTAGAGCATATAAAATGGATTCTACCTTTCTGTCTTGAAAGCATTCAAAAGGAAATGTTTATGGATGAATGAAACACATAGCAATTCACATATGAAACAAAGAATAAAAGCAAATGCTAGCTCTCATACCACATGGATCCCACAAATCAGAGCTGCATCTCTTATTAATTCCTTTCAAAATGTATAATGTAGCGTAGAGATGTTCTTCCACACTATTACCCTACTTTCTGAGTTACCGACTTCAGACTTTAAAACCTCTGAATCCGACTGCTTTCAAATGATTTACAATTAAAATAAATAGGCTGAAATGTGGGAAAATAGATCGATGAAAGGAGGGAGCTGTTTGACAACATCAACAACAGAAATCTAGACAACCAACAATCTGTCCTAAAGAAAGAACAACATTACATTATTCCATTTTAAATTCGTTGATAACCAATGGGAAGGCGAAACCTATAGCATGGATCGCTTTGAATCATAATAGAAGATGTGACAGTTACAACTTTGTTTCAGCCTCTGACTGTTAGGTTCCATATGTCATTTTGAAGAAAACTGACCTTTATAAATGCTGTTGAAATGGAAATGAAATGAAATAATTTCTTACGTGAAGGGGAAAAGGTAATTTTAATGGGAAAAGGGGAGGGAGATGGGGTCCACATTATAATCGCAATCGCAATATCAGAGGGGGGAGGTGAAATACATATGGGAAATTCTGATGCCAATGGGCCGATTGAATTTGAGCCGTCGGATCGGCGGGGAAAATAGACGATGGGGAGATCAATCGGGGGTTTTTGCAATCAGAGGAGAAGATTGGGTGATCGGAAGAAGAGTTGCGATCGGATGAGTGTTGAGATTGAAATGTTCCGATTGGCGGAGGACTGGCAGATCGGAAGAAGAAGATCAACGGTTGTGGGTTAATCAGGAGTGTTTCAATCGGGGGTCTGCAATTGGGAGGGAGTTCAATCAGAGAATGTTGTGATCAATCGGATTGGGGACTGTTGCGATTGATCGGATGAGGTGCTATGATCAGCGGATCAGAAGATGGTGCGATTGGTGGATTGGAGGATGGTGCGATTGGCAGATCAGAGCATTCAAATAAACTTTGCGATGCGATCGGGGCGAAAGGTTTGCGATTGCAATGGGAAGAGGGGGGTTTATAACGTAAAACTTTATTATAAAGTTTTATTATAAAGCATGGTGGGGAAGTGGTTTGGGAATGGTGGGGGGGTATATATATATGAACCTTCGAAATGTTTATCATAAGGTTTTCAACGGGGGATGGAGGGGAAGTGGCTTGGGATCGGATTTAATATAATAATGTGATTTTATAATCGAAAAGGGAAAAAGGGAATTTTTTAAGGGAAATATTAAAACTTTAATAACACAAAGTTTAAAGGAAAAATAGGAAATAGGGGGTATATGAGGATATAGGGACTTTTACTTCACTTAAGCATGAATTTCAATCCAGAAGTCAGTTTTGAGAGTGTAGTATACCATTGGAAAGCCCTTTCCAAGATCTTTCTGATGGATCTACTTGGAGGATGATTTGGAATTGAAGATGATGTGGAAAACCTCTCTAAAAGAAGGGACATCACTTTGCGGAGAAAAGAACTTCTGAATTGCGACTTTGAGCTTATTTGGCTTCCTCATGACCTTGCTGATATTATTGGCATTTGAATCATTAACTTGACCATGGTGAGACCTTAGCAACTAATGAGACCCGTCCTATGGCCTAATGACATGATTTGAGAGTGAAAGTGACTCATGACTAAATACCATAGAGAGGAGAATCAGCAAGTACCTCATGAGGGAAAACTAATAAAAAATTACTACCATCAATGAATCCACGACCTAGCGGAATGGTGAAATTTATTCGGTATGAGACACCTAATATGAAAATGCAAAAGAGAGGTTTTGATTACTGATGGCAGTATGACTAGACTGACACTAACATCGGCTCCAATGGGGATGGTAGCTCCTTGGAGGTGCCAAGAACACCGTAGACCAAGTAGCCTTATCCATTAGGCATGAAGTTAATAGCTAAAAACCAAACTAAATATTGGAAGAAACTTGACCCAACAAACTGACTCAAAAGTGACTCAAAGCTAACCTAGAAAAAAATTAACATTTGAAGCTTTGATGGCAGTATATGACCAAGACTTGAGGTTTCAAATCTTGATGATAACCACCCGTGTTTCTGGAAGGCCAAGTATCATCAGGCTATATCAAAATGCCAGTGTAACCAATCAAGCAGATGCCTCCTTTGATGATCATATCCTCTAGTCAACAATAGGTACTTGTAACTGGGCATCCAAAAGTATGGTTGGCCATGATCTCCTTCATCACTGAATAATGCAATAATTACCTTCACTACTGACTGCAATAAACTTGCCACTGGATCCTGAAAAACATGAGGATTGGCCTCCTGCTGAAGGAACAAGCTATCTTTTTCTCTTGATTCTGATCTTCCTTCACAATGTACCTCAGTAAGAGTGTGTTCTCGGTCTTTAAAAAATTATGAACAAGTAATTCTGAACAATTAGGTGAGAATATTTCCTCTTGAAAAAATATTTCAAAGAATGAGACATAGGAAGAAGAATATAAATGGCAGTCAGGAACGCTCTGATCTTCTGTAATCTGAATACATTGTTCTTCATATGATATGGCAACCATATTTTCATGTTTCTCATCATATTCATCAGTCATAAGAGAAGAAACTTCAGATTATTCTTGAGATCCAACACTGTCATTTCTATCATCTACCATAAATTCATCCAAAGAAACTCTTTCACTTACTTGAACAAAGATATCATCTCACTCTTCATTAAGAGAATGGATGACCTTCTTGTGAAGATCTAGCTCTAATGGGATGAGCGTGTTTAGATCTATAACTATGTTTTCTTCGTTTGAGGCGTCCTTAACAATAGAGCACTCTTTTATGGGACCCGGAACAACGTATTCTTCCTCATCACATTTTAACTCTAGATCTGGCTTAACTTTATCACTATGTGACATTGGAACATCCTTTAGCGTCATCTCATCCTTTATTTCAATCAGATTCTAAATAAAACCTCTTCTTTCATCATTTTCAACTGTACAAAGATCTTCAACTTGCTGATCTTGATAAATATCCTCTAATATTTCTGTGTGTTGCTGAAATGGATTTTCATACAGTGCTTCCATGATTTCTTCATCCATGAATTCATCATCTCTATAAAAATTCTCAAGATTTTCAATGAAACTGTTGACATGTTTGCAACAGTTCTGAACTAACATTAAAGACGGACAAGATTCTCTGTACCTTTCAAAGAATATGGTATGAAAGTCTTTTAAACCATAAATACAAGCAGGGGGAAAACTTTCATACCATGATCGAGCTTCATCTTCCAGAGTAGCCATAAACAGCTTCATCAAACAATCTTCAGGTAAATCGATCTTTAATTTATGCACATGGATGTGGAATTTCACCAGATGGAGAGGAGCATCATTACCTTTCACATTTTTGAACATAGGAAAATTCCTTTGCCAATCTACTTTGGGCATTTTATTTGGGAAACCTAGAATATGATCTCAGATCATGGGAGCATACCTTCTTGAAATGCTTTCCATCTTAAAATATTTAAAGCTATTGATCTTCCTGCAGTGGAGTCACCATGAAGCAACGATTTCTGGATTTTCCAGTGAATGGAGATGCCAGGTGAATGATTCATCCTTTATATATATCCAACTGTTGTTCACCATCAACAATCAGATCTAAACTTTTTCATTCTTTACCGGGGAGGATATGCTCTACTGTTTCAAACAAATTACGTCTCCATTGGAGTCGCCAGAGATGTTAGCACCTGAATTGGACCCCAGGCTAAAAAGGAAAAACAGGGTAACAACTAAACCACGTTCAGCCTTGTAGCTAGCCCTACAAGGACAGGAGAGGGCTCTCTTCCTAAAGGAATATTCAATGGAACACAATAAATGGACTGATATTAGGCTAGATAAAATGATGGGAAAATGTTTTAATAAAATGAATGAATGAATTTCAGGGATGTGTGGGATAAAAGGGACAGTTGAAACTGGGAATTAAATCAGGACACAGGGTATTTCATGGGGCAAGATAGGAAGGAAACTTAGCAATTAAAATTTAATGAGGATGGGATGAAAGACTGGTGAGTAGCTGAAAAGGGCCCAATAAATGGATCCTTTTCAAACAGAAGAAAAATACAGAATATGAATGGTTTCCCAAGGCAGAGCATATAAAATGGATTCTACCTTTCTATCTTGAAAGCATTCAAAATGAAATGTTTATGGATGAATGAAAAACATAACAATTCACATATGAAACAAAGAAGAAAAACAAATGCTAACTCTCATATCACATGGATCCTACAAATCAGAGCTACATCTCTTATTAATTTCTGTCAAACTGTACAATGTAGCGTAGAGATGTTCTTCAACACTATTCCCCTACTTTCTAAGTTACAGAATTTAGACTTTCAGACCTTTGAATCCGATTACTTTCAAATGATTTACAATTACAATAAATAGGCTGAAATGTGGGAAAACAGATCGACGAAAGGAGGGAGCTGTTTGACAGCATCAACAACGAAAATCTATAGAGCCAACAATATATCCTAAATAAAGAAAAGCGTTACATTATTCCACTTTAAATTCACTAATAACCAATGGGAAGGCGAAACCTATAGCGTGGATCCCTTTGAATCATAACAGAAGATGTGACGGTTAAAACTTTGTTTCAACCTCTGACTGTTGCATTCCATATGCTAGTTTGAAGAAAAATAACCTTTATAAATGCTGTTGAAATGGAAATGAAATGAAATAATTCCTTACGTGAAGGGGAAAAGGTAATTTTAATGGGAAAAGGGGAGGGAGATGGGGTCCACATTATAATCGCAATCGCAATATCAGAGGGGGGAGGTGAAATACATATGGGAAATGCCGATGCCAATGGGCCGATTAACTTTGAGCCGTCAGATCGGTGGGGAAAATCGATGGTGGGGAGATCAATCAGGGGTTGTTGCGATCGGAGGAGAAGATCGGGTGATCGGAAGAAGAGTTTCGATCGAAGGATCTTACAATCATGGGAGTGTTGCGATTGAAATGTTCCGATTGGAGGAGGACTGTTAGATCGGAAGAAGAAGATTGACGGTTGTGGGTTAATCGGGAGTGTTTCAATCGGGGGTCTGCAATTGGGAGGGAGTTAAATCAGAGAATGTTGCGATCAATCGGATCAGGGACTGTTGTGATTGATTGGACAAGGGGTTGTGATCAGTGGATTAGAGGATGGTGCAATTGGCGGATCAGAGGATGGTGCGATTGGCAGATCGGAGCATTCAAATAAACTTTGCAATGCGATCGGGGGGAAAGGTTTGCGATTGTGATGGGAAGTGGGGGGTTTATAACATAAAACTTTATTATAATTTTTTACTATAAAGCATGGTGGGGAAGTGGTTTGGGAATGGAGGGGGGGTATATATATATATGAACCTTCGAAATGTTTATCATAAGGTTTTCAACGGGGGATGGAGGGGAAGTGGTTTGGGATTGGATTTAATATAATAATGCGACCTTATAATCAAAAAGGGAAAAAGGGAATTTTTTAAGTGAAATATTATAACTTTAATAACAAAAAGTTTAAAGGAAAAATAGGAAATAGGGGGTATATGAGCATATAGGGACTTTTACTTCACTTAAGCATGAATTTCAATCCAGAAGTTAGTTTTGAGAGTGTAATATACCATTGGAAAGCTCTTTCCGAGCTCTTTCTGATGGATCTGCTTGGAGGATGATTTGGCACTGAAGATGCTGTGGAAAACTTCTCTGAAATCAGGGACATCACTTTGCAGAGAAAACAACTTCTGAATTGAGACTTTGAGTTTATTTGGCTTCCTCATGACCTTGCTGATATTATTGACATTTGACTCATTAACTTGACCATGGTGAGACCTTAGAAACTAATGAGACCCATCCTATGGCCTACTGACATTATTTGAGAGTGAAAGTGACTCATGACTGAATACCATAGAGAGGATAATCAGCAAGTACCTCATGAGGGAAACTGATAAAAAATTACTACCATCAATGAATCCATGACCTAGCAGAATGGTGAAATTTATTCGGTATGAGACACCTAATATGAAAATGCAAAAGATCAGTTTTGATCACTGATGGTAGTATGACTAGACTGACACTAACAGAGGTTACAGATGAAGGTGCCTAGGGAAAACTCGTGGAAGGTAAAATGCAAGTGGGCGCATGGGGATCTGGTGGCTCTACATCGGTTAGATACTGGGTTGACCCGTGCGGTGGATTTTTGGGTAGAGACCACTTTAGATGGATATATTGTGGAGTTTTCTGCAGAGTGTTACCAATCCTTCTCAAAGGTTGAAGCTATCTTCTGCTCTAGACTAAGAGGGAAGCTGCTTAAGGATATTTCGTTGTGGATTAAGGCCCTGATGGTGGATGAGGGGCTGATGGAATTTCAAAAGGCGAGCATGGAAGCGTAAACCTCCAGTGCTGGGTGAAGGGTTGAAGGGACAAATGCTACATGAAGTGTGAAGCGGGGAGTGGGGGATGGATGTTGAGGCTGCAAGGAGGTTGAGGGAGTGACATGCACATCGACGGGTACAAATCGTCGATAGGTTGCGAGAAACGATGATGCGGGAGCTAATACAATGGGAAAACAATAGGAAGAATCCAGAGGAGGAGCCTCAAAGGATAGGAATTATGGACACTTAGGAAGATACCCTGGAAAGGGAAGGGACCACTGTGGGAGTGTGGCAAGTGCATGGGAGCCCAACTAAGAGGGAAAGGGAGACGACGAATGACGAAGATGATGCAGGTGTGCAGCCCGAAGAAAGTTCCTATGGATAATAGTATGTCGTGATGCAGCAGTTGTTTCAAGAGCGGATGTCATTCATATCTGCAGGCACCCCTACTTCCAAAAATTTTCACAGCAAGGATCCCTACCTTCCCCTGGTACTCTATCAACCTTTAAGTAATATTTTCGTTAAGTTACGAGCATTGAGTCAATTGCACAGCAGTCCATTGTCGACAGCGACACACGTTAATAGCAGCGTCACTAGTAGTATTGCATTCCCCAGTGGAACAGTCACACAACCAGGACCCGGAGGATTTTTCCTAGTCAACCCTCCGCAAGTAAATATGGTTGGTTCATTCACCTGGTATCCTGAATTCTCTGGCTGAGGCAAGGATGATGTAGATCAACACTGGTATCTCTGCGAAGCCATATGGAGGGCTCAGCAGATGCCAGACGCGGGGAAGTTAATAGAGTTCCAAACCACACTCAGATAAAGGGCTCTGCGATGGTTTATCAAGTGGTCCGAGGCCCATACTAATCCAGTAATCGCGGACGTTAAGCGGGATTTTGTACGGGAATTTAAACTTCCCTAAATGGACCCGCAGGGTCTGTCCGAGCTCTGGGAGATTAAGCAGAAAGAAGGAGAGACTGCATGGGAGCTGATGCATTGATTCAAGGATGCGATTAGGAAACTCAGTTACTCGATCGACCCAAACCATCAGAGGGACTAGTTCATCAAGGCTCTGCTTCCCTTGACATGAACCCCCCTCACCCAACAGAAGATTGACAACTTGCAGGATGCTTTGGAATAGGCCATGAAGATAGAGGTCATGGTGGGCTACCCTCAAGAATATCGGGGAGGGCTGGCCCTGCAGGATCCTTCCTTGGTGGGATTTCAGCATTAGATCGCTAGTCTGACTGAAAAGCTCAAGGATATGTAGCCTATAAGACCAGCCAGGTCGAACGTTTGGTGCACTCACTGCCTTGTTGAATGCCACGTCACAACTAAGTGTCCTCGACTGCATGGCACGGGTGTGGGACCCTCTGTTGCGGCCATCCAGGGGGGTCCACCCATGGGGGGTGGCACGATGATGAATCCGCAGGGGGTATACCAACTGTAACACCCTTATGCGGGGTTCCCATCTCAACCAAACCCAACTGCCACGAAATATTGCGAGATTTTTTGGACGATGGGGCATCAACCTTGGATGTGCCCAATACTACAAAAGTACTCCAATGTCCCAAAAAATGTATACTGTGAGTTTTGTGCTTCCAGGACTCACAACACTGAGCAGTGCAGGGCTCTCGACGCACTCGCGGACCGGTTGGACCGACCCTCCTATAGGGTGAACGATGCTTCCAGGGGAAGAAGAGGCGGTATGCGCAGAGGCTGCAAAGGGGACGAGGTTCGGTGAAATTCTACAACTGTAACCAGGAGGGTCACGTGGCTTGGGAATGTCCCCTTCCTCGACAACCTTGGTGTTCCCAGTGCCGTGTAAATTCCCATGCAACCGAGGACTGTCCCGAACTCATCAAGAAGTGGGAGGAATGGGCACGGTAGAGGGGCATGAATTTGGTAAACTCTGAACCTCAAGGAACCGCGACCCCGGCCATGCAGAATGTTGTGTTACAAGTCAAAATACCTCCTCATCAGCTCAGAGGTGAAGAAAAATATGGAAGAAGTACAAAGACCTAAATTAAACCTATTTCTGCCAGGGTAACGCCTATACAGAATAGAACAAGAGCGTTATAACGCAGGAAATTAGTACATTGGCCGCGTTAGTGGCTAGGGCAACGCTCTGTTTACACTGGAGGGGAGCGTTACCCATGTTTTAAGTTTGAATTGGGAAAAGAGCATGGAGAATGATTTGAATCTCCGACTTTCCCTCACAAAGGAGTCAGTTCACAAAGGAAACTGCAGAAGCACCAGTTCATTATTGGTCATTTCCATAGAAGACTGAACTCCAAAAGAGGCAAAAGCATGGAGATAAAAGAAACATCTAATCTTTTTCCATTCCAAACTAGTGGAAAGAGAAGGGCAACAATGGCCTTCTCCCTTTCCTATAAGAAGGAGCTGAAGGCTCTTAATTGGAGGTCAAAGGATTGCTCAAGGTTCTTGTATACTTGTGGAATAGAGAATAGTGTGACATTGTGAAGGCCAAGAGTCAAAGAGGCTCCTAGAGAGCTTTTTGACTTGGACTTCTTCACTTGAGAGAGAAGAGAGATTGGGAGACTGAGGAGGGCTTGGTACAACTGATGGTTGTAATCCTCGTTCTTTCAAAATCAATAGAACTATGTTTGTTTTGTCCATTCAATGCTTAATATTGTCATTATTGTTTGAACATTTACCTAGTATGATATGAATGGCTCAGATGTGTATAATCTAGATGTTTATTGTATATTGATTTAATTGATAGGATACTTGTTATATTAGAAATTACGCGGGTGCTTTGACTGATTGCAGGACTCGGATTTGGAGCCGGTGAAGAAGGACTCTTGCTTTGCTGCGCAGCGCTCTCCAAGGGATTCCAAGACTGTCAAAGAGGTAATTCTCTATTGTATTCCTTCAAGTTACTTCAAGCTAATATGAACATGCTCATACCATCTTTGTGAACAGCATAGCTCATCTTACTGTCTACCTCGGGCACCGGAAAGCCCTGAGAGGGATATTAGAAAAACAACAACCCAAGCAGTTTACCCTATAGCAGAATTGGTGACTCCGCTGGGGAATTTCCCCCATATTTTCTGGACTATTTATTCCTTCCTTTCTTCTCTTATTCTCTGTTCAAAGATCCTTTCGACCATTTTTTGATGCCCAGTAGACATACCAAACGCTTGTAGAGTTCAATCCTGTTACTGTCTGGCCAACTGAAGATATTTTCCCTGGTTAACGCGACCTATGCAGGCTATCCAGTGTGTTATATCACGGTCTATGCTTAAATATAGTGCGTTATAACGCTGTATTTTCTCACAGACAGAGCGTTACTCAACCAAAAACCTTGCTGTTCACTGCTGTGACTGTGTTTTAGCTGTAGAGTTTTTTGGCCACCAGTACCTTTCACCGACTGAATCCCTATGCTTGTCTGCTAAACTGGCATTGTTATTTGTTCCTCTTGTTTAGTTAGTGTGCAAAACATTTACTTTTTAAAATAGAAAATATTTTTATTATTTTTCTGCATCTAGCTGAGTTTATTCTGAAAGTTTTAGTTCACAGACTGTTAAAAGAGGTAGATAGAAGTCTGAATCTTCAAAAGTTGAGCTGTGTTATTTACATGTTGGTGCATGGATGATTGAAAAAGAAACCTCTCCCTGTAGAAACACTCTTCATTGAATTTAATATTTAGAGCATGTTTTTCATGGTTTCTTGAGTCAGAGTCTCACTATACTTCATACGCCCATTCCCCCTCCGCAAGACTCATAACAAAGTACACTAAAAATAAAGCGACACTAAAAGCAATCTAATTACTCTTTTTTTGAGCTCACACAAACAATAGTTCAGGCTAGGATCTTGGGTTAGGAAAGTGAGAAAACTACCTAAGATCTCAAAACTTGAAAACTAGAGTCATTAACGAGTGAAATCCTGCTGCACTCACATTATCGGGACCGTTCCTTTACCGGAGCTCAGCGCGAGACAACACTTGGGTGCACTAGAAGGTAGCCCACCTTCGACTGCATCCTGTGGGTGTGTTATATATTGGGGTTCCCTTCGAGGATGTCAAAACTAGATCGGGGATCTAGGTATTCTGCCCATATAGCACACTGTCCTTGACCGTGGACCCCCCTGATGATGTCTATGATTTGAGGTATCCTTAGTGGCCATACTTTTAGGGAATTACACAAGGTGACTGGGACGGGCTATCCTGGTACCTGAAACAGACAGACCCACTCTGTCTTCGGTCTTTAGGAGGGTACTCGTCTTCACGAGAGTGCTTACACCTATCGTCTAAGGTTCGGGCAAAGCTCTAGAGTGACCGTAACTGTAATTTCGACCAACTCTCTCTGTATACTATTGCGATACTAGATTTAATCACCAGTGAACGGTAGTGCTCAGACAGGGCACCTTATTCTGGCTGCTTGCTGATTGTTTTTAGAAAGTCCTTTTTTTTTCTTTTTTTTTTGTTAGGTGTGTGGTTACTGTCATTTGAGACTTCATAATAGATCACAATTTAATAAAATTTGTTAAAATCAAACCGCTCACCGTGGCGTCCCCTAACCCACGCTGTCTGTCTCGACGACAACAAGGTCTACCTCCTCTCAACCTTGAGGAAGAACTGAACCTTGGTGAACCCGGGCCTTCTACGGAAGAGCAGTCTCCTCTGACTAATCTTGATTATCACATAGACCCTTATCAGCCGGAACTCCCGGAGGACCCTTTCACTGAAGGCGTTGTACCTAATTACAATCCTTTGCTCACTGATCCATTAGGGCCTGTGATAATCCAAGTTACACCACGCCGAGATATGTCTGCGGCAACACCAACATCTATTTCTCCACCAGCATCCACAGGGTCGATACCAATGGCAACCATTCCTGGTTCGCCACCATCCTCCCCGCCGATGGTCAGTTCTATGCCATTACTGGGTAACCCCAGTAGTCAACATACACCTACCCCCAATCCTATGGTTAACACAACTGTAAGTAGTTTACCGAACCCTTCGACATCTACTCCTACCGTAACCACGTTGGGGACCACGGTAGCTCCTCCCACGAGCATGACTACTTTGGTACCCTTTAGCAACCCTTTCGGTTGGAACCCTCTGTTGAGTTCAAACCCCCTGGCCACTATACCAGGGGGGCAGTGTTATCAGTACATAGGTAGTAGGGAATATTTCTCTTCCTATGCAATCCTTAGGACAAATGGGACAACCCATTGTAAATACTATCCCCTTAACTGGTTCAAACATAGGTATAGGATCTATATCGTTGCCAAATTATGCAAGTACTAGTATGCCTCCGGGAAACTCTATTGCATCCATTTGGACTAACCAACCCCAACCTCCATCTGGAGTGGGAGGGCACTTTTATGCTGGGGGAAACCAACCGTTTTCCCCTCAATACACTATGCCCTATGGAAAACAACCATATGTTCCTACTCCTCCACCTATGGGGGATTTTTATCAAAGTTCCACTTACCCTTCTGGTAACATGTGGATGGGAGGACCTTATGGTCCAAGTAATCAGCCCATACTGCCTTGGTTAGACTTGGGGGAAAATCCACAATTGCCTTTCTTGGAAGCTTTAGACATACCCGACATCCATAAGCTGACGAACGACCCCATCAACCACAACCCGCTTTGGCCTCCAATACCACATAAGATTCCTTCTGATATCCCGAAGTTCGACGGTAAACATGGGGACGACCCGGCTGCACGCATCACTACCTTCCATATATGGTCCATATCCAATTCCATGGTAGATGATAGTGTTCGACTTCGACTGTTTCCCCGCACCCTTACAGACAATGCCGCCAAGTGGTACATTGAATTACCACGCGTCGCCATCAATACGTTTGGCGCTTTAGCGACAGAGTTCTTAAAGAACTTCCAACTACCAATTAGAGTGGAAACCGGAACAGAATTGTTAACATCGTTGCGACAAGACACCTCCACCCACATCTCCGACCATATTCATGAATGGAGACGTAGGAGGAGGCTCGTCAAAGTGCCAATACCGGACCATCTCTTGGCCAATTGGTTTTGCAAGTCTCTTTTACCCCACATCTCTAAAGACATTGGCCTTTCTGGTGCGGTGACAGAAGATCAATGTATTCGTCGTGCCCAACACCTGGATTTAATCTATTCACAATTCAGCACGCTTTACGATCTGCTCCCCCATGCCCCTAGTAACCCAAACCCTCCGGCTACTTAGAAGACCGAAGCTCATGCCGATGGTCTGGTTGGCACGATCTCTGGTGTAGCCACCAATCAGTCTCGGGGGCAAACCTCCCAGCCATCCTCGGCTGCCACCACCCCCCATCAAACGACTCCTCTTCCTCCCGCTGAGATAAATTCGGTGCAAATCTCACAAAAACCTAGCGGGGAAAATAAGAAGAACAAGAAGAAAAAATATTCTTGGGAAGAGCAGTCGGATAATCAGAACAACCCTAATCAGAAAAATGCTGCCAGAAATGACAGAGGAAAGGATAAACCCATGATATTTCCTTGCAAAATCTGTGCGGAGGATCACTTGACATACAAATGTCCTCGGCTGCAGGAATGCACTGATTTTATTGCTAACAAGGATTCTGGGCGAACACCTGTCGTTCTTCACAATCCTTTCCCCAATCAACCGCAGCAACATCAACACATGGTTGACAATCCACCACAACCCCATCAACGGGGCAACGGTGGTTCGTATCCTTCCGACGAAGGACCATCTACCATTTATGGCATCGAGAGTGCTGACCTTCAAACTCGTGCCAAGCTTTATGGAAATCCTACCATAGATGCTCAAGAACCTAGAACTAGTTCCAATCTGTCGCCGCCCAACGATTTACATATCGAAAGGCCTACTGTTGAACCTGTAATTCGTCCCCCCAAAGGGACACTTCGACGCACGACTCATAATACCTCTGCACATGAAGCCCAAAACTACAATATTGTAGAAGATTTGGTGCAGGCACCGTCAGCTATGTCTGCTCTTGAAGTATTACAAACCTGTCCAACACAAAGGAAAGCCTTGCTTTCGGCCATTGGTGGAATAGATCCCCAAGATTCCATACTAGCAATATTTGATATGGAAAAGGCTAAACCTCGCCTCTCACATCAACTCGCATTCCAGGTGTAGGTTGTGTCGAAAGGGAGACCAATCCATCGTACTGTCATAGATGAAGGTGCTTCGACCTGCATTATGTCACAAGCTTGCTGGATCCATTTAGGTTCTCCTACTCTAACCCTGCCATCGAATTCCCTCAAAGCTTTCGATGGCCACACTTTCCTACCAAAAGGATACCTTGCTAGCTTTCCCATCACTCTGAGTGGGAAAATGGTAAACGTGGATGTTGAAGTCGTAGAGTGTCATCTCGACTATAATCTATTGCTCGGTCACAGTTGGTCTTATGCTATGACCGCCATCGTGTCTTCGGTCTTCCGACTCATCCTATTTCCATTGGATGGGAAAATAGTCACGGTCGATCAACTATCCTTCTGCACCCCTGATTATGCCACTTTACCAAGTAGCTCTGTACCCCTAATAGGAGGTGTCCCTGACTCTTACGTCAGTATCGGTACCGGTCTTCTAAAGGCATCTTCCCTACTGGGCTGTTTTCCTCTACCGCCGCCACAGATCCCAAACACGGTTGCAATGATATCCACCTTTTCAGATGGCTCTATCGACCCATGGATAATCCTGACACCTTCAGATATTGATTCTTATGGAGATCAGATGCCGCTTTCACCAGTTGAGTTGGCTTATCAAGCCATCCAAAGCACATATGAACCCTCCACTAATATGGTTTCGACCACAGGTACAAACCACTCTCCCATAACAGTTCTCTCTAAGGATCTCCTCAATGAAGTCTGTCCTACAGACGAAGCTATTCGAGAGATCATGTCATTAGAAGAACGACCTTGGGGAGATTTTCACCATCGCACTTTGACGATTGATTCGGAGGCGATAAAAACTGAAATCCCGTCTTTTGACTAAACTGAGATAGTTCCCTCCTCTTATACAACTGTTCACACTGTCGATTCAGAAGGGAACATGGGTAATCTTTCCAAGACACTGCTTATTGATATCTCGGTCAAAACGGGTATCGTGGAAAATATTCAGATTGGAGTCGACTGCAATCCTGAGGAAATTGTGTCCTTCACATCTCTTTTTAAAGAATTCCGCGATGTCTTTGCTTGGTCTTATGATGAAATGCCCGGCATAGATCCTTCTATTGTCGAGCACGAAATCAAGACTTATGAAAATGCTAAACCAATCTGGCAATGACTCAGACCTGTCCACCCGCAAAAAGAAGCTGCCATTAAGGTTGAAGTAGAAAAAATTTTAAACGCTAGCTTCATCTACCCCGTTCCCTTAACTGAATGGGTTTATAATCCGGTTCCCGTTGATAAAAAACAAGGCACTATTTGGGTTTGCGTCGATTATCGCGATCTGAATGCTGCTTGTCCAAAAGACAATTACCCTACACCATTCATTGATCAAATTCTCGACGATTGTGGCGGATGTGAATCTTTTTCCTTCATGGATGGATTCTCGGGATACAACCAGATTGCCATAAAAAAAGACGACCAGCATAAAACTTCTTTCATCTATCCTTGGGGCATTTTTGCGTATTAAAAACTCCCATTCGGCCTGAAGAATGCTGGAGCAACTTTTCAGCGGGCTATGGACTATGATTTTCATGACATTCGACATATTGTACAGGCTTACTTGGATGACCTTCCAGCTCATTCCAAGAATCGACAGAACCACCTGACTCATTTAAGAGAAATTTTTGCTAGGTGCAGGTTCTACAATATACGCTTGAATCCTCATAAATGCGTATTTATGGTCGAGTCTGGACGATTGTTAGGTTTCATTGTTTCCAAGCACGGGATTAGGGTTGATCCCGATAAGGTCAAAGCAATTGTTGAATTGCCGGCACCACAATCCATCCTTCAACTCCAAAGCTTGCAAGGGAAGGCAAACTTTTTGCGTCATTTCATCGTTAAATATGCTGAGATGACGAAAGGATTCATGTGATTATTGAAGAAAGGAACACTATACTTGTGGGATGACCAAGCTCAACGGTCATTTGATGCTTTAAAACATGCACTTGTTTCAGCCCCACTCCTTAGTGCCCCCGATTACTCACGCGACTTTCTCCTCTATCTGGCAGCATCACCATCCTCACTTAGAATGGTTTTGGTTCAAGTACACGATGATGACAGCGAACATGTGATTTACTATTTATCAAAAGGTCTAATCGGACCTGAGTTACGTTATTCACATGTCGAAAAACTATCTCTGGCGGTAGTTTTCGCCGTCACCCGACTCCGACATTATATATTACTGCGACAGACTAAGGTGATTTCTTTGGAGAATCCCATGCGACATATCTTGTCTAGACAAATTATTGGTGGGAAATATTCCAAATGGATCGTCATCCTCCAACAATTTGATTTGGTTTTCACGGCTGCCAAAGCAAAGAAATCCCTCGTCTTCGCCGAATTATTATCAGACCTTCCCAGAATCGACCGGGCAGAAGTAGCTCATGATCCATTCCCTGATGAATCTGTCTACTTGGTCGATTTTTCAGACCCATGGTATGGATACATCTTAGTCTACTTACAAACTCAACGCTTCCGCCCAGCTCTCACGTCTGATGACCGTCTTCGTATCCCCCACCAAGCAAAGAACTACCTCGTGCTAAACGATACACTATATCGTCATGGTGTTGATACTATTCTCCGACGTTGTCTCACTATCGATGAAGCAGAACGTGTTTTGAATGACTGCCACGTGGGGGCATGTGGTGGCCATCTTTCGGGCATAGCTACTGCCCAAAAAATATTGCGCGCCGGTTATTGGTGGCCCAATCTGTTTAAAGACTGCATTGCAGCAGTCCAGAAGTGCCATCCATGTCAAATTTTCACAAAGAAAATGCGTGCACATCCTACCCCCCTTCACCAGGTTATCTCCATCGGTCCTTTCGATAAATGGGGAATTGACTTCATCACCTGCAATCCCGTTTCGGAAAACGGACACAACTACATCGTGGTTGCGGTCGATTATTTTACGAAATGGGCGGAAGCCCTTCCCACTTTTAAGGCCGATGGCGAAACCACCGCTCTCTTCCTGTTTAATCAGGTAATATGTCGGTTCGGCGTACCCCTATCAATTGTCACCGATCATGGATGTCACTTTCAGAATCATATGATGATTGAATTAACATCCATGCTAGGTTTCCGACAAGATCAATCTTCGTCTTATTATCCTCAAGCTAATGGTCAAGTAGAAGCTGTAAATGGCATCCTCAAAACCATGATTCGTCGATTGGTCGGAAACCATAAAACCACATGGCATCGGAAGTTTTATTTTGCGTTATGGGCATACCGAACGTCAGTTAAAACTGCCATAGGCTTCACACCTTTCCAACTTGCTTTCAGCCTGGAGGCAGTATTTCCGATCGAGTGCAAAATCCCATCACTCAAACTTGCCGTTGAACTCCTGCCTGGAACCACCGCCACAGAAGAGCACGTGCTCTCGCTCGATCATTTGGACGAAACTCGTCGAGATGCTACACTAGCACTCGAAGCTCACCAGCGCCGAGTTAAAGCTCAATACGAAAAATATGTCAAGCCTCGTTCTTTCCAAGAGGGCGATCTCATTCTACTATATGATCAAAATCATGACCTCTTGGGGGCAGGAACACTCCAACCATTGTGGCTCGGTCCTTACATCGTTACTAAAGCCCTCTCAAAACTGCCACAGAAGAGCGCTTGCTCTCGCTCGATCATTTGGACGAAACTCGTCGAGATGCTACACTAGCACTCGAAGCTCACCAGCGCCGAGTTAAAGCTCAATACGACAAATCTGTCAAGCCTCATTCTTTCCAAGAGGGCGATCTCATTCTACTATATGATCAAAAGCACGACCTCTTGGGGGCAGGAACACTCCAACCATTGTGGCTCGGTCCTTACATCGTTACTAAAGCCCTCTCAGAAGGAGCTTACGAACTACAGGACTGTAATGGCATTCCACTTGAGGAGCCCCGCAATGGGCTCTATCTGAAGAAGTATTTTTCCTAGTTTCGCACTAGGCATATGCTTTGTAATTTTATGTATATAAGTTTTTCCTATTTTATTTTTATGCTTCTGGATTATTGTTTTTGGTTTAAGGTGTTTTTCTCATGTAATCTTTTTCTTTCGCACATATGTCATCGCATTCGTTAGCATACGTCGGATATGCGGACGGTGCTAGTCGTCACACTAGACACATTGCTTCAGCTGCTTGGGTTCTCTATACTCCTGAGTCGGACCTTCTTGGTTCCGGGGGAATCTTCCTGGGTAACGCCACCAATAATGTTGCCGAGTACATGTCAGTGATCCAACTCCTCATGGAAGCGGCATCTCGTGACATCTCCGATTTAGTGGTCAGGTTAGATTCCCAACTCATCATTATGCAGTTAAACAATTGTTACCGTGTCCACCACCATGTATTGCTACGTTATTTTTTACGAGTGCGACTTTTAGAACGTCAATTTCAAACAATCACATTCGAACACGTTCCTAGAGAATTTAATGCATTAGCCGATTCTTTGGAAAATTATGTGTTAGATTGGAATTTATCACATTTATTGTAAAATATTTACTCATGAGCACATATATTTTTATCACATCAAAAAATACGTAAAAATTTAAAAACACAAATCACCAAAAATATATATACATATATATATGTCATGTCCAGTACATAGTAAACATCGAAAAGAAAATCTCCCAAAACTTGGGGTGTTTTACAAAATTTGGCTACACTAAGCCATGCTCTGACACTAATACATCTACTCCACCAGCTAAGCCTGATGCTCATGATAGCATACAACTACTCTAGCTATCCTCCTCAGAGGGACTAAGTATCTCTCCGGCACACCCATAGTATGCCGCTACAGACGAACTGGAACCTCCCGCATAGGAAGCGGTGGTATACCCATACTCAGACCCTCCAAGTTCCTAGAGAGTTCATCTAAAATTTGGGTATCATCGTCGTCGCCGGGTTCCGCATCCTCTACTGGTGCGCCAGCCCCGTGTAGCTGCAATCCTCGCCGTGCATAGCGAGGGGCCCCAACTGGACGGACAGGTGCCACATCTGTGTCAAGCAAGCAAAAGCTTCATGTCAAAACTAAATTTTCACCCCTTTTTAAACAAATTTTTTTTACATAAACATTCAAAAGCTAAAAACACAAAAAATTCTTTGAAAAAACACTGATCATTTTTTCTTACCATCGGGCCCCCACTGGGTGCCAGGGGGCAAGACTAACTCGGGATCGCCTGTGAAGTTCATCCCTACATAGGGATAATCCTCAATCATGATGATCTGAGAGTCCAGCCAATCAAAAAACCTCTCATCAAAACAGTGACGGACGGGACCCTCTCCAGTCCGTGGAAGCAAAGTGGCCCACCGAGCCTGCCTCGGCTCACGTGGACCCAATGGCGCTGTAGGGATCCTAGGCCTCATCAGTAGTATCCATTCCAGTATGAAAGAAACAATCAGTGTACCGTACCCAAACTCCCTTTGAGTACGGGTCTTGCATGCAGTAAGCTCTGCTCGGACCCGACGGACCACACCGTCACACCAGTCGAAAACCTGAGGCTGCATGCAATCCAAGGCTAGGAGCTTCTGAGCCTTGGTCGCCACATGCTGACTCTTGGCACCTGCCAAGCGAAAAATCATCCATAATATAGACCGCAGGGGTCTCAGAGTCACCTGTGCAACAGGTATCCGGTTACTCACAGCCTGAGTGCCACGTATGTAGTGCGCATGGATCAAATCAGTAGTGGAACGAGGGTCAGCTCTGGAACCCGTAAAATTGGGCCTCGCCCCACGACATGACAAGCCGGTCAAAAAGTACACATCATCCTTTTCGATGGCGAGCTCATTGCCACCAATCCGAAAGACATGATGCTGTTCGTCCCACTGCTAGATCAACCACCTCAGGAGGTCCTCTTGACCCCTCATCAGTTCTAAACGGGCATACCTAAGCAATCCGCACCTCCGTAGAGCCATTAAGCTCGCTGCATCCGTCACCATCTCTCGTTCTTCCCGCTCATGCTCTCTCTCTCGCCAGATACTCATGATTAACAGCTGAACACCTGCAAATGCAACATTTTCAACCGATTAAAACTTGCCTGGACCACTTCAAAAATGGAAAAATTGAGTTGTTAGAAAGCACGGTGTGCCTAACGCAGGCACTAGTACAAAACAGAGTGTTCTAACGCACAAGCCCTTCACGGGTTGTGCATTTAACACGGCTATCATACTCCTGACCCACGTTAGGCGCAAATATTTTTCTAGGGCCTCAAAATTTCCTAAATTTGAACCAGCAAAAGCTAACAAATCAACAATTAAATGATAACAAGAGGTTCTAGCTCTTACCTGGATCTCGCGGAATAGAAAACTGTTGCCCGGATTGACCGTAATCGTCAGCTGAAATTTTCACCCCTTTTCCACTCCAGAGCTTCTTCACAGCACTCAAAACAGTGAAAATGAAAGTCTTCTGACCTTCTTATAGCAAATTCTGGGGCATGACTCTCTTAAGTCAGTCGGAAAAGTCGTGATTTCTTGCTGTACAGATGTCGCAACTCTCAAGATTTGGTACTGATGTTCTAATAAGGGATCAAGATTTATGAGCAAACATACTCATGTTTTCTCGAGCATTCTTTTTACGGTATTTTTCTTGCTCATTAATCCGAAAAACCTCGAGTTCTCTTCTTTGGACTCGTTAAACTTATACGAAGTTGGCATCGAGCATTCCTTTTTTTTGGTCTTTTCTTGCTCGTTAATCCGAAAAACCTAGAGTTTTCTTCTTCAGACTCGTTAAAACTATGGAGAAGTATTGAGAATTCTTTTTAGGAATCTTTTTCTCGCTCATAAAACTGAAAAAATCCCGAGTCGCCTTTGTCAGGCTCGTTAAACTATCAAGACAGAGAACAAAGAGCCATTCTTTTCCTCTTTTTCTCGAAGCACTTTAAACAGAAAAGGTATCGAGTTTTCTCCGCATGACTCGTTAAAATTTCACGGAGGTACCGAGTTTTTCTTTGTTGGACTCGTTAAAATTTCACAAAGAATATTGAGTTTACTTCGTCTCCTCGTACTCATAACAAAATGAGGTAGACATCCATTGAACATAGATTTCTCACTTTTCCGGATTCGATGGACTAACTTATGGAAAATGAACTGTTTCGGGCTTACTATTATCCCTTTTCCGTGCCCGGTTATCAAGACATGACAAAGGTACCACAATGGAGTCGTCTTTTACGACATTTTTCAGACTCTCTAAACATGAAAAATTCACCGAGTTTACTCGTCTGGACTCGTTAAACCTAATCAGACAGGACATGGAGTTGTCTTTTATGACATTTTTCAGACTCTCTAAACATGAAAAAATCACTGAGTTTTCTCATCTGGACTCGTTAAATCTAATCAGTGGGGCACAGAGTTGTCTTTCCTAACATTTTTCAGACTCTCTAAACATGAAAAATTCACCGAGTTTACTCGTCTCGACTCGTTAAACTTAATCAGACGGGGAAAAAATTTGGACAAAATGGATACTACCTCTGTTACATTTCCAAAAAAGGTCGATTTGGCAGCAAAATATTTGAACATGGCACTTTCCAGAAAACTCTTTCGCAGTTAGCCGAACCCTACCATCTATGAGTATTAGCCTTCAAATCCCAGTGTCCCTGCACCGGTAAAATCATAACACACTCTTTGGTGTTCAATCACGCTTCAGCTGCCTAGTACTCTGCTAGAGTGCCTTCTATTGTTCAAGCAGATCTCGCTATCTATTGCTCCTGTTATCAACCAAACCGTTCATTATGCCAGAAATTATTTTTCGTCTGACGTTCCCATTTACTCTTCCTTATCTCAAATCATAAACAAAATCATTTGGTTTCCGTTTCATGTTGACTGATGTAGGATGCCTCAGTGCCTACCTTTCGACATAACTTCCTATCGACTTCAACATCTTATCTAGGAAGTTGATCCAGAAACCCATCAGTACCCGGATACTTGCAGAAATCAGTGGCAGGTAGTCTTATGTTTGATCAAGGGTCTTCATCATTGGCTCTTGGTCGAATGATTCTACGAGTGTTCGACTTCAACTCCTTTTATTCACACTCGCTAGATTGTACTGGGCATCTTAGGGACCATCGTCATTATCGGTGGCCACCTTCGCGTCTGTTAACAGTTTTCATTATCGACTGGTAATCAGATGATTTCTCACATGTTCGACGACAACTCCTTCATTCACATGTTGAGAAATATGCAGCTTAAGTGAATCAGCGGTCAAGACCTTGGGGCAAAAGGCTACACCATTAAAGTTGTGTTCCCTTCCCCAAGCTGCGATATTGTTTATGGAGACAGCTTCTTCAGCCTGATCCTATTATGACAGACACTTCGACATTGTGCCTATTGGTGGACAGATTCTTCATATCTCTATTCTAGATAAATCATGTTGTTTAAGCTACTGAGCATGGGACATGCCCGACTCTAGGAAAATACTATATTTTCTGACATATGTTGTTGTTTTAGGTTTTCCTCAGTCTTTCAATCTCTCTCTATCTCTACAAATTATAAATTATTTCGGCCATCGTCTTCGTCTCTGACCTCACACTTTAGGGGCCATCCGTTACAGGTCAAAATACCTCCTCATCAGCTCAGAGGGGAAGACAAATATGGAAGAAGTACAAAGACCTAAATTAAACCTATTTCTTCCAGGGTAACGCCTATATAGAACAGAACAAGAGCGTTATAACGCAGGCAATCAGTACATTGGCCGTATTAGTGGCTAGGGAAACGCTTTGTTTACACTGGAGGGGAGCGTTACCCGTGTTTTAAGTTTGAATTGGGAAAAGAGCACGGAGAATGATTTGAATCTCCGAATTTCCCTCACAAAGGAGTCAGTTCACAAAGGAAACTGCAGAAGCACCAGTTCATTATTGGTCATTGCCATAGAAGACTGAACTCCCAAAGAGGCAAAAGCATGGAGATCAAAGAAACATCTAAGCTTTTTCCATTCCAAACTAGTGGAAAGAGAAGGGCAACAATGGCCTTCTCCCTCTCTTATAAGAAGGAGCTGAAGGCTCTTAATTGGAGGTCGAAGGATTGCTCAAGGTTCTTGTATACTTGTGGAATAGAGAATAGTGTGACATTGTGAAGGCCAAGAGTCAAAGAGGCTCCTAGAGAGCTTGTTGACTAGGACTTCTTCACTTGAGAGAGAAGAGAGATTGGGAGACTGAGGAGGGCTTGGTACAACCGATGGTTGTAATCCTCATTCTTTCAAAATCAATATAACTATGTTCATTTTGTCCATTCAATGCTTAATATTGTCATTATTGTTTGAACATTTACCTAGTATGATATGAATGGCTCAGATGTGTATAATCTAGATGTTTATTGTATATTGATTTAATTGATAGGATACTTGTTATATTAGAAATTACGCGGGTGCTTTGACTGATTGCAGGACTCGGATTTGGAGCCGGTGAAGAAGGACTCTTGCTTTGCTGCGTAGCGCTCTCCAAGGGATTCGAAGACTGTCAAAGAGGTAATTCTCTATTGTATTCCTTCAAGTTACTTCAAGCTAATATGAACATGCTCATACCATCTTTGTGAATAGCATAGCTAATCTTACTGTCTGCCTCGGGCACCGGAAATCCCTGAGAGGGATATTTGAAAACCAACAACCCAAGCAGTTTACCCTATAGCATGTAGCTAACGTGATGCGTGGTGGCAAGAATACGAGAGAGGACGCTCATGGAAAGGAGCCAGTATGGGCTATCCGACCTGCCTCCCTGAACAACTGATCCGGTCGGACGCGCAGAAGAGGTACTTCCAGGAGGCAATGGAGGCTTTTGCTCAGCTGGGGGGAGCCAAAGGCCTTGACGTACCCCTGAAAAAATAGCTCCAGAGCATAGTGTGCCACATGGACCTTGATCAAGGAATGGCTTCAACTATTCCTCAATATTGTTGATAATGCTTCGATGTGGGACCAGCTCAAGCGTACCCTAGAGGACGCACTGCAAGGGAATAGAGGGCCGAGGGAACCTGTTGACATAGCACCCCAGTATGTGCAGCGGGTCAAGTGGAACAAGTGATGAATGGGAAAAGAGTTCTTGCTTAACACGCAGGTTGCGGGATTCCAAATCAGTGATACCATGCTTGATTTGGGATCTGACATCAACATCCTACCGTGGAAGACGTGGGAGGCTCTTAGATAGCCACGGCTGACCTACTCGCCAATCCAACTCAGAATGGAGAACCAGTACTACTTTGTGCTGATCGGCCGACTCGAAGGCGTCGAGGTCGACATTGTGGGGGTGAAGACTTACACGGATTTTAAGTTTATTGATATTATGGGAGACAAGGATCCTTACCCCACCCTGCTAGGCTTCGATTGGGCTTTTGAGAATTACGCCATCATCGACCTCAAAAAGGAGCAGATGATATTTGAGGATGGAGAGGTCTAGGTCACTCAACCTCTTGAACTATATCAAGGCCTGCGATATACATAAACTGTGGACAACCAAGAGGATGCTCAGATGATGGACCACCTTTATCAGATGATTGTAGGGAAGCGGGAGGACTACATTAACTCGACCACAACCGGCTCCTTCAGCTGATGCAGTGTCCAAAGCTCGGAGTTGGGATCAGAACTAGCCTGGGAAGACTGGCAACAGGGGGGGTATGAGACCAGCACACGAAGATGTGCCGCCATTTCCCGAGTCTGGTGGATTGGTGCTAAGTTCAGGGAGTACCCCACCCTGTCGAACATGCAAGCTGTCAATACCTTTATTACAAAGGTCGAGGACATGGTGCTAAAAGGAAGCATGATACCACTTTTGGACATTGCACTATAGTCCACATTAGCCAGGTGGTTGAAAAATCACTGTAACTCCCTATTGTGGTGGAGTTGTGTGGTGGAGGCTTTGAGGGTGCAGTTTAAAGAAGACGAAGGCCCTCGAAGCAGGTACAGGTACCAAGGGACTTCCGATCTGCGGGACCACCTGACGACGTGTGAGTAGTGGCAAGCTCTAGGATACCCTCAAGAGCTATGGGTACATCGGTTCATCCACTCCTTAGATACCATTCCCCAGGCCTGGTACTTAGAGGAAGAGTGGAAAAGAGGAACTAGTTCCTGGCAGGAAGTCATGAACAACTTTGTTCGGTGCTTTTCCTTCGAAGGAGACACAGAGCTGGTGTCCCGAGAATTACAAGCTATCAAGGGGCTATTGTTTCTATGTGACCCAGGGACAGATGGGAGCACCTTTGCGTCACGTCCTGAGGCCAGGCATGAGTTTGCTTGCCAATGGATTGACAATGATCCAGACGATGAAAGTCTAGAGGACATCAGGCACCTATATTTCGAAGAGAAGGAAGGCGAGCAAAACATCAATGAAGAACAGACCACCGAAGGCATCCATTTATGTCCGCTGAAGACAAAGAAGTTGAACATCGGTATGGAGGAAAAACCCAAACTAGCTACAGTTGGAGATTACTGGGACAAGGAGACGATAAGAGAAATTTTCAGCCTCCTCCAGGAATATGCAGAATTATTCCCTTCATCGGTTGCATATTTGAAGGGCATCAAAGGTGACCTCGGAGAAATGCGTATTGTGCTAAAACCAGATGCTAGGCCCGTGAAGCATCGACCCTCTTGGTTGAACCCATGGATCAAAGAAAAGGTCAAGATGGAGATTTATAAGATGCTGACAACAGGTCTCATCTTTCCGGTGGAAGAAGCAGAGTGGGTAAGTCATATCGTCATTTAGAATAAGAAGGAAAAGTCAGAGATACGCATCTGTGTCAACTACAGGAGTCTGAATAATGCCTGCATCCGTGATCCATTTCCCACTCCATTTAGCAACGAAGTATTGGATCATGTTGCGGGAAATAAAGCTTACTCCTTCACTGATGGATTTTCGGGCTATCATTAGGTGTGTATTTCGGAAGAGGACAAAATGAAGATGACGTTCACCACCGAGTGGGGATCGTTCGCATACCATGTGATGCCATTCGAATTGAAGAATGTCCCAGTCATGTTTTCTCGAATCGTCATCGCTACTTTTCGGGAGTATATCCACAAGTTCCTGGAAGTATACATGGATGACTGGACCGTCTACAGTTTGTTGAAGAACCACACCACCCTATTGCGTATCATGTTCGATCGGTGTCGACAGTTGTAGATTTCCTTGAACTTGAAGAAATGCATTTTTGCAGTTCCTTTCAACACGCTGTTAGGACATGTGGTGTGCAAGCAAGGGGTCTGTGTCAACCCTACCAAGCTGGCCATGATTGTCCACATGGAATCTCCTAAAACGGTTAAGCACTTGCGGGCACTGCTAGAGCACACCGAGTATTACAGGTGGTTTATCCGAAACTATGCGAAGATCACTGCTCCTTTAGAAAAGCTACTGCGGAAGTCCAAAGTATTCTAGTGGACAGAGGAGTGCTAGATGGCCCTTGACACCCTGAAGGAAAAGCTGGCGACGACGCCTATTATTGTTCACCCAGATTGGGATAAGCAGTTCCATGTGCATATCGATGCTTCTAGTATTGCACTTGGGGATATCTTGGCGCAACCTGGAGAGACGACAGTTGACCACCCATTTTACTTCGCCAGCCGCAAACTATCTAATGCGGAAAGGAATTACACCACTACGGAGATGGAAGCCTTGGAAATGGTGTACTCGCTCCAGAAGTTCTGCCACTATCTTCTAGGAGGCAAGTTCAAGTTCTTTACGGATCACTCTGCATTGAAGTACCTGGTCAATAAGCCTGTTTTGGAAGGACCGATCTCTCACTAGCTTCTACTCTTCCAAGAATTCACGTTTGAGGTGATCATCAAGCCCGGAAGGTTGAACTTCGGGCCCGATCATTTATCCAGGTTGGAGACGGGGGAGAACGATGGTTCTCCTGATGATCAGCTACCAGATGCTGACCTCTTTCGAGTTGAAGCTGTACCGGATTACTTGGCCGACATTGCCACCTATCTGACCACGGGGTAGTGCCCTCAAAACTACACCCTGCTCCAGAAACAGCACTTGGTCATTTGCGTAGCCGAATACCAACTGATTGAGGGGAAACTATACAAACTGGGACTCGATGAGGTTCTGCGCAGATGTTTCCTTGACCACAAATGCGAAGCCGTGATGTGGGAATTCCATAGCGGCGTTGCAGGACGGAATGTGGGGGTGAAACCCACCGCGAGGAAGGTACTCCAGGCTGGACTGCGGTGGCCGACGGTCCATGCCGATTGTAAGAAATTTGTTAAGAGATACAATGTCTGTCAGAAAATGGGGAGGCCCTATCACAAGGACAAGATTCCACTAGACCCAGTACATGTGTTGTGGCCATTCGAGAAGTGGGTTGTTGACTTCATAGGCCCCATAGCCCCGGTCGCCAGGCACTCCAAGGCCCGCAACATAATTACCGCAACCGACTACCTCACACGGTGGGCTGAGGCAGTGATGGTATGAGATTGCACGGAGGATACAGCAATATGGTTCATCTTTGAACACATCATCAGCAGGTTTGGCTGCCCGTGAAGTTTAACCAGCGATCAGGGTACGCATTTCATTAATGACATGGTCAAATCGCTGTTGGACACATTCATGATTCAACATCACAAAATCAGCCCGTACCACCCGCAGGCCAATGGTACTATTGAAGTGTTCAACAAAATCCTTGAAAGAGGGTTGACAAATATCTGCAATGCCCAGCGGGATGACTGGGATGAGCGGCTACCAGCTGCACTATGGGCCTACTAGACTACGGTGAAGCACTTGACCAATCAGACACTGTTCCAGTTGGTGTATGGCTGGGAAGCTGTGATTCCCACTGAGTTCACTGTACCAAGTATTTTTTTTGCCACATCCCTCAAGTTCTCGGAAGAAGCATCACTCTAGGAGTGCCTACATGAATTACAAAAACTAGACGAGGCTCGGTTCCTGGCCGAGTTTCACCAGAAGGTTCAGACAGATAGGCAGAAGGTGTGGCATGACCGCCACATCAAGAACAAAACGTTCTAGTTTGGCGGAAAGGTCCTCTTATATGATAACAAGTTTCAGAAGTTTCCAGGAAAACTGCAGATGCACTAGTTGGGACCTTACTTCTTCGTCAAGATTAGAGATTCCGGCGCCATTCAGTTGGCTCAGCTAGATAGTACATTTTTACCTGGGTGGGTGAATGGCGCACACCTGAAACCTTACCACGAGTAAGTCCTTTCATTTTTTATTAATAACTCTCGCAACTGAGAGAAGCCGTAGAGTAGCGTAGATTCCTAAACTCTCCCGCAACCGGGATGAGCATAGGTAGTATTTCTTGTTCATGCATAGGTCATCAATAACTGATCTATTGCGGGGAACGCACCTCAACCGATTGTGGTTGGGGAGGGGCATGTCTAGCATGTCATCCTCGTAGGACTAGCAAACGTGTCAGTGTCAGTCCATATCATGTCAGTCTGTTCACCTAGATTTACAGCATAAATTACCATAATTAGAAGTAACCCTGCAATAATCATTTTTCCATAATTCGAAGTAACCTCAGCCATCGCGTCTGCCCATTTCCCCATGTCGTCATCAGCAACTGTCAGAATACACCTCACCCGGCGATTGATTACACGATTATCACCGAGAAGAATGCTAGCATGAATTAACTCATCATGGGGTCTCATCAACCCCACTCGTGCCAGGTAATTACTTAACTTGCATGGAAAAAAGCATGAGAATGTCGGAGCAGTTAGAATTAGAAATTGAAGCAGAACCAGAGCAGCAGAAGTATCCAGAAGCACTACGCCGAGAGAAGACGTCGAGACCAATTCTGCAGGTGTACCAACGTCGAGAAAAGATGCCAAAGGCCATCCCAGCACTCCTAGAACCGGAGCTCGATAGTAGAACTCACAAAATAGAGTCCCTCTTCGAGAAATATGACAACACGGCCCTCATTGATGCCAATCTCTTAGACCCTGTCGAGTTCCCGGCACTCAAATGGAATGCGTATATGGAACATTACTTCACAGAAGCTAAGCATTCAGTGAACAGAATTCTACCAGAGTTCAGTGGCCTACATCAATCTTCTCTTCTAAACTTAAGAAATCTTCCGGTCTTCAGGACCAGAGGACCGGCTATGTAGTGCACCAGGTTCTGACTCAGCCGCATCTAGAATGGGTCCTTGTGGTTGAATAAGGAAATTCCCATTCATGCCAAGGATATCCACCGGCTTATAGGGCTATCACAGCATGGCGCGGATGTCTCAACTGCATGTCAGACTACTTCCAAGTGAGCACGGAAGTCAGGAGACGCCGACTACTATGTTAAATATGGCACACGATGGGGAGGGAAGGTAGCCAAGATGGAGCTTATCAATAAGCCCGAGATCAAATTTTCATGATACCTCATTTCCAGCAAGACAATGAGGCACTACACAAAGGGCGAATGCACTGTGGACACTATCTCCATTGCAGAGCACTGCGTTCAAGGCGCCAAGCTGAACTGGTGTTCCTTCCTATTGAAGGAGTTGCTCGACGCGTGCGAAGAAAACTACAAGCGGGCTACAAGCTTCATTTACAGATATTTGATAGTTGCATTTGCCATGTGGAGGTGGCACACTCCTCTTGTCAGGTTGCTAGTGGAAATTCCAAAGGGCCAGCCTCTAGCGATGAAGTTCATTCCGTGGAAGGTATCGGTTGACCCTAGCTCCAAAGAAGTTAATGCCAAGGAATTTCGGACCTGGTATGGTTTGATGACGGACGTGGTGACCAGCCAACAAAGGGTGCCCAGGAACCTACTAGATGATTACAATGAACAGGTATGGTTCAGGGTCAGTCACAAGCATACTTATATCTGACCTACTTGTGTGCCAGAGGACACATTTCACATCCGACCACTAAAGTTCCAGCTGGAAGATACCGCGTTCCACATTGAAGTTTGTTTGTGGCTAGGGGTCGCAATGGAAATCTGCAATGGGGTACCCATTTACAACTTTGATCAGATGCTACCGCAGCAACGGCCTACCGAGACGGATGCGGAGGCGGCACAACAGGATCCCACTGGGCCGCTCGCCCCTCTCATCCACCTCTTAGACACTTAGGTACATAGTTTTAATGCGGTGAACAAGGTCATCTCAAGTGGTGCTGTTCCTTTTCCTTTGTTCTCTGAGTTCCAGTTCTCTCAACCAACATCACATCCCCACATAAATTCCATTACCTCCCCCATCCCCACTGTTTTATTTACTTCTCTGAGTCTGGTGATGACCCCGATGGGCGAAAAGAGCAAGACCACCGACTCCTTGGAAGCTCCTCAAGCCAAGCAGGCCCAAATCATAGAGTCGAGTCCAGTGGTGGACCTCACTGAGGAGGATCCACCCCAACCACCGAGTACAAGAGTGCTGATACAAGAAGAACCACTCATTGACCCCTCTGAGTTCATCAAAATTCGCCTTCCACCACCACGTACCGTTCCACCTCCACCTACCACTTCATCCGCCCCATCCAATTCATCTGCCACAGTGTCAGACCCAATCATCCAGGAACTACTTACTGGGGAAAACGGGGTCGAGGTGGACTCCAGTACTGTAGCCTTAGTACCACCGGTCGACCCCACTGGGGAACCCTAAGTTTCTTTATCTGATATATTTACCCAGATGGCACAAATTGTTGTCGACTCAGCTGAGGCTCAGCCTGAGCCTACTGTACCTCCACAAACTACCCAAATAGATCAGCAGGAATGGCCGGAATTGAATATGGCTGACTCAGTGCCTCATCAGACTCTGCCGTCATCCCCTCCTGAGCACTCTAATCGATCAGTTGCCAGTGGGCAACCCTTGCAGGAAAGGCAGCCAGACCAAAGAATTTCAGGGGTCGCCAACCTAGAAACATGGGGTACGACTCAGCTGTACTTATTTATCTAGAGGGTGGCCCATCCGGCCGAAAGGCTCCATTCTAAACTATAGCAGAGGTGCACCAAATAACAGCAGCAGATAACTGCGCTTACTGAACAGTGCGAACAGCTCATAATGGCATAGGAGCAGCTGAAGGGTCAGATAAATGATGTCACCAAGGTGTTTTCAGAGCTATGGCCAACTGTCAGGGCTCATTATACTCAGCTGCCTGCCGATATACCAAAGACAAGTATTGTAGCATAGGCCCTCCACCTCAGGATCACATTCAATGGCCTCCACAAGGAAAATTGTGGGGGTGAAGACTTACACGGATTTTGAGGTTATTGATATTATGGGAGACAAGGATCCTTACCTCGCCCTGATAGACATCGATTGGGCTTTTGAGAATTATGCAATCATCGACCTCAAAAAGGAGCTAATGATCTTCAAAGATGGAGAGGTCCAGGTCACTCAACCTCTCAACCCATATCAAGGCCCGCGATATACAGAAACTGTGGAAAACCAGGAGGATGCTCAAATGATGGACCACCTTTATCAGATGACTACAGGGAAGCGGGATGACTACATTAACCCGACTGCAACCGGCTTCGTCAGCTGGTGTAGTGTCTAGAGCTCAGAGCTTGGATCGGAACTAGCCTGGGAAGACTGGAAGCAGAGGGGGTATGAGACCAGCACACAGATATGTGCCGACATTTCCCGAGCCCAGTGGATTAGTGTTGAGTTCAGGGAGTACCCCACCCTGTCAAACATGCAAGCTGTCAATACATTTATTATAAAGTTCGAGGACATGGTACCAGAAGGAAGCAGGATGCCACTTTTGGATGTCGCACTACAGTCAACATCAGCCAGGTGGTGGAAAAATCACTGCAAATCCCTGTCGCAGTGGAGTTGTGTAGCAGAGGCTTTGAGGGTGCAGTTTAAAGAAGACGAAGGCCCTTAAAGCAGGCACAGGTACCAAGGGACTTGCGATTCGCAGGACCACCTAAGGACTTGTGAGGAGCAGTGGCAAAGTCTAGGATACCTGCAAGAGCTGTGGGTACATCGGTTCATCCACTCCTTAGATACCATCCCCCAGGCATGGTACTTAGAGGAAGAGCAGAAAAGAGGAACCAATTCCTGGCAGGAAGTCATGAAAAATTTTGTTCGGTCCTTTTCCTTTGAAGGAGACACAGAGCTAGTGTCCTGGGCATTACAAGCTATCAAGGGGGTATTGTTTCTCCGCGACTCAGGGACTGACGACAGCACCTTTGTGTCACTTCCTGAGGCGAGGTGTGAGTTGGCTTGCCAACGGATTGATGGCGATCCAAACAATGACAGTTTGGAGGACCTCAGGCACCTATATTTCAAAGAGAAGGAAGGTGAGCGGAACATCAACGAAGAACCGACCACCGAAGGCGTCCTTTTACGTCCGCTGAAGACAAAGAAGTTGAACATCGGTATGGAGGAAAAACCCAAACTGGCTACAATTGGGGATTATTGGGATGAGGAGATGACAAGGGAATTTTTTAGCCTCCTCTAGGAATACACAGACTTATTGCCTTCATCAGTTGTAGATTTGAAGGGCATCAAAGGTGACCTCGGAGAAATGCATATTTTTCTGAAACCAGATGCCAGGCCCATGAAGCATCGACCCTATCATTTGAACCCACGGATCAAAGAAAAGGTCAAGATGGAGATTGATAAGATGCTGATAGTAGGTCTCATCTTTTTGGTGGAAGAAGCAGAGTGGGTAAGTCCTATCATCATTCATAATAAGAAGGAAAAGTCAAAGATACATGTTTGTGTCGACTATAGGATTCTGAACAACGCCTGCATCCATGATCCGTTTCCCACTCCATTTAGCAACGAAGTACTGGATCATGTTGTGAGAAATGAAGCTAACTCCTTCATTGATGGCTTTTCGGGCTATTATTAGGTGCGCATTGCAGAAGAGGACAAAACGAATACGACGTTCACCACCACGTGGGGATTGTTTGCATACCACGTGATGCCATTCGGATTGAAGAACACCCCAGCCGTGTTTTCTCAGATTGTCATCGCTACTTTCCAGGAGTATATCCATAAGTTCCTGAAAGTCTACATGGATGACTGGACCATCTACAGTTTGTTGAAGAACCACGCCACCCTGTTGCGTATCATGTTCGATCGGTGTCGACAGTTGCAGATTTCCTTGAACTTGAAGAAATGCATTTTTGTAGTTCCTTTCGCACGCTGTTAGGACACGTGGTGTGCAAGAAAGGGGTCTGCATTGACCCCGCCAAGGTGGTCGTGATCATCCACATGGAAGCTCCTAAAAGAGTTAAGTAGTTGCAGGCACTGATAGGGCACAACGGGTATTACAGGTTGTTTATCCAAAATTACGTGAAGATCACTACTCCTTTAGAAAAGCTACTACCGAAGTCTGAAGTATTCCAGTGGACGGAGGAGTGCCGGATGGCCCCTGACACCCTGAAGGAAAAGCTGGCGATGACACCTATTCTTGTTCACCCAAATTGGGATAAGCAGTTCCACGTGCATATCGATGCTTCCATTATTGCACCTTGGGCTGTCTTGGCGCAACCCGGAGAGACGACAGTTGACCACCCAGTTTACTTCACCAGCCACAAACTGTCTAATGTGGAAATGAATTACACCACTACTGAGAGGGAAGCCCTAGCAATGGTGTACTCGCTCCAGAAGTTTCGCCACTATATTCTAGGAGGCAAGTTCAAGTTCTTTATAGATCACTCTGCATTGAAGTACTTGGTCAATCAACCTATTTTGGAAGGATGGATCTATCGCTGGCTTCTACTATTCCAAGAATTCACGTTTGAGATGATCGTTAATCCCAGGAGGTTGAACGTCAGGCCCGTTCATTTATCCATGTTGGAGACGGGGGAGAATGACGGCTCTCTTGATGATCAGCTGTCAAATGTTGACCTCTTCCAAGTCGAAGCTGTACTAGATTACTTGGTTGACATTGCCACCTATTTTACCACGGGCCAGTGCCCTCAGAACTACACCCCGCTCCAGAAATGGCACTTGGTCGTTCGCTCTGCCCAATACCAACTGATTGCGGGGCATCTATACAAACTAGGCCTCAATGAGGTTCTACGCAGATGTGTCCTTGACCACGAACGCGAAGCCGTGATGTGGGAATGCCACAGTGGCATTACAGGAGGGCATGTGGGGGTGAAACCCACCACGACGAAGGTAATCCAAGTTGGACTGTGGTTTCCAACGGTCCATGTCGATTGTAAGATATTTGTTAAGAGATGCAATGTTTTTCAGCGAACGCAGAGGCCCTCTCATAGGGACGAGCTTCTGCTACACCCAGTACATGTGTTGTGGCCATTCGAGAAGTGGGTTGTCAGCTTTGTAGGCCTCATATCCCTGGTCGCCAGGCACTCCAAGGCCCACTACATCATTACCGCAACCGACTACCTCACACGGTGGGCTAAGGCAGCGGTGGTACGAGACTACACAGCATATACAGCAGCATGGTTAATCTTTGAACACATCATCAGTAGGTTTGGCTGCCCGCGAAGTTTAACCAGTGATCAGGGTACGCATTTCATTAATGACATAGTCAAATCGCTACTAGACACATTCATGATTCAACATCAGAAAAGTAGCTCGTACCACCCACAGGCCAATGGTACTATTGAAGTGTTCAACAAAATCCTTGAAAAGGGGTTGACAAAGATCTGCAACGCCTAGCGGGATGATTGGGATGAGCAGCTACCAACTGCACTATGGGCCTACCGGACTACGGTGAAGAACTTGACCAATCAGACACTGTTCCATTTGGTGTATGGCCTGGAAGCTATGATTCCCACCGATTTCACTGTACCAAGTCTCTTTTTTGCCACATCCCTCAATTTCTCAAAAGAAGCATCGCTCCACGAGAACCTACATGAATTACAAGAACTAGACGAGGCCCGATTCCTGGCCGAGTTTCACCAAAAGGTTCAGAAGGATAGGTAGAAGGCGTGGCATGACTGCCACATCAAGAAAAAAACGTTCCAGGTTGGCGGAAAGGTCCTCTTATATGATAACAATTTTCAGAAGTTTCCAGGAAAACTGCAGATGCACTGGTTGGGACCTTACTTCATCGTCGAGATTAGAGATTCTGGCGCCATTCGGTTGGCTCAGCTGGACAGTACGGTTTTACCTGGGTGGGTGAATGGTGCATGCATGAAACCTTACCATGAGTAAGTCCTTTCATTTTTTATTAATAACTCTCGCAACTGAGAGAAGCCATAGAGTAGCGTAGATTCATAAACTCTCCTGCAACCGGGACGAGCATAGGTAGTATTTCTTGTTCATGCATAGGTCTTCAATAACCGCTCTGTTGTGGGTACCTCACCTCAACTGATTGTGGTCAGGGAGGGGTGTCTCGAGCGTGTCATCCACGTAGGACTAGCAAGCATGTCAGTGTCAGTCCATATCATGTCAGTCAGTACTTGTGTCAGTCCGTAAGATCTCCTAGATTTATAGCATAAATTACCATAATTAGAAGTAACCCTGCAATAATAATTTTTCCATAATTTGACGTAACCTCAGTTGTCGCGTCCGCCCATTTCCCCATGCCACCGTCAGCAACTATCAGACTACACCTCACCCGGCGATTGATCGCATGATTATTGCTGAGAATAATGCTAGAAGGAATTAACTCCTCATCGGGTCTCATCAACCCCACTCATTCCAGGTAATTACATAACTTGCATGGAAAAAATCACGAGAATGCCAGACCAGTTAGAATTAAAAATTGAAGCAGAACCAGAGCAACAAAAGTATCCAGAAGCACTGCACCGAGAGAATACGTTGAGACCAATTCTGCAGGTGTACGAATGTTGAGCAAAGATGCCAAAGGCCTTCCTAGCAATCCTAGAACTGGAGCTCGATAGTAGAATTCACAAAATAGAGTCCCTCATCAGGAAATACGACAACACGGCCCTCATTGATGCCAATCTCTCGGACCCTTTCGTGTTCCCGACACTCAAATGGAATTCATATATGGAACATTACTTCACAGAATTCGGGCGTTCAGCGAACATAATTCTACCAGAGTTCCATGGCCTACAGCAATCTTCTCTTCTGAACTTAAGAAATCTTGCGGTCTTCAGGACCACAAGGCCGGCTATGCAGTACACCAGGTTCTAACTCAGCCGCATCCAGAATGGGTCCTTGTGGTTGAATAAGGAAATTCCCATTCATGCCGAGGATATCCACCGGCTTATAGGGCTATCACAGCATAGTGTGGATGTCTCGACTGCATGTCAGACTACTTCCAAGCGAGCACGGAAGTCGGGAGATGCCGACTACTATGTTAAATATGGCACATGACGGGGAGGGAAGGGAGCCAAGATGGAGCTTATCAATAAGCCCGAGATCAAATTTTCATGCTACTTCATTGCCAGCAAGACAATGAGGCACTACACAAAGGGTGAATGCACTCTGGACACTATCTCCATTGCAGAGCACTTCGTTCAGGGCACCAAGCTAAACTGGTGTTCCTTCTTGTTGAAGGAGCTGCTCGATGTGTGCGAAGAAAACTACAAGCAGGCTACAAGCTTCATTTACAGATATTTGATAGTTGCATTTTCCATGTGGAGGTGGCACACTCCTCTTGTCAGGTTGCTAGTGGAAATTCCAGAGGGCCAGCCTCTAGCAATGAAGTTCATTCCGTGGAAGGTATTGGTTGACCCCAACTCCAAAGAAGTTAATACTGAGGCATTTCGGACCTGGTATGGTTTGATGACGGACGTGGTGACTAGCCAGCAAATGGTGCCCAGGAACCTACTAGATGAGTACAGTGAACATGTATGGTTCTGGGTCAGTCACAGGCATACTTATATTCGACCTACTTATGTGCCAGAGGACACATTTCACATGCAGCCACTGAAGTTCTAGCTGGAAGATACCGCGTTCCATAATGAATTTTGTTCGTGGCTGGGGGTCGCAATGGAAATCCACAACGGGGTACCCATTTACAACTTTGATCAGATGCTACCACAGCAACGACCTGCTGAGAAAGATGCGAAGGTGGCACAATAGGATCCCACCAGGCTGCTCGCCCCTCTCATCCACCGCTTAGACACTCAGGTACGCAGTTTTAATGCGAAGACCAAGGTCGTCTTAAGTGGTTTTGTTCCTTTTTCTTTGTTCTCTAAGTTCTAGTTCTCTCAATCCACATCGCGTCCCCACACAACTTCCATTACCTCCCCCATCCCCACTGTTTTATTTACTTCTTCGAGTTTGGTGATGACCCCAGTGGGGGAAAAGAGCAAGACCACCGACTCCTTGGAAGCCCCTTAGGCCAAGCGAGCCCGAATCATAGAGTCGATTCTAGTGGTGGAGCTCACTGAGAAGGATCCACCCCAACCACCGAGTACAGGAGTGTTGATACAAGAAGAACCACTCATTGACCCCTCTGAGTTCATCAACATTCGCCTTCCACCACCACCCACCGTTCCACCTCCACCTACCACTTCATCCGCCCCATCGAATTCATCCGCCACAGTGTCAGACCCAATCATCTAGGAACTACTTACTCGGGACCACGGGGTCGAGGTTGACTCCAGTACTATAGCCGTAGTACCACCGGTCGACCCCGCTAGGGAACCCCAAGTTTCTTTATCTGATATATTTACCCAGATGGCACAAAATGTTGCTGACTTAGCTGAGGCTCAGCCTGAGCCTACTGTACCTCCACAAACTGCCCAGATAGATCAGTAGGAACGATCGGACTTGAATATGGCCAACTCAGTGTCTCATCAGACTCCGCTATCATCCCCTCCCGAGCACTCTAATTGATCAGTTGCCAGTGGGAAACCCTTGCAGGAAAGGCAGTTTGACCAAAGCAATTCGGGGGTCACCAACCTAGAAACATGGGGTATGGCTCAGCTTTACTTCTTTATCCATAGGGCGGCTCATCAGGGCAAAAGATTCCATTTTGAACTACAACAGAGGTGTGCCGAACAATAGCAATAGATAACCGTACTTACTGAACAGCGCGAACAGCTCATAACGGCACCAGAGTAGCTGAAGGGTCAGATAAACGACGTCACCAAGGTGTTTTCAGAGCTATGGCCAACTGTCGAGGCTCATTATACTTAGCTGCCTACTGGTATACCAGAGAAAAGTATCGTAGCACAGGCCCTCTACCTTCGAATCACATTCAATGGCGTCCATAGGGAAAATGAGGAGCTTCAAGCAGCGTTAGCTACACGCCTAGTGCTGCCCGATCTAGAGGTTATCTATTTAGCACAGGTTGCAGAAAAGCAGGGCCAGGCCACTCAAATGTAGGAAACTCTCAACTTTGCGATGCGCGAGGCTTAAAATCTCTTAAAGGGTCTTTAGGAGTTCTCAATGGCCCTTACCATAAAAGCACAGCCAATTTCAGCGTAGCTACAGTAGGTTTCGAGGGAAATCCAAGAGGCCACGGACCCCGTGCAGTTGGACCAGTTATACGCCCAGGCGGATGCTCTAGAAGTGCAGATCTAGCAAATAGAGGCTAGCTCAGCAATGGCCAAAAAGGTAATTTGTGAGCTCTGCCCGCCCCTCCAACGCAGCGCCAGGAAAATGCAACAGCTATCCGCTGAGGCCAAAACCCAGATTAGCATTGTGTTCGGGACTGTACCGGCACACATAGAGGAGGCAGCTGTCACCAAGATTGTCGCAGCAAAAAATTCCTTAGTGTAGGGATGGCAGCAAGCTGTGACGACCTTCACTGAGCTTAAAGCTACATCGTTCAGCAAAGTCTCGGAGTTGGGGCCCTTTTTTGGACAACAAACAGAAGGAGCACAACAAGAAAAGGCCACGGGGTCCAGTGGGGTGATGGAGATAGAAACAGTGATTTGCGAGCAAGAACAGGCCATGGGGTCTAGCAGGGCAATGGAGATAGAGACAATGATTTTCGATTGACTCGGAACGAGTCAAGAAACTGTGGTCGGGGCCTGTTGGGGCCCTTGTTTTGAATACTTGTTTTGAATATTTCGAATTTTGAATAAAGAACGGCTTTTTGGGGGTTGCGGAACGACACATGGCATCCGCAATCGAGTCACAACTACGGTGAGTATCAGAGCTACCGAAGTTGCGAGGGAACAGGTATATAGCTGAAGAAATCATATTTATGAGTACATGCAAAGAGAATATATAGCAGAAAATAGAGAGCAGAACACACAGACAACAAGAGAGAATTCGGAAGCAGTTGAAGAAGAACACAAGAGGAACTAACAGTTGCGATGGTGGGGGAATAAATAGCTATCACCCGGCTGAAGGAAGGGACGAATGCAGAGTGACTGAAGGAGATCGAGCGGATGCTGCAGAGGGAACCCAGGTCGAGCATGATATCTCTGTAGTTCCTAGGTTTCTCTTACCTACCTTTCTATTCTATAAGATGTTTGTAACAGACTTGTAAGCTCTTCCTGTGAAAGCAATGTAGCTGAGGGCTTGGTTGAAGATTATCAATATACTTGCAGGTTTCTATCTTATTGTGTGAGTCACATGCATGCATGATGGTTGTGATGGCTTAAAATTTTATTTGCTTAACTCATGTACACTCTCTGATTTTTCTTGCATATATAATGATGTTTATGCAATCAATTCTATGTTAATCATGAGTTGCAAATCCTTTCCCCGCTATCGATCTATTCCCCTTCTGCATGTTATCGCGGCACACCTCGAGTGAGACTCTCTACTCTCTGGAGTAGGGTTACAATGCCGACCTGATTCTAGACTACACCGGATTCCCTTGTTGGCCCCAACCCCTGAACCTGGGTCTTGCCTACGAGACCTGTTTCTTCGCCAACAAATGGTTCCATCTCAAGTGGTGTTGTTCCTTTTCCTTTTTTCTCTGAGTTTCAGTTCTCTCAATCCACATCGCGTCCCTACACAACTTCCATTACCTCCCCCATCCCCACTATTTTATTTACTTCTTCGAGTATGGTGATGACCCTGGTGGGGGAAAAGAGAAAGACCCCACCGACTCCTTGGAAGCTCCTCAGGCCAGGCAGGCCCGAATCATAGAGTCAAGTTCGGTGGTGGACCTCACTGAGGAGGATCCACCGCAGCCACCGAGTACAGGAGTGTCGATACAAGAAGAACCACTCATTGACCCCTCCAAGTTCATCAACATTCGCCTTCCACCTCCACCTATCAATTCATCCACCCCATCCAATTCATCCGCCACAGTTTCAGACCCAATCATCCGAGAACTACTTACTGGGGACCACGGGGTCGAGGTTGACTCTAGTACTGCAGTCGTAGTACCACCGGTCGACCCCATTGGGGAACCCCAAGTTTTTTTATCTGATATATTTACCTAGATGGCATAAATTGTTGCTGACCCAGCTGAGGCTCAGCTTGAGCCTACTGTACCTCCACAAACTGCCCAGACAGATCAGCAGGAATGGCCGAACTTGAATATGGCCAACTCAGTGCCTCATTAGACTCCACCGTCATCCCCTCCTGAGCACTCTAATCGATCAGTTGCTAGTGGGAAACCCTTGCTGGAAAGGCAGCCAGACCAAAGCAATTTGGGGGTCACCAACCTAGAAACATGGGGTATGGCTCAGCTGTACTTCTTTATCTAGAGGGTGGCCCATCAGGCCGAAAGGCTCCATTCTAAACTACAGCAGAGGTGCGCCGAAAAACAATAGCGGATAACTGCGCTTACTGAACAGTGCGAACAGCTCATAATGGCACAGGAGCAGTTGAAGGGTCAGATAAACGACGTCACCAAGGATTTTTCAGAGCTATGGCCAACTGTCGGGGCTCATTATACTCAGCTGCCTACCGATATACCAGAGACAAGTATCGTAGGACAGGCCCTCCACCTACAGATCGCATTTAATGGCCTCCACAGAGAAAATGAGGAGCTTCAAGCAACGTTAGCCACACGGCCGGCGTTGCCCAATCTAGAGGTTGTCTATTCAGCATAAGTTGTAGAAAAGCAGGGCCAGGCCACTCAAATGTAGGAAAATATCAACTCTGAAGCGCGCGAGGCTTAAACCCTCCTGAAGGGTCTTCAAGAGTGCTCAATGGCCCTTTCCGTCAAAGCACAACCAATTTCAGCATAGCTACAGCAGGTTTCGAGGGAAATCCAAGAGGCCACAGAACCCGCGTAGTTGGACTAGTTATACGCCCAGGTGGATGCTCTAGAAGTGCATATCCAGCAAACAGAGGCCAGCTTAGCAATGGCCAAACAGGTAATTCATGAGCTCTACCTTCCCCTCCAACACAGCGCCAGGAAAATGCAATAGCTACTCGCTGAGGCTAAAACCCAGATTAGCATGGTGTTCAAGACTGTATCGGCGCACATAGAGGAGGTAGCTATCACCAATATTGCTGCAGAAACAGATTCCTTGGTGCAGGGATGGTAGCAAGCTGTGACGACCTTCACTGAGCTTAAAGCTATAGCATTCAGAAAAGTCCTGGATTTGGGGCCCTTGTTTGGACAACAGACAGAAGGAGCATAGCAAGAACAGGCCACGGGGTCCAGCGGGGTGATGGAGATAGAGACAATGATTTGTGATTGACTTGGGATGAGTCAAGAAACTATGGTTGGGGCCTATTGGGGCCCTTTTTTTTAATACTTGTTTCGAATATTTTGAATTTTGAATAAAGAACAACTTTTTGGGGGTTGTGGAACGACACATGGCAACTGCAATTGAGTCACAACTACGGTGAGTAGCAGAGCTACTGAGGTTGTGAGGGAACAAGTAGATAGCTAAAGAAAGCAGATGCATGAGTATAAACAAAGACAATATACAACAGAAAATAGAGAGCAGAACACACAGACAACAAGAGATAAGCCAGAAGCAGCTGAAGAAGAATGCAAGAGGAACTAACAATTGCGATGGCGGGGGAATAAATAGCTGTCACCCGGGTGAAGGAAGGGATGAATTCAGAGCGAATGAAGGAGATCGAGCGGATGCTGCAGAGGGAACCCAGGCCGAGCATGATATCTCTGTAGTTCCTAGGTTTCTCTTACCTACCTTTCTGTTCTATAAGATGTCTATAATAGACTCGTAAGCTCTTCCTGTGAAAGAAATGTAACTGAGGGCTTGGTTGAATATTATCAATATACTTGCAGGTTGCTTTCTTATTGTGTGAGTCACATGCATGCATGATGGTTGTGATGAATTAAAATTTTATTTTCTTAACTCCTGTACACTCTCTGATTTTTCTTGCATATACAATGATGTTTATGCAATCAATTCTATGTTAATCATGAGTTGCAGATCCTTTCCCCGCTATTGATCTATTCCCCTTCTACATGTGGTCATGGCATGCCTTGGGTGAGACTCTCTGCTCTTCGGAGTAGGGTGACAATGCCGGCATGGTTCTAGACTACAGCGGATTCCCTTGTTGGCCCCAACCCCTAAACCTGGGTCTTGCCTGCGAGACCTGTTTCTTTGCCAACAATCATCCACATTCCATCACATCATCCTTAATAAAAATTCTAAGGTTCAAGAAATGGAAGATCACTTCGAGCATCAACAAGAAGTTCTATAACTCTTAAATGATAACCTAAATTTGGCACAAAATCGAATGAAACAACAGGCAGATCAACATCGCAGTGAGAGAAGTTTTGATCTAGGAGACTGGGTATTTTTACGGATACAAGCATACAAAAAAATGTCCCTCAACGAAGCTAAGAAGGATAATAAATTATCGCCAAATTACTATGGTCCTGACAAGGTGTTACAAAAGATTGGTACTATGGCATACAAATTGGACCTTCCCACTTCTTCGCTAGTGCATCCAGTTTTCCATATTTCATTCTTAAAGAAGGTTATAGGTGAAAATCTTCCAGTTCAAACAATATTGCCATAAATTTATGAGGAAGGAAAAATCATATTGGAACCTGAAGCAGTCATGGAAACAACAACTCGATAGCTACAAAATCGATCAATTTCAGAGTATCTCATCAAGTGGAAGAACTTACCCACTGAAGATTCTACATGGGAGGATGAGAATTTTATATAGAAGCACCCAGAGCTACTCAAGCATTGAGGACAACACTTTTTTGAAGGAGAGGGACATGTTAGGTCCCTATATTACTAGTGTAGTCTCTTGCTATGTTAATATAGCCCCCCTTATTGTTATTGTTGTAACCCTGTAACCCCCATATTGTTATTATTGTGCCCTTACATTATTATTGTTAGGTTGGCTAGGATTACATTGTGGCCCCATGGACTCCTATATATAGAGAGGATTTTTTTTTCATTTCTATCATTCAAGAATTTTTCATTCATGTAATATATTGAAGGTTGCCCCCTCGAAGTGGCTTATTTCTAAGGCATTGATATCTCTTTTCTTCTATTTTTGGAGATGGTTTCCCAACACTTGGCTTTTTAGGAAATGTCTCTTTTGTGACATATCTCTTGTTCTCTTCTATCAAATTCCTTCATTATACTTTGAAATAATTATGAATATTTAGTCACTTTTGCATGCCCCATTTGACCAAACCACCATTCATCTGCCTCACCTTGAAGGTGAAGAGCTGAAATCTGAACAACCTCTTTCTCAACTACAGAATGTAGCCTGAAGAATACATATAACTCTTTCTTCCAAGCCTTTTCAGTGCTTAAGGAAGATCCATAAAATGTAGGCAAATATAATCTATTGTGCCTCTATCTTCTATTACAGTTGTAGGATCTCCGTTCTTCCTTCAGTTGGAAAAACTGTTGGAGAGTTAGATTCTCCTTGAATGCTCTAGACTGTGCTTTGTACTCTTCAAGATATAGACTTAGAGTCTCATGAGATTCAGGCTCCAAATTTCTTCTATCTCCATACCATTCACTTTACTCTTTAAAGAAAGTGGGCATAGTATATCTTTTAGGAGCTCTATGCTTCTCTGATATTCTTTGCTGTTGATAAGAATTAATGGGACCTTCTTCATTTGGAAACCTTCCTGAGGTTTCTCTTTGCCTTTCTCTCTTCATTTCATTTATATCCTTGGATATATCCTTCATATTTCTAAAGCGAGATACAGCAATACTTAATCCCTCCATTATTTACATATCTCTACTATTTTCTTTTCTATGATGTCAATAATGTCCACAAGCTGAGCCAAAGATCATGCTCTGATACCACTGTAATATCCCAAAAGGAATAATGAATTAATACACAAACACAATATTTGAAATAATATATTATGTACACATATATTATGAACAACACATAAAGACACAGAATAGGTGAGCCATTTTATTAAATTTGATATGGATTATAGATACAACGGTGCATAAAATAGAAGCACTCAAGCCAAATAAAATGGCCTTGAATGACCTTGAAATCATGCCAAAGCAGGCACTGTGTAAATGAAGCTACAGGAAGTTGTATACTGCAATGTTCCTTCAGCTGATGATGATCTTACAACTACTGTCTGAAAATGAAAATGTAGATCTATGGTTCTCTAGAGCTCTGATGATGCCAATATTTCATATCTAGGCACTATGATGGAAACCCAAGATAACCTAGAAAGGAAATCTAGATCTAAGAAGATCATAAATTCACACTCCTAAAGTTTGATCGCTTGACTGCTGGGTTATGCAAATCTGAAGCATAAACTGATGTAATATGGCTAGAAAACTATGTTTTCTAGGAGGGAGTGGTTGATGCCTACTACAGGATATGTATGATCAACTGAAGAATGATGGAAACAGTAAGTACAAAGTGAGAGGAATATCCCTCATAGGATTTCCAGCTGAGGTACTGGAAACTTCCCTCCTCCAAGGGGTCTACAGGACTGGACTGCGCAATCCTTGATGGGACTACTGCTACATGGAGATATGATATGTTTGGATTGATGCCTGATATGGATCTGATGTACTGGAAGGACAATCTTGAAGCTCTAGGTGAAAGGATGAATCCTCCACTGGTTCCTCAGCTAAAATACTCTAGGAAAACATCCTCCTCTCAAACCCTAATGTAGGAATGTGTAATTCTTGAAGATGTATGGGCTACAAAGAGTGGGAAAAATGTGGCACCAATACCTGATGATTAATGGTTGCTCAGAATAATCTTCCTAGAGTAGGCACTCGAAGTCCCTCATGGGTAAGGGTGGGATTCCCACTTGAAAACACCCTGTGGTAAACAACACTGCAGAATTAGCTAAACATCTTAAGCATGATTTAGAATGTGAAATGAAAATTATAGATCTAAATCGATCTCAAATCAATAATACCAAAAATCCTCACTTCCAATGCTGCCTCATCTTCCTTATATTCCTTATGAGCCTTCCCATGCCTTGGCCCACCTCATAACTACGTTGTACATGTGGACATAGGTCTCCACGTTGACTGCATTATCTCTCCATATCTCCATGATATCTACATTTAATGTTCACCCTCTCCATCATGTGTGCACTAATGTAACATTTCCTCCATCATCTCATCATTTGTTTCTCTATGATCTTACTTTGATTCTTCCTTGATCTTATTTGACTCCTTCATCTCTCCACGTTCTTTCTTATTAATGATCTTTGATACCCACTCTCTAAGTAATTAATAAGATTCTCCACTATTCCATGATGTAGGTCTACTAGCTAACTAACCATGTTCACACTCTTAGTAGTGGATTTATTCATCTTAAGGGGTTATGGGTCCCTCCACCTATTTATTTGCATAGCTAACCCAAATACGTAAGAACTCTAATATTCCAATAAACAGATGTAAAATTTGGAATATTAAAACTTCCATCTTTGCAATGCATGCTACTCTAACATGCATGTATTACAATGTTAAGTTTCAAGGAAAGGGGTGATATGGCTTAACTTGAATGGTTGTGGAAATAGTTCATCATTGAGTTTAGCAATGTATTAATATTCATCTACAAAATTTCCATGAATTATGATGGGAATTAGATATTTGTCTACTAAGACCAAGTCCCACATTATTTTTTAGGCTTACACCTTTTTCTTGGTTTGTGATTTTGAATTTTTAAGATACAAACCCCTTGAGAAGGGAAAATGGGGGAAATATTCTCAATTTCATGTGTTTCATAATATGGAGTTGGTACAAGATTGATCAGATGAGAGAGGTAGGTGGGTTCCCTATAGAGGATAAAATGGGCTCCATGATATTGCGGGATGGTAGCTTATGATAAGTCCCCAATGATATCCCCCATTTCCTAGACAAGGGCATTCCCCACACATCAAGAATATCAATGAAAACAACATCCATGAGAAGGGATATGTCAAGGTTCCTAGCCAAATAAACCTTAAGGTCCTTTATGAGACCTTCGACTTCCATAGGATTTGGATTTAAAACCACATACCTTCTTATATGGCGAAGTGATATTGAAACCCAATTGCTTCATAAATTTTAAGGGCGTGATATTTGAATAACAACCTACGTAAAGCATACAATTATGTAGATAAACATCATTGATAGCCAAAGTGAGCATAAAAGGTTCATGTCCAAGATTACGATCGGGAATATGAATGTTTTGCAAGTATTGATGTAATTTTTCCTATTCAAAACCTAGAGACTTCTTAATGTTTTTTGTTGTTCAAGAAGTCTTTCAATCTCCTTTAAACGAACATATACAATCATTTTTCCAATAAAAGCTTCCAAGTTGATGTTAAGTCCCTCTTTCTTTCCAATTTATTTATTCTTGGTATTTCCTCCCTTTTGGGAAGACTTTTTAAGCTTGAATTTAGTTTGGGAATCCTTTTTAGGACAATCCTTGAAAAGGAATTTCTCTTTAGGAGGATTTTTAGAAAGGACATCCTTAGGAGGGACTTTCTTGGGAATTTCTTTCTTGGGAAGAGGGTCATCCTTTTTAGCTTCCTTGGAGGTTATGCGGTCCTTATTATTATCCTTTTTTGATATTACACCCCCTTGAATCTTCCATTACTAGAATCAACATTAATAATAGGTTCCTATTTCTCTTCTTTAATTTTGACCTCACTAATGGAAGGATGAGAGTATGACTCTCCAAAAAAAATGTTTAATTCATCACACTCTACAATATTATCCTTCCTGTTTGTTTCATCATCATAACTCTCAACACTCACACTTTTCTCATCCTCAGAAGATAAGTCCTGCTCCACTACATTGGTTGGAGCCAGAGTGTTTGGGACTTCATATGAGCTTGCCTTAATCTTCTTCACTTTAATTTTTAGGAAAAGGTTCGCCCTTTGTAATTTAGCTACACTTTTGGGACTTATCCAATTTAGTGATTTTTTTCATAACTATCCTATCCTATGAGTGGAAATCTTCACTAAGCTTTTCCATATTATTAAGGATAAACAGAAGGGTTCGTTTGTGCTGATATTTATATATTTCATTCTTGGCTTAATTTTTGGTTTTATGGGGGTCATTAGCATCCACTCTCAATATGCACAAGCTTTCCTCAACTTGCATTTCCATTTCCTTAGCTTCGGCCAATGTGGAGGGATTATTGAATATTAAGGCATATGTTAGGTGGTCTTCTATGGCTTTGACAAATTTTTCAAGGATGTTGGAATCAAAGGGTTTTATGTGATTAGGGATATCTCTAGAAACCTTATCAAAATTTTGAATGAATTCCTGGATGTCTTCCGTTCCCCTCACTATTTGATAAAAAAACTCAATGTTGAAGGTCCCTTGGGAATTGCAAGACCATCCCTTCATGAATAGGTCCTCAAAATCATCAAAGTATTCAATGCATAATGGGGGAAGACTAAGGTACCATCCTATAGCTTTCCCCTGAAATGATAAATAAAATAGCATCATGAGCCTATCTTCAAAAAAATAATCCTAGGGGACATGTGCCAATAGAATTCCTCAACAAAGTCACAAACACTTGTGGTATAATCTCGTTTGAACTTAGGTAACCATCATTTGTATTTCTTAGGTAATGGATTGGGATCATCACTCAATTTCAAAGGAGAAAATAAACTGACTAAATATCTTTCACTCTTGGTCATCTTGACTTTTCCAGTGGTATCATTGAATTTTTCAAATTCGGGGAGAAGGGAGATTCCAACAGGTGATGGAGCATGCTCATTCCTCCAAAAACCATAGTTAAATGAGGAATACTATCACCTTCAAGAAAAATATGGGTTTGGAAAATTAGTGGAGTCACGAGAGGAATAATGAGATTGTCAAAAATTAATAAATTTCTCAATGATTCCTATGGAGGCATAAATTATTCCTCCTCAGAAACACAGCTAGAAATGTTACCACTCAAACTAGCAGGGGGCCTAAAGGGGAATCCTAAAGGGGCCACTGCTAGGGCAAGGGAAACTATGGAGGCTTAAGCCACTGTCACCTCAGCTAAGGCTCCCTACTCTTTACATACTTTCACCGATGGAGGAGCCCCAATATATAGAGTGTCACTTATGAAGGATAGATCAAGAAAAAAATATATTAAGTGATCTCAATTACCCTTTCCTATGAGAGGATTAATAATAGGACTTTCTTTCTCCTTAGTAAAAGTACAAGGATTTCTAGGATAAGGGGGTAAGGATTTAAGGGCTAGGTTAGGGGAATATGACTTGCGAATAATATTTCCAATGCCTAAAATCCTTGCAGAACTTGGATTCCCAAGTTGTCTTTGAATATTTGACTTTGATGAGAAATGGGACCACATGGGACCAAGTGGACCCAATTTAGGTTAAGAGGAGGGAGTCTAGAAACCAATGATGATATTAACCTAAAAAAGGAGGAGAAGAGGATCAAAGAAATAATTCCCACTTAAATACGCCAAAATGATCCTATGAGGTACTAGCATATGGAAACCAAGGGAAAATTTTTGTCTCAGATCTAGTGCCTATAATATCTCATACTCCCATTGTTGGAATTTCTTAAAATTTGGAGATCTCGAGGACACACCAATGGAGGAGAGGTCAGGATATCGATATTTTTATATCGGTATTTTGTCCGGAAAATGATGCCCTAGGTGGCCCAACATGGCTAGACCTAGAGAGAAGGAGAAAAGGTGAAGAAAAACGCTTTTAGGGTGATCGCCTTATGGAATACCAATTCCTAATTCCTTTGGTGACATTGGCGTCCATAAGAGTAATGAGAATGGGTTTTTTTTCTGGCTCAACGAAGCTCTAAGGACAACTTCATTTAGCACTAGGGAAAATGAGAGTGACCTTAAAGTGTTTATACATCATTTGAAAGTCAATATGGATTATTGAGATGAATTGGATCTCTATGAAATAAAATTAAGCATGCATGGCCCATGCATAGAGATATTCTATATAAAAACACAATTCCATAATTTAGCAGTAAATTCATGTGACAATTAGCCCTAAAATACCAAAAATCCCTTTATCAATGCATGTGAAAAAATTAAAAGAAAATAGCATTAAGTTCGTAATTAGATATAAGAGAATATATCCAAACATTAATACATTTTCCAATCAAGAATCTCCAAGGTAAGAAAATATAATCCAAATATCCAAATTCATCCATGCTACAACTTTGTCCACCAAGAGGGAATAGAAAAAATATCAAGAGAGAGAATGATCCAAGCCTCCTATTCTTACACTTCCTGGGATTTTGAATTACATATGTGAGCCTAAATTATCCCATAAAATAAAATAATGTAAAAATTAACTAACTTTCCAAGACATGCCCATGAAAATAGCTCATAAACAAAATAATAAGCCTCTCAAGATGTCAAATGACGAATATTACATGTTGTTTGGGCCTCTAAGAGGCCTGATGAAGTAAATAAGTGCCATAATGATGAATAGGACTCTTAAAATTTATGGAAAAGGGGATGGTCCCTTTTTCTCCAAACAATAAATTTTTGGTGCTCCCAGTGGGTGTGGGGGAACAAAAATAACCTCATGGGTATCCAAGTAGGTCAAAGATGCTTGTATACTATTTGTAAGGGCTCATATGATGGAGTGAATGATGCCACATCATTGCACAAGTCCTTGGTCACCTGCTAAGTGTATGGTGCAATTGTGCATCTGACTAAGCATGGTGGGTCGAGTGCATATTCCTCGTCCAATAGGTTAATCGCGATAAATATTTTAACATATTTGGGAATCCATGGAGTGTTTTCTAATTCTATGGAGGCCCATGGATATCTACACACATCCTACATTTTCCAATGTATCACTATGGAGGGTTAGGTTCCCGTATAGGGAGACCAACCCCAAAATGGAAACCATCTGCAATCCTACATAAGATCCAATGCCTCTCTTATCCCTCTAACACAACAATTCATTAAAGAAATCGAATTAATGAACTTACAAACCATGGGAAAAAAGAGTACACTTTATAATGGCATTCGCTTTATAACACCCCCTTCCCACATCTACCCAAGTAACCGGCCAAATAGGGTAAAAATGTGAAAATATGCTTCTATAATGAGATTCAACCTCCTATGTGACCTTAAGGAAGTGGAACCTATGGAAAACACAACCTACAGACCTTGTACAACAACCACAATACCCCCAGGAGGTAACCCAACAAGTCAAGCCTCTTACTCCTGGGTCATACAGAATTTTGACCCCCTTTGACCCATAGTCGCATGCATAGCATTGTATTTCAAGGGCTAGAAAGCTATACCCGCATGAATAACACTTCATGCCAGTGGTTAGGGCCCCAAACACTCATTTTTAGGCATGTTGCTTTGGAATTTGAGCCACCTTTACAGGCCCAAAACCCAATTCACTGCCTAGAAATTCAAGAAAACTTAAGGGATGATAAATAACAATAGGAAATGACATGGAAGAAATCACATCAACAATAAATCATCTGGACCCATCCTAGCCATGACAAGAATTTTGTCAAAAATATCACCAACATTGAATCTACAGGTGTAAACAATAAATTTAAACATAGGGGTCTCATACTTATCTGAGGATCGCTAAGAAGAATTCCTCCCTTACATGATTAACTGAATACAACCTATTTGACCACGGATACAATGTGCATTCATTCATAAGTAAAAACATAGATAGAGCCATACAACATCACTAATCAAATACATGCTTATAACCAACACAATAACAATAGAGATACCCTAAATACAACAAAAATATAATCCAAAGATAAATCAATACATTTTCATACCAAATACCAAGGGAATGAATTGCTCATTACTTAATGTAGAAACCAATTGGAGATGGAACTTCCACATTCTACCTGACTGTATATTGGTTGAGCCAAATCTCTCTTCAGCCAATCACCGCTATGAAATATTCCAAGCATGAATGTGGGATCTCATCAAACACATCAATCATAATAAATAGAGGGCTTCTAGAGGCCAAACCACATCAACCCTAAGACAATGATTCCACATCACATTCATACATCACAACCATCACCTGTTGGTCTCTATCCAAGTTTTTCTAGGGCTCCAGAGTGTTTTTTCAAACCAAAGCTTCGAGGACTTGTAACTCAACCCCAATTGTTACAAGGCTTCTAGGCGTTTGCCCAAATAGGGATTCCAGGACTAGTAATTCAACCCGCCTAGGGTCTTCAAAATAATTTGTCCAACGAGGGCTTCCAAGAATAGTAACTCAACCCACATTTGTCTACATGGCTTCCAGAGTGCTTTTCCAACCAAGGCTTCTAGGATGTAATAACTCAACCCACAACTAAAGGAATCATGAGAACCAACTAGAAAACAACCAATGGAAATAAACCCACAACTTCATGGATATCCAAGAAATGGGAAGGCTAGGAAAATCCACATGCATACACCATTCATGCAAAAACTAGTGAGGAAAACATACATGAAACTCAGTAAATACAATCAAAACCTATTGTAGTTGCAGATCCCGATGACCACTTGCGCTTTCTTGCTCTTACGTCGCCTTCTTACTCCAAATCACCAAGTATCCACACTCCCCAAGAGTTATGTATCCAAGAGTATTAGAGAGAGAGAGAATAATGAGAGAGCTCCAAAAATGCACTAACCAAAATATTGAGCCAAAATATTCCCAACTGGTCCTCAAAAGTCTTTTTATCAATGAGGCCTCTATTTTCTTCATTTTCCATTATTTTCCTTCATTTTTCTCCTCACATGAAACCTGTGACATTTCACCTTTATTTTCTCCTAATTTACTTTATTCTCATAAATAAATGCCAATAAATGCCACTTTGCCTTTATAAATCCTTTTCCATTTCCTTTTCCAATTTCCTTAGACATAATTAACCAAATTTAACACCCGCTAGGATGATTTTCCCAACATTAAACTTGGAATACGTGTCACATCGACCATGGCTATTATTTGTATTTATTGCGTGGAATTTTCACCATGGTCGTTACAAAACCCTCCCCATTGGGGGAACACCGTCCTTAATGTTCAACGACACCGATAACCAATAGGAATTCTCTAAGAAAAACATAGTTCCCATGGAGATTTATAGCATTGCTCGTTGTAGTATTTAAAATGACCTTCGCTAAAAACATGGTAAACATAATATTTATGAGAGATTTATAAAAAAAATCATTACAATATTTACAGTTAAAACCATATATACAACCTATCGATCTTTATAAATTTAGCTCGATACAATATTTACAATATTATACACATATACACATTTTCTCAACCAGAAAATAGAAGGATACAATTCCCAAATCAACAACAAGGGAATCCAAAGGCTCACACCTCCACCTTCAAAATAATACTAGGACTCACTTCCTTCCTAGGAAGTCTAGAATCCACTGCCAATGTAATATTCCTAATTAGCCCAAGCTAATAGGAATATTTCATTTTGTGTTAATTCTCTTAATTGATGAATAAAATGTAAAGGAGGACATGTAAACTCCTAAAAACATAAAAATAAATCAATTCCCAATGTGAACAGAGGAAAATCAGGGTTGTCTCAATAAAATACCTTTATAATGTGAAAAGGGGATCATTACAGTAGCTGGATTTCACACATATGGGTGTGAACAAGGGAAAATCGATGAGGACATAGTCAAGTTTGACTAAGTCAACATGCATGCATGAAGAAGAAGAGATCATAAATAAAACTAGTTCAGTATGAACTAGGATCAACATAGGTAGACATTTGTGAGCTGGATTGATTTCACTTGAGTGTGAAAAGGGATGACGCAGATTGACTGGGTCAACAAGACCAAATCACAACATTGTCCAGATGCATTGAACCTCCTTGTTCATCAGCGCAGTTTTAGATGGAGGATATTCATGTGAAAGGAGCTAAAGTTTTGAAGGTGGTTTAGGGTTTCTTAAGCTCTTTGTAATGTTCCAAAATTTTAGCCTCAAATCTAAATGGAACATTAGAGTTAGCAGAAGCTCTAATCGGTGAATAAATGGGTAGAAAAGCCCATAAGTCTCCTAAGGAGGATAAAAACACTCCAAGTGTGAAAGGGGAAACTCTTTCTAGCTTAATAAAACACCTCCATGTGTGAACAAGGACAAAATCAAGTTGATTTAGTCCACTTTGACTAATTCAACAGCACAGTTGTGGAGGAGGAGGAATCCAAGAAGGAATAACGCAGTTTTGGAGGGAGATGTATCTTTGGATAGAGATGAACTAATTGATTGGGGCCAAGGGTAATAAAACTAATTTTTTATTTAAGTAAGAGGATGGAAACATTATTCTTCATGTCTTAGATTATTATTCTTGTCTGCTCAGAATTTTGCTTCCTCTTGTTGTTTAGCAGGGTAGCAGTGTTGTTTAGCGCCGGGTGTTCCCAAGTGGGAATCCCACCTCTTTCCTTGAGGAGCCTCTTGGGAGATTTTGTATTCATCATTCCACATCAGATTTTTAGGCCAAGCTTCAGCCTACTTCATCAGCGCAGTTTTTCCAGAGATTGTGCAGTGTTGCAGGGTGCAGCAATGGAAGGGATTGGAATCCAAGTTTCTGAGCTAGTTTCTCATTGGAGGAAGGTTTCATTCACTTGAGGGATCTGTTTGGAGATCTCTAGAGCCTATTTCAGATATATGGTATCATACAACAAATTTCCCCTACATTCCCAGCATTGTTTCAGCTAGGGAATGCATTATTTTGGAGGCAACATTCAACAGATGGTCTAGTGGCTCCGCTACAATGTTTTCTTGTGATTGAGAGGTCCAATATTTCATGTGAGGAATCCATTGAGGGATCTACATCAGATCAGACATATTTCAGCCTTATACATTCTTATGCTTTAGTTTCTCAGTGGTGATTCAGTAAATTTCTAAATATCACATTTTGTATGCAGAGTGTTTGACAAGAAACCCTTGCCGGGTTCTCTTGTATTTTTTATAAGGAGACTAGATCTCAGTTTGTAAGATTGTTTATCTAATATATGAGTAGACCTATTTTTTTCCTTAATTTATGAGTTAAAACCCTCATAATACTGCAAGGTCCCTTTTTTATATTGTTTCTGAGTAGCAGTGTCTTGGGTTTTTAGTCATTTTCAGCTACACTAGTGTGGGAGGTCTGTTTAACCCACCTAGTTTCATTTCTTTCTGATATCCTCTTGGAATTATATGATAGATAGATGTATATATGGGATCCAAGTGATTATTTTCATTTTCTATGGCATATATTTCTGAAAATTCCTTTTTAGTGCATGCTTGCTGAGCTGTCCCGATTTTGGGATATTACAGTGGTATCAAAGCATAGTCTTGGCACAGCCCATGGATCTTAGGACATTATACTTCCGAGGAAGGATATATGGATAGAAATTGTAAAGCTTTAGTATGTGAAGAGAGAAAGGAAGACATTCTTACAAAACTTCTTCCAAAATCTATGAAAAGCTTTCAAGGAGAGCTGAAGAGAATGAGAATGGAGATGGGATCTCCAAGGGAAGTTGAATCTAGAACTGAATATAGCTTTACACATGGTGACTATGAGCATGCATCTACACACCATGATGCAAAGCGCAGTCAAGTGCCTAGATCTATCTTGAGATGGATGGGAGGAGGAAGAATGCCTGAGAGGAGAACTCTTAGTGGTTTGTTGCTGGAGTATGAATCTTAGACTGAGAGGTTTAGAGATCATACTAATTTCCAATAGTTTTACAAGATCCAGGTGGAGGAGAGCAAGCAACAGGATGCAAGTATATTTCTTCTATCTAATTTTGCTGGATCACCTACATGTTCAACTAGAGCTTGGGTGAAGGAGCTAGACTTCTATTTGCAGCTGCACCATATTTATGAAGATGAAGCCATCAGAGTCGCAGCACTGAATTTTAGAGGTAAGGCACATGCATGGTGGATTTTTGAATCTTGTTCTTTGAAGAATGAAAAAACTTCCTCTTATGCAAGATTCATAGAAACATTGGTGGGAAGGTTTGGTGGAAAAATTCCTAAGGCACATGAGCAAGGAAAACTTGAGAAAAAGAAACGCTTGCATGTGGTGGAGGAAACTCCACTTCAGAAAACCATGGGAGAAGCTGACATCTTGCATTACACATTGCTGAAAGAAAGAACTCTATTTCATATTCTTGAAAAAGAGGGCATGGGGATCCCCTTTTCACAGGAGGATCCAACTATTGAGATGTTGCCCATACACATTGAGGATGATGAGGGAAACAACACTGTCACATCTAGAGCACATCCAGCACCTCATGCAAAAGTTGAAGGAGCACATGCTCTAATAGGAGGGATTCTTGTATTCTTACAAGAAGTTCCCCAGTATCTCATACATGGAGGTCCAAGCACAATCAATGAGCAGCATGATTGTGCAACATTGCAGCTGGAAGGAGGATGTAGGGAGGAAGAGCAACATCACTTGATTAGAGGCACACACCCTTCTCTATTTCAGAGAGCCAATGCAAGGAAGAGGAAGACTAATTTGCATTGTAAGGGTAGGGGCAAGGTTGCCCAATCATATGTGCATTCTAGTCTTGACATCGATGTCTCACTCCATGGAGGCATTCCACCTGGGAGGCCACCTGATGTAGAGTTGATGGAAGACATCTTGTCCTTGGATTCACCACTCTTGTAAATTGGAGAGGTGAATAGTTTGGAGGAGAAATTTGGCATGGGGGATGTCAAGGTAGCATGCAATAGCATGAGGAGAGCTTCACATGCCAGATCACCAGCATTGTCTCTTAGGAGGATTGATCGTTATTGGAGATCTCAGCTCTTGGTAGAGTACTCCAAGGATCTTGGTGCATTCATGATTCTTGATGACCCAGATGGATATGATAGATACATGGTGGATGATGTGGTCATCTATTCCTATGGAAAGATCTTCTTGACTAGATCTTCTAGTCTCAAGGAGAAGCTGCTACATGCAGCACATGAGAACTTCTCTTCGATGAACTTTGATGCATATTTACATTTGATGGAGGAGTTCACTTTAGAGGGCATCCAACATGACATATTTCAGCATATGGATAGATGCATAGCCTGGATGATGACAAACAGGAGGACACAACCACTTCCCTACTCATTAGAGGTGAGGGAAAGATTCCAGTTGAGCCATCTCAGCTCAAGATCTCATGTACATAACGAAGGAGGTATAATTTCACATTTTGTATTGTACTTATTTTCCTTGTTTGAGTAGCTTGATGTATCAAGAAGAACTATCACTTCTTGCATATTGTGTGATGATGTACTTGCAGCTACTTGTAGCATTGATTTTGGCTATCTTTTTGGTGGTTTGTGGGGGAAGCCACATGTATCTGGGTGTTCACCATTGGCACTGTTGGGGTTCCCATGTTTTGGCAGATTTGGAAATACCAAAATATGAGACAAAATCAAACCACTTTGGGGCCCTAGGATCTAGCCCTCCTGGACCCGGAGAGGGATCTCTCCAAAAAGAGCAAAGAATGATATGTCTTTGAAGCTCAAATGAGATATTAGGCTAGTTATGAAGCACGAGGGATTTTAAATGATTTGGTTGGTTGGTTGCTGGGTTGGTCAGGAGAACATAGACTGAGAAAGTAATGGGAGAAAGGAAACAAAATAGCATGAGGCTTCAGCAAAGAGGATAGGCCAAGACAGTGCCATCCATTGGGCTATGGAGTCATGAAAGGAAATTACATGCAACAACTAGCCAAGGCTTTCAAAGGGCAAGTCATCTACACTAAAGGATCTTTTAGGTAGATGATGGAATGGAACATTAAGGAAGAGAAAGTGGAAGAAGAAGCGACCTAGTTTAAATACTATAGATCAGGTCGAAGGTCATTTAACTCCGGACACTGTGGACATACTCAAGCGACTCTCGAAGAAGGAACAAAGGAGCGCTTATATAGATCACGTGAGAGGTCATTTAACTCCGGTCTCGCAACAACTCCAAGGAAAAGCAGAGATAAGTTGTACGGAAGGGGATCTTGGGAGCCGATTTCGGTCGCCGCGAGGATCCTGGTGGACGGGGGCTAACACTCATCCCCCGAGTGTTCCCAAACCTTCGACCCGCTTCGTGAGAACTAGGCGATTCAACCAATTCATACATGGGTGAGTGAGCAATAACATCCACTACCTTTGGTTAAATTGACTGAAATCAATTCTTAGATAACACATTTAGCAGAAAACATTGAAGGCAAGGAGAGCAGACAACATAGGGCACCTAACAAGGGTGAATCCTATACCATTATTCTGATGCAAGCCCAGAAGAATAATGAAACAATATGGAAATGCATTAAACGAAGTAAGAAGAACATCACCAATAGTAATAGACCAGGATCCTATGAAATGTGCTTTGATTAATTGATGCAAAACCAGTCATGTACAAAAAGCTCAATGGCTAATATAGTCTAGACTTCTCCTCCCAGCCTATTACATACAACTACTCTGCTACTCCTTCCCAGGACTGTTCTAACAATCGGAATGAATCCCTTTAACAGCAAAATGCCCAACAAGGCAACAACAACAACAAATTTTACATTATGTTCTCAGGTATTTCTTATAGGAGAATCGGAAGAAACAGAGGTAGATGAACATTGAATTGATCTCATTAAGGCAACATTGGCGGAAGTGTCCACGCCCATACTGCTTAATGGCTGTCTGCAGCGCTGAATGTACTCTAAGAATGGTTCGGAGATCTCTGTCAGGTCGATTTTGACCTCTGATATGTTCCTTGGAGTCCCTTCTGGTGTCTGGAGCTCTGTGCTGCCACTCTGGAATAAATGAACTGGATGAAAATCTGCAGGTCTTCTCCATACCTTCATTACTGCTGCTCAGACGGTCTTCAATGAAGCTCCTGTCCATGTATTTACTTGCTTATGGGCTCGAGGAGGCATGGAGATCATTGTAGGGACGGTGTACGTATGGAGGAATATGTCCTGCTGTTAGGTAGCGCAGTTATGGCATTGCTGGTGCACTCATTAGTCTTCAAATAGTGCCTTTCTTTTGAATTTGGGATCAAATTGTTAATCTTCAATTACCAGCTCAAATCCCTTCTAAATCCCGTCTCTGCTGCTTCGCCGGCCGGCTGAACTGGCCTCTCTGTGCTAATCCACACAGTGGAAAGAACTGTAAAACCAGGCGGTGGTGGTGGAAAAATGCTGTGGAGGCAGAAGAATGGTGGTGGAACAGCGGAGAAACAATGAAAACGGCGGAGAAATGACAGCATAGTGTAAAGCCCGAAGATTATCATTTGGGCGAATTACACAGGAAAACACGAAAAAACAATGCACGAAGGCGTTAATGTGGGGCCCGGTCATGGTGGAGGCCGATTAGATATTGATTGTTAGATTTGCACGGGAAACGGACGGCGGAGATCTAATCGCAACAATCGTAATCGGAGGCCGGAGCGAGTGGCAATCGCAACGCACATTCAAAAATTTCCGACTGCAATCTGGAAGATGTTGCGATGAAACGAAACACCAACCGTCGGATCTGGGATCAGATCGACGGTCTACATTTAATCGGAGGGAGATGGAGAGGGGCGGCGGAGCGACGATGCGATCAGCGCAGAGCCATTGGATCGACTGGGAGATGGACGGTTGTGATTAAATCGAGAGGATGACACGATCGGGGATCGGAAGGTAAGACCTGCAATTGCGATTAGGAGGGGAAAAGTGATTGAGCGATGGCCATTAGATCAGCGGGGAAATGGATGGACAGGATTGAATCGGCACATCGCAATCGGAGATCGGAGCAGAAGGCTTGCGATTGATTGGAGGATGGAGCGATCGGGGTGCGATGCGATCAATCGGGGGGTGTCCCACGGGAGTTGCGATTGCGATTGGGCGTGGGATGCGATTAGCGCTCCACCGTTGGATCTCCGCGGAAGATCAACGATCGGGAACGCACTGCGGGACTTACGTTATAAACAAATCGCATCGGGGTTTTTGGAGTTTACAAAGGAAATGCGCCCGCTGACAGCTCCGATTGCGATAAGCGCTTTGGACTTAAGCGCTTGGTCCTAGCGCGGGGGCATGTGGGGGGAAGTGGTTAAGGGGCTGGCGGAAAGGGGCTTAGGCCTATAATAAGGTCGGAAAGAGGGTTTTGGCCCATTTCAATGTAATTTAAGGGCCGGAGAAGGGTAACGATAGAGGAATAAGGGAGGAAAATGGCCATCAAAGGGGTAAGGGTAGAATTTGAAGGGGAACTTGAGGGGATTTGAAAGGTAAGAAGGGGAATAGAAGGGGAAACAAAATAGAAGCCAAGTGGGGGGGTGAAATAAGAGGGAATAAGAGGCCCTTTGGGCATTTCTTCACAAACAGAGAGGCTTTATAATAGGAATCAGCAGAGGGGAATTTATCAAAGGATAAAAGACACATGGAGGCTTCAAGGAGACTGTGTTTTCAGAGGAAAATCATTCCTTGAAGACTCAAAAATGATTTAGCCCCCTATTTGCTTGTCAAAAATTTATAGGGGGGCTAACAGGCACCATATTGTAACTTCATGATTTCATCTTATGAGATGAGTATGGTGGCAAACAAGTGGATAGTAGAGCACTTGTCATTTCTTATTTTGAAGCAGGCAAAGGATGCACTGTGCTGGTTCCATGAGTGGAACTATGATTCACTCTCCGAATGTCATTTGGAAACTTTTTCTCATTGTACTTTACCTCCATATATTGCTACTATGTTTATGTTCATGGGGATCTTTATTTGGAGAGTGGGCTTGAGATGGAAGATTCCCATTGGTAGCATGATTCTCCCCACTTTATATGTTGTACATTTCAGTAGGAACCATGGGAAAACCATGATTTCCACATCACATTTTTTCTCTTCTTATGGGAGGAACCACTTGGAGAACTTGAGGAGGCACTTCATGGCTGAATTGTTTATTGGGGCATCATACAAGTTGGCCATCATGATCTTAATCCATGGCTTATATGAGGGAGAGATGAGGAAGTAGAAAATTTTTTTGTTTCTAGGGTTGCACTTGGGAGAGTATGGGCAGAATTATTCCCATACTTTTCATGAAATTTCTAAAGAGGAGGAAAGTACATTCATGGTGCAAGGAGGCTACCCTTCAGCGTTGAAGGATCATGAGAGAATTCCATGTAGGAAGAAGATATTCTCACATAGCAGCATGATGGTGGATGCCTTTGGCATATGGAATGTCAAAGAGAGGAGTCATGGAGCCTTATTTCTAAGGCCTACAACGCTGTCACATGGGAATGTGTTCTTATTGATGGAGTGTTCCAAGGAGTGTATGTATCCCTTATTCTTGTATATTTTTATGAGGGGATCCTCCTGGGGGATCTTATACATGGACCTCACTTTCAGCCTACTCACCATGCATGGTAAGAAATACATTTATGTACTTGTTGATTACTCCATTGATTATTTGTATCTTCTCACCATATATGAGCAATGCATTGCTCCACAATAGAGCAAGAGTATTTATGGGTTTCATGGTCACTTTAGGGCCAATGTTTGTAATGATAGTAGTCCATCTATACATGACCTTGGGAAAGTGTATTATTATATTACCTATGTACCCCTGATAGACATTGATGCTTACTTCCCCATGTTGGAAGAGAAAACATACACATCTTATAACTTGTTACAAAACCACTTGCCACATGACATTCTCAAATAGCAGATGGGGAGATTGCGTAATATCCACTTGTAAAACCTTTGGTACCATCCAAAAATGCACATAAATTTCAGCATTTTTCTGATTTGGATGCCAAATGGTGATGATGTTCCATTCATCTTGAATGGAATGGTTTGGGTTGGCATGTCTCATTATTTTGGAGGAAGAGTCTTTAGAGACTCAATCTTCTTCTTGCCATTGGAGGGAAATCATGTTGCAGCCCAAGATCAGCATGCCCTCTACACTTATCATAAGTGGAGAGGAGGACAGCATGGGATAGGCCCTCTTGCCTATCATGTTCATTTATTCAGCCCACCAACATTTCAGGAGCCAAAGGTGGAGGAGGTTTTTCATGAGTTGCCATGTTGGAGGGTGACTCACTTCATTTGGATGATAGCATGGGTGAGGGAGGCACTCATTCACCATGTTGTTCATCACTCCTACTTTGTGGAGGCCATGAGATAGCAAGCAGGTTTCCATTCACACTTTCCACCTTTTATTGATGTAGACCATTTTGTTTTTCACACTTCAGAGGAAACATTGGACGACAGTTTATTTACAGTTTCTCTTGATGCAGTGATGGAGGCTCTTGATGGGAGGCCACATGAAGAGGAGGAGAGAAATTTCTCTCTCCCTATACATTTTATTGAGGACAAGAAAATATCTTGGAGGGGAGGACTGTAATGTTCCAAAATTTTAGCCTCAAAGCTAAATGGAACATTACAGTTAGTAGCAGCTCTAAGCGGTGAATAAACGGGTAGAAAATCCCATAAGTCTCCTAAGGAGGATAAAAACACTCCAAGTGTGAAAGGGGACAATCTTTCCAGATTAATAAAACACCTCCATGTGTGAACAAGGATAAAATCAAGTTGATTCAGTCCACTTTGACTAAGTCAACAACGCAGTTGTGGAGGAGGAGGAATCCAAGAAGGAATAACACAGTTTTGGAGGGAGATGTATCTTTGGATAGAGATGACCTAATTGAGTGGGGCCAAGGGAAATCAAACTCATGTTTTATTTAAGGAAGAGGATGGAAGCATTATTCTTCATGTCTTAGATTATTATTCTTTTATACTCAGAATTTTGCTTCCTCTTGTTGTTTAGCAGGGTAGAAGTGTTGTTTAGCACCGGGTGTTCCCTAGTGGGAATCCCACCTCTTTCCTTGAGGAGCCTCCTGGGAGAGTTTGTATTCATCATTCCACATCAGGTTTTTAGGCCAAGCTTTAGCCTACTTCATCAGCTCAGTTTTTTCCGGAGATTGTGCAATGTTGCAGGTTGTAGCAGTGGAAGGGATTGGAATCCCGGTTTCTGAGCTAGTTTCTCATTGGAGGAAGGTTTCCTTCACTTGAGGGATATGTTTGGAGAGCTCTAGAGCCTATCTCAGATCTGTGGTATCAGACCACACATTTACCCTACATTCCCAGCATTGTTTCAGCTAGGGAATGCATTATTTTGGAGGCAACATTCAGCAGATGGTCTAGTGGCTCCATTACAATGTTTTCTTGTGATTGTGAGGTCCAACCTTTCATGGGAGGAAGCCCTTGAGGGATCTACATCAGCTCAGACATATTTCAGCCTTCTACACTCTTATGCCTTAGTGTTGCAGTGGTGATTGAGTAAATTTATGAATATCACATTTTGTATGCAGAGTGTTTGACAAGAAAACCTTTACGGTTCTCTTGTATTTTGTATAAGAAGACTAGATCTCGGTTTGTAAGATTTTTTATCTAATATATTATTAGATCTATTTTTTTCCTTAATTTTTGAGTTAAAACCCTTATAATATTGCGCATTCCCTTTTGTATATTATTTCTGAGTAGCAGTGTCAAGGGTTTTTAGTCAGTTTTAGCTACACTAGTGTGGGAGGTCTATTTAACCCACCTAGTTTCATTTATTTTTGATATCCTCTTGGAATTATATGATAGATAGATGTATTTATGGGATCCAAGTGATTATTTTCATTTTCTATGGCATATATTTCTGAAAATGCATTTTTAGTGCATGCTTGCTGAGCTGTCCTGATTTTGTGATACTACACTCTCATCTTATAAAAGGAAGGGGAAGGCTCAAGAGAAGGTTGTTGATGATAATTTATTTTCATGTCTTCTTAGACAATTCATGTTCTCTTAGCTGTTTAGCAAATAATTTTGAGGATTTCCTGTTTAGGGATTCTCTCTCCTTCCATTAAGTAGCTATTGGAGGGCATTGTACTTCTCTTCCACTATCAAGCATATGTCCAAGCTCCATCTCCCTTAGATAGCATAAATCTTGTTGGGGTTTACTTGTTTCAGTGAGATGCATCAAGTGGAGACTAGATATGCTTAGTTCTAGATTATACTAATGCCTCTTCTTAGTGAGTGTGTCTTTAGAAGTGAGTATTAGTTGTCGAGCTTTAGATTTCAGATCTTGGCATGTGTCCAAATTGACTCTCACCATCAAAAATGTAGTTAGCTTTAGAAAATGCATCATTTTCTAGAGTGCTATAGTAGCATGGTTTGATCCTTTCTTGTGAGCTTTTTCTTTGGAGGAAGGGCCAACCCTTCTCCCGTAAAGCTTTGTATCTTATTATTCCTCTATCATTTGTATATTTCAACTAAATTTATTCAGTGCTGCAGTAAAATACATTTTTCAGATCTAGATCTGCAAATTTTCACTTCTATGCATTGTATCTCATGAAACCCTTGTCAGGTTGTTCCCTTTGAAGTTTAAAGTAGCCGGATCTCCATTTTTCTCTATAATTTCATGTAATAAACTCCTGATTTGATGTTCATGACATATTGTGTCTAAAACCTTCATAAAATCACGCTACATAAGCTTCAATTACTTTCTGTTGAGTTAAGTCTTGGGGATTGGGCCTTTTTGAGCTATATCGAGACCGAGAGATCTTTTTAACTTAGCTAGAGTCATTTTTTTTATTTTTATTTTTCTGAAATTTGGTATGTGAGTCCCACATGACCTAAGCTAAAGGATCACACCATCACTTTCCCTTATTTCTACGCAATTATCCGAAAATAATGTTTTTGGGGAGGAAATAGCTACTTTCCCCACTTTGGGTTGAAGAAATGAATCATAATGCTTGTGTGTGCTCAACTTAGTGTCCCTAAATTGAGGTCATAAATTGTCAACCAGGGCTAGTAAACTGCTGAAGTGAGGTGCACTATATGTGCCTAGGTATCTGTTTCTCACTGCGTTGTGTTTAGTGTTTTTCTGATGTTTTTGGTTTTATGGTTTTATGTTAAAAAGGAAAAGAACCAAGTGTTGGTAAAGAGAAGTGGATGGTTACACTAAAACAAAGCAAAACCTATTCTAAACTGTGTATGGCACTAAAGAACAGAAAATGCAAAGCTTGATAATGACTCATAGTAAGGAAATAAATCACAACATGAACTCAATAACTCATAACATGAACTCATCCAATTCATTCATTAGAAATATGTTGGAATAGCTTGATAAAAGCACAAGTTTAGTGCAAATGAGGTTCTCCTAAGTAAACAATCATCTTACAATATTACAAATAATCTCATCCATGGCTAGAGGTTTATTGGAACACAATTGGGAAAGATTATTTGTAGCACAATAAGATTTCTACTCTAAATTAACTTGTAATGCTAAGATTAATCCATTCTACAGCTCAACTTGTCACTACTAAGCCTCACTCGAAAGTTAGAGATTTTCTAGAATAGTTTTTGGGAAAAGGCTTATTTGTGAAATTGCAAAAGATTGAAGAACAATCAAGGCCTTAAACTGATATCACTAATTCATGTTCATATGATGATGCATTAATAGAAAGTCAGAACAAGAGTAATTTGTAAACAATGAAGGTCGTGAAGTCTAATTTTTACATTTAATACAACTTAAAGAACAATGGATAACACTGGACTAGAATGCAATTGATCAAACTTGAAACACAGTTACCACAACTAAACTAGAATGCCATTAACCTAACTTGAAATACAGTGAACTGGAACTAAACTAGAATTCCATTATCAAACTTGAAATATAGTGACAGAATTAAGCTAGAGTGACATCTACCTCCAAAGTATTTCAACTAAACTAAAATGCAACTAATTCTATGAAATACTATATCCCTATCTCGTTCAGTATGAGTGATATTTTGAAATAGTTTGTAAAAACAAGTCTCGCTGTATCATTCAATGCAAATGAGCATAAAACATAAAGTTTCAGAAAAAAAAATGCAATTAACTCCTAAAATACTACAGTTATATCTCATCCAATGTTAGTGGTATTTTGGAATAGTTTGTAAGGATAAGACTGACTGTGGCATCCACTGCAAGTAAGTATAAAAACACAAAGTTCAAAAAATTGATTAAACTAGGAATGAAACAAGGCTAAGCTACTTATTTAAACCATATGAACAAAGCTTCTCAGGTAGCAGGGGCCCTCTACCACAGGATTAGCATGCAAATATACTCAAGATTGACTCAGCTCTTGCAATAAAGTGATGCTTCTTTCATTAAAGGAGAAATTCTTCAAAACACAGAGTATTATGGTCTTCTGAGATTTAGCAACAAAACAAAATCTAGCTAGTTGTCTCTCGGTCTCCCGAGCCATACTTATAACAAAATTACATAATTGTCTTTGAGATAAAACAGGAATAAATGTATTTCCCAACTAAAATCAAACTAGAACTCTGGTGGTGGTCTCGTACTATGATTAAGGACATCTGTACAGTCCTTGTCCTATTAGAAGTCTATCTCCTAGTTTTTGTTTCCCACGTGCATAACCACCTGTAGACTCAAGCTCAGACTTCATGGAGAGCAAGAAATGATGGGGGAGTGATGTGGAATACGACCATATGAATTTTTCCTTGAGGTGACACCTGGAACCTGCGTGAACATGAATATAGCTGCGGAATAGGCGACTAGCTACAGAATGACTGTGTTCTGTAGCCGAGTCTAGTCAAAAATTACTACAACAACAAAATCATGAAAACATAACAAGTTAGTCATTATATACATTCTTAAAGTAATCCTAATCAATCCTATTGATCATTCAAGCCTATAATTGATGAGGCACAAAGGAAATGAAGTGAAATGTGGTGGAAAAGAAGGACATCTTTGTGGCTCAATAGCTTGTTGCAGATCATGTTATTGAATGACATATTAGTTAATACCTATTATGAGCTATCTGGTTGAATCTCCAACTTTGGAATATCTTTAGATATTCTATTTGTTGTAGAAATTCCCTATTTTGGGATATTACAGTGGTATCAACTTAATAAATTAAGTAAATGAAAGGGTGGAGGGACCCACAATCCTCAATAAGAATAAATATCCACTTTGTGTGTGTGAATGTGGATTAATCTAGACTATATTTGCAAAAAGAGGTAGTTGAACAACTACTAATGTGAATGAGATTGGAGATCATGTCTCATTTAATGAGAGAGATCATGGAGGGTTGATTTAGTCAACTAAGGTCTTGAAGATGTCAAAAAAAGGGTCATTGAGCATTAATGATCAAGTGGTGGAGGATAATGTGCAAATGAAGCACACATGATGGAGGAGGTGTACATTGCACCTAGATTGTTTGGTTGATTTGGTCAAACAACACTGTCCCAGTTGGAGGATCTTGTCCACATGAGACAACGCAGTTGAGATTAGGGCCAAGGCTTGGGATAACTCAATCATTATAAAGGGGATGAAGACAAAGGTGAAAGGAATCTTGGATTATTTTTATGTATGATCTTTTAGATCTGGAATTATCAAGTGACATTCCACTACATTCTTGGGCTATTTAGCAGAGATTGCAGGTGTTGTTTAGTACAGGGTGTTCCCGGGCGGGAATCCCTCCTATTTCTTTGAGTGATCTCTAAGGAAGAGGTTTGTACCTCATTATACATTAGGCTTTAAGTGCCATTTCTTTTTTCTACTTTATTCAGAACTCTATAGATTTCTGAATATCAGTTTGGAAGGTGGAAGTTGTCTTCAGTACTTCAGTTGGAGAACTAGGTGAGGGATTATTCCCATCACTTGGGATTATATTTCAGCATTCCCAGAGCCACATTGCATATCTGGCATGAGGCCAAATTTTATTGACCTCCTAGCATAAGTATTCTCTCCAAGAATAACAATGTCCATATTGCAGATCTAAAAGGAGGAAGGATGTTTCTAGTACTTCAGCTAGAAATCTAGTGGAGGATTGTTCCTCCACATTCCCATTAGTCTGAACATCATCCTGGAGTTTATTGCATAATATTTCAGTAGGCAGAAGGCCTCTCTTTCCCTCACAACACAGTTTTCAGAGGCAGTTGTGTTGCAGCAGCTGTAATCATCTTTTGGAGGATTGAGAAGCTAGATCTAGAGCTTCTAACTCATAGATATGAGGAAGGGATCAACCCTTCAAGCATAGATCTGATCTGAGAACATATTTCAGCCATATATTCTTCATATCTAGCTTCATATCTGTAATTCCTAGCAGATCAAGGATCAAATCCTAGGGAGGTGATTTTCCAAAGTTGTAGATCTGGAAAATCCATTCTGGGTTATCTTGGGAATCCATCACATTGGCCAGATCTTGAATTTTGGCATCATTAGAGCTCCAGTTTTGAGTAGATATGCATTTCTCTTTTCAGCCTGCAACTCCATGTTTATATTCTGCTGAAGAGGTAACACATTATTTTCTACAGAGCCTCAACATTTATGCTGTACCTTCTTCACACATGTTTCTAGGGTGATCTTAGCTAATATTTTTGGCTATATATACCTATATCTTGTACTTGTGTAACTGATTCATCTCCAATATAATAAAATGGCTCAACTCTTTCTGTAAATTCTGATTTGTACTTAGATTTATTGTTTATCTTACTGTAAGTTCTTATATTGTGTGAAGTATTGCTGCATTCTCCCTTTTGGGATATTATAGTGGTATCAAAGAATTTTTCTTGGCTCAGCCTATGAGTCTCAACCCAAGAAGACAAAAGAATATTAGAATGATGAAGAAGATGAGATTACTCTCATCAGTTTTGAGATCTAGAAAGGACCTCCCCCAGGAGGTTAAGCAGATGAAGAGTTGTAGTGAAAATCCTAGAGGGTTTCAAGAAGAGGAAGAGCCATGCACTTCCTATTCTCAAAGAGGAGAAGACAAGAGACATATAGGACACTTGGAATATGATATTCTAAGTGAATACAAAGCTAAATCTAGAGCCTCCAAGGAGACTCTAGCTTTACCTCAGTTCATTCAGCTAGAGGAAGCTATATCCCCACCACCTCTTGAGGAAGCATGTACCCGCGCTGTCACAACCTTGGAGGAGTAGCCTTCATGATCAGCATTGGAGGAAGAAAACATAGCTGAGAAAGGAGCTCTTGCTTCTACATCTCACCAAGGTATTCTTGAATTTCCATCTCTTGTCATTTCAGCAAACCATATGAAGGGATCTACATCTTTGCATGCTGCTAATTTAGAGCAACAGATTTTCACTGCGCTGTGCGAAGGAAATGATGAAGAAAAGAGGACCCATGCCTTATGGGAGAATTCACATGACAACTTCATTCATGAAGCAAAGGAGGAAGAAATGGTAGATAGTAGAAATCTTGAAGTGAGAAACCCTTTCTCCTTTCTAGATGACACTTTCTCAATGAGCACTCCCTAGTGCAAAGAGAAACTTCTACCTGTAGTAGATCTAAGACCCCACTGTTTTTGAAAGACCATGCATGAGGAGGGGGTCTCATCAAGAGATCCTATGAAAGGTGCACTTCAACATTTCATGGAGTGCCAAGTTTTTCAATAGTCTGAGGAGGCTCTTTCCTTCTCACCCTTGGATCTTCATGGATTCAACGAGGAACCGATAGATGATGGAGGATATCTTCGGATGGATAAAATATCTCATGTTTGTGTTGGACACTTCTTGAGCCATACACATCATGATGGGAGGTTTCTTCCTACTACCTATTTGGATCCTTATGGGGTCAAATTGATCCTTGAGAAGATTTCATTTCAACATCCCATGAAAAGCAAGAGCATAAATCTGATTTGGGAGAATGACAGTCTTCCTTGGGAGAGTGCTAAGGAAGGACAAGATGGAAGGTACCCACATGTGGATGGATGGGTGTGGGTGATGAGCAAGAAGTTGGAAAGCTACTTTCAAATCTATGATACTAGGCAGCAGGAGGCTTGGCTGCATTGGTTACTCTTGAAAGAGTTTTGTCATCATCCTCTTTCCAAGGGTATGTGGCAGGATACTTGCATCATGGGGCAGCAAAGAGTATGGATAGATTGTGTTGACATAACATTATTCATGTAAATAACCATGTTTTCACTACATGATTTGGATGATGGGAGTATGAGGAGGCAGCAAAAGATTTTGCTGCTTGGGATGTTCTTGGGAGAGCAAGGGCAGATTTTCTCTCACAGTTTTCATGATGTTGTAGGAGTAGAATATGGCACTATCACAGTGAAAAGGGGCTACTCCTTGGCCTTAGATGTTCAAGAGGTAATTTTCCCATGGGAGAGACTTCTTATGTGTTGTAGCATTATGGGATATGCCTTTGACATCCTACATGTCAAAGATTGGAGCCATGAGTTGGAGGGAGCCTATTTGCATAGGCCAACAGCGTTGCCACTTTAGAGCTGGGGTTTATTGATGGTGTTAGCCACCTATAAATTCTGATATACCTAATGGTGGCTAAATTTGTTTTCAAGCCTTCAAGAGATATATTTACTTTGAAAATCCATCATCTTTGAAGTATTATGATGATTCTCTGCCCTTTGAGTTAATGTTCATTGTTGTTTCACTATTAGCCCTAAAGTACCTGCTGCTGATTTACCAAGAGAAGACTGCTTGAGAAACCCCATTTTTCCCTCATTACACTTCTCCATTTTATCCATAAAACCTTCATTCTATTATTTAACCCTTCCAAAACCCATTTTAAACCTTATATCTCCCATTTATTTGGTTTAAATCCCTCCATTTTCATCTATCAGAACTTTGTTTTGGCATTAAAAATCACTATTTTTGGGCCTAAATCAGTCTATTTGCACTATAAGGTACTTAATATTCCGGAGGGCTTATGTCCTTTAGCCCCTTCCTCCATATGTCCTTAGCCCTTAAATCGGGCGCTTAAAACACAAAGCTTCCATGCAAAAAACCCTTTTCTCCTTCTATTTTTCTATTTTCGATGTTGTGGTCCAAACAGATCTAGATCGTTGATCTCTGCAGATCAACAGCCATTGGGCACCATCCTTCCGCCGATCACCATCCCTTCTTCCCCTTTCAACATAACCCACCCCATTGTTGAATCTTAGCCATTCATTCTTAAAATCTGATGATCAGGACGTAACGCGATGACCCAAATGCCTGTCAACTACACGACAAAAGTGTTACATCACCATGGACCCTGCATACATTTTTACATCGCAGCTTTCCCTCCATCGCATTTTATCCACACCCTTCGATTTATCACCGATCATTCGACGGATCATAATCAATCTCGCGTAATTTTTGGCCTCCCTTTCCAGTTTTCTACTTCTGCGCGATATGGGCGGTCTTAATTTTCCACTTGTCAATCGTTGTATGGAATCGCATTCCAAAAGAGAATACCGCCTACCCCCCCAAATGTTGCGCAAAAACCATTAATGGTTTCCCAAAACCACTTTTCCTCAAATTCGTGCCATATTTCAAATTTAAATCCCTATTTCATTTTCTGCCATGGTTTTGCTCCTTCCACTGTTGCGTCCATTCATCCTCATGACTTTGAAACATTTCCATGAACCTTCTAAGTAGTTATAAACCAATTTAGTTGGATTTAAATAACATTTGTTTTCTTTTTATGCAGGTTTAATGAAGTTCAAGATAAAACCCTCCTACAGGCAATTATAGTGTTTTGGGCCAAGGATGACGATCCTCATAGCCTTGAATGAAAATTAGGGAGATCATGGGTTTAAATTTCATGGTTTGGAAGGGTCGATGAGTCATGATCATCGAATTTTTAGACAAATTCTTTAAACAAACCCTCTGCGCACCTGCAATAATAAACACAGTCAGAGTTAATTAAATTAAGGAATATCAATGTCAAGATGAAGATCAAAACATAATCAAAGGTTTAAAGATGTTAATCAAATATTGAAAGGATCAAGGCATGAACTCTGGAATCAAAGGCCTAATCCTCAAAATCATATCTAGAAGCCTTGAATACCACATCAAAGGGGCTAATTAAATCCCCCTACTACCAAAAGGCCACCTTGCAACCTTCTGCTCAAAGGAATACCCGGATCAAATCTCAGTCAATAACATTAAGGCTAAAGACTGCTAACAGTTATTACAAACAAAAGAACATATTTTAAACTATCAGTAAAGTTATTGTAAAGATAAGAAAGTCCCTTAAAGTCGATATTTTTACCCACTAATTCTAAAAAGCAGAAACAAAGTAAATAAGATTGAGTTGTAATTCAATGCTCTCCTGCCTTATGCATTGCATGGTTTTCAAGGTTGGAAGTTGCATTTAGTATAGAATTAATTACATTTCAACCATAGAAACTTTTCCACCTCCTCGTTTTCTTATAAAAACTCCTTGAGAAGCACATTGTAAAGGGTTGGTTGGTCACTAGTTCTAACATTGAAACTCTCTGAAGTAATATACATTCTCTTTGAAGTTGAAGAAGAAATTGAAGTCTTGGAAGCTTGATGATGTTGTTACATGCTTGTTCTTGAGAAGGCTCTATCATTGGATCCCTGAGCTTGGCTATTGGTGATGTATTCTGAATTGTCTGTTGTTTTTCCTGTTTTCATTTTGTTCCATAAATTCTTACTACAGTAGGGTGAAACGTTCAGGCTAAGAAATGACTCCTGGAAGCACCTTAGACTTGTTTATCCTTCACTATTTTATGTTTTCTTTTGCTGAGGCATTTTAGAGTATTTAATCATTCTCTTGAAACCTTATTCTTGTTTATTTCTCAAATAGTTCAAGTAGTTGGTTCTAGCATGATTTATGGTTTTCCATGCTTTTTTGCTGCCACTCGAAAGATGTTTTTGAAGTCTCCCTTTGAAATACCATTGTTTATAGTTTTGCAAAGAGGTCTGTTTTGATCATACCCTTTGTTCTTTCTTAAATAGTTGTTTTAAAGGTCTTTGCAGTTGTAATCGTGGATGTTTAGGCGTTCCCTCTTCTGTGACTACAGTTATCAGTGAATCTTTCATGTTTTCTAATTCATTTGAAATAAAATATTTGAGGAAATAGGATGTGCTCCCGAATCTTATATTTCATTTTGAAAGTTGTCTTGAAATCATTATTTTCTTAAAATGTGGTTTGTAGAATTCATGGTTAGCCCTATCTATCAAATACCTCTTTATTTTTCAAGTTATGTTTTTAAGTTCCCTTTGTTGAGAATTCAATTTCTCTTTCCAAATCATTAATGTCCATCTCATTCACAAAACTAAAGGATCCTGTGGCCAAGTTAGATTTTCCCTTTGATATCCCATATCCATTGATGAGCTTGTTACAACTTTTTCTTGACTCCATTGCCCAATGAACCTGATAATTCTTCTTTCTATCTATACTACCTAGACCTTTCATGTTCTATTGTACCAATTCAACCAAACAAACAAATCAAACAAACACTTGCACTTAATAACTAGTCTAAAATCAATACTTGAAAGCAAACAAGGCATATCTTTGCAAACAATTTGAGAGATCCCTCTCTGAGAATAGGAGGACTAGATCCTGGAACTCTAAAGATTGGTTCTGATTTTGCCTTGTCTTTTGATTTTCCAATCTATCAAAACACAGGACCCTAAAAGATGGAGTATCCCCAAGATCATTTCACACTTGATGCACTTGATGGGCAAAGAGGAGGTAAGGAAGATGAGGTAGTAGATGAGGACATCTATTACTATGATGAAATCTTCTTGTATTGGATTTCCAAGCATGAAGGAGAGGATCTGTAGGCATCACTTGGTTCATTTCTCTTCATGGAAGTGTACCAAACCACTATGGAGGATCTATTCATGGATCCATGTGTCTTCTTACTTCCAACATATGGTGAGAGCTTTGTTTGTGCAACACAATATTTGCATGCTCTCACCATCTCTTGGCAGTGCATTGCTCCAAAAGTAAGAAAGATCTTGATTTTTCTCCATGAACAATGTTGGGCCAAACTATATGATTGAGACAACCATCTATTATGTGGCCTTGAGAAGATGTTTTGTGATTACATGTATGTTCAGTTGATGCATATGATTAAACATGTATCAAGAAACAATTTTCCATGTATTTTCCTGAAGCAACAGTTTGAAATACTGTGTTTTTACCACTTGGGAGACTGTTGGTACCTTCCAACACCTTATGAAACCATCATTAATTCCCCTATTATGATGCCAATCATGATCCCACTTGCTGATGTTGTTTTTATCTTGATGGGAGACATGATGTTGAGTAAGGCACGTGGTTTGAATTTGTCCTTTGGGGAAGGAGATTCCCACATTTTCTGCAGTACATGTTCTAATGGAAACATGGGAGGAGTTATGGCCACCATAGCCAAATATTTGTTTCTCTTGGAGGTGGGACAAATGTGTGATGGGATGCCATATGATGATGCTCTCCTATCCATCACATGTGGAATGTTTTGGGCCAACTGGTTTTACAGCGTTGGAGGAAGGATCTTTACAAATATAATATTCATGTTGCCACTTGAGGGAAATATCATTGCAACCCAAGATCCACAAGAACTCTACACTTATCTTAAGTGTAGAGGAGGATAGCGTGGGGTAGGCAATTTTGTCTACTATGTTCATTTTTTCATTCCACCTTCTTTGCAGGAACCTAAGGTGGAAGAGAATTTTTTTGAGTTACCATGTTGGGAGGTGACTCATTTTGTATGGATGATAGCTTGGGAGAAGATGCTTTCCCCATCCATTTCAGTTCTAACCTTGCAGTTTCTTGAGGACAAGCAACACTTTTGGAGGGGAGGACTGTAATATTCCTAATTAGCCCAAGCTAATAGGACTATTTCATTTTGTGTTAATTCTCTTAATAGATGAATAAAATGTAAAGGATGACATGTAAACTCCTAAAAACATAAAAATAAATCAATGCCCAATATGAACAGAGGCAAATTAGGTCTGTCTCAATAAAATACCCTTATAATGTGAAAAGGCGATCATCACAGTAGCTGGATTTCACACTTATGGGTGTGAACAAGGGCAAATGGATGAGGACATTGTCAAGTTTGACTAAGTCAACATGCATACATGAAGAAGAAGAGATCATCAATAAAACCAGTTCAATATGAACAAGGATCAGCATAGGCAGAAATTTGTGAGCTGGATTGATTTCACTTGAGTGTGAAAAGGGATGAGGCAGATTGACTAGGTCAACAGGACCAAATCATAGCACTGTCCAAATTCATTGAACCTCCTTGTTGATCAACACAGTTTTAGATGGATGATCTTCATGTGAAAGGAGCTAAAGTTTTGAAGGTGGTTTAGGGTTTCTCAAGATCTCATATTATAAAAGGAATGGGAGGGCTCAAGAGAAGGTTGTTGATGATAATTGATTTTCATTTCTGCATAGACAATTCGTGTTCTCTTGGTTGTTTAGTAGAGAATTGTGAGGATTTCCTGTTTAGGGATTCTCTCTCCTTCCATTGAGTAGCTCTTGGAGGGAATTGCACTTCTCTTCCACTATCAGGCATATGGCCAAGCTCCATCTTCCTTAGACAACATAAATCCTATCGGGATTTACTTTTTTCAGTGAGCTGCAATAAGTGGAGACTAGATCTGCTTAGATCTAGATTATACTAGTGCCTCTTCTCAATGAGTGTGTCTTTTAACCTCCTGGAAGAGAGTATTATCTATTGAGATTCATATTTTAGATCTTGGCATGTGGAAAAATAACTTTTCACCATCTACAACATAGTTAGCTTCAGAAACTGTGTCATTTTCTAGAGTGCTACAGTAGCAGGGTTTGATCCCTTGCTTGTGAGCTTTTTCCTTGGAGGAAGGGCCAACCCTTCTCCCAGAAAGCTTTGTATATTATTCTTCCTCTATAATTTGTATATTTCAGCTACATTTATTTAGTGCTGTAGTAAAACTGCATTTTTTAGATCTAGATCTGTAGATATGCACTTCTATGCATTGTATCTCATGAAACCCTTGACGGGTTGTTCTCTTTGAAGTGTAAAGGAGATGGATCTCCATTTTTCTCTATACTTTCATGTAATAAAATCCTGATCTGATTTTCATGAAATATTGTGTCTAAAACCTTTAAAAAATCATGCTACATAAGCTTCAGTTACTTTCTGTTGAGTTAAGTCTTGGAGATTGGGCCTTTTTGAGCTATATCGGGACCACGATATCTGTTTAAGTTAGCTAGAGTCATTTTTTTGGTTGAAATTTGGTATGTTCCCACATGACCTAAAATAAAGGATCCAACCGTCACTTTCCCTTATTTTTATGCAATTATCAGAAAACAACATTTTCGGGGCTGAAATAGCTGCTTTTCCCCACTTTGGGTTGAATAAATGAATCATAATGCTTGATGTTGATCATGTTATTGAAGTACATATTATTTAATACCTATTATGAACTATATTTTTGAATTTCCAAATTTGTAATATCTTTATATATTTTATTTTTTGTATAAATTCCCTATTTTGGGATATTACAGCCAAAGCCAAAGATTAATCCAATGTCCAGCACTAAAATCTCGTGCTAATTTCCTCTCGAGGAAAAATTACTGACTCATTTTTCTAGGGCACAGTCCCAATGTGGATTTTATTCCATTTGGTAATGCTAATGACCAAAACAAATGCATGCCCTACCTTACCTTATCTAATACACAGTTCGTCAGGAAATCCGATCACCCCCTTCTGTGCAATCACACACCTTAAAAGTTCCGCTCAAACCCCCATCCTAGGTATTCCATCACTTGGCAAGCTTTCCTCACATCAGAAGATACAAAAACCAAGGAAGATACCTACCTCAACCATCATATCGGTCATAGCATGCTTGTGGAAATCAATGGAAGCTATTGGGTACTAGTGTCCCATAATGGACCTGATCCTAAAGTGTGTTACCAAAATACTGCTGCCTATTTCAATTCCCTTTTAGTGTTGCTACAAATTCTTGCAAATATTTTCAACCACCCAACCGGGCATTGCATGCTTTCCTGTACCAAGCACATAATTTGTAATATTCCCAAATGGGAAAAGAAGAAATATAGTGCATAAACATGGAAATAGCAGTGTAGATCAATTAATCAATGTGAGAGACCAATATGGAGCTTATTTATTCATCATAACAGAAGCAAACATGTACAAAATAATAGGGCACAAATCATATAACAAGAACCAGCAAGCCTCCAATAGATAAATCCCCTTAATAATGAGGTGTTGCTACTACACAAAATGTCAGAAGACTGCTACAATGCGGTCATAAGAACACTGTTACAGTAAATGAATATAAAAAATATTGAATGGTTGATATATGTCTCAAGAGATACAAAAATAAATATCTAGGCTCTATACAACCTCTAACAGGAAAACCAAGAGGGTTTTCAGAAATACACCAATAGACAAGAAATGAATCAAAGCCCTAGGGTTGAAGATTCAATGCAAATACACAGCTGGAAATATGTGGTTGATATGATGTAGTAAATAATGTAGCTTCCTCCTATAGAATCTCTAGGTGAAAGGCTGATCCCTTCACTACAAAACCTTCTCCCCAAATGGTGTACTGAAACCACCCCTGCAACTCCTCCCTAGAATAACGTAGTCCAAGAATGAAACTATGCTATAGGGGTAAATGATATTGTGGCTTGATACCAAATGCTGAAATAGGGATGAAGGGTCTTCCTCACTAGCCTCCCAATGGAAGGAAACCTTCCTCCATTGAAAAATAGCTCAGAAACCACCCAAATGTATTCTCCACTGCTGCAAACTGCAACACATCACAACCCTCTGTAGAAACTACGTTGTAGATGAAAGATGGAGCTTGGCCTGATGTCGGAATGTGGAAATGTAGTGCATAAGATTCTCTTGAGTAGGCACTCAATTTCCCCCGAGGATGAAGGTGGGATTCCTGCTCGATAACACCCTGTGCTAAACAGCACTGGAGTCTTAGCTAAATAGCTAAAGAGAGAAAAAAAGTCTTAATAGACCATATCAAAATAATAATAAAAAAAATGATCCTCTACCCTACCATACCCTTCCTTATATCAGTGGTGAGCTTCCTCGCCCTTTTCCCACTCATTAAAGCCACTAATTCCATGCATGGAGTCTCCCTCCAAAACTGCGTTGTCCCACAATGAATGCCACTTCATGAAAACGCTGTTGAATTGGTCAAAGTTGACCCAGTCTACATGCTCCAACCCCCTTTCACACACAAGGGTGCTTTATCAGGCCACTAAAGTGATCTCCATTCACATTAGCAGTGATTTTATCCCTACTAAGGATATTTATGGGTCTCCATACCCTCTTATTCATCAAACCAAGAAGCAAAACAAAAATTAATATTCCAACTAGCTCATGGCTAATTGGGAATATTACAATCCTCCCCTCTCAAATGTTGCTTGTCCTCAAGAAACTGTAAGGGTGAGTGATGCAACTCTTCTCCTCCTTCCTTGGTGACACCTGCATGTGAAAAGCTCTCCTCATAAACCAAGTTTCTCCCAATCCATCTCTCCATGAAATTATCCTCCCAAGTAGTCATGAGATGCAAATGACTCATCTCATAAGGAAGAAAAATATCCAATGTATTAATCATGGTTTTCCCAATGTTCTCCCCGAAACATGAAGCATAAGAAACATGGAGAATCTCTCTCCCAAAGGGCACATCCAATACTTGCACCCACCATCCAATCATTCCCATAAAAATAATAAGGACATCATTAATGTATGGGATCAAAACTAACGATACATAAACTATCATATGCAATAATGGATGTGGATCATAGTCCCATGTGTAGAACCATCATAGTATATCTCATGTTTTCCTCAGATAATGATATGGTAAGTGGTTTCCCCACCACTTACTTGCTGCCATAGTCTTCTCACATGCTTTGAGAAGGTGAGTAATGTTTGGTGTCTTTGGATTACACCATGAATGATATATCATCTCCCTATATCCTCCTAGGGAGTGGCCATGCTCAACATCGTTTATGGACCAAAGTTGGCCATGAATTTTATAAGGAAGAATTCCCCCCCTTGGCACAATGGCCTGCACATGGATGGTAAAGGAATGCAAATATTCACCAAGTAAATCATTATGCACAAAAACATTATCCTTACCATATACTTTGTTCATACTAATGGAGTGGTCCATAGATAGATCCCCTCTCATTCCCAAAGAAGAAAGAGGTGGTTGTGATAACTCCATCAAAGGGTTATGTATCTCCTCCATCTCCACATGATCCATGCATCTCCTCAAATTTTGATATATCTCCTCTTCAAATCCTTCCCAAGTATACCCCTCCATGATACTATGGTATGCTCTCATAGAATAAGTGTGGTTGAAGAGAAAATATCTATGTGCTGCTTGTAGCAACTTCTCCTTGAGCTTGGATGCTCTAGATAAGAATATTTTACTATGATAGTAGATGACCTCATCTCTGAGTGAATATCCCTCCTCTATTAGCTGGTCATCAAGTATCATGCAAGTAAAAATATCCTTGGAATAATCCACCAACAACTAGGATTTCCAATAAGGATCTATCCTCCAAATTCACAACGCTGATGATCTATCATATAAAGCATATATCATGTGGTTGCTCCCTTCTTTAACATCTCCTATGCCAAATTCACATACTAGAAGGAGACTATCCTCCCTCTGCTACTCCTCTTGTAACTGCTCTTGCTCTAGTAAAGGTCGAAGCCTTTGGAGGTTAATATTCCATGGGAAGCTATCACTTAGCCAAAAGTTACTAAGTTTTGCCAAAGAATGCATGAGTGGCCACCATCCTCTACCATGTGTGGAATATTTCTCTCCAAGTGATAACATCTTCTGAGCCTCCAAAGTCAAAGACAAGTCTCCTTGCACCATGATAGTGCCATACTCCCTTCCCGTAGAATCATCTCTCAACGCAAGATGTGAGGTGAGAGTGGGTAATGATGATGTTGGGAGAATGTCTCCCTCCTCCTTGAGTCTACCCAAGACTGTAATATTCCCAAATGGGAAAAGTAGGAATATAGTGAAAAACCATGGAATAGTAGTGTAAAACATTACATAAAAGAAATAGACCAACATAGAGACCTTCTAATCATAATAAAAACAAAAAAATATGCATAATTATTGGGCCATAATATGTACAATAAGATAGAACAAGCCTCCAATGGACAAAACCCTCAAAAGAGGTGCTGCTACTATATATCAAAATGTTGGAAGAATGCTACAGTGTTGTTTAAAAGGCACTGCTATAGCAAATGAAGATACAAAATAACATGGGCTGATATATGCCTCAAAATATAGATCTAATACAGATCTAGGCACTATACAACTTCCAATGAAGAACCCTTAAAGGGTTTTCAACGAAACACCATGTATAATATCTGAATCAAAGCCCTAGGGCTGAATATTCACTGCAACATATAGATCTAGAAAGTGTGGCTGATCTGATATATGAAATAATGCAACCTCCTCCAATAGATCTCCTAGATGAAAGGTTGATCTCATCACTATAAAATATCCTCTCCAAATGGTGTGCCAAAACCACCCTTCAACTCCTCCCTCAAAATAATGTAGATATGGAAAGAAAATGTGTTGTAGGGGAAAATAAATAAGTGGCCTGATGCCAAGATCTGAAAATATGCACAAGGGCATTCCTTACTTTCATCCCAATGGAAATGAACCCTTCTCCACTGAAAATAAGTACTGAAGTGACACAAATATGGTCTCCATTGTTGCAACCTGCAAAACAACTCAACCCTCAATAGTGATGCAGGAGCATTAGGCTCAAGAAAATACTTTGTATGTAAATAGACAAAGGGGGGTCTCATGTTTTTGCTTTCTCATGTAATTATTAATATTTGAGTGATTTTTAAATAAATTTAGTGAGAAATTGTAAATGTTCCCAAATCATTGGAGGACATAAGGGGAAGTCGATTAGCTAGGAATATGAAGAGACAGTTCAGATTGAGGCTAAAATTAGGACATTGAGAACTCCAAGTGTTTTGTTGAGCGTTAAGGGAACTAAATCAATTTATTATTAAATTATATAAATAAGCCTCAGAGGCATTAGGCACAGACCTGGAGAGATCTAGAGAGACAGAGTATGAGATAGAGGGGCCATCGAATTGAAGCTCTGGCTGAGGACAGGAAGTTTGTAATTGAATTCATCTAAATATATGAATGGATTTTTTCAGTGATACATGAGTATTATTTGATTTAATTTCGGTGTGAATGGGATTTGAAATTCCAGTATACAATTGTATGAGTAATATGGAATGTGACCTCTTTAATTTGGGTTTTAAATGCCTTTTGTGTGTCGTTGAAGAAATCGGCGTTCATGTCGGTATTGTGATTGAATGCGCCTAGAGTTGGAAATCGAACTCCTTGTGTTTATTGATAGATGAATGAATAAGGATTCCATGTACGAGGGCAAAGAGGAATTCCCTATATGAACAGAGTGTGGTTTTGAATTGGCTTTAGTATGTAATGGAGAGATAATTCTCGAATCTATGTAAAGAGGGTTGGTCTTGAAAGATATGAGGAGGTTCGATCTTAGGGGAGATTCATACACCCAATTGTGTATATACAGTGAATGGGAGTCTGACCCTGAAGTCACGTATGATGATTTTACTGTATTTATAATGATGGAGTTGTATCACAATGCCATATTAGAATGTTAATGAAACAAAGGTTAACACATGAGGAAGCGGAATGGTAAGCGATAGTGAGAAACAAAACCATGAGAAGGGAACCGTGAAGCATGAACACTAAGAGTGATTTTGAGGAGTAAACCTGCTAGTCTCACATTATTCTCAAGTGGTAAGTGGAAATTACCTTTTCAAACGTGATATGGGTTTGCATTTGACACGTAAGGTAGAGGCGGTATTTTGAAACTTCCTATTTCGCTCTTTTTTTTAGTGTTAAAATTCTGTGGGGAAAAAAGGAGATATGCATTTGATCATCGGAAATTGAAATTTGATGGCATTCGCATCATGAAGTTGCGGAGGTGTTAATGATTGAAGAGGGAAGTTAAGGAGCGCAAAATTTTGTCACGTGATGATCGTTGATTTGGTAAGGTGAAATGCGATAAGCCTCTAGCTGTCGGATGGAGAGGTACGTTTACAATTGGCTGTGGGACCCATAACTTTAATACACGTTGGTCTTTGGGTTTAACCAAGGTCGGAGTTAACATGGATTAAGTGTAGTGTTGATATGTCGGGTTTTATTCCAAAGGATAGAGTGTTAAGGCATGGACCACTATATAAGGATCTCATATAATAAAGTGGATATTTATTTGAAAGGCCCATGAGATGAGGTGAGGGCTATAACTTTGGAATAGTGGTATTATTCCAATGTTAAAAGGAATAATCATAAGAAGAGTTTTAACCAAGGTTCGGACATTGGTCCAATTAGCTATAAAATGGGTTATAACCTTAGAGGTATTCAAAGCAGCTTCCGCATATACAATTTCGATAAGTATGGTCTCATAACCATAGGGTAAGGGATAATGAAGCTTCCGCATGAAATTGTGAGTTTGCCACTATGGGCACAATTTTGGTATAACATTAGACAAGCATTTTGTATACGTTGTGAGATGATGATATGGTTTGAACCATAATAGAAAAGCTTCCACATATAAGATTGCCAAGATTTTGGATTTATTTGGGGCCTTAAATTTGTGATGCATTTTCATGTGAATGAGAGTGTGAATGTGGGTTTAGTAAGAAGGCATGCCATCATGTGGTATCAGAGTTGGAATAGCTCTTTGAAAATTAATTTTTGAAATTCATATGTACTGAAGCAGCAAAGAAAATTTGATGTTTTAAATCTGTTAAATATTGATTGCAGATTTGAAGAAGTATGCAATGAAGGTATTCAGATTTGCAGAATCTGAATTTGAAGCAAAGTGTTTTGAAGATTGTAGCATAGAGAGATGCAGTGTAGGTGAGAGGAGAAGCAAGATTACACAGAATCTTGGAAGGTGAGTTGATGAGCATTATTTAACTCTAGTTTGAAGAAGTGTTTGCAGAATTCAGATTGCAGGAAATTGAGGGAATCTCAGCAAAAGCAGATCACAGCTTTTAGAGCAATGACAAAAGAGTCCAGTAGAGGATTCTAAGGTGAAGAAGAAAGTGTGGCAGAACCTAGAGAATTCCCAATAGAGGTTGGATGAAAGACGAATAGATGTGTTATTGAAAAGTTGCAGAGTGAATCCTAGAAAGAGCAGAAGAGAGAGCTCAAAATGTTCAACAGATAGGGGACCAGTACTTGCCAAAAGCCCAGATTCAGGGGAAAGGATTGGTGAGGTAAGTGGAAGTAGGAAAGCTTGCTATTGTAGAGACTTAGTGCAGCTGATGAGTGAAGAACTCATGGAGGAGAAGATGACTACTGATAGTCATATCAGATATTTCAGAGGTTCTGAGAGAGGCTATAACAGAAAGGAGGAAGAATATGCGAAGGAAAATGGCATAAGGTAGCATTTGACTGATGAAGAATATTGGAAAGAAGTAGCTAATATTAGAGAACAATTTAACAAACTGAAGATGATGATAGAGGAAAGTAAGATAGTTGTTTGGCTCATGAGGAAGAAAGTAAAGTGGCATAGGCTACAGATGAAGAAAGAGTAGATGATACATGCTCAGTAGAAAGAGAGATTACTCAGGATGATTGAGTATTTGGAGAAGGAATTTAAGACTAAAACTTCAAGTGAGACCAAGAGATCAAATGACTTTACATTTGATGATTTTTGTATGTTTGCAGAAAGGCTAAGAAATATTGAACAGAGGATGGATGTATAGTTGGAATGTGCAGAACTCAGAGCAGCTGAGTTGAGAAGAGAATTTTATGTTTGTGAAGTAGAACAGAGTACAGATGAAGAATGGAGATCTATAAAAGATCTTGTGAGTCATGGTGAAGGTTTAAAACAGCAAGAAGTTTGCCTTCGTGAGGAGAAAATCATTTATTATTTCCTGAGTTATTTGACAAGTCTAGATCAGCTGGATGATGTAGAACCTTGTATTTTTGTGACTGACAATTGTGGGGTGATTACAAGTTTTCCAGAGGAGGATGAACAATCTTTTGAAGCTTTCACAAGTATGAATAAGTATCTCTCAAAATATGAATACTCTGAGGTAAAATGCAATGTTGGAGAATGCCTCTTGACTGAAGGAAGCAGTGATGTATTTATAATTGAAGTTGTTACAAAGCAAGAAGAAATTCTTGTGAATAAAGAAGGAGAGGATCAATTTGAAGAACTGATATGTGAAACACCAATTGAGGCTGTTGAAGCTTGTGGTTTACAAACTAAAGGTTTGTGTATGAATGTAGGGATAGTAAATGATGATGAAATGCTTCAACAATGCCATAAATAAATTGCATTGCTGGAATATTTGTTGGAGAATTCAGAGTATGAAAAAGAGATTGTAGAAGGAAGGGTTCACCACAGTGAACATGAAAACATCATGGAGACAGATGGTGTGAGAAGAAGACTAGTTGACAGTCTTGGGAATTCTTCAAAGAATTCTTTGGTAAAATTGAATCAACATAGTGATGTGCTGATAGAGAAGGAAGGAATTTAAGGACAGCATGCTGAAATGCTGGCAGAGGAAATAAAGGCACTAAGGCCTTATGATTTTTTTGTTTAACAATTCTTTTGTGAATGCATATTCTGTTGATGCTGAAGAAAATTTGACACCATTGGACAATCAATTAAAAGAGGAGGAAAATTCTGTGGAAGAATTTAATCCATGGAATAAGAAAACTGGATTGCTGGAGATTATGCTAACTCAGCAGGATTCAATGCAAGAGAGAGAACCTCAATTTCAAAATTGGGGATTTCAGAATGTGAAGATGCAAGGGGATGAAGACAATGAAGACTTTCTGATTCTTGAAAGAGACTTAGGATTACTGAGGAGAGAATTGGTGACTGAATCATCAATTGAGATCATGGGGTCTTATGATTTTAAAATTGACAAGATTTGTGTGAATTCAGGTGTTGAAGAAGACAATTCACATGATGAAACTGTGATAAATGAAGCTGAATGTTGCCAAGAAAGATATGATGATTATCTTTAAGAGGAAGATCATATTGTGTTATTATATAAAAAGGAATTCATAAATTCCTTGTTTTATGAAAGAGATTGCTTCAATGGGGACATGACAGTTATGTTTGATGATGATGAATTTGTTATTAATGATGGTGATGAAAGATTGATTTTTTTAAATGGCTAAGTGAAAAGAGATGGAAAGATAAATGAAGTTATTGTAGGGATAGAAGGTCATAATTCTATTCTAATGAAATATGAGGACATAGTACTTGGAGAACTTGAATTGATTGCTAGAATCAATCAACAAGATGGAAGACAATTACTGAAGATTGTCAAGGAAGAAAATGAATCTGCTGAAACAATTTTGTGGCATATTGATGAAATGATTGAAAATAGATGGCTAAATTTTTTGCTGAAAACATTTAGAGAAGAGAATGAGATGGCAGAACAACAGATTGAAGTGTTGCCAGAGGAAATGTTAGAGCAACAATTTTAAGTGTTACCTTAGGAGGAAGAGACCCAAGGATTTTGTAATTTCATTATTTTTTTTTATGATGGTAGATACTGATGGAAGGACTAAAGGATGTTTGTTCCAAGAGAAGAAAAGAGATGATGACAGTGACTGGAAATTTAAATACTAGTCCAGAGGATTTCTGAAGTCAAATAATGAAGAAATTTTCATGGATGACAATCAGGAAGAGTTCTACTATTGCAGAGAACAAGACGGTATGGATGAATGGGTGGAAGCTAGGGCAGTAGTAAGGACAACAAAAGTGGAAGTTAAATCTGGGGCTAAAGCTACAGCAAAGGTGGCACTGAGAGTTCATCAAATAAGAACTCAACTAGTAGGAGTAGAAATAGAAGTTCAGCAAACAAGATGGAGCAGTATCCAACAGACAGAAGATAAATTAGATCAGGAAATTGAATTGATGATAAAAATGATGGTGAAGGTGTCTCAGAGGAAGGCAACAGTAAGAAAACAAAGAATCAGAAGCAGTGGCAGAAGAAAGATAGAAAGAGAGAGTAGAAGTGTAGCTAGTGGAGCAAGATAGCATAAGATATGGAAGCCTAGAGAAGTACAACAGAAGAATGTTGCAGCAGATGATCAACTACATAATAAAGTGTGGGATCCAGGGAGACAAGGATGAAAGCACATGATCAAGAGATCATGAATCATTTTAAGCTTGGGAGTCTGATGCAGGAGCATTAGGCTCAAGAAAATAATTTGTATGTAAATAGACATAGGGGGGTCTCATATTTTTTCTTTCTTATGTAATTATTAATATTTGAGTGATTTTTAAATAAAATTTAGTGAGAAATTGTAAATGTTCCCAAATAATTGGAGGACATGAGGGGAATTCGATTAGCTAGGAATATGTAGAGATAGTTTAGATTTAGGCTAAAATTAGGACATTGAGAATTCCAAGAGTTTTGTTGAGCATTAAGGGAACTGAATCAATTTATTATTAAATTTTATAAATAAGCCTCAGAGGCATTAGGCACAGAACTGGAGAGATCTGGAGAGACAGAGTAGGAGATAGAAGGGCCATCGAATTGAATATCTGGCCGAGGACAGGAAGTTTGTAAGTGAATTCATCTGAATATATGAATGGATTTGTTCAGTACTACATGAGTATTATTTGATTTAATTTCAGTGTGAATGGGCTTTGAAATTTTAGTATACAATTGTATGAGCAATACGGAATGTAACCTCTATAATTTGGGTTTTAAATGCCTTCTGTGTGTCGTTGAAGAAATAGGCGTTCATGTCGGTATTGTGATTGAATGCGCTTAGAGTTGTAAATTGAACTCCTTGTGTTTATTGATATATGAATGAATAATGATTCCATGTACGAGGGCAAAGAGGAATTCCCTGTATGAACAGAGTGTGGTGTTGAATTTCCTTCAGTATGTAATGGAGATAATTATCGAATCTATGTAACGAGGGTTGGTCTTGAAAGATAGAAGGAGGTTCGATCTCAAGGGATATTCATACACCCAATTGTGTATATACAGTGAATGGGAGTCTGACCCTGAAGTCACGTATGATGATTTTACTATATTTATAATAATGGAGCTGTATCACAATGCCATATTAGAATGTTAATGAAGCAAAGGTTAACACATGAGGAAGCGGAATGGCAAGCGATAGTGAGAAATGGAACCATGAGAAGGGAACCATGAAGCATGAACAATAAGAGTGGTTTTTAGGAGTAAAACCGGTGGTATCGCGTTATTCTCAAGTGGTAAGTGGAAATTACTTTTCAAATGCGATATGGGTCTATGTTTGACACGTAAGGTAGAGGCGGTATTTTGAAATTGCCTACTTTTCATTTTTTCTGAGTGTTAAGATTCTGTGGGGAAAAAACGTGATATGCATTCGATCATCAGCAATTGAAATCTAACGACGTTCACATCATGAAGTTGCAGAGGTGTTAATGATTGAAGAGGGAAGTTAAGGAGCACACAAGTTTGTCACGCGATGATCATTAATTTGGTAAGGTGAAATGAGATAAGCCTCTAGCCGTCGGATGGAGAGGTATGTTTACAACTGGCTATGGGACCCATAACTTTAATACACGTTCGTCTTTGGGTTTAACCAAGGTTGGAGTTAACATGGATTAAGTGTAGTGTTGATATGTCGGGTTTTACTCCAAAGGATAGAGTGTTAAGGCATGGACCACTATATAAGGATCTCATATAATAAAGCGGATATTTGTTTGAAAGGCCCATGAAATGAGGTGAGGGCTATAACTTTGGAATAGTGGTATTATTCCAATTTTAACAGGAATAATCATAAGAAGAGTTTTAACCAAGGTTCGTACATTGGTCCAATTAGTTATAAAATGGGTTATAATTTTAGAGGTATTCAAAGTAGCTTCCGCATATACAATTTTGATAGGTATGGTCTCATAACCATAGGGTAAGGGATAAAGAAGCTTCCGCATGAAATTGTGAGTTTGCCACTATGGGCACAATTTTGGTATAACATTATAGGAGCATTTTATATACGTTGTGAGATGATGTTATGGTTTGAACCATAAGAGAAAAGCTTTCGCATATAATATTTCCAAGATTGTAGATTTCTTTGGAGCCTTAAATTTGGGATGCATTTTCATGTGAATGAGAGTGTGAATGTGGGTTTAGTAAGAAGGTATGCCATCAAATAGGATCTGCAATGTAGATGTAAGATGAAGCTTTGGCTAAATTCCTAATAGTGGAAGTGAAGTACAAGACTCCTCCAAGTGATTCTCAATGGAAGAGGTGGGATTCTCAATCAGGAACACCTAGTGCTAAATAGCACAATAATCTCATCTAAAGAACCAAAGAAAGCTATATTTCTAAACAGACTGTATATTCAGAAATATAAAATACATAAAACATAATGAATATGGTTGCCATCCTCTTCATTTTATAAGATACGATCTTCCAAACCCTAAGCCCCATTCATTTATGACCCTACTTCCATGCAAGGTGTCTCCATCTAAAACTACATTGTCCCTCATTGATTGCCACTCCTCCATGAAAGCGTTGTCTATTTGGTCAAAGTTGACCCAGTCAAGATGTTCCAGCCCCTTTTCACACCTAAGGGTTCTTAATTAAGTTGGCAAGATGTTTTCCTTTTACATTGGCATTGATTTATTAATTATTAAGGAGACTTCTGGACCTCCATTGTCCTCTTATTCATAAAACAAAGCAATAAAACAAAAATTAATATTCCAACTAGCTCATGGCTAATTGGGAATATTACAAAGACTCTCAACATTGTACCATTACCTCCCAATGCTCCCACTCCTCCTGAATATATGAGTGGTGCAACATGATGCGAGACATTTCTCACCAACTCTTGATCAAGTGGCCTCCTAGGTGGTTTGCCACAAAATATTAATGTCTCATGGGCCAAAGTCATGTGCATAATAGATGGGACTGCTAGGTGCTTGCTCCCACTGCGCAAATCCAACTTTGATTTATGTGTGGAAGTTTTTTGATACTTGGGTACTAATATTAATGATGCAAGAGTCCCTCCAATTGGATCAAATTCTCCATTCCCACCTCTTGGTGGTGGTGGATCTTGTCCTACTATCCCAGTGCCGTGACCTCCTTCTGGTTATTTTTCTTATTCCTTCTCATCATCTAAAAATACCTCTATATAGTGTGCCTTCAATTTTGCACGTCTATGTTTGAGTGCCCATGATTCTTGGCATGTGAAGCAAAGCTTCCTTCTCCTCAAGTCTGTTCGGACATAATCACTAAGAGGTACATTGTTTTGGCTCTCTTTTGAAAGAGGAGGCTTCTCATATTTTCCCTTGGATGGAAAAGTGGGCTTTTTCTGAAATGTTTCCTTTGATTTTGGCAAGGCATCTTGTAGATATCTAGCCCTTTCAATGGAATATTTAAGGATAGTGGGTTTTGTAGACTTAACCAACCCATGTAGAGGTTCTGCTAGCCTATCAATAAACATATAGACCCTCCTTGTTGCAGATAAATCACGAGCCATAACAAAAAGTTTTAGAAATTCATAAATATAAGTTTCTTGATTACGTGATTGTTTGAGCTTAGCTAGCCTCATGAAAGGTTCCTTTGGGTCTCTTCAATCAAACCTCTCCGCCAACCTCCTTGTGAAATCTGAATATGCAGTCACATTGGCATGACCCAATGTAGAAAATCCATGAAACCACCAATCATGTGTCTCACCCTCAAGGTGCAGCCCTGCTATTTTGATGGCCTCCATCTCCAGTAATTGGTTCAACTGGAAGTAGATTTATAGCTTCTATACCCATGATTTGGCAATGCATTTTTATGAACCATCAAAGTTGGGTACGAAAAATATGCCCATAGTCCGGTCTAGATCATGATTTTGTATGAATCCTCCACCTCTATTGTGATGTCGGGGTCTCCTATTGGCCTTGATTTGACAGAGTTCTTGAAAACTCAAATGATCCTTGTGTTAGGAATCTATAATCAGCAATATTGGCAAAGTATGATCACAGAAACAACATCGTTTCAACCACTTTGGGATTCTAGGATCTAGACCTCCTGAATCCGAAGAGGGATCTCTCTAATAAGTGCAAAGATGGATTTGTCTTTTAAGTTTGGGGTAATGATATTAGGCTAGTTATGAAGTCGAAGGGTTTGTTTTGTTTTTTGGATGGTTGAGCATGATTATTTTTTGAGGAGAAAGTTCTAAGTGCAAAAAGTTTCAAAGGTGAGAAGTTGCAAGTGAATAGAATAGCTTTGTCTAAAAAGATAGATATAATGCTGGATTTTAGTCCATTGGGCTATGGAGTCATATCAGGGCTTTAATTGAACAAAAAAATCAAGAGTGATCCAAGGGGAAAGTCATCTATATCACAAGATAATTGAGATTAAAATGATGGAATGGAAACAATAAAGTGTTGGAGGGGAGGAAACTGATAATAATTTCACAAGGGATTTATAGTCAATCCAAACAAGAAAAGCCTCTTAAGTAACTATTTAAAACCAACCAAGAACAGGGCTAACCATAAAAATTTTGGCCAAGTTTGTATTAAAGCAGCTTAATTGACAAACAATCCAGTAATCCATATAATTACCTTCAGAAAGTATGAAGACACATAAGAGAAACAAAATGTAACCTAAGATCAGGTAAGGTACTTTTAAACCTAATCTGCTTTCGGCCAACACCAAGGGAAACCTTCAGAATTTGCCTTTGGAGAATGGGAACTAGAAACAGGGCAAACCATCACTTTTCTAGTCTAACTTTAATAAGAAAATGATGAAAATAAATTTCAAGAATAATGTTTAAATAAAATAGTAGGACGAGGGAACGCCAACATTCCTAATTGCTTAAACTGTATTGAATCATTCTTAAATAAACAAATTGGAGGAAAACATTGAGATAAAGCTTATCAGTGAGAGAAGGGTAATGGTAAACAGTAAATCCTAACTCTATAAATGTTGTTTTTTATCAGAGAATAGTGAAAAATATGGCATACATAGGAGGAAAAATAATAACAAAGGAAGGGGCACTTCACCAGTGATATAGACCAGGATCCCAAGAAAAATCTTTTTATTGATGTCAAACCAGTTACAGTCTTCAAGTCCAATGTTTCAGTTCAGCAGTAATCTTCTCATCGTAGCCTAATTTATCTATCATAAGCAGAGCTCCAAGGGCCAGTGGACACTATCTACAATTAGAAGTTTAAACTAAAATGTATTTCAAATATCTGCAACCAATAGTTTCTCATCTTCTTCAGAAGTATTTATAGAAGAATGAGGAGGTGAGATCTTAATAAAAGATCTCCCAAGATAATTAATACAGTATTAATGGCTTCTTGGCCTTTGAGGGGCTCGATGAAGAAGTTTACAGATGTTCTGTCTGTATTAACTATTTTACATTTTTAAGATTAAGCTCAGTGGGAGATTTTGTTGAATTTTGAGGCTCTATGTCATGTTGGAGTAACTCTGCAGATATTTTTTTCATTAAGTTCCTTGCAGAAGTAACTCTTTGGCTGTGTTGAGGCAAATATCTGATTTTTCTCAATAACTTCGGCCTCTATTTGAATGCTTGTGGCTACAGATGGCACTTATGGTAGCTGAGAGGAATCAATTTTCCTCAGATGTGGTAGTGGAGGCCTTTCTGTCTGTAGATCATTTATGATTTCCTGTAACTCTAATTTAATTTGGAGGATTAGGCCTTTGATAATCAATCTTAGCTGTAATCCCAAAATTTGTCTTCAATCTTCTGTTATGCGGTGTTCTGTCTTCGACACTGATACTCTTTTAATTGTGATTTAATAACAGAGCTTCTTGTTGATGTACAGGCCACGCAGGGCTCTTCAAGGCATCAATGCCCATGAAGCATTGATGAAACGTGGAGAAGAGCCCTGTGAATGGTTCCCTTTGATAAATAAAAGGCGAGGGAATCGTCATTCTCAGCCTTCGGATTTCTCGTTCAACATAATAGAAAACCATTAATCCTGCAAAACACACAAAATATTAAGAAATCCTGCGTTGTGGGTTTAACTGCTACAGAGGATTTGGGGAGGAGCGTAGCCGTCGGATGGCATTATCCAATGGTGGAGAGTTGCATAGAAGAGGTTAAAAAAGGAGAGCGGAGGGATAATTAATTCAGAGCCGTTGATTTATGAGTGATCAAGAAGATCAACGATCGGGATAAGTGGCGGACTAATAATGTGAAGGATTCACATTATTCGGATTTAACAAGAAAATGTGAAAATCCAAGGTTTAAACCTTTGGTGAGGGTGGAGGGCGATAAAGTAATGCGGGAATGATCTGGGACCGTCTGATCTGGACGTGTGGACGGTCTAGATTCAATCGAAGGATCGCGATCGGCGGGGAAATAATTTGCACAATGCTGAAAACTTGTGATGCGATTGAGCGATGACCATTGATATGTGGATCAGATCAATGGTGGGGAATGAATCAGAGGATTTTGAAGTAGAGGTAAGACTTGTGATTGGAGTGAATGAGGATTGTTGGATCACAGAAGGCGGAGAGGAGATCAACAGTGGAAAACAAATCGGGGATCGACAATCGAGGGTGGCATTATGTTAAATGCGATCAATGAAAATGTTGCGATGCAAGTTTGCGCAGGCCGTTGGATCAACCTTAGATCAACGGTCAATATCGTTTCAACTTTGCACCAATGGAAACGCTTATGATATATGAAAAAACCCAAAGTTTTTAATATAAAAAATGTTTTGATATGCGCGGGATATATGTATGAAGTGGGTAGGCGCCCGACTGTGGGGCCTTGGTCTATATGAAATACAATACGCCCGGGGTGTATATAATAAAGGGCTAATCACAATCGGAAGGTCAGGCCTTTAGGATTTTCAATCTAACCATTTGATATTTTTGCAATGCAATTAGTGCCTTGGGATCTTTTAACATTTGGTCCTAGGGTGTAGGTTTTATGGAGTGAAAGGCGGAGGGGGGAGGAGTTTATATATATGTGACCCAATTGCATCAGAAATTTTTATGTGGGTCTTTACAATCAACCCATTGTGGATTTCTTCGATGCAATTGCGCGATTGGGTCTTTTTAATCTGACCATTTTTTATTTGAAAATCATTGTATGGGCACGTTAGATCAAAACTTTGGATAAAAGGGTTTTTTGTATTTATAAAGGAAAAAATGGATCGGGAATGGATTTTTTCAATTTTTTAAGCACCGAAGGCAGGCCCATGGGTTAAATGGAAAAATAACATGATCGGGGTTTATAAACACGAGACTTAATCGCATCAGAGTTTTTGTAATGGCAAAAATACTTGCGCACTTGGATGTTTGCGATGCGATAAGCGTTGTGAGGGGTTAGCACTTGGTTCCAGCCCCAAAGCGTATGGTGGGGAAGTGTTTAGGATTTAGCCCAAGGGGGTTGAATTCCATAGTAATAAATACTTATTTTTTATGAAATTTTTCAGAGTTTTCAATGGATTTGGGGGTTTCAGTATAGTTTAAAAAATGAGTTTTAAACTATGTAAAGATGATTTTCACGAATGGGAGAAGGGAAACCATGAAAAGTAGAGGAATTTTATGGAGAAAAAAGGGGGAGCAAAATGAAGGTTAGTTTTGAGTGGAGGGAGGGGAAAAATGATGATTTTGCAGCAGTATTTTCACTTATGGGAACAACAGAAGTACTAAGTATAGAATAGGAACAGTAGTGAAGATTTGGACAGAGGCATGAGGCCTTCAAGAGTCTTCAAGAGCCAACAATTTTTAGCAATAAAATTTATTCCTTGAAGGCTCCAAAAGGTTTTAGCCACCTTTTTCTATAAAAATTTTTATAGGTGGCTAACAGTGGCTCCACTTGGGGATGGTGCCTTCTTGAAGGCATCAAGAACTTCAGACTTGCATTCTCTGGGAGGCTGACCTGTGCCACATCCATTGTGTTTTCTGGGAGGATGACCTATGCCTCATCCATTGGGCTTCTTTCCTTTTCTTAAATGATATTATTCTGAAAACATATTAGCAGCCATAAAAACAATGGTTCCTTCATCAACAAGCTTTCTACCTACCCAATCCTATTGATCTAACATTTTTTCTTCATTAGAGTGCACTTGGATTGGCAAACTCTTTATAACATTGTATTATTTTGAAAGAAGGAAATATAATATATTTCTACTTCTTATTTCTCCATGGACTCAGATTAAGCAGTTGAGCCCATATGATTCTCTACTTTATCTACTGTCTGTTGGGTTTAAACTGTCCAATCAGACTTTATTCTCTAAATTCTACAACAGAAATTCAAAAGCATTCAAGTCAGGATTGAATAGTCTAACTTGATGTTGGTTTATGGCATAAAAACAAGCTGCACATAGACATTATTTTTCACAAAATTTAAAACAAAAATGGAAGGCTTGAGATTTGAAATTTCAAAGCACTTCCTTCATATTTTCTTCAGCTCTGTTTTGAATTTGTTTGAGCTGTTTTTCTTCTATTGATTGGCTCAGATTTTGAGCTGATTAGAACCAATTTTACATCTTTTGTTACTCAGGATTTAAGACAGATTTGAGTCATTATTTTTCTTGGAAATTTAGGTTCATATTTTGAGCATGTTTGAACCTTTAATTTCTATCCTAAACTATCTACTGATAAGCCAAGATTAAATAGTTTGGAAAATCGAATTCACTATCCTATCAACAGAAAATTTAAAGTTAATTAGTCAAGATTAAGTTGTTTGACTAACTAGAAGTGTGTTCTTCAGGAGTGAAATTTGAGCTTGCACACTTTCAGATTTGTTTCTCTTTTTTGGTATGGGGCTGTACCTTTCTTGTTTTCACAATCTACCCTCTTTTCTATTTTCTATTGTTTTTGTTTTTTGATTTTTCTAACTTTAAATGCAATGGTGGATGAAATATTTATAATGGAAAAAATATTAAAAGGCTTCAAAACATAGCATGGATTAAGAGAAGTAATGTTTGAGCATCCTGCCATTGACAGGACCCCCAAACAATTCTGCTCCATTCAACTCCTGCAAGAAAAATGCATTGTTACCAGCTGCTGAATGAATAGAGTAAGGGCCAAGCCATAAGTTGTCAAATTTTCCATGCTTGCCCTTTTCTTCCCTCCTTGAGTCCCACTCTAAAACTTTGTCCCCAATTTTGAAATTATTGGCCTTTGTTCTTCTGTTAAAAAGCTTTTTGATGTTGTACTGTTTCTGCAATGCTTTGTTATAAACTTCTTCTCTGATTTGCTGAAGATGAATGGTCTGATTTATTCTTCTGATTATGTCATCATATTCAGTTTGTAACTCTTAAATAAACTTCATTATTGGTACACCAAGGATGTTTGGAAAAATTTCATCAGTACCATACACAAGCTGGAAGGGTGACATGCCAATAGATTTCTTCAGTGTCAATCTGTCAGCCCAAAGTGCATGAACAAGCTTTGTGTGCCAAGACTTCTTGTTATCCTCCAACAGTTTCTTGATTATGTTCACTAAACTCTTGTTTGAGGATTCTGCAAGTCCATTACCTTGGGGGTAATAGGCCATGGAATGCACCAATGTTATCTGATATCTGTGAAAGATTTCAACCATATTCTTTGATCCAAATGCTACTGCATTATCAGTGATGATCTTGGTAAGACAGCCAAATCTGGAGAGAATGTTAATCTCCATGAATTTTATAATAACTGAATCATTGGCCTGCCTACAAGGTATGGCTTCTATCCGCTTAGTGAAATAGTCTGTGGCAGTGAGAATCCATCTATGCTGGGCAGAAGATGGTGGATGAATTTCTCCTATGAAGTCAAGTCCCCACTATTGAAATGGGTCTTCAACAGTGATTGGATGCAGAGGCAGGTGTAGCAGTTTTCTTTTGCCTTAAAAAAGTTGACATTTATGACAAGCAATGATCATCTTGTGTATATCAGGAAAAAGAGTAGGCCAATAGAAGCCAGCCTTCAAAATTTTGTTGGTTGTTGTCTTCCAGTATAAATGACCTCCACACTCTCCTTCATGGAACTCGTGCTTAACCTTATCTGCATCAAACTCAGGCAAACATTGAAGCAATAGACCACTTTCATTTTTCCAATAAAGACATTTATCTATAATGCAATATTTTACAGCTTTTAACTTTAGGAATCTTTCCTTTGTCTTTGTCAAACCAGGAGGTGTATTCAAATTAAGAAAAACATAAATAATATCAGCATACGAAGGAGAATTCATAAAATGGTATTCAACCATAGGAGTTGGGAATCCTTCTTGGTCATCCAAAGCATCAATCATATTAATATCAAGAACTTCAAAATTGGTTTCAGCCATTAATCTAGCTAGACATTGGCCTTTGATCAGCTTAGTGGGTTTTATCTCTAAATCGTATTCAAGGATAACAAAAATCCACTTACCTCTCTTACCATCTGGGTCTTGTGTTAGAATGTCTTTAACAACTGAGTTTGGGACAAAGGAAATGATGTGTGAGTGAAGGATGTACACTCTGAAGTCTTTCAAAGCTTTAACCAAAGAAAAATCTTGCTTCTCCATAATGTTATACTTCAAAGGGGCATCCCTCAATGCCTTACTAAAGAATGCAATAGGCTGCTCTTGTCCTTATGGATTTTTCTGTAGAAGGAAAGCAGCTATGGTATGTTCTGATACAAATGAAAAAATATAAAAATCCTTTGAAAAATCAGGACTTATAAGAACCTGTGTTTTGGTTAACGCTTGTTTCACCAGCTCAAAGGAATTCTTTGCTTCCAAGGTCCATTTTACCCCTTGCTCCTTCTTCAACATGTTTGTGATATTCCTAAGGAGCTCAGCCAAGTTGGGGATGAGCCTTCTCAAAAAGTTAATCTTTCCAATGAAATATTGCAACTCCTTGATGTTTCGAGGATGAGAGATTTGCAATATGGCCTCAATCATCTTTGGATCTATCTTAATACCCTCTTCTGAAATGATGTGCCCAAGAATTTTACCTTCTTGGAGACCAAATAGTGTCTTCTTAGGGTTTAAAGATATCCCAAATTTTCTGCATTTCTCGAAAAATTTTCTTAAGTGTTCTAAGTGATCTTCATCTGTTTTTGAAAACAGAGTGACATCATCAAGGTATATGATGATGAAGTAGCCCAGCTCTTCCGAGAAAGCTATGTCCATGGATCTTTGAAAATTTGCTCCAACATTCATTAGACCAAAAGGCATTTTCACATACATGAAAGTGCCCCATGGTGTAGTAAAGGCTGTCTTAAATTGATCAACAGGGTAAACTAAAATCTGATTGTACCCTGAGTAGCCATCAAGCAAAGAAATTCTTATAGACCCCACTACCCGTTGTAAAATATGATCCATCTTAGGTAAAGGGTAGTTGTCTTTTAACCAAGCTTTGTTTAAGTCTCTAAAGTCTATACAAAGCCTGATCTCTCCAGTTTTCTTTCTAACTGACACCAAATTAGACACCAACTCAAAATATCTAATAGGGACAATAATACCAGCATCATACATTTTCATGATTTCCTTCTGAACCAAAGGCAACTGAACAGGGTTTATTCTGCGCAGTTTCTGTTTGAATGGTTTTTGGTTTTCTTTGAGAGGGATTTTGTGCTGTATTATTTCAGTGTCATAGGATTTAAGATTTTCGTAACTCCACGCAAAAACATCATAAAACTCTTTAAACAGCTCTATGTATCTGAGTTTAATGTGAGCTAGTAAAGTCTTGGATAGTTTAATCATCATGGGTTTAAGTTCACTGCCTATATTGCACTCTTCCACTTCAGTATCTACAGGTTCCAGTTTTGGCTTTTTGGCCACATCGTTAAAATCAAACAACTCTTCTAAAGGTACCAGACCCTTGGGAAAACTTTTGTCATTGGATTGCTGAGTTTCTAAGTTCTCTGCTTCTACCCCTGCAATCCATTCTATTTTACTTTGAAGTTTTCTTGATGATAGATTTAAATCAGCAAGTTCAAGAGGCGGCTGTTCTCCGACAAGAAAATTTTCTTCACTAGGGTAGTCTGTTTCATAATCTGAATCTGAACTGTGTAGTTCGAATTCATTTCTGAATTGCATGAAGTCTTCTATTCATTTGTCTTCATCGAACACTTGCCAATATTTTTCGTTATCAAGAATGGCTGGTCTAAATTTTATCTGAGTCATGTAGTCTTTGGTTTCATATGGCGTCAAGCATGTTCTAGCTGCAAAGGCTAAATTGTGGGCCGCAATATTTCCTTTTCTTGGGACAAAAATCAGTTTGGACTCCTCGAATGTTTTTAAAAGGTACATGACATCATTTCGGTAGGCCCTAACTCTGGGATGATTTGTGTTATACTCCCCATTGACTTGCCTAATGACTAACTATGAATCCCCATACAAATTGATTCTTTTGGCTCCTAACTTCTTCAACAATCGTAAGCCTAAAAGAAGGGATTCATATTCTGCTATGTTATTTGAACATTAGAAATTTAATCTATAGGAAAGACTTTCTGTGTGGTTTCTTTCAGTGTTGCAAATCCAAACCCCTGCACCAGCATTGTTCCTAGTGCAGGATCCATCAAAGTGCATACTCCATAGAGGACTTTTTTCGGTTACATCTGTTTGGTAGTTGTCCTCTATACTTAACGTGTTTCTCGATTGTAGTGGAATATCAGCACTTAGTTGTAATTTTTTTGATTCCCCAATATTTTCGTTTATTTGAGGGATGCTTGCTCGACTGTCGAGGTTTAAGAGTAATGGACTCATGAATTGTAGCTCAAGACCTGTGTTGGGTTTGCAAATATTTTCAAAAGCAGCAACCTGTTTTGACACTCCTACATTGTTTTCTTCTTCCTCTATGTCGGCCATTAGTTCATTTAAAGTGACTTGTTCATCCAATATCTCATCATTAAAAAGGATAAATGAATCAAGGCCTGTGTTTACAGAGTATAAAGGGGAGTTTTGCAGTGTGTATTGAATTGTAACTGTGTATTTCATATGAGACTCCCTGTAAATTCTTCTCGTCTGATTGAAAACAAGGATAATCGCATAGGTCATGTCCATCTGCATAGTCCCCTGTAACTTAGCCCCCCAAGATCTAGATAATAGCATTCCATACTTTGGGGGCACATTAGCCACAACAATGTCCATGACTAAGAATTTGGTTGGGATCTGTGCTAAGCTAACGCAGAGGTCTTTGATTAATCCTAAAAAATTTACTCTGCTTGAGTCAAAGGAGTACATATCTTTATAAGGTCTGGTGATTTCTAGACCAAGGCTCTCCATCACAGCCTTAGGAATTAAATTATGAGAAGCCCCAAAATCATGTATAACGTTGTGCAAAATTTTGTCATGAACGTTTAAACTCACATAAAAGGGAGGAACAGGTCCCTCTTGATACATACCTTCAATCTTTGGACCAAAAATAAGCTTGGGATGGTCATCATTAAGATTGACTGTATCCTCGTTTTCCTCTATATTTAAAGCCTTCAAAATTTGGGTCCTATATACATGTTGGGCAGCTAACTCAGTTAAGGGAACAAATATTTTTATTTTGGAAATTTCCTACTCCAGGCTGAAAGGGATTTAAGATTTTAAAGCATTGGTCTCAGCCTTATTAGCTGTCACTTTATTAGCAATATCAACTTGCTGATTTGTCCTATTTACATTTGAAAAAATGGTTTTAACAGGAGTACTAGCTGAGATGTTAGTACTACTAATGTATGCACTCTGTTTTTTATTGTTTTGAGTGCCTTTCTCTTTATCATTACGAGAATTTACAACCACTTTTTTGTCCTTTTGTTTGACAATTTTAGGCTTGGTCGCAGTGTTGTTTTGTGAATATTTTTCAGAGATTCTGTTGTTAGGGGTTTGTTGATTGGTTTTGCTTCTAAGGTCATATTATTTTTGAGATTCTATGATGACATTTTCCATGTCTCGATAACAATTTTCATCATTATCTCTTCTGTCATCATAAGGTGTGTATAGACCTTGTTTTCTATCATAATGAATCTCAAAGTCATCATTATCTACCCCCAGCATGTTGATATCATCCTCCTATGTTATTTCATATGTTTCCTCAACCTCGCTTACATAGTTTTGATGAAAGGGCTGAGTGATCTACTGATCATCTTCCCTGGGTCTGTTTGGAGGGTGATTCCTTCTAAAATCCTGGTTTTGGTTCTAGTTTCTATTTTTAGGAGCAGTTTGGTTTTGACTGGCTTGTGCTCTCTTAATTATGCTCATCTCTTTCATCATCTCTTCCATCATTCTCTCCATATTTGAGTTGGAAGTAGAGGGTGTATATTCCTCTCTAAAAGACACTCTCTTTTCATTTTTCATTCTTGCTCTCTTTTCCATTAAGTTGACTTCCACAGAAAGAGAACCCTTTTGCATCTCTTCAAGAGTTGCAGGATCTCTTTCCCTCAGCTGATAGGCCATCTCAGGGTCAAACCCTTCAAGAAAATTGTTTAAAGCTGAGCCTTGTGGAGGTTTTAGTTCTGGGGAAAGTGCATTATACACACAGTTAAATCTAGTGCAATAAGCTTGCACACTTTCCCCAGTGTTACTATGGAGGTTCTTGTAGTCAAAAAGGACTTGGAGAGGGTTTTTCTTTACTTACCATTTGTTTAATAATGTTTGATGGAAGGATTGGAGATAATTAATACTATGGGGGGTTAAACCTTTGAACCATTTTCTTACTTCTCCCCCTAATCTCTGAGCAAATAATCTAAGCTTAACAGAATCATCATCAATTTCATTTATGTCAAAGTATTCATTCATCTTATCCACATGTTGTGATGCAGTTGTAACATTACTAGCATCATATAATGGAATTTTGGATTGATAGTCCTATGGGAGATTTATTAATGGTACAGGAATGACTAAGGGAGCATACCATGCTGCCATGATATGTGGTGTAGGTGGATTCACAAGGGGTGGATTAAAAAAAGGGAAAGTAGGCTGAAGTGGAGTGGTTTGAATAGTGGATGAAGGATGAAGGGATGTGGATGGAACAGCAGTAGATTGCTGAGCTAATCTTGGATGAGAGACACCTAAATTGTGAAGGAAATGAAAATTAGGAGGTGCTATTTCTCTACTACCAGGATGTTCACTTATCTCCGGGGATGAAAGTGAAGACTCAGAGTCTAGTTGGATTATATCATCAAATGACCTAGTTATAAATGGATTTACTAAGTCAGCTTGTGATTGTTGTAGAGCTGTAAGATTTTCGGGAACTGAATTAGCTCTCAAGGGTGATCTGAAAATAGTTGATAATTTAATCCTAGGAGACTTCCTAAGGATAATTTCTGGGTTATTGACTATTTCAGGTGGATCGGGGTCTAGGTAGGCTCTAGTATGAATCTTTTTAGAAGCCACTATGCTGTGTTTTTTAGACCCAAATAAACAAGAAAAGTTCAACCAGATATGACAGTCTTTGAGAGGTTAACTAGTTCTATTTCAAAAATTCAAATCCTACAATCCTCTAACTGAGTTTGAATGATATTATGATGACAAAGGTTCTTCCCAGTCGAGTCTTCAGGTCTGTTAAGGATTTTGGAGTCGCCAAGTGGAAGTTTTTAGCTCTTTTCAGAGGTAAAAGGTTTTATGGTCCACCACCATGTTTATTGGATACCAATCTGAAATATTTTTAGGTTTTTCTGAGTTATTTTTTAGTTTTTTGGTTTCTAATAATATCCTAACTCTATTTCAAAACTTAGCTACGGTCATGAGACAAAGACAGTCTACTCATATGGCTAAGCCAGTTGATTTTTCAAGGTTAGATAAAGTTTTATGAGAATCCTAGGGTTTGCCTAGTTTGTCATTGATTCAACAAGTTTTATCATGATTACCATTGTTTGGTAGTGCTTGAAAAGGCTAATTTTTACTCTTAAATTTTTATTTATTTTAAGGGAAGTGTCCTCAGCAGAGTCGCCAGAAATGTTAGGAATCTGTAATCAACAAGATTGGGAAACTCCGATCACAGAAACAACATCGTTTCAACCACTTTCAGATTCTAGGGTCTAGCCCTCCTGAATCTGGAGAGGGATCTCTCCAATAAGTGCAAAGATGGATTTGTCTTTGAATTTTGGGGTAATGATATTAGGCTCGTTATGAAGGCCAAGGGTTTGTTTTGTTTTTTGGATGGTTGAGCATGATTATTTTTTGAGGAGAAAGTTCTAAGTGCAAAAAGTTTCAAAGGTGAGAAGTTGCAAGTGAATAGAAAAGCTTTGTCTAAAAAGATAGATATAACATTGGTTTTTAGTCCATTGGGCTATGGAGTCATATCAGGGCTTTAATTGAACAACAACATCAAGAGTGATCTAAGGGGCAAGTCATCTATATCACAAGATTATTGAGATTAAAATGATGGAATGGAAATAATAAAGTGTTGGAGGGGAGGAAACTGATAATAATTTCACAAGGGATTTATAGTCAGTCCAAAAAAGAAAAGCCTCTTAAGTAACTGTTTAAAACCAACCAAGAATAGGGCTAACCATAAACTTCTTGGGCAAGTTTGTATTAAAGCAACTTAATTGACAAAAAATATAGTATTCCGCATAATTACCTTCAGAAAGTATGAAGACACATAAGAGAAACAAAATGTAACCTAAGATCAGGTAAGGTACTTTTAAACCTAATCTTCTTTCGGCCAACACCAAGGGAAACCTTCAGAATCTTCCTTTGGAGAAGAGGAACTAGAAACAGGGAAAACCATCACTTTTCTAGTCTAAATTTAATAATAAAATGATGAAAATAACTTTCAAGAATAATGTTTAAAGAAAACAGTAGGACGAGGGAACGCCAACATTCCTAACTGCTTAAAATGTATTGAATCATTCTTAAATAAACAAATTGGAGGAAAACATTGAGATAAATTTTATCAGTGAGAGAAGGGTACTGGTAAAAAGTAAATCCTAACTCTATAAATGTTGTTCTTTATAAGAGAATAATGAAAAATATGGCATACATAGGAGGAAAAAAAATAACAAAGGAAGGGGCACTTCACCAGTGATATAGACCAAGATCCAAAGAAATTTTTTTTTATTGATGTCAAACTAGTTACAGTCTTCAAGTCCAATGCTTCAGTTCAGCAATCATCTTCTCATCTCAGCCTAACTTATCTATCACAAGCAGAGCTCCAAGGGCCAGTGGAAACTATCTACAATCAGAAGTTTAAGCTCAAACGTATTTCAAAGTTCTGCAACCAACAATTTCTCATCTTCTACAGAAGTATTTATAGAAGAATGAGGAAGTGAGATCTCAATAAAAGATCTCCCAAGATAATCAACACAGTCTTAATGGCTTCTCAGCCTTTGAGGGGCTCGATGAAGAAGTTTACAGATGTTTTGTATGTATTAAATATTTTACATTTTTAAGATTAAGCTTGGTGGGAGCTTTTGTTGAATTTTGAGGCTCTATGTCATGTTGGAGTAACTCTACAGATATTTTTTTCATTAAGTTCCTTGCAGAAGTAACTCTCTGGCTGCCTTGAGGTGAATATATGATTTTTCTCAATAACTTCAGCCTCTGTTTGAATGATTGTGGCTACAGGTGGCACTTGTGGTAGCTAAGAGGAATCAATTTGCCTCAGATGTGGCGGTGGAGGCCTTTCTATCTATAGATCATTTATGATTTCCTTTAACTCTGATTTAATTTGGAGGATTAGGCCTTTGATAATCAATCTTAGCCGTAATCCCCAAATTTGTCTTCAATCTTCTATTCTACAGTGTTTTGTCTTCGACACTGATACTCTTATAATTGTGATTTAATAGCATAGTGTCTTGCTGATGTACAGGCCACGCAGGGCTCTTCAAGGCATCAATGCCCATGAAGCATTGACGAAATGTGGAGCAGAGCCCCGTGAATGGTTCCCTTTGATAAATCAAAGGCGAGGGAATCGTCATTCCTGGCCTTCAGCTTTCTCGTTCAACATAATGGAAAACCATTAATCCTGCAAAACACACAAAATATTAAGAAATCCCGCGTTGTGGGTTTAACTGCTGCAAAGGATGTGGGGAGGAGAGTAGCCATTGGATGGCATTATCTAACGGTAGAGGATTGCGTAGAAGAGGTTAAAAAAGGAGAGAAGAGGGATAATTAAGTCAGAGCTGTTGATTTATGAGTGATCAAGAAGATCAACGTTCGGGATAAGCGACAGACTAATAATGTGAAGGATTCACATTATTCGGATTTAACAAGAAAATGTGAAAAATCAAAGGTTTAAACCTTTGACGAGGGTGGAGGGCGATAAAGTAATGTGGGAATGATCTAGGACCATCCGATCTGGACGCGTGGATGGTCCAGATCCAATCAGAGGATCGCAATCAGCGAGGAAAGAATTTTCACAACACTGAAAACTTGTGATGCAATTGAGCGATGACCATTGATCTGTGGATCAGATCAATGAGGGGGAATGAATCAGAGGATTTTGAAGCAGAGGTAAGACTTGTGATTGGAGTGAATGAGGACCGTTGGATCATGGAAGGCGGAGAGGAGATCAATGGTGGAAAACCAATCGGGGATCGGCAATCAGGGCTGGCATTGTGTTAAATGCGATCAATGAAAGTGTTTTGATGCGATTTTGCACGTGCCGTTGGATCAGCCTTAGATCAACGATCAATATCGTTTCAACTTTGCATCAGCAGAAACCCTTATGATATATGAAAAAACCCAAAGTTTTGAATATAACAAAGGTTTTGATATGGTTGGGATATATGTATGAAGTGGGTAGGAACCCGACTGTAGGGCCTTGGTCTATATGAAATATAATATGCCTGGGGTGTATATAATAAAGGGCTAATCGCAATCGTAAGGTCAGGCCTTCGGGCTTTTCAATCTAACCATTTGATATTTTTGTGATGCGATTAGCGCCTTGGGATATTTTAACATTTGGTCCCAGGGCGTAGGTTGTATGGAGTGAAAGGCAAAGGGGGGCAGAGTTTATATATATGTGACCCTATTGCATCGGAAATTTTGATGCGGGTCTTTACAATCAACCCATTTTGGATTTCTCCGATGCGATTGCGTGATCGGGTCTTTTTAATCTAACCATTTTTTATTTGAAAATCATTGTGTGGGTGCGTTAGATCAAAAATTTGGATAAAAGGGTTTTTTGTATTTATAAAGGAAAAAATGGATCGGGAATGGATTTTTTCAATGTTTTAAGTGCCGAAGGCGGGCCCATGGGTTATATGGAAAAATAACATGATCGGGGTTTATAAACACAGGACTTAATTGCATCGAAGTTTTTGTAATGGCAAAAAGACTTGTGCACTTGGATGTTTGCGATGTGATAAGTGCTGTGAGGGGTTAGCGCTTGGTTCTAGCTGCAAAGCATATGGTGGGGAAGTGGTCAGGATTTAGCCCATGGGGGCTTAAGTCCATAGTAATAAAAACTTGTTTTTTATGAAATTTTTCAGAGTTTTCAATGGATTTGGGGGTTTCATTATATTTTAAAAAATGAGTTTTAAACTATGTAAAGAGGATTTTCAGAAATGGAAGAAGGAAAACCATGAAAATTAGAGGAATTTTATGGAGAAAAAAGGGGGAGAAAAATGAAGGTTAGTTTTGAGTAGAGGGAGGGGAAAAATGATGATTTTACAGTAGCATTTTCACTTATGGAAACAGTAGAAATTCTGAGTATAAAATAGGAACAGTAGTGAAGATTGGGACAGAGGCATGAGGCCTTCAAGAGTCTTCAAGAGCCAACAATTTTTAGCAATAAAATTTGTTCCTTGAAGGCTCCAAAAAGTTTTAGCGACCTTTTTCTATAACAAATTTTATAGGTGGCTAACGCCTTGAATCTCTGAGATTGAGACTCATACTCTAGAAAATAGTCTTCAAGAGTTTCTTGTTCTTGAAACCCTCCATTTCCCACTGCTAATAATGTAGGCATTGTAGAGCATTGGGAAACTTGTTGCTTCACTTGTTGATCATTCCAGTGATGAGAAATGGTGGAGCCTTCACCATGTAGAAACCCTTTAGGGGATTCTTTATGTCTGTTCATCTTCATCTCCTTTATTTCTCTTGAAATGTCTTGCATAGTTTGAAGAAGAATGTTAGGGAAATCCTTCTCCTCATATCCTCTTGATAAAGGGGTTTTACCCTTGTCTTCTCTATCATCTATATAATCATATTTCTAGTTTCTTCTGAGATATCTCTTCTCTCTATCTGTGAGAGGATCTCCTTCTTCTAATGACATATTCGCTTAAGATGCATAGGTTGAGCCAAGATTATGCTCATATACCACTGTGATATTCCCTATGGGAAAAGCATAAATATAGTGCACAAACATGGAAATAGCAATGTAGATCAATGCATAAATGTGAGAGACCAATATGTAGCTTCTTTACTCATCATAACAGCAGCAAAAATGTACAAAATAATAGGGCACAAATCATATAACAAGAACCAGGAAGCCTCCAATAGATAAATCCCATCAATAATGAGGTGTTGCTACTACACAAAATTCTAGAAGACTGATATAGCACGGTCATAAAAGAACTGCTACAAAAAATTAATATAAAAAATATGGAATGGATGATATATGCCTCAAGAGATACAAAAATAAATATCTAGGCTCTATACAACCTCCAATAAGAAACCCAAGAGGGTTTTCAGAAATACACCAATATACAAGAAATGAATCAAAGCCCTAGGGCTGAAGATTCACTACAACTACACAGCTGGAAACATGTGGCTAATATGAAGTAGAAATGAATGTACCATCCTCCTATAGACTCTCTAGATGAAAGGTTGATCCCTTCACTAGAAAACCTTCTCCCCAAATGGTGTACTGAAACAACCCTTGCAGCTCCTCCCTAGAATAACGCATTCCAAGACTGAAACTGTGTTGTAGGGGAAAATGATAGTGTGGCATGATGACAAATGCTACAGTGAGGCTCATGGGCCTTCCTCACTAGTCTCCCAATGGAAGAAAACCTTCCTCCACTGAAAAACAACTCAAAAACCACCCAAATGTATTATCCATTGCTACAACTTGCAACACAACACAACCCTCTACAGAAACTACATTGTAGATGAAATATGGAGCTTGGACTAATGCCAAAGTGTGGAAATTTAGTGCATAAAATTCTCCTGAGTAGGCAATCGAAGTGCCCTGAGAAAAAATGTGGGATTCCTGCTTGGGAACACCCTGTGCTAAACAAAACTATAGTCTTAGCTAAATAGCTGAAGAGAGAAAACAAGTCTTAACATACCATATCGAAATAATAATAAAAAACATGATCCTCTATGCCTGCCATCCCCTTCTTTATATAAGTGGTGAGCTTCCTCACCCTTCGCCCCACTCATTAAAGCCACTACTTCCATACATGGACTCTCCCTCCAAAACTACATTGTCCCACAATGAATGCCACTCGTCCATGACAATGTTGTTGATTTGGTCAAAGTTGTCCAGTCTACAAGCTCCAGCCCCTTTTCACACATAAGGGTGCTTTATCAAGCCACTAAAGTTATATCCATTCACATTAGTAGTGATTTTATTCCTACTAAGGAGATTTATGGTTCTCCATACCCTCTTATTCATGAAACCAAGAAGAAAAACAAAAATTAATATTCCAACTAGCTCATGGATAATTGGGAATATCACATAATTTCCATTATATTCTAAATAAATTGAAATAACTTCAAATCATACCTCATTGGTATCTCATCAATAAGTTACACTTGCAATCCTATTTACTTTGTGTCACAACAATTCAAGCTAGATTTTTTATCAAATCAGCATGTATAATCATATCACATCTGCTTAGTTCAAAACACAACCATCATAGGTCAAAATCATGAATCACATGCAATCATCATAAACCATAATCATAAATCACATGTAACCATCATAAGTCAGAATTGTAGATCACATGCATAATAGAACTGAAATCAAATGCTAATACTTATCCTTTAACTGGTCCTTTCTGCATGCACACCAAATCAGTTTCCACACCCGACACAGAAAAATACCTTTTCTTCCCTTCATTCATGTAAACATACACACAGTGCACATCACACATCACAACACATACACCCACATAGGATATAGAATACCATACAATACATACACTCAAATCGCCATACAACACATACACCTACACCCGGTGTACAATAAAACACAATACATACACATACCCAACATACAAGACATACACCTACAACCAGTGTATGATACAACATAACACATACACCTACATATGGTGTATAACACAATAGAATACATATACATATATAGAGTACAACACAATGAATACAATTCCACAATACCACAAATACACCATGCACATACATAGTATCACATGCTCACAACACAACATGTACGATATGCACACAATATCACATGCATACCAGTACCATATGCACAACATGTAAACCGTACCACATGTACACAAAAATACCTAAAAAACATGTGCACAACATCACATGTACATAACACCACTTGTCTGGGTGTCATATTATTACCTTCCACTGTGCTTACTCATGCACCGAGTTTCATATGTGTGGTAGATTACCTGTTGGGTACCACACAACACTCCTCGAGCCCCATTAAATTCCTCTCTCCCAACAAATTCCCAACACTCAAAATAAGACACAAGAAAAAAAACAAACAAGAAGAAGACCATCAAAAACCAAAATAAATATGACATCGAAACAAAGTGGCAAGGCCTTGCACCGGATATAAACAAAATTGAAAATCAAGTGAAAACAAATAAAAAATGTCGAAAGTACAAGACTAGTAACGAACACCATGAATCAATCCCCATGGTTCCCAATACTTCCAAAGGAAAGCTCACCCCAAGCCCTTTTCAATATTTCATAAAAATCTCATTTTCCATGAAATCCCCTACATCATACTACCATAAACACATAAATGGATGTGCATAAATAAACAAAAAAATATGCTAATTACCTTACCTTGTTGTGATGAGCATGCTGACCAGTAACTGAACACACATGTCAGCAATATGTACCAAACATCAAGACAACATGTTTATCAATTCAAAATAAACTTTTACCAAGGCTAAAAACCATGTCATAATCAACAATCACCTCACATTCATCATTCATAGTACATAATGCTACAACTATCACCTACTTACACTCAAGTATATACCAGACATGTCAGCACATATGTGTTAGCACAACCATCTTAAAACAAGATCATTTATTCATGCAATATTATAGGAACATACTCATATCAAGCAAGTATTCAAACATTCAGACCACAAATAAATGAAAAAATAGAAACCAAACACTCGAACACCGAATAAAAGACATAATCAAACATTCAACCACCAAGTATACGATATATGCAGACTCATTCCTTAATATATCTCATGGGAGGCTATCTATCTGCACAGACAATCTAGTTAGCATGATATAATTCACAACACATCATCTCAAACACAAATAATATGGTGATATCCATAATAGTAACTAACTAGCATGTTCACATCATAAACTCACAAAATTTTTCATTCATGCATAACAATCACATATGCATAGTCAACCTAAATTAGTATGACATAATAGCACAAATAAGTGGACTCATACCTAAATTTCATAACCCTAACCATCTGCCTAGGCCAATCCAATTTACTATTATGCATATAAAATCAAGATATTAATGCTATAACCCTAATCATCAATTTAACTAACATATAACAACAAGAAGTTAACATATAACATGCTCATCAATAACACATAACATAATTGTCAAGTTAATACCATGCTTGACTAACCAACACATGTACATATGATCACACTAATTAACTAACATCTATCATGTATGTAGCCATAAAATCAATAGAATGAAAGGCATACACATAGCCATAATGCATATGAGTACACTGATCAACCAAAATTTATCATACATGTAACCATAATAACAATAGAATGACAAACATATAAGTAGCCATAATTCTTACAAAAACCATGAATCACATACCTGCTTTCCAAGCATACAAAATTGTATTATTATATGCTCTTACCATAAATTCAATTGTCGCAACTTCATGTTAACGATTTTCATCTCCTACACTATCTCAGCCAACACATTAGCATCATAACATACCAAATTGTCATGATGACCTAATTGCATACAATGACCTTATGTACAACAATCTTAATCATACCAATGCAAAATTGACCATGTGCACCCACTTGACATGTATAACCAATCATGAATGAAAAATGCATGCTCAACATATGAAATCACACAAGAAATCCTACATGGATAACACGAGAGCATGACCAATATGTAACCCTAGAATAAGAAGAAATGCATGTGCAATATGTAACAACATGTAGGCAAGTGTGCACGAATGATACACAAACATGAACAAAACCTAACCAGTCATACACTCATGAAAACAAGTTGACAATGACACCATCAATATTTCCATGGCAACACCACTGCCACCATGACCAACACAACATGGATACAACAAACACATATAGACCACAAGCATAATAAACACATATGAAACCACCATAAATGCATGATTAACACACTTCACATCGAGTATGAGGGTTGAACAATGTTATGATACCACTTTTTGGTATCAGATATCATAAAAAGAAAACATAAACCAAACACCACCCAAGGAGAGCACAAACAAGCTTTGATACCACTCTGTAACACCCCCTTCCCACATCTACCCAAGTAACCATTTAATCAGGGTAAACATGTGACAAGAGTCTATTATAATGAGATTCAATCTCCTATGTGACATTAAGGAAGCGGAATTGATGAAAAAAAACAACCTACAAACCTTGTAGAACAACAAGAACACCCCTAGGAGGTGACCTAACCACTCAGGCCTCTTACACTTGGGTCATACTTACTTTTTGACTCCCTTCGAGCCCTAGTCATAGGAATACAACTGCATTTCATGGGATATAAATATATAGCCCTAGGAATAAAATTGCATGCCAGTATCTAAGGCCCCAAATGCTCAGCTTTGTACCTGTAGCTTGAGGATTTGAGGCACCTTCTTGGGCCCAGAGCTCAGGTCACTACCCATAACTTCATGAAAACATAATGGATGATAAATAAGAATAATACAATGATACGAAAAAAATCACATAAATAAGAACTCATCTAGACCCCTCTTACCCATGAGGGGAATTTTTTCAAACATGTCATAAACATTGAATCTGTAGGTGTAAACACTATATTTAAGCATAGGGGACTCATACTTATATGAGGATCGTTAAGAAGAATTTCTCCCTTACATCATTAGCTACAATAGAATCTATTTGACCATAGATACATTGTGCATTCATTTACAAGTAAAAACATATATATAGCGATACATCATCACTGATAAAATACATGCTTATAACCAACATAATAACAATAGAGATATCATGGATACAAAAACAATAGAATACACAGATAAATCAGTAGATTTTCATACCAAATACTAAGAGAATTAATTTCTCATTACTGAATGTAGAAAACAACTAGAGATGGGACTTCAACATTCCACCTGACCATATATTGGTTGAGCCAAATCTCTCTTCAGTCAATCAACCTCATGCCGTATTCCCAAGAATGAATGTGGGATATCATCAAACACATCAATCACAATCAATCCAGGGCATCCAGAGGCCAAACCACCTCAACCCTCAACTAGCGATTCCACCTCACAGTCGAACATCAAAACCATCACAGATTGGTCTCTATCCAAGTTTTTCTAGGGCCCCATAGAGTTTGTTCCGACTAGGGTTTCCAGGACTAGTAACTAAACCCACCTAAGGCTCCTAGAGAATTTATCCAACCAAGGATTCTAGGACTAGTAACTCAACCCACAATTTTCTGTTGGGCTTCTAGAGTGTTTTTCCAAGAAACACTTCCAAGAACTAATAACTCAACCCAAAAATAAAAGTATCATGAGAACCAACCAAAAATAAACCAATGGAAATAAACCCACAACACCATGTCTATCTAGGAAATGCCAAGGCTAGGAAAATATACATGCACACACCATGCATGCCAAAAATAGCGAGGAAAACATATATGAAACTAAGTACTTGCAATCAAAACCCATTGTAGCTAATGATCCTAATGACTGCTTGCACTTTCTTGCTCTTCCCTTGCATTTTTTCTCCAAATCACCAAGTATCCACACTCTCCAATAGTGCTCTAAAAAAACTCTAAGTATCCAAGAGTTTGAGAGAGAAAGAGAGAATAATGAGAGAGCTTCGAAAGCACACTCACCAAAATCTTCCCAACTAATCCTCAGAAGCCTTTTCTATCAATTAGGCCTCTATTTTCTTCAATTTCCATTATTTTCCTTCATTTTCCTCCTCACATGCAACTTGTGACCTTTCACCTCCCTTTTCTCCTAATTTCCCTTTTTTGTCATAAATAAGTTCCAAAACATGCCACTTTGCCTTTCTAAATCCTTTTCGATTTCTTTTGCCAATTTCCTTAGCCATAATAAATGAAGTGAACACCCGCTAGGATGTTTTTCCCAACATTCAACTTGGAATGCAAGTCCCATTGACCATGGTTATTATTTAAACTATATTACATGGAATTTTCACTAGGGTTGTAACACCCTTCCATACTGGGATTTGGAATGTGCTAATGTCTCCAAGCTCCAAAGGGGGTTAGCCAATTTCCTTTTTAGGTGGTTTCTACATTTATAGGGGATAGTATGTCCAAGTTACACCTTTCAAATGGTGGCAGCATGTGAGAAAGAGGTGGAAGGAATAGGGAATGAGAGGGGAAATCCTGGGCCAAAAGTTGGGGGTACATGGGTAGATATAATAACGGAAGCTCACACCCAGGTTTATGACATATAAGAAGGAGAAATTGTGTCATATGAGCTGCCCCGAACTTGATTTTTCCACCCTTCTCTATATTCCTTTTTCATTTTATGATTTTTCTTTGGTTAACTACTCAGGGCTCAAAGGATAACAGAATTATCTGTAATATATATCAATGGACACCCCCTTTAAGGTAGGCTAGTTCATTACCCAACAGGGGTTGGGAAAATCATGGGTTCTTGAATGATAAAGGAGGCTCATCTAAGGCGCATGTAACTAGGGTCATGGCCATGGGTATGGAGTAGAGCTCATGCATTGGATTTTTCCCATGTGGTAAATAAGTTTGTCTCGACAATATTTTGCATATTGTACTACATTTTACTATTGAATGTGGCCATTTATGCTTTTTATTTTTATTTTCAGCTACATCAAACTCCATGGCATCGTTCCAAGCCTGACCCAAGGTGGGGGCATGGTGAAGGGGAGGCTAATCCTATGTGGACCTAGTGAATACATGTGGACCCAAGTGGGAAATATTATGAATGGGGTTATAATAGATGGAAGGGGAGTGATATATGTGGATGAGGGCATGGGGCCACACAACCAAAATTTGGGTTTCCCATATAGTACCACGCTAAAACCAAATGGTCAGTAAAGGAGATCCCATGAGACTAAGATCCAAGGGTAACATCCAAAATAGGTCTAGGGGACGTATGCACAGACGTATCCCACTCTTTCCACTGAATCCACCCATTAATCCATGCCCAGAAGTGTCCATGATAAGTAAACTCAATACTAAATTACCAAATGACAGGACATACATTTAGGTTTAGAAGGTCGACCTTCAAACATACGACCATGAAATATGGGTGAGGTACGACATGGCTGGCTTAGGTGGTAGAGAAATGACACAACGAGCTAGTTGGTAGATGCAAGGGGTTTTTGTATGCCAAGTTAGAACCATCTTGGAGAATTTTTTCTATCCTAGGGATATCACCTACAAAGTGGTCGGTAACAGACCACATGGGAACTTAGGGTTAGAGAAGAACCTATTAGTGAAAGTGAGTGTATTAGGACTCAAGTCCTTATCACCAGATCACCTAATCTCTTAAGGATGGTTGTAACTATTCAAATGAAATTCATTGAGCAACATGTAAAATTCATTGATGATATAGCCATTAATGCCCTCCAAGGTTCCAAGAGGAGATGCGAGTTATGTTCATTGGCTATTAAAATCAGAGAACCTTTTGGTTATTTAAATCTCCTACGAGCCATGGGGTGCTTGAACATGTATTTAAAATGTATAAAACAAAGGGGTTCCCACTGTAATGGTCATAAATTTCAGTTTCCTATGATCGGGTTACTCTTATATAGGTATAAACCAATGTACGAGCTGATAAAAAAATAGTAGTTTATGGATTAGAAGTAAGGGGATCAATAGGATTTAGGGCACCAGGAGAAGATACAAAGGCGACTTATCAACTCATTTCTTTTCACGAAACATAATCATGTGAAAATAAGTACCTCAATTGAAGTGGGAAGCATCAGGACGCAATAGAGAAAATTGGGGGGAGATGTTGATCCCATGAATTGCACCCTTTTGTTATCCATTTACCTTGTCTTGAAACTATCCTGATTTTCCTATGTTATCCTTTTCCTGATGACAATTTTTTTATAATTCACATTTTGATCCAGGAACAACCCCATTTACAAATCATATTATTTAAATGATGATGTCAGATATTTAAGTAGCTTCCAATTATTTTGGATTACTCATGTGATGGTTTGGAAAAGTGCATTTGATTGGTTGTAGACAAATGGAACCAGCCCAAGGGATGGACACCATGACATGAAATATTTTTTTATGCTATTACTTCTGATGTTTTTACTTCCAAAACCATGATATATCACTCCTAAAATTTTGATGGTGCTTGAGTATTTGATCTTCGACAACTGCTCAAGAAAGAAAGTAACGAAAGATCCAACATGACAATAGATAGGGTCCAAGAAGCATCAATTTTTATGATAATTTATAATGTACTATAAAAAGTTATTCTTATTTTGAACAATTGATGTAATAATATAGATATACATAACCGTTTTTCCCTTAATATGTATTATCCCATTTTGAGGGCCACTACCCATTTGATTTATATAAATTAAGGGACCTTCAAGGTTGCCAAGTTTTTGAACAAGTAGTAACATATAGGGGTTTGTATCAATGAACAAGGAGCAATGCTATCATTGTTGCATTACCTTTCCGTATAATGTAGCATGTGATTTTATATCATCTAAAGTATTAATTTGTGAGTAAGCCTTTGAAACCCTTATTGGCGAAGGAGGGCCCCCTTCACTCGTTAGGTGTTGTAATTTTTTTTATTAATTACAATTATCATAGGAGTTTTGTAATCCCTTATGCTTTTATTCTATGATTAGTTTCTAATAATCAAAATTTAGTGTTTACACATGTTACCTTCAGGTTGATTTATTAGAATTGGGATTTTGTTGCATTGATATGTTAGAGTGATTTAATTGATGGGTGATTTTTTTATAGTTAATTGCAAAATGATATAACTATTTTTAGTTTGGAAACTCAGATTCACAATAATCATTCTGCAGGAATGTCTTTTTTTCAGGTCCATAAGTGGATCCATCATGAGGACATAAAATCCCGAGGAAATAATGTTGAGAGAACAACGATATATATAGAAAAAATAAGTAAAGAAATGTGAGTTCCAATGAGAAAACCCTAATAATATAAGGAGAAAATTATTTAATAATGTAATATTCTAATAAATTTAAAAAGGGAATTATTAACTTATTACGCAAAAATGTATAATGATAATGATTTTATTTAAATTATATAGTTAATATATTATTCTTAACGTATAATTAAATATACAAACATTTATATCATGTTTATAATAAAAATATTCAATATATATATATATATATATATATATATATATATATATAGATATATATATATATATATATATTATAATTTCCTTATTTCTATCAATCAAGAAAAGTTGATAGATATAATAATTATAAAAATTTTAATAGTATTATAATGATAATAATATTATTCTAATTTATATTATAATTAATTAAACTTTTTACTATAAATATATTCATGATATTAAATTTATTATTCCTAGTTAATAATTTATATTATTTTTAATTAACCTTATTACTAGTTTCTAATATTGTTGTAGTGTTTACTCAAAATTATGCATAGAGGGAGGGAAATAGGAAGAGAAATGGAAGGATAACTATAGGAAAAAGTAAGGGAGGTGATAAATGGGCTATAATTTAATATTTCTTAAGGATGGGAATCCAATTATTGTTGATTTCGAGGTCATTATCTATGTTTATATTTTAAGGGATTTTTATGATCTCCAAATCTTCTCGAAAGCATCCTCTTAAATAATGGCCTTTGCTAGGAATAATTTCAGTGTTTTCAAGATTTATGTGATGCTTTTTTTTTTATGTAATATGCATCAAGGGAAGAAAATCGAACACTTTCATGTATAATATCATAAACATGTTCTATCATCCTAATTCTAAAATATCTTCCAGTTTCCCCAATGTAGCAATTACCACAGGAACAAGTTATTATATAGATCCCTTAGTGTTGATGCTCGTCAATGTGATCCTTGACATAACTCATCTCCTTATAGATAATTTTCATTGGTTTAAAATAAATGGAGAAGTTCTTATTTCTTATAATTTTGGTGATTTTATTAGTCACGCCTTTGATTTATGGAAGATAAATCCTTATTAATAGTGGTTGGGGTTCATGTGGGTGGAGCCTTCTTTTCTTAGCCTTTTTGAAATTTCTTCTGATTTATTCTTATTTGTATCTAATCATTTTGAAGGCCTTAATTAGATGCTTATTTTCTTGGTCAATGTTTTCATTGTCAGGAATTCTAAGGGATCTTATAGCTAGAGTGTTAAGGACAATCATTATTTGTGAGGGGTGATAGTGGGAATTTGAATGGAGGTAGTTATCGGTGTGAGTCTTCATTCTCTAAACTTGGTGTCTTAAGGTTCTGTAATCTTTCTTGATGACCAAAATATCAAGGAAAGGTGTGCTATTTTTTTTCTTTATTTTCCATGGTAAATATAATGTTATTTGACCTAGCATTAAGGTCGTTGAGAAATATTTCAACTTCAATATTTCCATGAGTCCATTTGACATTGGTGTATTTTCCACCAACCGGGTTTCAATGGGTAATATTAAAGGGTTTTATTCTCGAATTTATCCATGAATAGGTTTGATACAGTGGGAGAGAGGGGGGATCCCATTGTTACTCCCATGTCTTTTTCATAATACTTAACCTAGAAGCTAAATAAAGTAGAGTATAGGGAAGCCTCAACAAGACTGGTAGTGTGAGGACCCTATAGTACTAGTGTAGTCCATTATTATTGTTATTGTATCCCCCTTATTGTTATTTTTGTACCCATGTAGTCCCCATTTTGTTATTATTTTTCCCCATAATATCCCACTATTCTTATTATTGTGCCATTACATTATTATTGTTAGGTCGGCTAGGATTATATTGTGATGCCATGGACTCCTATATATATAAAGGAGGTTTTTCCATTTGTGTCATCCAAGAATTTTTCATTTATGTAATGTAAATTAGGTTTCCCCCTAGAAGTGTCTGATTTCTATGCCGTTGATCTCTCTTTTATTTTATTTTGTGAGCTGGTTTCATAAAATTTGGTATCGGAGCTTTGGATTCTAGGGTTTCACTACTTCAAACAAGTCATTGTGGATTTTTCACTATAACATTTTTTTACAAAGGTTCATATGCTAAACACAAAACCCATTTGCGAGGAAATCCTGAGAAAATTCATGTAAAAAAATTATATCTTGGTTCATAATATTTTCGGAGATATGATCTGTGGAAGTTAGGGTTTTTGCAAGCTCCTGAATTTCATCTCAAAGAGGTGACCTTGGGAAAATCATCATAACTCTTTCTCTGAGCATCAGATTGGAATTCTGTAAAAAATTAAAGAAATTAAATGGATGGTAGTTTCATATGTATTGATTTCCAATATGAAGGAGGAAACAGTGACACGTGGGACACTGTACAAGTGCGTTGTACTGAGCCAATCCATAATTCGGTCATTGTGGGATATTGGGAATAACTTTTCCTTGAAGAATCCAAATTAGGTCAAACCTATGTCATTGGAAAGAATATTGAAAGGGATAATAAAGGACTTAATATTAAATATTTGGGACACAAAATCACAGAGATACTTCAGATCCAATATCAAGCTCCTCAAAAGCAAGAAAAAGGTGTGTATTTTTTAAAAATTGCATAAGTATTGCTTGAAAAATCAGTTTGAAGGGATTCCAAGGGAAAATTGAAACATATATATCAATATTGGGTTCTAAAATGGCCCCTAGAAATAATTAAACACCTATTAAGCCCTCAGAAGGCTCTGATATGACTTGTGAAGAGGAAGAAGTTCAGCATGATATATCAAGACTACAATAACAATTGCAACAAATTTCGCTCTCACAAAGAGTAACAAAAAACGAAATGGAAGCTAAGATGAATGGTTTGAATAAAGGCATGGAAGCTAACATGGATTGTTTGAAGAAAATAATTGAATCTAATATGGATGGTGTCGAAGCTAAGTGGATGGAGTGAAAGCTAAGATGGATTGTATAGAAGGCAACATGGAAGCTAATATGGATGGTTTGAAGAAAGGCATGGAAGCTAAGATGGATGGTTTGAAGAAAGGTGTGTAAGATAAGATGGATGGTTTGAAGAATGGCATGGAAGCTAGGATGGATGGTATAGAAGGAAACATAGAATATTTGAAGAAATACATGGAAGGTTTGAAGGAAGGTTTTAAAAAGTTGATACGAGAAATGATTCCTAATGGCGAAAAGGTAGTAGACGAAACTCATGATGAGAAAAAAATAAATGTTAATCATGATTTCATAAACTCTAATGTTGGATTGAAGACCCACCATATTCCAAAGATCGATATGAAGAATTTTTATTGCAAGGATCCCATAACCTGGATACTATATATGGAGAAATATTTTGATCCCAATAATGTGAAAAACACACAAAAAGTACGCATTGCAACATTACATTTAGAAAAAAATACATTTTTATGGTATCGATGGCTTTTCTCTTGTAAAAAAATTGTCTCTTGGTCAATTTTTATGGAGGAAATTATAGCACATTATGAGGATAAAAATAGCAACACATTCTTTAGCCAATTAATAAATCTCAAAAAAAAGTGTTCAATGGTGGAGCACATTGAGGACTACCAAAAATTGAATATAAGGATAATTGATATTCCAAAGGAACACAAGATTGATGTCTTCATAGGGACTTCAAAGGATAACATCCAACTGAGGTTCACCTTTGGGAACCTGATTCATTGAAGAAGGCATTCAGGTTGGAAAGAAAAATTGAAAGTAAAATTAGGGCGACAAGGAATCTTACCACTCACATCTATAAATATGGAAGTGTTGCTACTCCTATACTTCCACAACCTACAAGGTTGAAACCAGAACAATTGGAAGAGAAACTAGAAAAAGGGCTTTGCTATAGTTGTGATAGAAAATACAGTAAAGGTTATAAGTGCATTGAGAAGAAATTATTTTACATAGATTATGAAGAGGAAGAAAAGGAATAAGAAACTTTAAAAGAAGAGGATATACACCAAGACCCAACCTTAGAGGAAGAAGAAATGAATCTGACCATATCCTATAAAGAATTGGTAGGAATTACCACTCCTCAAACTTCCAAGAGAAAAGGAAATATCAAGAATAAAAATTTAATAGTGATTATTGAGTCGGGTAGTACCCATAATTTTATTTATTGTAAGGTAGCCAAGGAATTGAATTGCTTCCTATACCTAGCACTAGAGTGTCAAGTGATGTTTGCAAATGGAGGAATTATAAATTTCCATGGAAAGTGCCATAATATCAAGCTAACCATGGGGGAATATGTATTGAATAGTCCAATTATTTCCATTCCAATGGGTGGCGTTGATGTTGTACTAGGGGTACAATGGTTACAATCTTTGGGGACGATAGCTTTTAATTTTCAAGAACTTTTCTTGAAAAAAATTTAAAAAAGAAACAAATTTGAATTATGGGGTATCACAGGGAAGCTAGGAAATATAATAAGCTCTAATTTCATGACAAATCTTCTGAAGAAAGAACAATGAGGCATAATTTCACAATTATGCTCACTACAAGTTCCAACATCAAAATAATTTATTTCTCCATATATCCAAAATGTCTTGGAAAATCATTCCAAGGTGTTTGAAACTCCCAAAGAAATCCCACCTATTCTTGATCATGATCATTCTATTCATTTGATTCCAGGAAGTGATCCTCTAGATATCAAGCCTTACAAATATCCTTATGTGAAAGAGTGAAATTGAATGTATGATTGTAGAAATTCTAGAGGTTGGTATAATTCAACCTAGTCCAAGTTCCTTTTCTGCTCTAATAGTATTGGTGTACAAATTTATTAATACTGATAGTATTACTGGATTCTCCTAATCTAACAAATTAATCTTATTTTAAATATAAAATCCTTCCACTTAATTCTTTGTGGAAATTAAATTGCCAATTGCAAAACACATGAAGAAAATCAATCGCACATAAACACAATTGTTTAACAGGAAATCTTAAAGCTAAAACCCCCAACTATCATATATTATGTATATCAATGGAATCATGTAACAATCTCATACAAAGCTTAGTACATCAAGCTCTCAGTACAATATAGAATCTTCACACATTGTCATGCAAAAATTTGCGTATCTATGCACCAATTTCTTGCCTCCTGACAACCTGCCTCCATTGTGCAATCCCTATTGAAGAATACCCTTGAATGAATTCGAATTGGCCTTGCCTTGACTGTGAAATCCTGATTGGCATATCCAATGTGTGCCAGATGCATTGAATGCATCACTATAGTCACAAAAAATAGTTCTTCTCACCCTTTCACCTATCTCTCCACTGGAACTGACATGCAAGTAGTTAACTATTGTATTTTTTCAGTTGCAAGTGAGTTATTAGTTGTGAATTAATTAACTAATTAATTCACTAAACACTCACTATTGTATCTTTAGTTAGAACTAGATACAACTAGCACAACTGAGTTTAACTCACTTAACTGAGTTAAACTAAATAAAAACTCCCATAACTACTCTTTCAACTCTGTCACAACACTGCCACTTCAGTTCTAACTGAGTCCTCCATGCATGAGTCACCAACCACCCTAGGAACTGCGTAATTCCTTCAGCCCACTGATTTTCGAAATTTTTTCACTGAAATAAAGTGCTCCAAGATAATAAGTTGATATTTATTGTTAGATTATTATTAAGGGCTAATAATAAGCGACATGCATCTATTTTTAGATTAGCGATATATAAATAGACTTCACCCAATCTTCTAAAAATAGAATTTCATCTATTTTTCCAACTTTATCAACCATATACAAATAGCATCCTGCAACTTATAGAATATGCTCACGATGTGTAAAATTAGACATACACCTAAAAATAGCCTGCGGACCCCACTTATTGAAGGTGCTTAATTTTCACTAAGCTCATCATCTTGTTGAATCTCAACGCTCCCTCTCAATAAGATAGGGATTATGCTTCACTCTGATCCTACCTCTATGGTATTCAAATTTTCTCTTGTTGAGTGCCTTCGTCAGAATATCTGCATCCTGATCTTCCGTAGGAATGTACTGAAGCAACATGATATTCTGTTGCACACAATCTCTGATATGATGATACGGGATATCTATATGCTTAGATCTATCATGAAACACAGGATTAATCGAGAGTTTAATGCAACTCTGATTATCACAGTGTATCACTGTAGGATCTAAATGATAACCGAAGAAACTGACCAGGATCTTCCTCATCTAGATAGCCTCACATGCAGCTTGACTTGCTGCCATGTATTCTACTTCCGCTGAACTGGATGCCACGGATCTTTGTTTCCTGCTGTACCAAGAAAATGTTGTAGATCTAATACTGAAAACTCCTCTTGATGTGCTCTTTCTGTCCGTTGGGCTACCAGCCCAATCTGCATCTATGAAGCCATGCAAATTCACCTCATCTGTCTTTCTGTACCATAAGCCATACTCAGATGTGCCCCTGAGATACCACAGGACATGCTTTCCTACCTTCCAAAAGAGCTTGGTAGGCTTAATTATAGCTTGACTAAGTTGGTTCACCACATAACATATGTCCAGTCTTGTATCAACTAAATACATTATCGAACCCACCAACTGTTGATCAACAGTGGCATCCACTACCTCTGCCGATGTAGCATCCTCTTTCCTCCAATTTCCTAGAAGAGGAGTATCCATGGGCTTGCAGTCCTCCATGTGAAACTTACCAAGTATCTCCCGAGCATACTTTCCTTGAGACACAAACAATTCACCTTCTCGCTGCCATATTTCTAATCGAAAGAAATAATGAAGGAGGCCCAAATCCTTCTTCTCAAACTCCTTTGCAAGACCTACCTTGCATGAGTGTATCACCGGATCATCACCCATTAGTATTAAATCGTCAACATAAAGAACAATTATTAAAAGCTTACCCTCCACCACAATTTGGTACAGGTTTGCATCCGCCTCACTCTTGGTGAAGCCAAGTCCGGTGAAATAGTTGTCGATTCCTGTGCACCAAACACATGGTGCTTGCTTCAGCCCATACAATGCTATTTTGAGTCTGCACACATGCGACTCACTGTTGAAGATCTTGAATCCTTTAAGCCGCTCAATGTACACCTCTTCCTCAATGATCGCATTAAAAAACGTAGTCTTCACATCCATCTGATGAATGTGCCAACCCATCTACACTGAGAGAGAAAGGATGGTCCTTATGGAATAATATTGTGTGACAGGTGCAAAGGTTTCTTCATAATCAATCCCCTCGATCTATGAGAAGCCTTGGGCAAAAAATCTTGCCTTATACTTTCCAATGCTCCCATCAGCAGCTTGCTTTGCCTTGTAGATCCATCTTGAACCTACCACTGATTTACCCACCGGCCTTGGAACAATCTCCCAAGCATTGTTTCTAACAATGGAGTCATACTCCTCCACCATGGCATCCACCCATCTGGGCTCCTACGCTTCTTCTTCAAAAGAATATGGTTTTTTAACGATACACTTGCTCATAAAATCCATGTATCTAGTAAATCATTTAGGTGACTTTCTTTGTCGGTGCTGTGATGTAGGGACTCCTACATTCTGTGCCGCATCAAGCTTTAGTCTCTCAGCTTTTGTGGTATGATTTCTGCCTATTCTGATGTTTGGTTCTGCATGAGTGGACTCCTCCACTCCATGAATCTCCTCTTGTGGCTGATCCACATCTAGAGGCTCATCTTTGGGAGCAAGTAGCTCCTCCTCTGCATGTAAGTGTAACTCCCTCTCAAGTGAAAACTTCATGGCCTTCACCTCATTGAATTTTATAACCCGTCGCACTATAGTCATTCGACTGTTTGGAAAATACACACGATAATTATGGGGTTTTTCTGTGTACCCCACAAATATCCCAATTTCTGTAGTCAGCTATAGCTTCTTCTTGGCGTCCTTTGTCACATGAATGTAAACAGGTGAGCCAAAAATATTCAAATGAGAAATGTCAGGCTTATTACCAGTAAAATCTTCTTCAGGTGTACTCATGCCAAGTACTTTATGAATACAATGAATTTTCACATAAACCATAGTGTTACATGCTTCCTCCCACAAGTGCATCAGTAGGCCTTGGTCATGCAGCATAGCTTGTGCAACACCCATAATCGTTTTGTTCTTCCTCTTCATGACCCCATTCTATTGTGTGATATGAGGAACTATAAGGTCTCTTAAAATTCCTTCTTTTCTACATAAGTCTTTGAATTAGTTGAAGATATATTCACCACCATTATTGCTCCACAGAGCCTTCAGTTGCTTCCCTGATTCCTTCTCCACCAATGCTTTAAACTCACAGAAATTTAAGAATGCTTCACTCTTCTTCTGCATGAAGAAGATCCAACATCTATGAGAATAGTCATCCAAAAATATAACATAATACCTGTGTTTGGTTGTTGAAGCAACCGAGAAAGGTCCACACACGTCTATGTGAGTTCTCTCCAGGATCACCGAAGCACGGTTCTCCTTCTCATGAAAGGTGGTTTTCACAAACTTACCCATAATACATCCCTTGCATTTATTTGACTGTGCAAGGGTACCCTTAGGAAGTCCAGTAGAAATCTGCTGCAAAATATTCAAGGCACCATGGTGAAGATGGCCCAATCTCTTGTGCCATAATTTGCCCTCATCCCAGCTCACCACTTCTTCTGCTTTGCCCATCATTGCAATGCTGCCATATACCTCCAGCTTGTAGATATTCTTAAGTCAAATCCCTATTCTCTTGGTTTGAACCATTATTTTGTGTCGCAGGAAATATTTTCCCTCGCTGAAAACAACGTCATAACCTTTGTCCTCCAACATAGCAACAGAGACCAAGTTCTTATTTGGACCTGCAACATGCATAACATATTTCAACAGAAATGGTTTACCTGAATCCCTCTCAAAGGTAATGGTTCCAATGTTGGTCACATTGTATCTATCATCTTCGCCCATCTCTATATGCATTTGGAGATCCTTCTCCTCCAAGTCACTAAACAACTCCTTGTCTCCCGTCATATGGAAGGAAGCACCACTATCAAGATACCACACTAATCCCATTGCACTTGAAATCAAACATGCGATCAAAGAGAAATCAAGTTCAAATTTCAAGGCTAAGGCCTCACCAGCTACAGCTCCAACAACCTTCTTGTTCTTATTTTTTTATGGGCAGTTAGTGGTGAGAGGCCCATATTCGTGACAATGAAAGCACTTCACCTTCGACAAATCCAGCTTCTTGCCTTTAGCCTCGGATTTTGGATGGGATTTATTCCCCTTCCCTTTATTTTTTTTTTGTAGCCAAAGCGCAATTCTCTTCATCATAACTCTTTGATGAAGAGCCATCCCTGGTGTTCCACCTTATCTCCTCCTGCACAAGATCTGACCAAAGTCACTCCCAATCCAGCAATTTATCCCGTCCATTGATAGAGTCTTCATAGTTGTGCCAACTCTTCGGAAGCCCAAGGAGAGCCAGGCTCACCAAGTCATCATCCAAAACTGTAATTCACACACTCCCCATATCATCCCTACATTGGAAAAACTTCGTGAGATATTTTAGAATATTTTTGCCCTTCTCCATTTCGATTTTTCTAAGCTTATCTTTCAAAGCCAACTTCTTATGGTCCCTACTGCTTTAGAACAGATCTATCAAAGCCTTCCAAATTAAAAATGGAGTGAGTTTCCCATGAAGGCTTGACACAATATGGTATTTCACACCTTCCAATAGAATTCTTCTTGTCTTCGCTACCTTCTTTTTCCATGTGTCAGGTAATGCAACATCGCTAGAAGTAGGCTTCGGAACATCGTTATCGATGAACTCCTTCAATCAATTATCTTCAAGCACCACATCCATCCTGTCCTTCCAAGATATGTAGTTTGAGATACCCTCAAGGGCATACTCCAACTGCAACCCATTGAAATACATTTCAATGAATACTCAACTATCGCACTAAGAAATTTCTGCAGCAAATTCAAATTGTCCACCAGCACAAAACTCAACACCGCTTCACTATTCCAATCTCCAGCGATTAACACTGCTCTAATACCATGTAGAAATTTATTAATACTGATAGTATTACAGGATTCTCCTGATTTAACAAATTAATCTTATGTTAAATACAGAATTCTTCCACTTAATTCTTTGTGGAAATTAAATCGTCAATTGAAAAACACATGAAGAAAATCAATTTCACATAAACATAGTTGTTTAACAGGGAAGCTTAAAGCTAAAAACCCCAACTATCATATATTATTTATATCAATGGAATCATGTAACAATATCATAAAAATCTTAGTACATGAAGCTCTCAGTACAATATAGAATCTTCACACACTGTGATGCAGAAATTTTCATATCTATGCACCAATTTCTTGCCTCCCGATAGCCTACCTCCACTGCGCAATCCCTGTTGAAGAATACCCCTGAATGAATTCAAATTGGCCTTGCCTTGACTGCGTAATCCTTTTTGGCATATATAATGTGTTTCAGATGCATTGAATGCATCACTATAGTCACAACAGATATGCCATCTCACCCTTTCAGCTATCTCTCCACTGGGTCTCCACTGGAACTGACATGCAAGTAGTTAACTGTTGTATTTTTTCAATTGCAAGTGAGACATTAGTTGTGAATTGATTAACTAATTAATTCACTAAACTCTCACTTGTGTATCTTCATTTAGAACTAGATACAACTAGCACAACTAAGTTAAACTAAATAACAACTCCCATAACTACTCTTCCAACTCTGTCACAACTCTGCCACTTCAGTCCTATGCGTGAGTCACCAACCACCCTAGGAATTTCATAATTCCTTCAGCCCACTAAATTTCCAAATATATTCACTGAACTAAAGTGTTCCAAGAGAATAAGTTTATATTTATTGTCGGATTATTATTAAGGGCTAATAATAATTGACATGCATCCATATTTAGATTAGCAATCTATAAATAGACTTCACCCAATCTTCTAAAAATATAATTGCATCTATTTTTCCAACTTGATCAACCATCTACAAATAGCATCATGTAACTTATAGAATATTCTCACCATGTCTAAAAATAGACATACACCTAAAAATAGCCTACGGGCCCCACTTAGTGAAGGTGCTTAATTTTCACTAAGCTCTTCATATTGTTGAATCTCAACAATTGGTGCACAAGAAGGATGGATCATGGAGAATGTGTCCAGATTATAGGGAGATCAATAAGCTCACCATTAAAGATAAATTTTCCATTCCTATGATTGATGAATTATTGGATGAACTACATGGAGAAATTTATTTCACCAAGTTGGATCTTTGTTCAAGATATCATCAAATTAGAATGAAGACTGAAGAAATTTTGAAAACAACATTTCCAAATCATGAGGGTCATTATCAATTTTTGGTCATGCCTTTCTGAATTACCAATGCACCCTCTACATTTCAAGGGTTGATGAATTCCATTTTAAAACCCTTCCTTGGAAAATTCATGTTAGTATTTTTTTATGATATCCTAATGTAAAGCCGGCCTTGGAAGGATCATGTTCAACATGTTTACAGGGTGCTCAAACTATTGGAGGAGGAACAACTATATGAAAAAAACTCCATTTTTTTTTTTGGAGTACAAGAGGTGGAATATCTGGGTCATATTGTATGTCATGAGGGTGTTAAGGTAGATCCTAACAAAATTAAATAAATTAAGGAATGGAATGTCCCCACAACCATAAAGAAATTGCGAGGATATCTCGGGTCAACAGGTATTATCGCAATTTTGTTAAGAAATAAGGGAGAATAGGATCACCTCTAACAACATTATTGAAGAAAGATGCATTTTCATGGACTCCTGAAGCAGGTAAGGCCTTCGAACATCTTAAATAGGCAATGCGCCAAGCACTGGTCTTAGCTATGCCATACTTGACAAAAACCTTTATTGTGGAATGTGATGCCTCAGAAAATGGAATTGGTGTTTTATTAATGGAAGAAGGAATACCCATTGCTTTTGAAAGACGTCCAATCAAAGGAAATTATTTACAAAAAATTATTTATGAGGAGGAAATTTTGGCAATACTACATGCACTAAAGAAATGATGAACTTACCTAATCGAAAGATAGTTCAAGGTAAAAAATGATCATGGTAGTCTTAAATACTTTTTGGAAAAAATACTATCTTCAAAAGAGCAACAAAAATGGGCCAGAAAGATGTTGGGTTATTATTTTGATATAATATACAAAAAATGGAATCTAAATGTTGTTACAGATGCATTCTCAAGAAAGGATGAGGATGTGGAAGTATTTCTTTGTTCCATTTATATTATCCAACCCAATTGGGTAACCAAAGAAAGGGAGGAATGGAATAATGACGAAGAAGTATGGACACTCATTCAAAAGCTGCAACAATATCCCAATACATCTTAAATGCTTAGTTGGAAAAATAATTCCTTAAGGTACAAAGATCGCTTATATATTTTTAATAATTCCCAACTAAAACAAAAGATTATTTTGGAATTGCACACCTCTCCCTTAGGAGGACACTCGAGATTTTTAAAATCTTACCATAGGTTTAAGAAAGAAATTTTTTGGGATGGCCTTAAATATAATATTCAAAAGTTTGTGGTGTAATGTTTGGTTTTCTAGAAAAATAAAGTTGAGACAATTAAGACCTTGGGTCTGCTACAACCTTTATACATTCCAAATCAATGGTTGGAGGAGGTTTCAATCGATTTTATCATAGGTTTATCTAAGTCCGAAGGAAATATTTTAATCATGATGGTAGTTGATATACTTACCAAGCATGCACACTTTTGTGCATGATCTCATCCATTTAAAGCGAGTACAATTTCTACTGCTTTTATGGAAAAAATTCAAAAGCTACATGGAAACCCAAACGTTATTATAAGTGATAGAAATCCCAATTTCACTAGAAATTTTTGGACGAAATTATTTTCTTGTTTGGGTACTCAAATAACTCATAACTCATCTTATCATCCTAAATCTGATGGGAAAACTGAGATAGTGAACAAATTTTTCGAAGGATATATTCATTGCTTAATATCTGATAAACGAACACAATCGGTCAATTGGTTACCTCTAGCTAAATGGTGGTATAAAACCTCCTTCCACATTGCAGCAAAAATGACCCCATTTATGGCACTTTATAGATATCATCTGCCATACATCACATTATATTTAAGAGAAAATTCTAAGGTTGAAGCAATGGAATATCACATTGAGCATCAACAACAAGTTCTCCAACTCTTAAAGGATAACCAAAATTTGGCACATAATTGAATTGAAACAATAGGCATATCAACTTCGCAGTGAGAGAATTTTTGATGTAGGGGACTGGGTATTTTTATGGGTACAACCATACAAAAAAATGTCCCTCGATCAAGCTAACAAGGATAAGAAATTATCACCAAATTACTATGGTCCTTACAAGGTGTTTCAAATTATTGGTACTATGGCATACAAATTGGATCTTCCTGCATCTTCTCGAGTGCACCCAATTTTCCATGTTTCATGCTTAAAGAAGGTTATAGGTGACAAAATTTTGGTTCAAACAATATTTCCAAAACTTGATGAGGAATGAAAAATCATATTGGAACCTAAAGATGCCATGGAAATAAGAACTCGACACCTACAAAATTGATCAATTTCAGAGTATCTCATCAAGTAGAAGAACTTACCCACTGAAGATTCCACATGGGATGATGAGAATTTTATACAGAAGTATCTAGAACTACTCAAGCATTAAGGAAAACACCTTTTTGAAGGGGAGGGGCATGTTAGGGCCCTATTTTATTGGTGTAGTCCCTTATTTTTTGTTAGTGTAGCCCCCTTATTGTTATTTTTGTACCCATGTAGTCCACATTTTTTTATTATTGTGCCCCATAATAGCCCACTATTGTTATTGTTGTGCCCTTACATTATTATTGTTAGGTCGACTAGGGTTATATTGTCAACCCATGGACTCCTATATATAGAAAGGAAGTTTTTTCATTTGTATCATCCAATAATTGTTCATTTATTTAAATTAAAGGAGGTTTCCCCCTCGAAGTGGCTTATTTGTAAGTTGTTGATCTCTCTTTTCTTATATTTTGTGAGTTGGTTTCATAACAGGTAGTTTGAGGATCAAATACTAGTTTGATAACATCAATGGCCTTAGTAAGAGGAGTCATAGTGTATAGGGATACCACATCAAAGTTGATAAGATGGTCCTCATTTTTTTTTTTTTCTCAATCATACTCACAAATTCACTTGAATCTTTGATAAATGAACCTGAATTACTTACAAGGGTCTTAAGGATTATAGAGACATATTTTGCAAGTTCTTAAGTGGGGGAGTCAACAGTATTGAAAATAGGTCTTCGGGGAACCCCATCATTGTGGATATTAGGGAGATCATAAATTCTTGGTGTCATTTCACAATTAGGGGTAAGTTTTTTTTTAATCCATTCATCTAAGTTAGATTTCTTGATGATATTTTTGACCTCTTCAATAATTATGGAAATTGGATTATTTTCTAGATTTCTATAGCTACCACTACAATAAAGGTGTCCGTTCATATTTTTAATATAGTTTCTCTTATCCATAACAACAGTGGCGCCACCCTTATTAGCCTTAAGGACCAAAATATTGTCATTATTTTTAATGCTCTTGATAGCTAAAAGTTTTTCCTTGTTAAGAATATTCTTAGGAGGCCTAGAGCTTTTTAATATATAAGCACAGTTGAATCTTATGGCCTCTTTGTCCTCATTTCTCAAATCATTAATTCCGTCTTCAATACTACATATTACGCTTTCAAAAGGTATGCAATGTAAAAATTAAGGCTCTTATTTGGAATGATATATACTTCTTTAGTTAATTGGTGAGAGGAAAGATTAATAATTTTTTTTAGGTTTCTACTAGAGCCTATGTTATTAAGAGTGAGAGTGTTGGTCAGGTTATCTTTTGGGGAATTATTAATAGATCCATTTTTTATAATGTCAAGGTGGTAATCTGAGTTAGCATTGAGGATGTAATCGATGTTATTAATATTAGGGTGATCACTCGACTTATTGATTGAAGATCCCATTGATTTTTTCCTTTCATTAGTGTTATTTTTTACGTTGTCAGATTTGTTATCGTTGGTTGAGGTATCAAAAAATGAGCTGGAGTAAGAGGTGTTTCCATTATGGATGCAGAATTTATTGAGGATCGAGCTAATGTTGAAACTATTAATATTGTCAATGTTTATGCCCATGTTGTCATTGTCTTCAATCCTAGTAGTCGATCCATTAGTGGAATTTAAAATTCCATTTAAGAGACTCATAATCATACCCATATTTGGTGTTTTTTATTCATGTTGGAAATAACATATCTTCTAATTTTTTTCTATTATTATCATCGAATCGTTAGTGTAATGTAATTCTTCATTAATATGATTCATAATGTCCTACTATATATTTCTGTTAAACTTCTTACTAAAAAATCATTACAAGTTTTTCAATTTTCTATTTCTATAATTTAATATTCCTTTATTGTGTTTGATGGAAGTAATGAAATCAATACTGATAGAGAGATCAGGTCGAATGGTGGATATGTTAACAATGCTGGAAATCATTCGATCAAGGGGTTCTCCTCGATATGAAGTACCAATTATACCTCACACCATTTGGAGTAGGATCCCCATCCGGAGCATCATCCCAACCACCATAACTCTAAATTTTAACTTGGCTACAATGAATAACATAGGCGATTACACACATATCCTTTTAAATTAGAAAGAAATTTGACATTGTGAAACGCCAATTGCAATGTGTAAAAGAAGACTTTCACGAGAGGGAAGAGTGAGTTTATAGAAGGAAAGTAATAGTACTATCCTAGTAGAGGCACAGAATAGTAAGGAAATATTGGTTAATTATCAAGTCAAATAGTTCACATAGACACAACAAACATTAAAGAAAACAAAACGCATTCAACAAGTACCGAAGCCAATGAAGTAGCTCAATTTCCTTAATACATATGAACATAACATATACCACAAACATTTGAATAATGGTCTTACAAAATTTAAAATACATGCATGAAAATGTGTTACCTTAGTGAACTTATGGTTATTACGTGCAAGATATGAGTACACAATTACAATGGCGAGCCACTAGCTCCAATAATGGAGCATTAAGTCACTTCTTGCTTCTATAAGGAATGAGATTCTCTCCCATCCAAGCTAGAGAAGCCAAGGATATCTCTCAAAAGTCCCTAACTCCAAAATCTCCTTTTCTTGAGTTATGGGGGTGTATTTATAACTAGAAGAATGATCGTTCATATCCCCATGAATCTTAAGCTTCCCTCATGACACTTGGAATTCCAAGTGACTCTTGATATTCTACAAGACTCTTGGACCTTTCCTAGTGACTTTTTAGTCTACATGTGATATTTCATATTCTACATGTGACTCATGGACTTCCACACATTTACATTCCTCATTTTCTTAAAAATTATATTATTACATCCAAAAATTATGTGATAACAGGATAACACATATGAACCTTGAGATGACACTTTGGAAAGACATGACTTGACACTAATGATATGGACTTTATAATGGTGTGTAAATTCCAAACTTCTCATCTTGCTACTATCTTTGTGCCTTCATGATAAATGTTGCATGTTATTCTTCTTTCTCCTCCAAAAGGTTTAAATATATGGATTCTTCTATGTGATCTATATATTCCAAATTTTTTCACAATCTAGTGTCCCTTCATCTCCTTTTTCAATGATCATCATGTTTTTTTTGTATTCTTTAGTGCCACATTGCATGGTCTCCTTGACATATTTCTTGAACACCATATTTTCATGTCAAGACACAGTACCTGCAAGTGAAATTCACTCATGACAAGATGACATTAGCTTAGAAATATCCTACTCCACTTATATTCATGCAATTCAATGAGAAGACCTAGGGTTGAGTGTTAGATAGAAGAGAAAGCTTAGGGATTATGTAGTGTGTAGTTCTAGGAGGCAAGAATGATGGTCTTGAGATTGTGACTATGCAATGCATAGTATCTGAGGGAAAGAGAAGGTACATTTCAAAATTAAGGGAGTTAAGGAGACACTAGGGAGGTATTTCTCTTTGAAAATTTTCAATGCACAGTTCTGAGATATAGGGAGGCACATGACTGCACAATTGGGTAAGTCAGTGGTCAAATGAGACAACCTTGCTCACTATGATTGTGAAATTCCATTAAAGGAAATTTTAGCCTAAATGTTCAAATGAATTTTTCATGTAATTTCCATGTCATAATATGTAAACCAATCAAAACACTTTAAATTTAAAAAGAGGTACATGTAAATATTTTGGAGCGAAAATAAGAAAAAATTTATTGTATTTTTTTCTTCTCTCTTTATAGGTTTACTCAAATTTCAGGTGTAAAACTTGTTGGATTCATAATTAAATTATGCATCCAATGAGTACCCATTATGCATACTTTTGAGAAGACCCACATTGATAAAATTTGAAGATCCATTAGAAAAGTTTGTGGAACAGGGTTGTTTAATGTATATTCAATTTTTGTCAATGTGGGTCTTCTCAAAAGTATGCATAATGGGTACTTGTTGGATGTGGAATTTTATTTTTCATTCAACGAGTGTATACACTTGAAATTTGAGTAAAACTATAAGGAGATATGCCAAAAATATAATTAAAAAAAACGTAGTTTTCTTCTTTTCCCTCCAAAACTCATAACTCTTATTTTATTATTTTAACTATTATTTTATTATTTTTCCTTACGAGGCCACTTTTATGTTAAAATTTTCTCTAATGACAGTTCTTGAAGTCTAGAGACTGAAAATTGTTCAATTGAGAAATTAAATAAGGAAGACAGGAAAGGAATGCTCATTGTGATTGCATAGTATGCATCCTTGGCAGGCTAGTGATTGTAAAATTGGAAAAATAAATGAGATAGAGAGGAAACATTGTTGCCTGAAACTATGCAGTGCATAGGAAAGGATGACTGAGAGAGATGATTGCATAGTTTCTTATGGAATGAAGGCCTCACTGAGTCATGTGACTACGTAGAGCGCAATCCTTGGAGGAAATGCCTGGGAATTTTGTGGTTCAAAGATGCAAGATAGGTTGATTGAGGCCTAATACTATGTAATTCGTACTTAAGGGAGACAGTCTGGGAGGAGTTTGGCCAGATAAGGATTAGTTGAAAAAAAATACTTAGTGTGGGATCCAAGAGGCATGAGATGGACCTAGAACATTACTTGAACATGATCACACACTTATAGACAATCAAATACTTGGCATGGAAGCATTTACCACCTGCAATAAACATGTTCCTATTGAAAATAAATTAGTATCATGCTTTCCTCCAAGTGAAACACTTAAGATACACTTTGCGACACAAGTGAAGACACTTGTGAAAAAATTCTCAAGACTTTAGGAATGTGTCTAATGCATGTCTGTACAATGGATGGAACACAACAATGTAGGAGAATTAAATAGAAATTCCCTCTAAGAATTCACAAATGACTCCATTTGACTAGATATGACACTTCCCTAGCCATAAGAAGACACTCAAGAAAGTGAGATAAAAGTAAAAATGACACTTGCAAAGGCTAAAGAAAGCCAAAGTGACACATGTCAGATTGAATATAACATGAAAAAACACATTTTAATATGAAAGCAAGAAGAAATGACGATCAAAAACTTGAAAGTGACACTTGCGAAAACAAAGGTGCATTGAATCAATAGTTGAGAAAACCCATTGAAATAGAAGTACAATTGTAGCCAAAGTGATGGAGACTGTCAATTGAGACTGCACACTTACATTCAACATATGCTAAACATTATGTAGACACTATCTTTATGGATCGTGCTATGCATGTTCAAGCTTTAAAAAAGGAAATGTGCTTATGAATTCATCGAGGAATGAGCATGTGTGAGAAAGTGAATTTGACACTTCCAGTCTAAGATGAAGCATTAAAAAATAAAAAATAAAAATCAATCAATAATTAAGTGACAATAAAATGACATATCGTAAGATCCTCAATAGACTCCAAATTCAAGTGTAAGAAAAAAATTGGAGGGTGTTGATCACAACGACAATATGATGCTAGATTTAAGTGAGAAGATAATGCTCTAAGGTTTAATTTATTTAGTTTGGAGCGAATTATTCTTATCTCTTTCCTGATTAATGATATCTTGAGTTAAATAATGCTTTGGAGGTGTATTGGTTCTTTAAATCATGTTTTATTCTGGAAAACATGGGAATTATACCTATGTCATGAAATTTCTTCAAAATTGTAGATGTGTACCTTATTTTTGGATATTGATTCTTGTTCTCTCCAAAAGACAAATTTCCTTCCATATATCTCCTCTGAACAGGGAAAAAATAATGGTTTTTAGGTTTTTGTGGATGGAATTTTTAGTTTATAAGTTTCGATTCACCACTGTCATTCTATAGGAATGTCTACATTTCGAGTCCATAAGTGGGTCCATCATCAAGACATAAAATTATAAGGAAGTAATTCCAATATATATATATATATATATATATATATATCTGTGTGTGTGTGTGTATATGTATATGTATATGTATATGTATATGTATATGTGTATGTATATGTATATGTGTGTGTGTGTGTGTGTGTGTATAAGAGAATAAAAAATAAGTAAATAACTATTGTTAACTGTAAGGTGGATTGATTTCTTTTAATCCCAGATAAGTTTATTTCTTGTTACCTACAAAGTTTTTCACTTCTTGTTATTTACATTATGATTCAACTGTTATTATTTTCTTACTTCATGTTACTTGAAGCGTAGTTTATTTTTTATTTCAAATAATTTTGATCAGGAACTCTTCATAGAATATCTCAATTGTTATTGCTTGTAGAAGATAAATTTCTATTGAGATAAGACTTTCTTTTATGTGTTATGATTCTTGGAATTTCTTTCATAGATTAAATAACTAATTTGTTTGTGATTGGTTGAAGTTTTGATTACATTAAGTTCATGTATTTTTATTGTTTGAGTGGGATTTTATCTATAAGTGTGATTTTTCTAGATACATGTCCATTAGAACCACCAACATTAGAAAGGGACTTCAAGCCTACATAGAATTTGCACATAACATTGAAATAGAAGATGAACCTCCAAATTGATAATTAATGTGGTCTACTGTTAGTTTTCCTAAACAAACATATGCAAAATCTAATAATAATATTTCATGGACTATGTGAATTTCCTTTCATGACATACATGAGAATTTATGGGCACATTTACTCTTGACATTGTAGATCTCCTAAACCTTGAATGACCACCAAATGATAGTTCAATTTTTGTTTGGGACTCCCATTTGAGTATAAATTTCTTCTTTAATTTAAAAAGGGGTGATTTTTATTAAATATTAAGCCTATAATAGTTGGTTATAATTTTTTCAAGTGAGAATTGTTTGAGGTGCTGCCAATGTTATTTCTTTTAAAGAAATAACATATTTCTATTGATGAATCCTCCTTCTATCCCAACTTTGATAGTTGTAAAATGGGCATGTTGGGTAAGAAAGTTGTCTTTCCTCATTTATTGTCAAAACTTTCGTTATACTCTTCTGGGCTTGACTCTTGGGAAATTACATCCACTTGTGAAAGTATATTATTGGTGTGAGAAGTGTAATGGAAAAATAGTTGATGGATTCTTGTGTTCTACAAAATCCATGCAGCATAATTTAACTCAAAACTGGAGCATACAAGACACTATTGCATATGAATCATCTCGAAAATTTTTCTATCCTACATAAAAAAATGGGAAGCATGAGTTATTTTTCGACATGAAAAAAGATATGGAAAATCCACTTGGTAGCCACGACTGTTGCAATTATGGTGACATAGATCTAGGAATGTAGATAGAACAGGATAATTTTTGAATGAAGCATTGAAACTTGTTCCTTTTTCAAAGAATATTATTAATTTTTGGTATGGAAATATCCAAAATACATGGTTAGTATCAGATGATGGTAGACCTAAATTAATTAGACCAGATAATGAAAAATTCATATTTCTTGGAGGTAGAATAGAAGTTGTACAATTAGGGGAGAAATATTTGCAAAAAATTCCCCAGATGGTCTTCACTTTAAGATTTGATGTTCATGTTAGATTTTCTCTGAATGTGGGATGTGGTTTTGCTACTTTTTTTACTTCACTACTTTTGATTATTTATTGAATCTCCCAATTACTCCAAAATATGGACACCATATCCAATTTTCTCTCAAACAGGGTCTTCCACTTATGGTAGTGGTGTTTACAACACATAGGCTCATATATCCAAGTCGATATTTTGAACTAACTAATTGTTCACAATTTCATGTTAATTGGCCTCGTAATGGGGGTATTATATTACTGGAGGTCAATAATAGTCTCAGGGTTGGAGGTTATTTTTCTTGGCATGCACAATGCGATAAACAAAACAAAATGTGTAGGGACCCTTGAATGATATGAAGGATCTTGCAATCCATATTTGTTAGAAGCTCGTGAATGAAGAGGTACATGTTATGATTTGGCAGAAAACCTTTTAATAATATTTTTATGTCAAATGGCATGTTGGGGTTGAACCTCCATTATGTGATGTGCATAATGACCCTAACGCTATATGGTACATGTAACTGAAGATGTGTATATCACAATTACCCAAAATTTCGTTAAGGAAGAGGTTGGAAGAAGTGGCCTCAACCTGATTGATTCCAATGTGTAGAAATGGAAGTCGCATAAGCCAAGATAAAGGAGGATTCACAAGAAATAGGAAAGAGGGCATGCTACATGGCTCATAAATTTATTTGAACATTGTGCGAAGAAGTGCTAGAAAGAATGAAAGACTACATTGCTAATCCAAAACAAAAAGGATATGAGAACCTAAACTTAAAATTTGATCTTAATGAAATATTATGAATCCCATTACATGGAGATCCCAATTCACACAATTGAAATGGAGGCTAAGGATGTTGGCAGGGATTCTTCTCATGATTTTTCGAAGGTGGGAAATATATTTCTATCTTTTAAATACCTGATGGACGAATCTTTTAAAAGGATGAAACACCTCATTGCATCACAACACTTCTAGTTTCATCGTGATTTTCCTTGTCTCATTGAAGCCTTCCTTTATTTCATTATAAAAATTATAATATCATCACAACATCCCTCAAAAATAACAATGTGAATTTTCACATCTGATTTCAACTTTCCTCATTCCATCACACCAATATGCGATTAGATTTACCTTAATTACATTAAGGCTCCCTTATTTGTATTAAATTCTCCCTCGGTGCATCGTAGGTGACATTTGTGGATATTTTGACTACCTCCATGACTCCATTAAAGGAATATGGAGCATTAATAAATGGATACATCAATTTTTAGTGTTGGGGAAAAGTATCAACTATAAGACAATTTCTGAATTGGTGAGGCAACTTCAAAGTCATTCAAAGGTTCTAGATCATACCTTTAAATCCATCAAAAATATTCCAGAGACATCCTATTTAATGAATAAATTTGTATATGGAATTATGGAACCTCAAGTTCAAAGTGAGTTTCCAAAGACATATGAAAAGGGAACTCCAAAAACCAACTATTGGCAATCAACTGCTGACATTTACAGAGATATTTATAAAGCAATCATGAAGGAGTAAACATGAGTTCCCATACAAATAATTTGGTAGGAATTCCACTTACAAACCCATATATTGCAGTTACGACTAGTATGAATGGCTTAGCTGGCCCTTTTCATGGTTTAGAAAACCAGGAATTTTTACATTATATTAAATATGTTTTTGTGGTAGATCGCACTAGTGTAACCATTAATGAAATGAAGGGTTAAAATTGGATGAAATTAAAAGGGAATAGATTGTTACAGGTTTTGGGAATGGGGTCTAAGATACACATTCCAAAGGAAATTTTATTTTAAATATATTCCTAATGATCCCTATTTAAAGTGATATCTTAGTTTTTTGAGGTGGTTCCACTAGTTCTCCTACAGCTACTGAAGGTGAAAGATGTTAGAGATCCTCTTGGAACACAATGTATATACATGGGAAAATGGTGTTGAAAGTTCGCTATGAAAGTTTTATGGTTTTACTTATTAATAAAATATATCTTTTCCTTAGGGTGATTTTAGGGAAATGTCTCAAATATCTTAAAATTTGAAAAGGCACTCCTAGACTTCAGGCTAGTAATTGTGTTGGAGTTGAAACACTCGCAAGGTTTCTGAAAAATTATTCCACAAGTCACGAGTTGAAGTAATCCATTATTGTTGGTATTTTGTAGCTTACAAGTGTTGGTCAAATAAACCTTATAAATAACATAAAATGATCATAATGTTGTCAAGGTTGGGGCCACCCTAGGATTAACAAGAGCGATGCAAGAAATTAATTTATATAAGTGTGTAAAACTATTACACTATCCCGAGTTCTGATTCCAAAGCTCAATTTCAATAATGCAATAATTTCTTGTGGAGACTACAAAAGCATTGAAAATTTGAATGATGTTTTATCTTCTGTCAAGGATATTTTCAAGTTGTGTCCATCTGACAAGTTAATGTGCTTATACAAGCTTCCTAACTTGATTTTAGTCAATGACTTCTTGCAAGATACTGCATCAATTCGTGGGAAGATAAAGAAACTTTGTGTAGTAAACACCATATTAGATGCCAATATTGTTCTACATGACTAGTGATGAAGATGAAGCTAAGGATATTATTGAAGCTACTAAGGCCTCCATGGGTATAAACATCTCTCTAATTGGCTTAAAAACATTGAACATATTGCATAAAGGGTTAGAGAAATTCTAGGTTATTGAAAGTAGCTTCATTCTCACATTGCATAAAGATGAAATATACTACTACAAATGTTGTAGGTTTAATTGATGAAATGGTGGGTTTCGAGTTGATAACTTATGCTAGAAGTTTTACAAATCTTGAAAATTTTCATTCATCAACTATTTCAATTCATGGTGTTGAGAAGCCCCTTTCTAGGACACTTAAAACACATGGAAATACCCCAAAATATGGTCTTAATTTTCATCATTCTTTATTGGGAGGCCCTCCACTCGAAATAAATGGTGCATACCACATTACCTAGAAAATAAATGTTCCATAGTTTCTCAAATTGATTGTTCCTTTGAAGTGAATGAAAATATATTTGGTAAGAAACTTCAAGAGAAAGTTGAGGATAGGTTATAATTCTATAACAAGGTAATTTCCCCTCATAAAAACATTGACATTATGAAATAGATTAATGGGTCCCATCAACAGGTAAATTTTTAGGCCCATTGTATTATCCTACAACCATTAAACTCTCTTTTTCTCAAATTAATTTATATTTTAACCATATATTGCTTAACATAGAGACTAAAGGGTGCATATCATATTTCATGGCCTAATGTGGTTAATATGTTGGAAAGAGAAGCATTTTTGGAGACATTTACTATGCATGGGCTTGACTGGAGGCATCTAGAGAGAATATAGGAGGCTTGTCCACTACATTAACTCTCCAACTCGACTGGAGTCCAAAGATTCCTCACCAATAGCTCAAAGTCCACTAACAATCGAGGAAATCAAGTGCATGTTGAGATATAAGGGAACCACATCGACCATTTTTTATACTTTCGAGGGAATTAGTAATCCTTTCAAGGGCCCTTCCCCTCAATCACTTTTTGTATAAATAAATAGGCCTAAGGGCTTATTAGGATTCAAATTATTGGAGCTATGAAGAGATATTGTAGGTTCAACACTTGATACTGTTATCTTCATTCTCAGATTACGTATTGGAACTCTATTTTCTGTTAATGAAATGTATCTTGTTGGTTTGCATCTGATTTAGCTTAAGAGAGTTGAAATCTTAGGTTAGGGACGAACCCAAAGGATTTAGCTCCTCTAATGTATTCTATCCTTATTCTTGTTCAAGACATTGTCTCTCTTTCCTTATTTAGTAGGAATTATATTGCGAAAATTGTAGTTGTAGGTTTGATCACCACCTCTCTTGTGGGAAGTGTGGTTGATGGGTATACAACAACAAGCCAAAAATATGTGTTTGTGATTTATTTAATATTTCTAGGTTTTGGATTGAAATTATTTTGCATGTCTGGTTTCTACATTTTAGAACTTAACAACGTGATTTGGCAAATGTATTAGATGCATGATATAATAGATCTTGAAGAAATAAAATTCAAATAATCCTTTCAACTTTGATTAATTTAACTACAATATTGATGTATGTATTTGATTTCTAATATGTAGGGGATTCTAATGACTTACATGGGTTGAGACACTCATCCACAATCATATATGCAAATCTAGCTTCCTCCCGAGTAACCCATTCTTCTCTCAAGCTCTACCACCAAAATCATCTTTTCAGGGCTAATGAAGGACACCATTGGGCATGAAATTTTGTGCAAGATATGCCTCCAAGGGATGCTAATCTTTGAAAAATTCCTCAAATTTCCTTCATCGACCAACATCCACCCTCCTCCACCTTTAGAACACCATCCTTTCCCTTAGAAATATCTTATAGAGACCCTTGTAGCAAAATACGACACTCCTGTAGAAAAATGGATTTTCTTGTAGCACCCTATTGTAGTCATGTAGAACTATCTAGCCTCAACCATATTTTTTGTAGGACCTTGACTCTTGAATTTTGAAGTTGAATGATGACCCCTAGGTTTTTATTCCATGAAAAGGGAGACTCTGGGACCACTCTAAACCTATCCTTCCTCCACTACAAATGTAAAACAACAAGTAGATTAGACTTGGTTTTTTTAATTCCGTAATTATATGTTGTGGACTGAAATCCTTCTTCTCAAACAATTTGCAATTATATTAATGATTCATTCAAGTACAACATTGTTTTAATTAGTTTGCAAATAGAATAGCATGGTTTATTCCTGCAACTAGTGTATATTTTTTTATTTTCTATAGTTACAAGTAGTGTCTACACTTAATGAATGGAAATTTCTTTTCTTCAATTAGGAAAAAAATTATTTCCTTGCAAGTAGAGAATTTTTTTCTTGTCTTTCCACAAAAATTATATTTGTAGATTATCTAGAGTGGTCTCCTCTTGCCTTGATATGATCCAATGTCTAAGGGTGAAATGAGTATAACTTGACCTACTATGCATATATCATTGTCACCTCTAAGATTGTACAAACCTCGGGTTAATAATTTAAGTTGGGAGCCTTGGTAGTTGCAACATCCTTGATGCAATACTAGGGCCCATCATTGTTTTTCGTCATTTCTCGGGAGGTGTCCAAGTAGGTGTTTTTTCTACTTAGAATTTGCTTTCTTTTTTTTCATGGTTTGCATCAATACTAATTGTTTCAAATATTTTAAAAAAAAAAGAGAAAAGGATAAATTCAAAAAAAGTAGAGTTAGTTACGTTAGTGTCAATATGTCCACTGATCAAACATGCACTTTCAGCTTATTTGCTAGTAGTCATAGTTAAAATGTTTTGTCTTTTGAAAAAAAAATTCAAATAAATTTTGGTCATTTCATATGGTCTAGCTCAGAAAAGTTACTCCCCTCATTCCATCCATGGCCATCATCATATCAGAGGTCATGTCACTTGTTGAGCCACCTTTTTGTCCAAATTTTAACTGTTTTTATCAAATAATTATATGAGGAATTTAGAGATAATAATTATTAAATTATCAATTCTTCTTAATCTGTATTTCGATGAGTGTTTTGTGTAAATTTCATTCGTAATGCGCTTTCTTGGTTGCAAGTGAATAAGTATAGTGCAGGAACAAAATTGAGTACGGAATGAGATTTTTGTAGGTTAAAATATGGATTTTGTGATCGAAAGGTGAATAATCTCAACATTCTAAGACTTGCATCACGCTCCAAATACCATGTTTCATATAACCCAGAAACTGTTTGACAAAATTCATCACCAAAAGGGAGTGAACGCTAAAACAATTGTTAAGTGCGATTTTAAGTACAAAAATGGGCTGAACGTGAACGGTTTGGAAAATTTGGCCATGGTTTTGGGTCAGAGATATGTATTTATCAAATATTTAATACCTATGTGCCACTAATGAAAATTGATGATTTTTGTGTTATCAAAAATTTTATTTCTCATGCCTTTAGAGGTGAACCAATGATAGTACAAGCACTAGGAACATAAACCTGAGCTTCCACAATGTTTTTGATATGGTTGATGGTTTAATTCAGCTAATGGAAGGGGATAATACTGGGCCTATTAATATTGGAGAGTTTTTAAATGCTGGAACTTGTTGAACCTATGAAAGAGCTTATTAAAACATCAAAAATTGCAAATATGGCTGAAAACATTCCAGATGGTCCATGCAAGAGGAAACCAAACATTACAAAGGTAGCATTCACTACAACTATGATTTTCTACTTTGTCACAATTTTCATATAGTGGGTGAAGTCCAGCTTCTTTTCCAGCATTTATACGTGTTGTGAATCATCCCTCGGCTCTTTCTTAATGAGAAGAGGCTTTAAGCGAGTTGGGTGTTGCACTAGAAAATGTGGATGACATAGCAAGTGCTGCTAAGTTTATAGTCACCCATAATTACAGAGATACAAGAGTTGTTGCAAGTGCTCGAGCTATAGAGATTTATGGCCTTGATATTCTTTTTAATGGGATCCTGGATGATTTTTTTCAATGTTACTCGCTTCTTGATGTTAGCCAGGGATCCAATTATTCCACGAATTGACATAGCTTTCAAGACAAGAATTGTATTCACTATTGAAGGCACTTGCTGTATTTTCTTTTAGAAATATCAATTTAATCAAGATTTGACATTCTAGAGTTGGATGTTGATTATACTATGGCTTTATTAAATTATATTAATGCATATATGATTGAAGGTACACCCTAGAGAAAGATACCATTGAGGGTGGTTGATAATAGGAACAATGGGACTTTGCTTATATGCACGAAGAATCAAAGGAACACATTGTGCATAGAGACATCAAAGCCAGCATTGAAGGGTTAACACCTCATTCAGTTTTTCAATTGCCTCTACCAGTAGTGTGTAAGGATCAAATAAAAGTCGATTATCAATTCAAATTTGGAAGAAAATTTGATTGCTCTGATTTGTATTAACCAAAATAATCCTAAATTTGTATTTTGTATAACCATCCATCCATTAAATTAGGAGCAACATTGTTGCTATAAAAAATATTGTTGTGCACACATACAAAAAATGAAGCGAAGGTAGAGTAGTAGAGGAATAGAGCTATAGGAAGGCAGAGGATGGGAGTAAGCTGGGGATTACAGAGGAACACAAAGCTATGTACTAGATCCCATCATTTGTAGAATTTGTGTAATTTTATATGATGTAGTATTTGCATAGTTAAATTGTTATAGCAATAGAAATCTACATTTAAATTATATTTTCCAGCTCTTTTAATTTTTGAATATGGTGTGTTGATTTAATTTTACAGGAGCTAGGTAATCAGGCCCATCAGTCAGCTCACTGCTTAGATGTCTTAGGATTTATTTATTTCTTTGTTGCATTTTATTTCGGCATCATGTGAGCGTGATTTACATTCTGATCTGAAATTTCATTTCATATAGATCTCTTTTATGTTTTTTTATTTAATTACTGCAGGTTTGATTTATGAATTCAATGATTTATTTCTAAGTGTATTTAGTTAGCAATCATTTCTTTATTTATGTGTCTCATTTTTATATATTCAATTTATTATCTAACGAACTAGATTATCAAGTGCATAGATTTGCAACAGAGATAATAATTTTAAGGTAATCATTGAAACTCTGATTTAATTGGGCATTCATAAACATTTCTAATATTGGAATTTTAAATATTCATCATTGTAATTTAAATTCCAAAATTAGCATGAGGAGATTTTTGAGTTCACAAATTTCCAGTAAGACTTTTTGAAGATATCTTTGATCAACTTAAATTGAACACTACAATTTCATTCCACATATTTCCTTTACAATATTTAATTACATAGGTTTGATGAACTTAATGTCACTGTTATTTTAGGATTTACTTTTGCTCAATTAATTATATTGAAAATTGAATATCAATTAATAAATGCTTCTCATTTTCTCATTTTGACCTGTTCAAGATATTTTATAAACGAAATCTATATTATGAGCTACAGGGATTAAAGACGAGGATAAAATCAACAAGGTTTCCATCTAATTCACTATTTATATTTTTGGGAATTTATAAATAATTTAAATTATTATATGAATTGATCTTGGGATTGTAAGGAGATCATGTTTATTTAAATACCAATATTAGTTTAAATATATTTTTAACATAATTAAAATTTCCAAGAGTAATCTTAAAGATATCCTTGCTCAGTTTGCATTGAATATTTTCATACACTTATGATTTCCTTCCATCAACAATACTTGCATCATTTGGAAGTGACATTTTAAGTACTGATTTTAAAGCGGAATTTTAAGTACAAATATTGAAGAAGCATTTTAAGTATAGATTTTAAATAGTTATTTATTTCATTATTTCATATTCGCAAGTGTAGTTGTAGTTGATTAAGAATTTTTACACCCTTTTCCTGCATAGATTATTAATTTGCAGTGTGTTCTCTTGAAATGTCTTGTTTATTTTCCTGCATGATTTACTTTCTACATTAGTTCTAGTTTTTTTATTTTTCAAGTCCCCGATGCCATATTCTGGCATATATTGTGCTACATCTCTAATTCTACATCTTGTTGGGTTGAAAATTTAAATGTGGGTGTACATCTAGCATTTATACCTCCTAACATTTTGGCGTCGTTGTTGGGGAGGTATTGTAGGATAAGGCCTCGTGATTTGTTATGCTTTTCCCCTTTCTTTCACAATAAAATTTTTAGATTAATGAGATTCCCCTTGCTTGCTAAAGCATACTAGATGGTATTTCCAGAAAGCTCACAAGCCAGGTTTTCCTTTCCGCAAACGAGTGATTTTATTTACCGCAAGTGGGTTTTGTTTCTTTTACTACAATTGAGTTTTAGGAGTAATTTATTTTTTTAGGTAAATTTATTTTCCTCAATCTAGATTATTCAATTTCTATAAAGTGTGGAATGATATCTTTACTGCAATTGAAGTTGATTTTTTTTCTCTTTTACCTTCGCAAGGAAACTAGACGGTGGAGATGATGGTAATATGTGAGTGAAGAGCCATGCATCCGCTTTTTCTTGGGGTCACTCCAAATTTTGGTTTCCCGTAAAAGAAGATTTCAAGTTTGATGCTTTCCAACTAGCAAGAAAAATTCATTAAGTGTGATGTTATTTCAATAATTATCTCAAATTATATTAGAGGCTGGAGTCTCTACTTCACAAAAAGATCATATTTTGGCATCAATCAGGGAAAGGTCTATTCCTCTGGAAGATAAGACTCATGAATATCTGAAAGATCTTCTTAAGGAGACTGAGATGCTGTGGATCATGCATGATGAGGAGGAGCCATTAGAAGAAAAAAAGCTATCTGATATGACCTTCACTTCAGAGGATAGACAAAGAAATGTGGAGGATTTACATGATGCACTGAATGTTACTCACAAATCAAGTGGCCAAGAGTATATGGATCCCATATAATATTGGTTTCAAATGAAATTCAATATCCACTCCTCATTTATCATTCGGAAATTTGTAGCATCACATCAGTTAGTGGAGCTAGTACCTCATGCTTTGGTATTTTCTTGCATATACTTTTCAAATTTGAACATGGCCATAATTATCCTTCTGTTGTGCACCTAGATGCATTAGAAGTACTCTTATACTTAAACATAGGAGTCTTATGCTTTTTAGTGTAGGGTAGGGTAGAATAATAGATAAATAAAGCTATTATCATGCTATTAGGGTTTCGAATTTTAAATCATAGCCATTGAAATTGCTTTTTATCCACATTATTTTTTAACACACACATTCGTGACAAATATTATTGAGTACAATTCACTCTAATACCTCATGATTTTGCACAAGTAACCATGATTAATCACTCTAATAAGTTTTTTTCTAGGATATATATTTTCAGTTTCCCTTAGAAGGTACTATTGGAGATCCCCCTATGGTGGTCCACTCTAGTAAAGATCATAATGGGCTATCATGTGAACACTGGCATTATTGACTCAAAAAATATTTTCATCATTATATGGGATATTTTTAATAAGTTTTTAAGGTAGAGGAACTAGCCAGTAATGATTAGTCACTAGAAACTTTTCACGCCATCTCGTACTCTTAAGGAGTAGATCTTTCTCCCCACTTATCAAGTAGCCTCTCAGGCTAATCATAATTAGAGCTTAAAAAAAAATAGGGAAGGATAGAAGGTCTCGTGATGAGTCAAACTGCCACGATCATGAGACCTAACATGCATGACATTATTGTTGCTGGTCATCAAGCTAGAGTAATGGATTTCATCCAAAAAGATGGAAGATAGGAGGTCTCATCACGAGGCGGCCTGATCATCCATGTTACTTCTTGTGAGTGGCACTTCCATCAACTGGTTACCAAGCTAGGACAATGGCTTTCATCTAAAATTCAAATAATCCAACTCTAAATCCATATCTAGTAAGTGGGACACAAACATTTTATTGGGTCAAAATACATCCCTGTCGAGGTTATGGAAACTTGTAAGAAACAGGGCAAGGTCTGTGGTATTAGCGTTAATTGCATACTATGAATTTCTTGGTTATCCTTCTCTTTCCCTAAAACTCATCATTTTCTTGGACAATGGTTTTACAATGATTTGAACATAGTGCCTTGAGTTCTACTTTTCAAAAATGAAGAATATTTAATGATGTGGTACCCTTAGTGAAGGTTATTATTTGTACTAGATTAAGAGGAAATGTAGTTTTGAATCCGGATGACAATGACATTTAGAGTGTTCAATAAAGAGGTTGATGACTTGTCCAGGAAAGTGTCATATTAATTTACTTTTATTTCCCTTCTCTGGCACTATAAATAATTTTGATTAGAGTGAAGAATTACTCAATGATGACTACTCACAAGATTTTGGTTGAAAATAATGTGTATTGATTGTAGTTACCTCTAAATATGAGCTACATGACCTAGGTACAAGATTGTTATAGTAGGTGCAGGAATTTTGTGGTAGTCTTCTTGAAATTTCACCTTTTCAATAAAAATTGATTTTTATCATAAGACTCTAGGAAGAAACAAAATAAGGAATTCATTTGAGACAAGACAATAGGTATGTGAAATTTTCTTCATAATGTCTACTTTCGGTACCTGATCTTGTTTTATCATTCCTACAATCGATACTTTCATAAGAACTGTAACATGGTTTTCATTGGAATTGTAATAAGTTGTGTTGTAGGCTAATGAATCTTTTAAAATACCAGGAATCTTCATCCTTACTTGCTGAAATATTTTCTGACACTTCCCCTGCATTATTTCATAGTTTTATAGGTTTGACTTGCATGAGGACGTGCAAAAAGTTTAGCATGGGGGGATGTTGAGCTACGTTTTTGTCCAAATTTTAACGATTTTTATCAAATAATTATTTGATTGTACCTGGTGTTTTTTTCCTTTTAAGTTGATGATTAGAGGCATTTAGAGAAAATAATTATTAAATTATCAATTCTTCTTAATCGGAAATTCGATGAGTGTTTTGTGTAAATTTCATTAATAACATGCTTTCTTGGTGGCAGGTGAATAAGTCTAGTGCAAGAACAAAGTTGAGTATGGAATGAGATTATTGTAGGTGAAAACATGAATTTTGTTATTAAATGGTGAGGAATATAAACATTCTGAGACTTTCATCACACTCAGAATACCATGTTTCATATAACCTAGAAACCATTCGGAAAAATTCATGGCCATAAGGGAGTGAACACTAAAACAATTGTTAAGTGCGGTTTTAAGTATAGAAACAGGATGAACATGAATGGTTTGGAAAATTTGGCCATGGTTTTGCGTCAAAGATCTATATTGATAAAATATTTAATATTTATGTGCTACTAATGAACATTGATGATGGTTGTGTTATCAACAATTTTATTTCTTAGGCCCTTAGAGGTGAACCAATGACATTCCAAGCACTATGAACACAAACCTGAGCTTTTGTTATGTTTCTAATATGATTGATGGTTTAATTCAGCTATTGGAAGGGGATAATACTGGGCCTATTAATATGGGACATTTTTACAATGTTGGAACTTGCTGAAGCTATGAAGGAGCTTATTAAAAAATCATCAATTGCAAAGATGGTTGAAAACATTCTAGATGGTCCATGCAAGAATAAACTAGACATTACAAAGGCAACATTCACCGCGACTATGATTTTCTACTTTGTCACAATTTTCATATAGTGGGCGAAGTCCAACTTTCTGTCTAGCATTTAGACATGTTTTGAGTCATCCCTGGGCTCTTGCTCAATGTGAATAGGCTTTAAGCGAATTGGGTATTGCACTGAAAAATTTGGATGACACAGCAAGTGTTGTTAAGTTTATAGCCACCCATAATTACAGAGATATAGGAGATGTTTCAAGTGCTCAAGCTGTAGAGATTTATGGTGTTGATATTATTTTTAATGGGATCGTAGATGGTTTTTTTCAATGTTACTCACTTCTTGATGTTAGCCAGGGATCCAATTATTCCACGAACTGACAGACCTTTCAAGACAAACATTGTATTCACTATTGAAGGCACTTGTTGTATTTTCTTTTAGAAATATCAATTTAACCAAGCTTTGACATTCTAGAGCTAGATGTTGATTAGACTATGGCTTTATTAAATTATCTTAATCCATTGCAAATTGAAGGTAGACCCTAGAGAAAGCGACCATTGAGGGTGGTTGATAATAGGAACAGTGGGAATTTCTTATATGCATGAGGAATCATAGGAATGCATTGTGCATAGAGACATCAAAGCCAACATTGAAGGGTCAACACCTCATTTAGTTGTTCAATTGACTCTGCTAGTAGTGCATGAGGATCGAATAGAAGTCGATCCTCAATTCAAATTTGGAAGTGAATATGATTGCTATGATTTTTATAAACCAAAAGAATCCTAAATTTGTATTTTAGAAAACCATTGATCCATTAAATTAGGAGCAACACTATTTCTATAAAAAATATTATTTTGCACACATCGAAAAAGGAAGCGAAGGTAAAGTAGTAGAGGAATAGAGTAGTAAGAAGGCAGAGGATGGGAGTAAGCTGGGGATTGCAGAGGAATGAAAAGCTATGTACTGGATCCCAGCATTTGTAGCATTTTTGTAATTTTATTTGATGTATTATTTGCATAATTCAGTTGCCATAGAAATAGAAATATGCATTTAAATTATTTTTTACAACTCGTTTAATTTTTTAATATGGTGTGTTGATTTAATTTTACAAGAGCTCAGTGATAAGGCCCCATCAGTTAGCTCACTGATTATGTGGCTTAGGAATTATTTATTTCTTTGTTGCATTTTATTTCATCATCGTGTGAGCATGATTTATATTCTGATCTACAATTTCATTTCATATAGATCTCTTTTATGTTTTTCTATTTAATTACTGCAGGTTTGATTTCTGAATTTCTGAGTGTATTTAGTTAGCAAGCATTTATTTGTTTGTGTGTCTCATTTTGATGTATTCAATTTATTATTTGACAAACTAGATTATCAAGTGCATAGATTCACAACGGAGATAATAATTGTAATGTAATCATTGAAAACTCCAATTTAATTGGGCATTCATAAAAATTTCTAATCTTGGAATTTTCGATTTTCATCATTGTAATTTAAATGAAAGAATTAGCATGAGGAGGCTTTCGAGTTCACAAAATGTCCAGTAAGATTTTTTTAGGATATCTCCGATCAACTTAAATTGAACACTGTAATTTCATTCCACATATTTCCTTTATGATATTTAATTACATAGGTTTGATGAACTTAATGTCATTGTTATTTTAGGATTTACTTTTTCTCAATTAATTAGATTAAAAATAGAATATCAATTAACAAATACTACTCATTTTCTCATTTTCCCTATTCAAGTTATTTTATAAATGAAATCTATATTCTAAGCTACAGGGATTGAAGACAAGGATAAAATCAACAAGGTTTCCATCTAATTCACTATTTATATTATTGGGCGTTTATAAATAATTTAAATTATTATATGAATTGATCTTGGGATTGTAAGGAGATCATGTTTATTTAAATATCAAGATTGGTTTAAATATATTTTTAACATAATTATAGTGTCCAAGGGTACTCTTGAAGATATCCTCGCTCAGTTTGCATTGAATATTTTCATACACTTATGATTTCCTTCCATCAACACTACTTGCATCATTTGGAGGCAGCATTTTAAGTACCGATTTTAAAGCAACATTTTAAGTCTAAATCTTGAAGAAGAATTTTAAGTATAGATTTTGAATAGTTATTTATTTCATGCTTTCATATTCGAAAGTGTATTTGTAGTTGATTAAGAATTTTTGTACCCTTTTCCTGCATAGATTATTAATTTGTAGTGTGTTCTCTTGAAATGTCTTGTTTCTTTTCACACGTGATTTCATTTCTATGTTACTTCTAGGGTTTTGATTTTGCAAGTCCCTGAGGTTGTATTCTGGCATATATTGTGCTACATCTCTAAGTCCTACATCCCCCCAGGTTGAAAATTTAAATGTGGGTGTAAATCTAGAATTTATACCTCCTAACATCACTCATTGTCATTTAGAGTCTTGGGCCAGTCATTCCATCTCCATCTAAGTCTGTATCTAGGTCTCCTTGTTTTTACACTGAAAAGTCCAAAAATGTCACCAAAAAGGGCGAAAAAAGGCTTCATTTTCATCAAATCAGTATTTTAGAGGGAGTAAGCATAGTTAGGGGAATAAAGTAAGACAATTTTTCTTATTTCAAAACTTTTTCCATTATCAATTTATTCAAAAAAGGGTCCAAGGGATAAAATTGGGTAAATTTTATATCCTATGTCTTTATCCTAAGTCATAAAAAATTATGCAGATGTGCACCTTTAGCCAAAATTATTGAGTTAATTTGTTTTATCCAAAGTTTGGGCTACAATAAATTTTTTCCAAAATTCCCCGCATATGTAACAAAGGTTTGAAAATGACAAAAAAAATTGTCACTTGTGGTTAAATCTCAAGCTCCTCCTAACTGCTAGATCATTCCTCTGTGAGATCAGCGGTCTATAAGCCTTTTCACGCCCCCTCCCCCCCCCCTGACCATCCTACCTTTACTGGTTGGGGGGTCCAAAAAGGTGTGTTCATTCCCACTACACCCACTTTACTTGTCGACATAGCGTCATTTCATACCCCCCTTCGCAATACCACAAACCATCTCAACCCATATCTGAAATCTGTCAAACTAACCTCCTTTCCTACTCTCCTTCCTACGCGCTCCCCTCCAATCTCATCCCGATGCATGGCTCATCCAAAGAATTATGTTACAAATCTAGGAGAGTTTTTTACTCATGTGGGAGAGGTTGTTATGCATCTTTCAGTGTGCTATGTTTTTTGGTATTTTTCTCCCAAATAATTCATCGAAGCTCTAGTGTCGTTGCTGCTAATTTTTAAAAATTATTCAATAGTAAGTAAGCACCTCATATCCTCCTCAAGTCAAATTATGAAGCACATTATTGGTTATCTTTCTTACCTCCTTTTCCACTACATTTTCACTTATTTTTATCATTCGGTGATTTCAGTGAACTAAACTCTAACCCTAGCATCTAATACCATCATACACCTTCCCCATACCATATTCTATCACTCCCTAGCATTCAGAATCTCCCTACACTTCATTCCCATCAAATACTAATTTCATACTATTTTTCTATTATAGAATTATCAAATCCCTATGTTTTCATGATTTTATCACCTTATTTACATCCATTTCAATAATTTTCACCTATATTTTGAAGCCCACATAGAACTCTAACTCCTGAATTTTTTTGGGATTTTTCCTTGACTTCACTACACTTCATTTCATCCTCCAAACCTATCCTATCCATGTCCTCTATTTTTTCCAAATTCACAGTCAACATACCCACTACATCTAAACAGCCAAAGTTTCATCTGTTTAATAGATATTATGGAAAGTGAAAAGAAAATCCAAAAAGGAGGGTGCCACATCAGATTTGAACCCTCCATCTTGCAGGAATTCAATGCCTCACTTTTTTCCAAATTATTCTTTGAGAGGACTAGATGCTTGAGATTCTGTGAGAAAATCATGGAAGAAGGTTTTCATCTCCAATTGACAAGCTTATTTTCCATTAGTTTCAGTATGGGAAAGGTCGTTATTGTAGGTGTAGAGTTCAACTTATCAACATATTTGATTTCTTCGGCAACAAGTATACCTAGTCATGGAAAAAAGTGGTTTAAGGGCATGGATATAGACCTTGAATATTACAAATTGTTCCTCAAACCTCATGCTAGAGAGAACCCTAAGCACATCTTTCCTTTTAGGAAAATCCTTAAAAAATATGCTCCTTTGATGAGGTTAATTATGAAATATTTGACATGTGAAGGGAGATTCTCTAGTTTTTATAGGTACAATATCAAATTCTCCCAAGGTTACTCCAGATGCATAATAGACTGTCAAAAATATTGTCATAAGCATAGAAAATTGGTGTTTTTTTGGAATTTTCTTCAAAATTAGACCTTGACATGCAGCAATTGTTCCTGATCTATGATGTACTCATCAAAATTCATCAAATCATGTAATTCATTCATCATTTATATTCCCTATTAAAAATCGTAACGATTTGGCGCTACATATCCATGAAGGTTGAATTTCCAGTTTAGTGCAAAAATCACTAAAAATAAAAAAAAATAAAAAAAAAGTTCTCCAAATTTGTTTTGTGGCACATGTGGATGATGTGCTAAACAACCAATGAAGCTTCAGCCATCAAATCTAAATTTTCCTTCTCCTTTAGCTTCATTTGAGCCTCTTTGAGCTTCTTTTTCATTGGTTTAAGCCTCATTTGTGAAATTTTGTGCCTGGTAAAATAATGATTGGCCATATGCCTCTGAAGATTTTTGTCTCTTTTGTCTCTTTTCAAAGGCGTCTCCAAATGTTCATTCACCCTTCCTATCGAGAGTTCTCTATTGTAATGTCCCAAAGGGGAGAATGTAGTAATACAAAAGCATAATATAAGAACTACAACAATGTAAACAAATAATATAAAGACACCATACAAATGTACAGAATAGCTAAGCCATTTTATTAATAGGAGGTGGAAAAACAAGTACAACGGTGCTCAAAATATGAGACACTCAAGCCAAAGAGATGACCTAGAATGACCCTGAAATGATCAAAAAAGAGGGACTGCTAGAAGGAATACTGTGATATTCCTCTTGCAAATGTCAGGACTCCAACTATGGGAAAAATATAAAAGTGTAGATATGGTAGTTATGGAGCTCAGGTGATGCTGAAACTTTAGATCCAGGCTCTATGATGAATACCAAAGATAACCCAAATCTACATCAATACAATTATGAGAGCCATACTCTCTCAAAGTAAGCCACTGCAACAATGCCTCTTGCTGCTAAATCACATCATCATCATGCCAAATGTAGTGGCCATATTCTCTCAAGAGAAGCCACCGCAACAATGCCTCTTGTTTCCCCATCACATCATCATCATACCAAGTACAATGAACATAATCCCCCAATATAAGCCAATGCAGGAAGGCCTCCTGTTTCCATTCTCCATCAATATCATGCAATGTATGGGGAGAAATAAACCCATACTCTCCCAATAGCAACCAAAGCACCATGGATTCTTGTTGCCTCCTTACATCATCATGATGGAAGTCATGGAGAAAGAACATACTAATGGACATGTGAAATATCTCATTAGAAAAGCACAAATAAGCTCTCTTATGCCACATCATGTGAGAGCCATGATTTCTCCCAAACCCAAGTACATACATGAACTTGAGATATATCCCAAAAAAAATACATGTCAAGACATGAGACATATCCCCAAAAAAAGCAAATAAAAGGACACAAGATACATCGTAAGGTGTCCAAACTCTTTCATTAACAACCAGCGCAACCATGCCTCTTGCTACTATATGTCATAAGTGATATACATGGCATGGATCTTGCAATTGTGAGATGTTGGGTAGTATAGATACTCACTCAAAAGTAACCAGTGCAGCCATGCTTCTTTCTTCCCGGTATCATAGATATGAAGGAGGTTAGGTAACATCTTGCTCCTCATCTGGATCCACTCATCCCAATGTACTTCACCTCTCTCCATCCCATGCTACAAGAAGTAGATTGGTATCTTCCTCCTCCTCCTCATGAATCCAGATGAGTAGATTGGTATCTGCCTCCTCCTGCTCCTTAACGCTAGTATCTACCTCCTGCTCCTCATGCATCTCATGAATCATGCATGGTCTCCTAATTTCAAGATCTTAATACTATTTTGCAAATATGCAAGAGTTCCTCCTCCTAATGTAAGTATATCTGCAACTGGTTGTGGTGGTAGAGGCTCCTACCCCCGAGTGATGATGAGGAAATATTACTTGGGCTCTTCATGTATTATATCCTCAAAGATGGGAGATGTCTCTATGTGAAATGTCTCTAGTTTATTTCTACCTAAATTATTCTTCAGTATTTGAATGAAATCAGCATAAGAAGACACTTTCATGTGTGACTAATGACTGAAACACTAATCTTCTGCTTCACCCTCTAGGTGTAGCATTAGAATCTCCACAATCTCTCTTTATGCCACTGGATATAGCTGAAATAAGGTAGCTAATTATTCCCTCCAAGCCCTCAATGTTATTTTGGAAGATCCATCAAATGTAGGCAAGAAGAATCTATGCCTCTTTCTTCTATTGCTGTCGTGGGATCTCCTTTCTTCTTTGAGTTGTAAAAAATGTTGGAGATATTGATTCTCCTTGAGTTCTCTAGGCTATGATTTGTACTCCGACAAATATTTTCTTAGGGAATCATACCCAAAGTCTCATTCATATTCACACAATTCCCCTCTCTTATCAAAGAAAGTGGATCTAGTAGAATGATGTGAAGCTCTTTCCTTCTTTGATTGCTTCTCATGTTGATAGGAAGTGCTCAGACCTTCCTCTTTCTGAACTCTTCTTGGATCCTCCTTTTTCCTTTCTCTCTTAATTTAATTGACCTCCTTGGAGATATATTGCATAGATCTAAAGAGAAGAGTGGAAAAATTATAATCATCCTTCATGGTAGATGTCTACTATCTGCTTCTTCTTTTGATGCAAAATATGAAGTGACCACAAGCTGAGCCAAATATCATGCTCTGATACCAATGTAATATCCCAAAAGGGAGAATGCAGTAATACAAAAGCACAATATAAGAACTGCATCAATGTAAACAAATAAACTAAAGACACCGTACAAATGTAAAGAATAGCTAAGCCATTTTATTAATAGGAGGTGGACAAACAAGTAATACAATGCTCAAAATATCAGACACTCAAGCCAAAGAGATGGCCTAGAATGACCGTGAAATGATCCCACAAGAGGGACTATGTAAATGTTGGACTGCTGGAAGGAATACTACATTGTTCCCACTGCAAATGTTGGGACTACAACTGCCGAAAAATTATAAAAGTGTATATCATGCAGTTCTAGAGCTCAGATGATGCTGAAACTTTAGATGCAGGCTCTATGATGAATACCCAAGATAAACCAAAAAGGATTTCTAGATCTGACAATATTGGAAAATCACCCTCTTAGGCCCTCCAACTATGACGATTGGGTATGCAGATCTAAAGCATGAACTAAAGAATAGATGGATACAATGATGTACAATAAACTCAATTCTTGAAGGGTAGATCCCTTCACTGGATCCTTAATCTAAAAGCTCAAGATCTAGCTTCTTTATCCTCCTCCACTGAAGATGGTTGCTGAATACTCAAAAACTAAAGTAAATTGCGTTATCAAGGAGGTAGAGTCTCAATATTGCCTCTAGATAATGAAAATAATCTCCTAAATGATGGAAACTATGAATACAAGGGCAGGCGATCATCCCTCACAGGATTTCCAACTGAAATACTAGAAAATTCCTTCCTCAAATAGATCTACACGACTAGACTGTGCAATCCTTGAGGGAACTATTTTGCATGGAGGTAAAATGTGATGCCCTGGATGTCGAATATATATCTGCTACTCCTAAAATGTTTAACTTCAATAACAAGGTAAAAGGATGAATCCTCCACTAGTGTCCTAGCTGAAATGCAAAAAATAACCTCCACCTCTCAAACCCTCAAGCAGGAATGCATAATTCCAGAGACTGAATGTGCATATGAGAGTGGCTAAATGTGGCACTAATGCCTAATGATGTATGGTAGCTCAAAGAGACCTTCCCAGATTAGGAACTCGAATTCCCCAGTGGATAAGGGTGGGATTTCTGCTTGGAAACACTTGTGTGCTAAACAACATTGGAGACTTAGATAAACAGCATAAGCATGCATAGAAATGTCACATGACAAATCTAGATCTAAAAATATCAAAAATAATAATGCAAAGCCTGCCTCCAATGTTGACTTCATCTTCATTATATATAATGTGAGCCTTCCCATGTATTTTCCCACCTCATAACTACCTTGCACATGTGGACATATGTCTCCATGTTGATTGTGTTGTCTCTCCATGATCTTCATGATATTTGCATTTAGTGTTCACCTTATCCATCATGTGTGCACTAATGCACCACTTCCTCCATCATATCATCATTTATTTCCCTATGACCTTACTTTGATTCGTCCTACATATTATTTGACTCCTTCATCACTCCATGTTCTTCTTATTAATTATGTTTGATCCCCCACTCTTTGATTCATTCATAAGCTTCTCCACTATTCCATGATGTAGATTTATTAGCTACTTAACCATGTTCACACTCTTAGGAGTGGATTTATTCATCTTAAGGGGTTATGGGTCCCTCCACCCTCTTATTTACTTAATTAATTAAGAAAATTAAGAACTCTAATATTCCAATTATTTGATGGAAAATTGGGAATATTATAGTCCTCCCCGCTAAAATGTTGCTTGTACTCAAGAAAATGTAAAAGTGGATGTTACAGAAAACATCCTCCCTCCAAATTTCATCCTCATATGGAAGGTATCCCCATTTTCTCCAATGTGTTATGCATGCCCAGCTCCAAAGCTACCTCTCTAGAATGTCTAGAATGGCCTTCAACTGAAAAGTTAGATGCCCCTCCTCATCAATGAGTCTCCAGGTGGTAACCATATGCTTTCCAAGATCCTCCTCTATGCATGAGATACATAAAGTGAAGTGGTCTCTTCCCAAAGTGGAAATTCCCACATCATAAACTCTCTCTCCATCCCATGCTACATGAAATAGATTATATCTCTCCATGCTTCCATCCTTGGCCCTGTTGGCCTTGTTGTATCCAAGAATCATCCCAACAATGTGAAGAATAAGAATTAGAGACATATGGATGAAAATGTACAATCTCAAACCACACTCTCCCAATAAAAACCACAGCAGCAAATCCTTCTGCTACCATGCCAAATCATCATGAAAGCAAGTAAGAGAGCCATACTCTCTCAATAGAAGCCACCACAGCAATGCCTCTTGTCGCCATGCCAAAACTACAACAATACAAGTATGAGATTCATACTCTCTAAAAAGAGGCCACTGCAGCTGTTAGCACTAATTTTTAACTCATATTCAAAGTCGCCCTCTCCATCATTCTATTTGGCCTTTAGCCCCTTATGTTTCAAATTTTCTTGAAATCATTTACATTACCATCTCCTACAAACCTTTCGAAGGACAAAATATGATGAATTGGGACACATTTTACCCACTATGCTTCCATTTTCATTTCATTTTCCATGAAAATCATTAAACTTACCCTTTTTTTTCCTTTCCGTTTTACCCTTCCACCTTTACTGTTTCATTGATTTGCATTCCCCGATCGCGATCAAAGTGGGGCCCTCGTCACATTTCGCAAATTTTATATGTTTTTCATTCGAACTAAACTTTTTAAAAATGTGATTTCCAAGTGACGATTGTGAATGCATCGCATCGCATTGGTTTTACCTTTGTGAGCACCTTCAACATATTTATTTTAATTGTGATGCGGTAGGTCAGCCCCACCTCAACAGTTTTCCCCCATTTCACAACCGTCGCAATGCATTGATATACCATATAAAATTCATAAAAATTACCACTTAAACCTGCGCCAATTCATAAAACTCCACTACATAATAGTGGGCCCTCTCCCTACACATCGCAAATTTTAGATTTTAACCCTATAGCTTATAAAAAAACTTAAAGTTTCGATGTGCGCCTGCAATCCAGTCCCACTTCTTCCCTGCCACATCATTCACCTCCTCCCCTACCCATCCCACTTCACATTTTCTAGCATTTACATCCTCTACGCTTATAAATAAAAGCTACGAATTCCGATATGCCCTGTGAACCGGTCCCATTTCTTCCCTACCATGTGATCTCACCTCCCATTGCAATTCGCAATCCGCAAAATTTACCTTTCGTATTTTATGATTAACTCCTCTGATTCCTGAATTGCAATATATCTCGTAGCCTATTCCACCTCGTTATCTTTCCCACTTATTTAATCAATAACTCTTATTTTATTTTGGCCCCCTTCTCACATTCTGGCTTTAACATAGTTGGGGTGTCCGAAATAGGTAGTATTATGATCTGACCCCACTATAACATGTCTTCCTCTCATCATTTCACACCCCCCTTCATTCAAACTACTTAGAGCTTACATACCCCCCCCCCCCAGAAAACCATTCTTCGCTTTGTGTTAATGACATCAGCACCACCTTTTTCTCTGCCATTTTATCCGAAAGGTTTTGGGTTTCCACCATTTAGAAGGAAAAAGGTAACAAAACTCCTCTAGAACATATTTCCATTAAACCAAAACCACCATTACTCTCAGTACTAACATGTTTCAACAAGGCACTAGAAAACACTCAAGAGAAAGTTGGAAGCATTACAGGAACCTCAATAGCAATTACTCAGGAAATTAAGATAATATCAGTAGACCCTGTAATTCTTCACCTATAGTTCAGGATTAAAAACTACCACGTTCATAATGTTGTTAGAATCAATAAATATCATCCAAGTATTCTGGAAATTTTTATTTTTATTGTAATAAATTAGAAACAAAAACTCCTTATTCCTTTGGATTGTAATAAAATCCCTATCTATAGAGATATTTGAGAGTTTAGCCTTTCTGGAAGACCATTTTCAATCTATAAATACACAGTTTATAGATGTAGAAAAGGGGAGATGGTTTGTGGCACAGGGCCTAGTGCCCTGGCCCTGTTGCTGATCCTCATGCTATTCCTGAAGTTGTGTATTGTTGAACTCATAATATATTCCAGACACACTCTTGAGGATTCACAAAATATTATGGTGTGTGTATTGTTTTCCCTTCTATTTTTTCATAATTTATCTGTCTTTCCAAGTTTATCATAAAATTTCTATCTTATATTTTTATCAGTCTTGTGAACCTCCAAGTCATATGGATCTATTTTTGTAAGTCTTGTTCCAAGATTTCCTGATTCAGTATAAATTGTCATAAGCATTCCTTGAGGTGGAATTAAACCATGTTTCATGTTTTTGTAAGTCTTTTGATCTAGCATGCATGTTAATCTATTTTTTTCAGTCTTGATTCACCAAGAATTCCTGATTCATGAGGTCAAGTTAGTAATAAGCATTCCTTGTAATGGGATTCTTTAAATGTGAAGTGAAATTATTGTAATTCTTTTAAAATACTTCTTTCACTCTACATTTCATATTTGGAATTTGTGTCATTTTTCCTCCCATCAGTGGATTTATGTCCTACATACCCACTGTCTTGCTTACATTCTTCTATCCATGAGGCTACAAACTAAACTTTTCTACCACACCATACACTAGTGCCATAATATGTGTTAGAGCCTTTTATCTGTTCAACATTCCTTTCAGAGTTCTTGAGATCCAAAAACTTTACAAAAAACCCAATCAAATCATAAGAAATATCCTTAGAGCTTAATATGTGTCTGGTCAGGTGCTTTATGTAGTCCAAGTGCTAATTCCAACACCAACAACAACAATTCCTCTTGTTGCCACACCACATTACCAAATTTAGTGGCCATATTCTCTTAAGAGAAGCCACCCCAACAATGCCTCTTGCTACCCCATCACATCATCATCATACCAATTACAATGACCATAATCCCCCAATAGAATCCAATGCAATAAGCCCTCATGTTGCCATTCTCCATCAATATCATGCAATGTATGGGGAAAAATCAACCCATACTCTCCCAATAGCAACTAAAGCAGCAAGGATTCTTGTTGCTTCCTTACATCATCATGATGCAAGTCATGGAGCAAAAACATACTAATGGTCATGTGAAATGTCTCATTAGAATAATACAAATAAACTCCTTTATGCCACATCATGTGAGAGTTATGATTTCTCCCAAAACAAAGTACATACATGAACATGAGATATATGCCAAATATAAATACATTTCAAGACATGAGACATATCCCAAACAAAAGAAAATATAAGGATGCAAGATACATCATAAGGTGTCCAAACTCTCTCATCAACAACCAGCACAACCATGCCTTCTGATGCTACATGTCATCAGTGATATACATGGCATGGATCCTGCAATTGTGAGATTTTTGGTAATATCCATACTCACCCAAAAGTAACTAGCACAACCATGCTTATTGATGCCCGATATCATAGATCTGCAAGAGGTTAGGTAACATATTTCTCCTCATCCATATCCACTCATCCCAATGTGGATGATGAATCATGGCAATCTTAATCTTCATATCCTCCCAATGTAAAATACCAACATCCTCCATCTGAATAGCTTTGCACTCCTTGACATGTTGAAGTGCACCTCCTTTGAGGTCTCTCCATGAGATCCTCCCATCAATGGCCCATTGGAACCCATAAGGTTATAAATATGTTTTAGGTAGAAGTTTCTCTTTGATATGTGAGATGCTCATTGAGAAAGTGTCATCTTGAAAAGGAAAAGGATTGGGCCTCTCAAGATTTCTACCATCTATCATCTGACTCTTCAATTCTTCATGACTGAAGCTACTATTGGAATGCTCCAAAAATGAATGTGGCCTCATCTCATCACTTATTCTAAGTGACAACATTGTAGATCTACATGGGGGTACATTTTTCATCTCCTGACCATACACAATGTTGAACTCATAGACTGGCACTGTAGTGAATAGGAATGTGATCCTCCCATGTTTTGAAACTCCACACTTCAACACAAAGTGTTGAGTGTAGCTCAACTATGATAAACTAGGATAAATCTACATCTTCTCCTTGATCAAATCAAGGGTCCTCTGTGCAATTATTATTTGCTACTCGAAATCAGTAAGGTACTCTAATCATTTGTTATGCAATTTCCCTAATGGCATGGTCTCACAAATCTCAATATAAGGCACTGAAATAATATGAGATGACATTATATGAAAACCTTGGATAAGATGAATCTTGGGAACATCTGGCACATCTACAAGAGTTCCTTCAACCGGTGCAATGGATTTTCTATAATATTCCAAAAATTTAGCCTTCAGCTAAATGGAATATTATAGTTTGTTTTATCGCTAGGTACGTGAATAAGTGGGTGGGGAGGCCCATAAGTCTCCTTAGCAGCAATAAGAAAACTTCAAGTGTGAAAGGAGACATTTTTTAGCAACTAAATAAACCACCTCCAAGTGTGAACAGGGTTGGATCATGTTGATTCAGTCAACTTTGACCAAGTCAACAACGCTGTTATGGAGGAGTAGAGATTAATTGAGGAATAACACAGTTTTGGAGGGAGATTGATTTCATGAAGGAAATTACCTAATTGAGTGGGGCCAAGGGAAAGAAATATCATAATCTATATAAGGAAGAGGATGGAATCCATATGAGGTTATGTTTTGGAATATTATTTTGTTTATGGTATGTTTAGACTTCTTGCATTCTTCAACTGTTTAGTTGAGATTGTTGTATTGCTTAGCATCGGGTGTTCCCGAGTGGGAATCCCACCTCTTTCATTGAGAGGCATTTTGGAAGAGTATTGCATTCATTTCCACATTTAGGTTTGCAGGCCAAGCTACAGCTTTCTTCATCAGCGCATTTTATGCAGGTTATTGTGCTGTGTTGTACGCTGTTGTAGTGGAGGGGTTAGAAACCCACTTTCTGAGCTAGTTTCTCATAGGAGGAAATTTTCCTTCTCTTGGGAGATAATTTTGGAGAGATATTGGACATATTTCAGATATTTGGCACCAAACCATATATTTCTCATCATTTATAGCATTGTTCCAGCTGGGAATTGCGTTACTTTGGAGGGCAGTTTCAGTGAGAGATCTTGTGGCTCCTTTTGAGTGTTTTGCTGTGATTGAAGGGTTCAAACTTTCATGGGAGGAGAAATTTTATGGGATATACATCATATCTTCTATATTTCAGCATTACACACTCATGTGCTTTAGTTTCCAGTGAATCTTCATCTGTAGGGCTTTAGATCCCATCTTGTATAGGGTGTATTCCTGAAAACCCTTTCTGGGTTCTTTGTAGGAGTTTGTATTAAGCCTAGATATGTATTGGGCATATATTTTGTGGCATATAACAGCCCTACATATTTTGTACATTCCTTTGCTATAGAAGTGTGTTTTTAACTACACTGTAGCAGTCTTCTAACATTTTGTATTATGGCAGCAACTCATTTCTGGGAGTGATTACTTATGGGAGGCTTGTTCCCTCATTGTATATGATTCATGCCTCACTATTTTGTATTGATTTTATGATATAATACATGATGTTATGTCTCCATATTGGTCTCCAATGTTCATGAGTTGATTTACACTTCTATTTCCATTTTTGTGTTCATGTATTGCTGCATTCCCTATTTGGGAATATTACAGTGGTATCAAAGCATAATCTTGGCTTAGCCTGTGGATCTCATCCATTATTATATCAGGAGAATATGAAGAAAAAGAGATGTATAGACAATACAAAGAAAAGACTCCATTATTTGGAGGAAGGAAGGAAGAAAGGCTCTCAAAGCTTCGTTTTCAATCTATATAGAGCATTAAAGGAGATCTCAAGAAGATGAGAAGGGAGAAGGAATCTCCAAATGAGTTTGGATCTAAAACAAACTATAGATTTGCACATGATAGGTGTGAGCATGCAACCACACACTATGATTAACAGTGCAGTCATATGCCCAGATCTACTATGAGGGATATGAAAAAAGAAGAAAGGCCTAGGAGGGAAACTCTTAGGGATTTTCTGCAAGAATATGAATCTCAAAATAAGAAGTTCAGAGATCATATCACCTTCCAGGAATTTTCCAAGATCAAGGTGGAGAGGAGAAATCAACATGATATAGGTAGATTTTTTCTATCTACTTTTTATGGTTCACCGAGATGTTCAGCTAGAGCTTGGGTGGAGGATCTAGACAACTATTTGCAACAGCACCAAGTTTCTGAAGAGGAAGCCATAAAAGTTGTAGTGCTGCATTTTGAAGGTAAGGCCTATGCTTGGTGGATATTTGAGTCTTTTTCACTAAGAAATGAAAATAATTCTTCTTATGAAAATTTCACTAAGAGAATAGTGGAAATATTTGATGAGAAACATTCTGAAACACATGCGGTGGAACCAAACAAACCAAAACAATCAAAACTTTTGCAGGGGTTGGAAGGACCTATAAACTCAACTCCACTTCATAAAATCATTGGAGAGGATAATATCTTGCATAATACCTTGCTAGAGGCAAGATATCCATCTCATATTCTTGGGCAAGAGGGCATAGAGATCCCTTTGTCAAAAGAGGATCCACTTATTGAAATATTTCCCATTCATATTGAAGAGGAAGAGAAGGTTGAGAGCAACAACGCTATCATATCTAGAGCATATCTAGCACCTCATGCAAAGGAAGATGGAGCACTTGCTCCAAAAAGAGGGATTCTTGTACAATTGCAAGGAATTCCCCAGGATCTCATATATGGAGTTCAAGGTACAACCCATGAGTAGCATGTGCCATTATTGACAGATTTTGAAACCATGCAGATAAAAGGAGGAGGTAGGGAGGATGAACAACTTCATATGATGAGGATCACACACCCCTATCTATTTCAGAGGGTTGATGCACAGAAGAGGTAGATTAATTTGCACCATGAGGGCAGGGACAAGGATATCCATTCATATATGTAGTTTAAACTTGATATTGATGTCTCATTGCATGGAGGCATTTCATCAGGGAGACCACTAGATCAACGAATGATGAGGGATGCTTCACATTTGGATGCACAACTCATTGATTCCAGAGGGGTGAAGAACTTGGGAGAGCTTGATACAACACTGAGAGTATTTGGTAGACTTAAGGAGAGGGGAGGAATTATCTCAACATCATCATTACCCACTTTCATTTCATATTATGTGCTAACAGAAGTTGTTGCAGTGATGGAGGATGGCACCACCATGGTGCAAGGGGACCACTCCATGGATTTGGAGAAACAGAGGGAACTTCATTTGAGGAAGGATTCCTCCATAAATTAGAGTAGATGGAGGCCACTCATGCTTACATTGGCCAATATCAGGGGGTTCTTTCTGGATGGTAGCTTCTCATGGGAGGCCAAATTCCAAAGGCCACCACTTCTACTTGAGCATGAGAAACTACATGAGGAGCATGGAAGCACTTTGGAGGATGAATTTTGCATGGGGGATGTCAAAGGAGAATACAACAGCATGTGGGGAGCTCCACATTTCAAATCTTCAGTGTTGTCTCTTAGGAGGGTTGATCCATATTGGAGGTCTCAGTTTTTGGTAGAGTACTCAAAGGATCTTGGTTCCTGCATGATTCTTGATGACCCAGAGGGATATCATAGATACATGGTGGATGGATGGGTTGTCTATTCTTATGGAAGAGTCTTCTTGACTATAGTTTCTGAGCTCAAGAGGAAGCTACTGCATGCATCACATGTGGACTTTCTTTCCATACACTTTGATTCATTTCATTCTTTGATGGAGGAGTTCACTTGGGAGGGCATCCAGAATGATATATTTTAGCATATCGAGAGATGCATAGACTAGTTGGTGATCAAGAGGTTGGCACAACCACTTCCTTAATCATTGAGAGTGAGGGAGAACTTTCAACTGAGCCATTTCAGCTTAATGACCAAAGTACATAGTAGGGAAGGTACATTTTTGCATTATGACTTGTACTCCTTTACTTTATATGAGAAGCATGTTTAATAAGAAGGGTCATTCCTTCTTATACATTATGTTATGATTTACTTGAGGCCAAGTGTAGCATTGAGATTGGCTATCTTATTGGTGGTTTGTGGGGGAAGCCACATGATGCTTGGTGTGCACCGTTGACACCACATTTTACCTTCATGATCCTATCTTGTAGGATGATTGTGGCAGAAAAAAAGTGGCTAAAAGAGAACTTGTTATTATTTGATTTGAGGCAGGTATGGGATGCACTACACTGGTTCTGTATGTGGAACTATGATCCACCTCCTAGTTGTCATATGGAAATTTTCTTTCATAGGTTTTTTTCTTCCATATGTTGGTGATGATCCTATGTCTATGGGAAGCTTTGTTGGGAGAGTGTCACAAGGGTTGGAGGTGCCAATTGGGAGTATGATTCTCTGTACTTTAAATGTTGCATTTTTTATGAGAAACAATGTGAACACCATGATTTCCATACTACATCTCTTTACTTCATGTGGGAGGAGCCATTTGGAGGACTTGAGTTCTTGGAGGAGGCACTTCATGGTTGATTTGTTTGGTGGGGTAACTTGGGCCATTCCGAGAGGCCATGAAATTTCAGCCCAAGATCATCAACAACCCCATACTTACGATAAATGGAGAGAGAAAAAAATTGGATTGAAAAATCTAATCTCTACATGCAGCCCTAATACATTGCAGAAACCGAGGGTTGAGGATTTCTTTGATGAGCTATCTAGGATGGCTCATTTCATTTGGATGATAGCATGGGTGTGGGAGTATCTCAATTAGAATGAGCTTCTGCATGTTTTTCATCACTCCTACCTTGAGGAGGCCTTTGGTCAGCAAGAATGTTTCCACTTACACCTTCCACCTTTTCACGATGTCAGCCATTTGGTTTTGCATACTTGGGAGGAGCCATTGGAGGGAAGATTTATTGCAGATTATCTTGAGCAGTGATGTGGAATATTGATGAGGAGGCCACAAGAGGAGGAGGGGAGGAATTTTTCTCTTCCTTTAGAGTTTCTTGAGGACAAGCAACATTTTGGAGGGGAGGACTGTAATATTCCAAAATTTTAGCCTTCAGCTAAATGGAATATTATAGTTTGTTTTATCACTAGGTAGGTGAATAAGTGGGTGGGGAGGCCGATAAGTCTCCTTAGCAGCAATAAAAACACTTCAAGTGTGAATGGAGGCATTTTTAAATAGCTAAATAAAGCACCTCTAAGTGCAAACAGGGTTGGATCATGTTGATTCAGTTAAATTTGACCAAGTTAATAGCGTTGTTATGGAGGAGTGGAGATTAATTGAGGAATAACGCATTTTTGGAGGGAGATTGATTTCATGAAGGAAATTACCTAATTGAGTGGGGCCAAGGGCAAGGAAGCTCGTAATCTATATAAGGAAGAGGATGGAAGCCATATCAGGTTATGTTTTGGAATATTATTTTGTTTATGGTATGTTTATACTTCTTGCATTCTTCAGCTGTTTAGTTGAGATTGGTGTGTTGTTTAGCACCAGGTGTTCTCGAGTGGAAATCCAACCTCTTTCCTTGAGAGGCCTCTTGGAAGAGTATTGCATTCATTTACACATTCATATTTTCAAGCCATTGTACATATTTCTTCATCAGCGCAGTTTCTGTAGGTTATTGTGCTGTGTTTCAGGGTGTTGCAGTGGAGGGGTTAGAAACCCACTTTCTGAGCTAATTTCTCATAGGTTTCCTTCTCTTGGGAGATCAGTTTCGAGAGATATTGGACATATTTCAGATGTTTGGCACCAGGCCATCTATTTCCAATGATTTACAGTGTTGTTCCAGCTGGGAATTGCGTTATTTTGGAGGGAATCTTCAGTGAGAAATATTGTGGCTTCTTTGGAGTGTTTTATTGTGATTGAAGGGTTCATCCTTTCATGGGAGGAGGCCTTTGAGGGGATCTACATCATATATGCTATATTTCATCCTTATAAACTCATGTGCTTTAGTTTATAGTGAATATTCAGCCCTAGGGCTTTAGATCCCATCTTGTATAGAGTGTATTTCTGAAAACCCTTTCCGGGTTCTTTGTAGGAGTTTGTATTAAGCCTAGATCTGTATTGGGCATATATTTTGTGGCATATAATAGCCCTACATATTTTGTACATTCCTTTTCTATATTAGCATGTTTTTAACTGTGTTGTATCAGTCTTTCGACATTTTGTATTATGGCAGCAGTTCATTTCTGGGAGTGATTGCTTATGGAAGGCTTGTTCCCTCATTGTAAATGATTCATGCCTCACTATTTTGTGTTGATTTTCTGATCTAATACATGATGATATGTCTCCATATTGGTATCCAATGTTTATGAGTTGATTTACACTGCTATTTCCAGTTTTTTGTTCATGTATTGCTGCATTTCCTATTTGGGAATATTACACTTTCCAACAGCCGGTAATGATGATGGTTGCATTTCCTCTATTGTACCAGCATTGGTATCTGCCTTCTCCACCTCATGCATCTCATGAATCATGCATGGGGCTCCTGATTTCAATAACTCAAGACAATATTGCAAATATGCAAGTGTTCCTCCCCCTGATGTAAGTACATCTGCAGCTGGTGGTGGTGGTAGAGGCTCCTCCTCCTGAGTGATGATGAGGACATCTTCCTTAGGCTCTTCATGTATTATCTCCTCAATGATGGGAGATGTCTCTATGTGAGATTTTCATTTTTTCTTTCTACCAAACTTCTTCTTTCATCTTTGAATGAAATATGCATAAGCATACACTTTCATGTGTGACAAATGACTAAACCACCAATCTCCTGCTTCACCCTCTAGGTGCAGCGTTACAATCTCCACAACCTCTCTTTCTACCACTGGATATAGCTGAAATAAGGTATCTAATTCTTCCCTCCAAGCCCTCAATTTTCTTGTGGAAGATACATCAAACATAGGCAAGAAGAATCTATGCCTCTTTCTTCTATTGCTACTTCGGGATCTTGTTTCTTCTTTGAGTTGTAAAAATTGTTGGAGAGATAGATTCTCCTTGAGTGATCTATGTTGTGATTTGTACTCCGATAGATATTTTATTAGGGTCTCATACCCAAATTATCCTTCATATTCACACCATTCCCATTTATTATCAAAGAAAGTGGATCTAGTAGAATGATGTGAAGCTCTTTGCTTCTCGAGTTGCTTCTCATGTTGATAGGAAGTGCTCATACCTTCCTCTTTCTCAACTCTTCTTGGATCCTCCTTTTGCCTTTATCTCTTCATTTGAATGACCTACTTGGATAGATATTGCATAGATATAAAGAGAAGAGTGGAAAAATTGTAATCCTCCTTCATGGTATATCTCTACTATCTTCTTGTTCTTTTGATGCAAAAGATGAATTTCCCACAAGCTGAACCAAAGATTATGTTCTCATACCACTGTAATATTGCAAAAGGGAGAATGCAATGATAAAAAAACACAATATAAGAATTACAACAACGTAAGAAAATAATATAAATACACCATACAAATGTATATGATAGATGAACCATTTTATTAATAGGAGGTGGAGAAACACATACAACGATGCTCAAAATATGAGACACTCAAGCCAAAGATATGGCCTAGAATGACCCTGAAATGATCCCACAAGAGGGATTGCGTAAGCATTGGATTGCTAGAAGGAATACTGCATTGTTTCTGCTGCAAATGATGGGACTAAAACTGCCAAAAAATACAAAAGTGTAGATTTGGCGGCTCCGTAGCTCAAATGATGCTGAAACTTTAGATCTGGGCTCTATGATGAATACCCAAGATAACCCAGAAAGGGTTTCTAGATCTGAAAATCTTGGAAAATCACCCTCTTAGGCCCTACAACTATGATTGTTGAGTATGCAGATCTGCAGCATGAACTGAAGAATATATGGTTGCAATGATGTATAATCAGGTCAATGCATGAAGGGTTGATCCCTTCACTAGATCCATAAGCTAAAAGCGCAAGATCTATCTTATCTATCCTCCTGCATTGAATGTGGTTTTTGAATACTCAACAACTGAAGTAAACTACATTTTCAAGGAGGGAGACTCTCAATTCTGCTGGTAGATAATTAAAATCAGCTCCTAAATGATGAAAACAGTGAATACAAGGTGAGGTAATGGTCCCTCACAGGATTTCCAGTTGAAATACTAGAAACTTCCTTCGTCCAATAGATCTACAGGACTACACTATGCAATCCTTGAGGGGACGGCTACTGCATGGAGGTAAAATCTGATGGCCTAGATGCTATATATATATCTACTGCTCCTAAAAGGATGAAATTGAAGAAAAAGGTGAAAGGATGAATCCTCCACCAGTTTCCTAGCTAAAATGCTAGAAACAACCTCCACCTCTCAAAACCTCAAGTAGGAATGCGTAATTCCTAAGACTGAATGTGCATATGAGAGTGGCTGAATGTGTCAACAAGGCCTAAAGATGTATGCTAGCTCAAATAAACCTTCCCAGAGTAGGCACTCAAAGTTTGTCGTGGGTAAAGGTGGGATTTCCACTCGTAAAAACCTTTGTGCTAAACATCACTGCAGACTTAGCTAAACAACATAAGCGTGCATAGAAATGTCGCATGAAAAATCTAGATCTAAATAGATAAAAAAAAATAGAAACCATGCATCCAATTTTTCCTTCATCTTCATTATATAGAATGTGATCCTTCCCATGCCTTGGCCCACCTCATAACTATGGTGCACATGTGGACATAGTTCTCCATGTTGACTGCACTATCTCTCCATGATCTCCATTATCTTTGCATTTAATGTTCACCTTCTCCATCATGTGTTCATTAATGCACCACTTCCTCCATCATCTCATGATTTGTCACTCTATGATCTTAATTTGATTCCTCCTAGATCTTATTTGACTCCTTCATCTCTCCATGTTATTCTTATTAATGATGGTTGAACCCCCACTCTTTGATTCATTAATAAGCTTCTCCACTATTCCATGATGTAGATTTATTATCTACCTAACCATGTTGACAGTCTTAGGAGTGGATTTATTCATCTTAAGGGGTTATGGGTACCTCCACCCTCTTATTTACTTCATTAATTAAGAAAATTAAGAACTATAATATTCCAATTATTTGATCGAAAATTGGGAGTATTACATATATCTTGATTGATCTCCATAGTTATTAGCTCATCAAAGGTCAATTTTTCCAGTGGATGAGCTAACTGTCTTTCTAGCTCCAATGCCCTCTTAAGGCCTCTTTTATTTTTCCTTCTTAGCTGTGTTTCAATCTCCATGTCTTGCATTTGATCAACATCTATTAATTTCTTCCCTTTACCTTTATATATCTCTAGGTCTGCCTTAGGTTTACTTTGTATCAATTGTTTCACCTTAAATTTCCAATTTTCCTATTGTAGGAAAGTAATTTGAGAATTTACAATGGAGAAAATCTCCCTAAATTCTACTATTTCCTCATCCTTCTCCTTAATGATATCCTCAGCTGATTCGACTTCAACCTTCTCTACCACCTCAACTTCTAAGGGCAGTTGTTCATCATGTTGGTGCAATGGTGATTCAATCTAATGCATGAGTAGTTTCTCCTCTCTTTCTATTTAATTAGCTATAGTGTTAAGTGTAGGTATACTTTTGATGAATTTGGGAGAAAATACCTGCTTCTTTCCCTTCTCATAGGTGTGAGTGAACTCAATAACCCTAGGAGCCTTTGAAATCTGATTTTTCATACTAGAAGAGCCAACCTCCATTGGATGTGCTGATACTGATGGTGATGGTGTGCTATGCATGATAGGAGGAATAGTGGTAGATACTACTTCTAATTTCTCCATGAAGGTTTCCCAGTTCATGTTGATGGCTAAGAGATGATGTAAAATAATGAGTTTGACTAACCATGGTGGAAAAGACTTGGGTGATGATCTTTGTTTCTGCTCTGAAACTTCTCAGTCATTTTAACCAAAATTCTGTAAATAAGTAATATAGAAATTCAAGTGGTTTATTAGACGTAAAGTGCATCAAGAATATGATATGGTACCTGTACAACCTATAAAATCTCCCTTCACATGTGAAATGTTTAACAATTAACCTCATCAAAGGAGCATATATGTTAAGGAGGTTCCTGAAAGGAAAGATGTACTCAAGGTTCTCTCTAGCATGAGGTTTGAGGGGAAATTCGTAATCTTAAAGGTCTATATCCATGCCCTTAAACCACGTTTTTCTGTGACTAGGTATACTTGTTGCTAAAGAAATCACATTTGTCGATAAGTTGAACTCTACACCTATAATGATGACCTTTCCCATATTGAAAATAGTGGCCAATAAGATTTTCAATTGGAGATGACAACCTTCTTTTATGATTTTCTCACGAAATCTCAAGCATCTTGTTTTCCACATCATCATAGGTGCCATAAAACAAATTTTGAGAATTTTGAGCAATTTTGGTATTTTTAGTGAATTTTGCACTAAACAGGAAATTCAACCTTCACAGATGCCTAGCGCCAATTTTTTATGCTTTTTACTAGGGAAACTAAATGATGAATGGATTACATAGTTGGATGCATTTTGACAAGTACATAAAATATCGAGAGCCCTTGCTGCATGAAAATCTCTAGTTTAGAAGAAAAATTTAAAAAACCACAAGTTTCCTAGGCTTCTGCTAGTATTTTTGACAGTCTATTATGCATCTGGAGTAACTTTGGGAGAATATACTTTTCGAGGCTTTCCCTTGGGTAATTTTTTCAAAATTCAAGATGTTCTGGAAGCTAGACACATAGGGCTAGTTGACCTATATTTCAGATTTCCATTTGGAGTCCTAATATTCCCTCAAAATTAGTTGCAAAAAAGTGTTACCCATATATAAAAATGAGTTACATATCTGTCAAAAATTGTTACACATCTGTATAGGATTCCTTAGGACAATTGTCAAGCCCATAAAAAGTTAGAATTCTGAGGTTTTGTTGTCCTTTGAGCTTGAACTGGAGTAATTGAGTTGGTTTTTGCCTCTTATCATGAGGAAATATGTAATTTAATGTGGGGGACACACACTACTAGTCTATAGCTAAATTTGAGGGAATGGTTTCTAACCTCCCTATATTCTAGGAAGTGACTCATATGATGTATTTAAGATGCACTATGGATGGGATTTCGATGCTATGCGGTGTCATTTTTCATATTTTCTATAATTATACCCTATTTAGTCTTTTCTTGGGTTGTATAGTTGTTTTTTGCAGTGGAGATATTATACAATCCTTTTGGAATGAAATGAAAGACAATGTTGCATAATTTGTGTTGAGAATCTTGTTGTATGCCTTGGATAATTTTTTCTTTCTTTGTATGTTTATCTTATCATGTTGAATGATATTTTTTCCTCTTTCATATACATGCTTCTATGTTTTTATCTTGTTAGTTTATAAGCAGAAAACATGCATTTTCATGCTCTATTTTAACAAGATTTACATTGTAATGTTATGTTCTTCTAATTGAGTGAATTAAACTGAGTGCTCAGTCATATTTTCCATCATTTAATCCTATACACAATTAAAAACTAATAATTCTTTCAAGCTACTTACCTAGCCCCATCCATATTCTCTGCAACTTGACCTTGAAATTTGACCTAAATCCTAGACCTAGTTTCCTCATTGTCATTTATATCTAGCACGGAAACACCAAACAAAAAACCCTATATATTGAGCTTATATACCTAGCCTAAGATAATTGGATATTAATTCATCTAATTTACTGACAATTGACATTGAGAGAACCCTCTCCAGTCTTGGTAGGACTAGCTACTTGACTTAAAGGTTGGTCTGTGGTTACCTTACTTCAATCCCACTCTCAGCATTAGGAAGTTTTGGGGGAGTGATTAAAAGTTATTTAATGCCTCAGAGGAGTAGGTATATTCTAGGGAAATTCCTACCAAAAACCCCCACCATTTCATGTAGTCAACCATCATTCTTGTTTCGTAACTGTGAACTTCCCTCTCTGATTGTAGGGGAGTTAGAAAAACCTCTAGGTGAGGAACTTAAATTTTTTGAAGAACCCATAAGAGAAGAAGAACCAAATTTTCCTACCCATGCCATGGATGAAAATATATAGAAGGATATTTTTCCTATCTGCAAAATTAAAGGGGAGGTCAAAATGAAGAATATAAATATTTTTTCCCTTCCACATTTCCATGACCTCCAGAGACTAACATATGCGTATCATTAGAAAATACATAAGACGTACATAATAGGAGTAATGAACTCTCCCAAATGCGTAACAACATTCTCTAGATGAGCCACACATTAGGATGAGAGTGGATGGTAGCACATGGGAAGACAAGTGGGAAAGGAGGCTGGTTTGATAGATTTCAGAGGTAGTTCGAGATGATTTATGGTATTGAGACGGGAGAGGGGTGGGTGCAGAACGATGTTGTATTGAAACATAAGATGGGTCTAGTGGGAATGAAACCACCTTTTCATACCCCACTATTTCAGTAAATTTAGGATGGAGAGGGGTGGGGCTAAAAAGGCTTATAGACCGTTGATCTGATGGAAGAATGATCTAGCGGCTGGGAGGAGCTTGAGATTTAACCACAAGCAATAAAAATTTTGGTCATTTCCAAACCTTTATTACATATGTGGGAAATTTGGATAAAATGAATCATAGCCTAAAATTTGGATTAAAAAAATTAAACTCAATACTTTAGGCTAAAGGCACACATTTTCACAATTTTTTCTGACTTAGGATAAAGACATAGGATGTAAAATTTACCCCATTTTTTCGCTTTTACCCCTTTTGGAATAATTTGATAATGAAACAAGTTTTGAAATAAGAAAAAGTGTCTTAATTTATTCCCTAACTATTCTTACTCTCTTTAAAAGACTGATTTGATGAAAATGAAGCCTTGTTCATTATTTTTGGACTTTTCAATGGTGAAAAAAGGAGATCTAGATACAAAATTATATGGAGATAGAATGAATAACATAAGAATCTAAATGAAAATGAGTGATATGACCTTTGAGATGATTATGGTTGTGGATGGAATGAGGGGAGAAAAATTTCTGACCCAGACCATATGCAGTGACCGAAATTTATTTGAAAACTTGTTTGAAAAGACAAAATTTTTTACCTAGGACTACTAGCAAATAAACTGAGAGAGCATGTTTGATAACTGGATATATTGACACTAAAATTGGCTCCAAATGGGGATGGAGAATCCTTCAAGAGGTGCCAAGAACAATGTATATTAGGTAGCCTTATGCATTGGGTGATGGAGTCAAAAAATCGAAATCAAAACTTTGAAAAGCTTGAAATGACTAACTAAAACAAAAAATGACTTTGACTCAAAAACCAACTTCACTATTTACTGAACTACTTATGGCAACAGATCATTAGGATCTTAGGGCCTTCGCCTCAGGCTCCAAATCCTTATGATAACAACCCACCTACTGAATATGTATATACAATCATGTGATATGATCCCTCCAGTGTAACCAATCCAAAAAATGGCTACTTACTTGAATCATGCTCACACTTTCCTCGAGAAAGTAAAATGAAAAAAACATAGGCAACTAAAACTGTCCACTGAACATGTGCTCATGATCCATAAATAAGAAAAGATTCATATTCCCAAATGACTGCAACAAACTGACCAAAGGATCATGAATAACATGCAACATAAACTTCTATGGATGACTTAAAACATGAAAAAAAACCTCCTTCCAAACTGTTGGTTTATCTATGTGCTAAAACTGATCAAATTCATCAATGAATGTTGAAACATAGACCTTCATTACTGTATGTAATAAACTAGAAATAGGGTCTTCAACAATATCATAAGAGAGGAAAGTTTTTTCTTGAAAATCTACGTTTGAAGTAGCCATATTATCAAAAGAAAAAATGTGCACATCCATAGGATCGAGCACAAATTAGTCTTCTTTAGAAAACTCTACAATTTCTAAACCTAGAGGAAGATCATCATTGGAAAAGGCTCTAAAAAAATCTCTTATTTTTCATTTCTTTCTTGCAACTTATGATGGTCAATTTGAAGCCTAGCGTATTCAAAATATGAAGATACATGTATCTCCCTTTCGGAAAATGGATTCAGGAGTAATCATTCATGTGAATCTAAATTAAGAGTTACTAAAGTAGTAGATTCATTATATATTTGCAAAATACTAATTTTGATGGAATCTTCAATAACTAGTACAACAAGATGCAATTCTATGTAACATACCCCTTTAATCCCATCGTCTTGGGCTGCATTCTCATGTTGCTGAAATTAAGATTTTTCAAAAGGATTTGTAATCTAATTTTCCTCGGTCATTGACCCAGAATATGAATAAACCAATGGGTTGTCAATTTTCTTTTCTTGTTTCAAAGGGTTCTCATACTCATGATCATTAAAATATGGACAAGGCTACAAAACTTTGTTAAATTCATGGGATATAACTTGACTGTTAGGATGTATATTTTTTTCATCTTCAAGCATAGAAGGAGTTGATGTGTGCTATTCATGTTCCATTGTATCAAGGAAGCTAATCTCTATTATTTTCTGTTGAGAAGAAAATTCATGAAAGGACTCGATGATCTCATAATCTAGACACTCTTCGTCACCAAAAGCCTCTTGAAGGTATTGAATGAAAACTTCACATGATTCACAAAAATCTTTGAACAACAAGAATTAATGGAGAGACTTTCCATAAATTTCAAAGAACGTTGTGTGAAAATATTTAAGACAGAATAAGCTACTTGGCTTCAACCATTCATACCATGACCTTGCTTTCCCTTCCAGGGTAGCAATAAACATTTTCATCAAACAATCATCATGAAAACTAATATGAGTCTTATGTATATGCCAATTAAATAAACTTATGTATATGCCAATGATATGCATTTGTCAGTCTACGGAGGTCATGGAAATGTGGAAGGGGAAAAAGACATATATTATTCATTTTTTCCTCTCCATTAATTTATCGGATACGAAAAATAACATTATATTTATTTTCATCCATGGTGTGGGTAAAAAAATTTGGTTCTTCTTCTCTTATGGGCTCCTCAAAAATTTTAGGTTCCTCACCTAGAGGCTTTTCTAACTCCCCTCCAATCAGAGAGGGAAGTTCATAGTCACGAATCAAGAATGATGGTTGACTACTTGAAGGGGTGGGGATTTTTTTATATGATTTTCCCTAGACTGCCCCTACACCTCTGAGGCATGAAATAAATTGTTATCACTCCCCCCAAACTTCCCAATATTGAGAGTGGGTTTGAAGGAAGGTAAACATAGACCAACCATTAGGTCAGGTGGCTAGCCCTACCAAGACCAGAGAGGGATTTATCAATTTCACTTTGCAGTCAATTAGAGGACTAAATATCTAATGATATTAGGATAGGTATATAAGCTCAATAAATATGATTTTTTTTTTTGGTGTTTCTGTGTTGGATAGAAATCACAATAAGGAAAGTAGGTCTAGGATTTAGGTCAAATTTCAAGTTCAAGTTGCAGAGAATATGGATGGGGACAGGTAAGTAGGTTGAAAGCATGCTTAGTTTTTCATTGTGTATAGGATGAAATTATGGAAAATCTGAATACAAACTGAGGTGAATTTATTCATTTAGAAGAACATAAACATATAATATAAATATTGTTAAAGAAAAGCATGGATAGGCATGATTTATGCTTATAAAATGACAAGATAAACACATAGAAGCATGTATATGAAAGAGTAAAACATATCATTCAACATGATAAGATAAAAATACAGAGAAAGAACAAATGCTCCAAGGCATGCCACAAGATTCTCAACACAAATTATGCAACATTATCTTTGATTTCATTTTAAAAGGCTTGTATAATAGCTCCATTGAAAAAAATTACTATCCAACCAAAGAAAATACTAAAGAGGGTCTACTTCTATAAAATATGCACAATTACACCTCATAGGGTCGAAATTCCATCCACTATGCATCATAAATACATGAGATGAGTCACTTCCTAGAATCTAGGGAGATTAGAAACCATTCCCTCAAATTCAGCTATAGAGTAGGAGTGTGTGTCCCCCACATTAAATTACATGTTTCCTTATAACAAGAGGAAAAAACCAACTCAATTGCTCCAATTCTAGCTCAAAGGAAAACAAAACCTCAAAATTCTAACTTATTTTTGGCTTGACAAGTGTCCTGAGGAATCCTATGCAAATGTGTAACACTTTTTTGCTGTTGGTTTTGACAGAATTTTAGGACTCCAAATCCAAATCTAAAAGATAGGTCAACTAGCCATGTATTTCTAGTTTCCATAACAAATTTAATTTTGAAAAATTACCCATAATAAATCCTCCAAAATTTGATTCTCCTAAGGTTACTCTAGATGCTTAATATACTGTCAAAACTACTGACAGAAGCATAGAAAACTGGTGGTTTTTTGGATTGTTCTTCCAAACTAGAGCTTGTCATGGAGCAAGGGTTCCTGATCTGTGACGTACTCATCAAAATGCATCCAAACATGTAATCCATTCATCATTTATATTCCATATTAAAAGGCGTAACAGCTTAGCACTACGCGTCTATGAAGCCTAAATTTCCAGTTTAGTGCAAAAATCACTAAAAATACCAAAATTTCTTAAAAATTCTCCAAAATTTTTTGTGGCACCTATGGATGATGTTCTAAACATCCAATGAAGCTTCAACTAGAAAATCTAAACTATCCTTCTCATTTAGCTTCATTTGAGCCTCTTTTTCACTTGTTTAATCTTGATTTGTGAAATTTTGTTCCTTGTACAATAATGATTGGTCATATTCCTCTGAAGATTTTTATCTCTTTTGTTTCTTTTCAAAAGCTTCTCCAAATTTTCAATCACCCTTCCTAACTATAATTCTTTGTCTCGATTTATCTCCATATCTATTAGCTCATCAAAGGTCAACTGTTCATGTGGATGAGTTCACTGTCTTTTGAGCTCCGACACCCTCTTTGGAATTCTTGGTTTTGTTTCAATCTCCATGTCTTGAATTTGATCAACATATATTACTTGCTTCCCTTTACCTTTATCTATCTCTAGGTCTACATTAGGTTTACTTTGTAGCAACTGCTTCACCTTCAATTTCCAATTTTCTTGATGTAGGAAATAAATTTGAGAATTTGCAATGGAGAAAATCTCCCTCAATTTTTCTATTTCCTCATCCTTATCCCTAATGATCTCCTCAACTTATTCGAATTCAACCTTCTCTTCCATCTCAACTTCTAAGGGCACTTTCTCATCATGTTGGTGCAATGGTGATTCAATCTAATGCATGAGTAGTTTCTCCTCTATTTATCTTTTCTTAGTTATAGTGTGAAGGGTAGGTATACTTTTGATTAATTTGGGAGAAAATACTTGCTTCTTTCCCTTATCATATGTGTGAGTGAACTCAAAAAACCTAGGAGCCTTTGAAATCTAAGTTTTCATGCTCGAAGATCCAACCTCCACTAGTTGTGTTGATATTGATGGTGATGGTGTGTTATGCATGACAGGAGGACTAGTGGTGGATGTTTCTACTACTTTCTCCATGAAGGTTTCCCAAGTCATGTTGATGGCTGAGAGATGATGTAAAACAATGAGTTTGACTAGACCATGGTTGAAAAGACTTGGGTGATGATATGTGTTTCTTCTCTGAACCTTCTCATTCACTCTAACCAAATTTTTTTCACAAGTAATATGGCAATTCAAGTGGTTTAGTAGAGGTAAAGTGCATCAACAATCTGATCTGTTACCTATACAACCTAGATAATCTCCCTTCACATGTGAAATATTTCATAATTAATCTCATCAAAGTAGCATATTTGTTAAGGAGGTGCCTAAAAGGAAAGATGTAATAAGGGTTCTCTCTAGCATGAGGTTTGAGGAAAAATTTGTAATATTAAAGGTCTATATCCATTCCCTTAAACCAATTTTCTCCATGAACAACTATACTTGTTTCTTATGAATCACAAATGTTGACTAGTTTAACTCTACACCTACAATGATGGCCTTTCCCATACTGAAACTAGTGGAAAATTAGCTTGTCAATTCAAGATGACAAAATTCTTCCATGATTTTATTATAGAATCTCAAGAATCATGTTTAATAGATTATCCATAGGTGTCACAAAAAAAAATTTGAGAAATTTTGAATTTTTAGTTATTTTTGCACTAATCTGGAAATTCATTCTTCACAGATGCGTAGCGCCAAGTTGTCTTGATTTTTACTTGGGCATCTAAATGAAGAATGTCTTACATGGCTGGATGCATTTTGATGAGTATATCATAGGTTAGGAACCATTGATGCACTAAATGCTCCATTTTGGAAGAAAAATCCAAAAAACCACTAGTTTTCTATGCTTTCGCCAGTATTTTTGACAGTCTATTATGCATCTAGAGTAACCTTGGGAGAATAAAATTTTGGAGGATTTCCCATGGGTAATTTTTCAAAAGTCAAGATGTTATGGAAAATAGACACATAGGGCTAGTTGACCTATCTTTAATATTTGGATTTGGAGTCCTAAAATTCCCTCAAAATCAGATACAAAAAAGTGTTATGCGTCTGTAAAAATGAGTTATGCATCTGTCAAAAAGTGTTACACATCTGCATGGGATTCCTCAGGACACTTTTCAAGCCCAGGAAAAGTCAGAATTTCAAGGTTTTTATATCCTTTGAGATGGAATTGGAGTAATTTAGTTGGTTTTTGCCTCTTATCATGAGGAAACATGTAATTTAATGTGGGGATCACAAAATCCTAGTTTATAGCTGAATTTGAGGGAATGGCTTCTAACCTCCCTAGATTTTTGGAAGTAACTCATATCATGTATTTATGATGCATTATGGATGGTATTTCAATCCTATGAGGTGTCATTGTGCATATTTTCTATACGTAGACCCTCTTTAGTCTTTTCTTTTGTTGGATAGTTGTTTTTTTTTACTGGAGCTATTGTACAAGCCTTTTGGAATGAAATCAAAGACAGTGTTGTAGAATTTGCATTGAGAATATTGTGGTATGCCTTGGAGAATTTTTTCTTTCTCTTTATGTTTATCTTATCACGTTGAATGATATGTTTTCCTCTTTCATATACATGCTTCTATGTGTTTATCTTGTCATTTTATAAGCAGAAAACATGCCTTTTCATGCTCTGTTTTAATAAGATTTACATTATATGTTTATGTTATTCCAAATTAATGAATTCACCTTAATGCTCATTCAGATTTTCCATCATTTAATCCTATACAAAATTAAAAACTAAGCATGATTTCAAGCTACCTACCTAGCCCCATCCATATTCTTTGCAACTGAACCTTGAAATTTGACCTAAATCCTAGACCTATTTTCCATACTGTCATTTATATCTAGCACAGAAACACAAAAAAAAACCCTATTTATTGAGCTTATATACCTAGCCTAAGATCATTAGATAATAATTCATCTAATTTACTATAAACGGACATTGAGATATCCCTCTCTAGTCATGGTTGGGCTAGCTACCTAACCTGAAGTTTGGTCTATTGTTACCTTCCTTCAACCCTACTCTCAACCTTGGGAAGTTTTGGGGGAGTGATAACAAGTTATTTCATGCCTCAGAGGAGTAGCGATAGTCTATGGAAATTCCTACCAAAAACCCCCACCTCTTCAAGTAGTCAACCATCATTCTTATTTTCTGACTGTGAACTTCCATCTATGACTATAGGGGAGTTATAAAAATCTCTAGGTGAGGAACCTAAAATTATTTAGGAACCCATAAGAGAAGAAGAACCAGCTTTTCCTATCCATGCCATTGCTGAAAATAGATAGAATGAGATTTTTCCAATATGATAAATCAATAGGGAGGCCAAATTGAAGAATATAAGTATTTTCTTCTCTTCCACATTCCATGACCTAACCTCCAAAGATCCTGATACCTTCATGTTTGAATTTTCCATTGTTTGTAGGACCTTTGACTATACCTTTGATGATTTTTTTTTAATTTTTTTACATCTACCCTCAAATATGTAGCCTTGCGTTGGTTTATGGGTTTACTTGGAGGAAAAATCACTACATGGGCCCAAATGAAGCAATATTTTAATAAAAATTATAGGGATTACTCTAGGTCCAAATAAACAAAGGAGGAGATCTTTAGGATCATCCTAGGACTAGATGAATCTTTAGAGGACTCAGAGGAAAGATTCCAACTCAATTATAGGAGTTCTAACGTACCCTTGACCCTGAGTCACTCAAGCCAGTTCTTCTTTGAGGGATCAAGGAGGATGCAATAAAGACCCTAAACATGTTTTTTGGAGGGTACATCTACCAGTTACTTATGATGACATCAAGACAGTATTCAAGAATCACTTTAGGGCTTCTAGGAAAAAGTGTAGGTCTAGTCAAAGATTGGTTAGTTCACATCCCTCTATATTAGTCATCAAACATGAGATAAGAATCATGCTGAAGGATTTCAAGAGTAAAATTTTACATATGTTTTCCCAACATATTGATACTATTCATACCAAAATAAATCAAGAGGAAACAGAAATAGCACTGGCTATATTTTTCCCTAGATGCACTCTGAGACATCCTTGAAATGAGCGCCCATTGAATTTCATAGAATTATTCTCTATCTTTAAGGAAAACCATGCAATAGATAAATTCCCCTCTCTTCCAGGCCTGAAATTTGTATACCAAGGGGTATAATTTGGTTTAGAGAAACTCTTCTTCATTAGCCAAAGGAGGCCTTTGAGGCCCTCGACCATATCAACAAGGCATGCAAGGTGTAAATTATCGTCCTTACAATACAAATTAGAATGCACCTTTCTGGCCTTGGTACCATTCCACTCACCCATCATGGCACATGCCTTCTCATTTTCCTTATACTCCTCAATATCCTCCTCAACCTATCAACCCTTCTTTCCAGCCATATCCACCTCATTCTCCTCAATGGGGAAACTCTTCACAAGGGTGGAGGCTTCAGATCACCCAACCTCCTGCTTTAATGCCTCAACCTCAACTACAACTCCCTCACCATAACCCACCTAAGAAACCTTAATATCCTGCCCAACCCAATCCAAACTTGAATAATAAGTAGAGATAATAGGTTTATAGTGGGGAGACATACTATCATTATTATGTTATGGAAATCCAAGATATCAAACTTTAGTGTGGGAAGGTACCTATTGATGCTTAACCACCTTCTCCACCTGAGGATCTTGAAGTAGAGATGGTATAAAGTTCCCCTCAAGCCAATTCACCTTCTTAGCTTGAGAGGTTGGTCTACCCTAAACAACATATCTTGGAAGAGGATGAACTTCTAGGAGAATTGAAGATTTTGTGTGTTAAAATACCCCTTCTCCATGCCATGAAAGATGACCCCATTTACAATAGTATTATCAAGGAAGAGTGTTTTAAAATTATTTGGAGAAGAATAAGAGATATCCCATATAAATTTTGTTTGGTAGTTTCCTGATCTGATGCTTGGGAGGGTAATCTAACCAAAGTACGTGGATACTGGTAGACCAGTAGTGGATGTGCACATAAATATCATTATAGTCCCTAATACCTTGATTGACCTTGGGGCTGTAATCAATGTGATGGTGAAGGAAACCATGCTCAATCTCAACCTCCAAGGGGGCTTGAGGAAGTCTAGTACAGTGTTGTGGCTCGCAAATAGATCCAAAGTAGCTCCTAGGGGATTTATTGAGTATTTAATAGTATCCATCGACTCCTAGGAGCACCCCACTGATTTCCTTGTTGTCCATCCCAAAACAAATTTTAATGACTACCCTCTAATTATACGAAGACCTTGGCTGACTACTATTGATGCCTACATTAGTTTTAGGTTTGGGAATATGACCATCAAGAATGGGAATTTATCAAAACAACTTGTGGTGTATCCTCCTGCTCAAAATTCTACTGAACATGAATTTCCATTGTGGTTAGAGGATGAGGAAGAGGAATAATTTTATTAGGCATACCTCTACCTATTCTGTACACTAGGAATTGTGGGGGACGCATCTTGATGGAGATGACCTTATTGACCATATATTACACAATCAACCTCCCACTACCATACTAGTTGATGAACTGATGAAGTAATCCAAGAGTAGCCCTTGGACTAATTTTTTCTTTGTTGACCCTAACCTGGAACAGAACAAGGTTGTAGAGATTATGCCATCCATAACTCTAAATATCAACCCCTCTATCACTTCTAACCATGTAGAATAATTATGTAGCATGTTGAGGAAACACGTGGATGATTTTTCTTCAAACTATAAGGAGATGAAAGGTGTTCATCCCTCAGTTTGTACTCATCATATATAAATCGAAGAGGGATGAAATACTCTACACCAACCTTAGAGTGTTGGGAAAAATACTGAGAGGGGGGGTGAATCAGTATTTACTGCATATTCAAAACTTTTACTTTTTCTTGCTTCTAAAACCCATACGCTACTTTCCTTTAGTAAACTCGCATATACACGCAGATATCCTTCATACAACTCGCGTATTAGAAGAGATCTAAATATGCAGATATTTACTAACTTAGTTCTTTACACTATTCATTCATCTGATGTTATGTTAACAGTAAACATGTGTAGTAACAACAGAATAAAGCATCACACAAAGCATCACACATGAACACCAGGATTTTTAGGTGGAAACCCAAGTCAGGAGAAAACCATCGCTGCAGTTGCTCAGCCTTCAATATTTTATTATAGAGAAAACATCTTACAACATATGTGCTGGTGCAGACTCCTACCAGCACGCGAGCACCCACTGGGATAGGCGGCCGACCTCTTGGAAGGAGCAATAACACGACTCATTTACCCGGCCTCTCACGGAAGGGAGCTACGACCCCACGGTCTCATTTACCGGCCTCACACTGGAAGGAGCTACAACTTCGGCGAAGGCTACAACCCTCGACACCTTTATGGACCAGTTTCATCAATTTCACCTTTGGATCCAAAGCTTCCTTTAGGACACCATGAGACCACGTTTCATCCTTATTTTTTTAAGTGGACCCTTTCCATACTTTTAAGCATAGTCAACCATGAAACAGATACATATAACTCACTGACAGATATCAGTAAACCACCAGAATAGGTCAGACATTTCTTACCACAGACTTCGGCAAACCCTAGTTTGCATACGCGCTTTCCTTTCTTTGATGTCGCGTATATACGTGCTCTCGTTCAAATAAACCAGTGTATACTTCTGTATAAATTACAAAGCCAATTTCATTGCGCATACGCGCTTTTTCTTCAGCGAAGCCGCGCATATACGCGCTTCCTCTTCAGCAAACTAGCGTATACATATTCAACCATTATAGAGCAGCATACTTCTTCAGATCAGATATTCAGTTCAGATTTACCCTTATACTTCAAACAGATGTTCGCCTCATCTCAGATCTAAGCCTTCCATAAACAGATCTAGCAGATACAAGTACATTCCAGATCTAGATATCTCGCTTCATCATTTCTTCATTAGAGCACCATAGATTCAGATCTATCATCAAACCTTTACCCTTTCCATACAGATATACTTCACAGAGAAGTATTCATTCAAGCTCAGACATCTTGCTCCCACACGCATGATATGTAATAATTCTTCTCCTTATATAGGTTTATCCTTTCCAATACCACGGGCCCCTTTTTCAATACCACCATGAGCCTTCAATGCCACGGGCCCCATTTTCAATACCATGAGCCAAAACAATACCATGAGCCTTCAATGCCACGGGCCCCATTTTCAATACCATGAGCCAAAACAATACCATGAGCCCAAAACTACATTACTTCCAATGGTATTCCTAGACGGGGTCACATAGATGAATCATTACCCAATACAATGGGTCAATACCATGGTGGTTACCCCTGGTTTTGCACTTTATGAGCGCTTTTGCCCATACGCGACTTGGAACGTTATTTCCCGCGTGCATACGCGACTTCTTCTAGACAAATCCGCGTATGCCTTGAGACATACTCTTTTCATCATAGATCTAACACATACTTAATTCCTTTCTTCATTACCTTCTGTACTCACTGTAGATACATCATATTTTCATCTTTAAACAGGTTCATCAAGACATATTCTATCAAACACAAATTCATCAAGTAGGTTGCCATCATCTTCATCAGGTGGGTTGCCATTCAAGATCAACTCTCTACATCATATTGTTCAACAAACATCATGTCACATCAGATTTACATCATTTACCAAGTCCATCAAGTCAAGAATAACTTCATCAGGTGTATTGCCATCAAGGAAAACACATGCCAACAATCTCATGTCTTCATCTTCATTCAGTGGGTTGTCATCAAGGACAACACTCTGCATCATATTGCCAACAATCTCCCCCTTTGGACTTGATGGCAACCACGATGGTGTTTGATCACCACAACAGATAGGTACATTAAAAATACAATGACACCATGTCACTTTCCCATTTTTGACACCATTCTTTCTCTTCATTCAAACACCATGTCACTCTCCCCCTTTGACATCAAGGGCAAAGGGCGGATCAAAACCAACACACTCTCCCCCTTTTCTCCTCATGTAGAAGAAGCGTTCTGCAGATCTGATGTATACTGAAGTGACCAAGCTCCCCCTGAGTTCATGTTGAATCTTTAAACATATTTTTTCCAATGAAGTACATGACTCTATGACTTTCCTATCACCAATGAATCATACTTACATCAAAGATCCATCCAAGTGGATTTACATATGAGACTCAACTACCCAATCAAGTGGGTTTACACATCTTAACTCAACTACCCAACCAAGTGGGTTTACAAAATTTGACAAGTCCTTACATGACTGAAGATTACAATTTTACATCAAGACCTTTTCATCAAAATACAAATATGACCATTTATGACCAAGACCAGAAAAACCTCAAGAGAAAGAGAACATATTTCGGAACCATCATAATGCCAACACTGCATTATACTCAGCAAAGCTAATGCTCCCCCTGAAACTGTGCATCCAAGCATCCTTTTCATATGACTAAGGCTCCCCCTTAGTTTGTGCATCTTGAACACTTTCACCAACAAATCATCAAGGCATCTTTATCAAAACATTAGAAAGAGAATTATGAGAACTGGAACACCACCAGAGATACCAAACAGTATCAGAGATACCAAACAGCACTGCAGCTGTGCTGAAGAGAGCTGACCCCAAACAAAAATTTGTCAGCAATCAGACATATGCAGTTTTATGTGCATGAACTCGCGTATATACGCGACTATGTTTCAGGAAACCCGTGTATCCAATACCATCTTCTAAATTTTAACCAGATCTGATCCTATGTGAGAAAAAGGCAGTGTTCAGATTCTTTCTGAGATATTTGAATGCTTCCCTGGAGTGCAGATAGATAGAGGCAGTGTAGTTTGTGTCTTCAAGCGTCATCCACCGATTGTAGCATAAGCCCATTAGTAACCAAGCTTTCAGATTCTTTGCAGCATCAATACAATCTTTCCAAGAGAGATTATCATACCAGAACAACATTTTCAACTATGTGTCAATCATCCATGTGGTCCAATATCACCATGATCTTCAAGATTTAACATGAAGTAACATATGTAGGCAAAAGATCTCAACCATAGTAACAAACTCTGCATGATCTATTCTTATTTCTGAATCAAACGACATCCAATTCATCCATGTGAGAGCACAAAAGATACTTATCAGAAACCAGGGCTTAAAATCTCATCATAATAAACCATGTACCAAGTCATCATCATTTGAACATGAGTATCACAAAAACCAAAGAATAAGCAGTCATATTGCCAACAATGCAATCATTAGTATTCAACCTGCTGCTCCCCCTGGACCAGTGCTTCTTCTTAACTTGTGCAACCTGAAAACGTTCATCAACAAGTCATCAGCAACAATATCTGCATGGGCTGCCCTTATCTCTGAATTATAGGACTTTCATCTCAACAATGAATACTCTTCATCAACAAGCAAACAAGACTCATCCACAATCTTCAACACAAGAAACCATGTATCATATCATCATTATTTAGAGTTGAGAAACTAAGCTGATACAGAGTCAATAATACAGTTATTAATAGTCAGACTGATGCTCCCCCTGAACCTCTACTTCAGATCTTCAGCTATCATATAAATTCTCTTATCATCAATGCATACGCGACTGTGTTTGCTGGAACTCGCGTGTATATGCGACTTTTGTTAATAGAACCCGCGTATGGAAAGTGAAGCATAGAAATTTTTCACATTCCTTCATCTCCCCCTGAACTTGTACTTCCTGTACCTGTCTTCTTCATATCAGATGCTTTGTCAGAAATACATATAACCAGAATAATCAAATCAATCATGAGAGACATCATACATTGCTCCCCCTATGACGATACATTACTAAATATCATAATGTATCCCACATCATTCATGCAGTCAATCAGAGAAGTAAGCTTCAGAAGCGGATGACTGCAGTAGGGTCAAAATTCCCTACGTTTCTGATCGGTCCTCCATCTTTTTCCAGATTTGTTTGAACTTTCTATTTGTGTGTTGGAAGTTATCCAATTTCTCATATCTATTCAACCTGCATTCCTTTTCTACATGTCCATACTTGTTACAAGAATAACATCTCATGTGTCCAGAGAAATAAGCATAAGAATCATAATGAGTATTTCTAATCTTCCTCCTTTTACAATCAGTTGTTTTATGTCCATACTTGTTACATGAAAAACAATATCCCTTGAAGAAACCAGAGTACCTTTCTATGTAGGAACTGTTTGATTGAGGCTGAAATGATCTGCTCCTGCAATTTGTTGCAACATGCCCATAATTATGACATTTAAAGCATTCAACTTTATTGACTGATTTCCTTTGAGATTTCATCATTGTTGGTTGACCTTTTGTTTCTTTCAACACTTCGGGTTTTGCATTGACATCCTCTGAATTTTTAGCACTTCCTTGTGAGCTAGATTCTCCTTTAACAGTTTCATGGAAACCAAGACCAAGTTTGATAGCAGGAGACCTTTGATTACTCAGAATATTGTCCAAAATCTTAGTACTATCTTGAAACCTAAAAAGTTTAACCTTTTCTTCTAATTTACCTTTGAGAATGTTTACCTCAACCTCCAAGGCTTGACATTGCTTTGTCATGCTTTCTTCTTTCCTTCTTCCATCTTCTACTTGATCCTTCAGATTTAGAATCTCTTCTTTCAACTAATTTTCGTTTTCTTCACATGTTTGTTGTAGCTCTTCATTCTTCTTATTTGATTTTTCCAGAACTTCTTTGAGAGAGATGATTTCTGCTTCAAGGCCTTCCTTTTCAAATGACAGAGGTTCTTCATTCTTCTTATTTGATGCTTCAAGATCTATTTGTAGAAAGATGATTGCAGCTTCAAGTCCTTCATTCTTCTTGCTTGATTTTTCGAGATCTGCATTTAGATCGTTGATTTCCGCTTCTAGTTATTTAATTCGATTGGATGCATAAGTATGAAACCTTTGATACTTGTCCACCTGTCCATTCAGCATTTCTATTTGATCTTTCATTTGAGAGATCATCTCTTTGTAGATAGAATCTTTCTTATCAATTTCCTTTTGTTGTTCTTCAACTTTGATCTTGATAGCTTGTTCTAGATCCACAACTTTACTTTCTCTTTCTACACCATTTCTTGCACAAAGAAGATTACAAGGGCCCAAATCACTATCAGATTCATCTTCTTCACTTTTCTGAGATATATCCTTGCTTCGAGTAGCCTTCTTCTTTTTCCTCTTTGACATGAGCACTTGTATAGCTTTGTCAGAATTTGTTTCATCTTCTTCAATTTTTGCTATACATGATTTCTGAGGTATCTCCTTTCCTCGAGTAACCTTCTTCTTTTTCTTATTTTCCATGAGCACTTGTAGAGCTTGGTCAGAATCTTCTTCATCTTCACTGGACACTTCATCATCATCTTCATTTGCATAATAACTCTTCCTCTTTTCAAATTGTTTTCCTTTACCCTGTTTTTCTTTATAAGGACATTTAGCAGCATAGTGACCAAATTTTCCACACTCAAAACATTTGAAGGGAAGCTTACCTTTGAATCTTCCAGTTCCTAGTTGGAGTTTTCTCACGAAATTCGCTTCTTCTTCATCGGATATATAGCTGGATTCTTTGACAACTTCCTTTTCTTTTCCTCTTACAGATACCTTAAAAGCAGCTTCTTTGATTTGAGAAGGACCTCCTTGTCTCATTTCAAAAGCAGTCAGAATACCATGTAATTGAACAATAGTAAGAGTTTGCAGATCTTGCCTTTCTTCAATAGCTGAAACTTTAGAGTCAAATTTTGAAGTCAAGGATCGTAAGACTTTTTCAATCAGAGTATTATCGTTTATGCTTTCTCCCAAATTTCTCATCCGATTTACAATATCATCTAGATGAAGAAAGAAACTGAAACATTTTCATCACTATGCATCTTCAAATTTTCATATTCGATTCTAAGAGTTTGGAGTTTTGCATTTTTTACCTTTGTATCTCCTTCATAGCTTAGAATGATTTTGTCCCATATCTCTTTTGCTGAATGTAGCTGCATCACTTTAGAAAATTCTGATTCAGACATGCTTCCTAATAGGACATTCACTGCTTTGGCATTGATTTCATACTTCTTCCTTTCAGCGGCATCAGTAGGAATACTTGTCGGATATTGATAGCCTTCTTCCACGATTGCCCATACATCTGCACCAAGACTTTGCAGATATGCTTTTGTTCGTACCTTCCAGAATATCAGATTGCTTCCATTGAATAGAGGTGGCTTTATAGACATTACTCCTTCTTGACTTCCCATTGCGATGGATCTCCTTCAAGCGATCAAGCTTTTGCAGAAGGACTGCTCTGATACCAATTGTTGGGAAAAATACTGAGAGGGGGGGGTGAATCAGTATTTACTGCATATTCAAAACTTTTTACTTTTTCACTCTCTAAAACCCATACGCTACTTTCCTTTAGTAAACTCGCGAATACACGCGGATATCCTTCATACAACTCGCGTATTAGCAGAGATCTAAATATGCAGATATTTATTAACTTAGTTCTTTGCACTATTCATTCATCTGATGTTATGTTAACAGTAAACATGTGTAGTAACAACAGAATAAACCATCACACAAAGCATCACATATGAACACCAGGATTTTTAGGTGGAAACCCAAGTCGGGAGAAAACCACCGCTGCAGTTGCTCAGCCTTCAATATTTTATTATAGAGAAAAACATCTTACAACATATGTGCTGGCGCAGACTTGACCAGCACGCAGGCACCCACCTGCGCTCGTTTACCAGCCTCTCCTGGAAGGGAGCTCCAACCCCCTGACTCGTTTACCAGCCTCTCCTGGAAGGGAGCTACGACCCCCCGATCTCGTTTACCGACCTCACCTGGAGAGCTACAACACGGCGAAGGCTACAGCCTCGGCACCTTTATGGACCATGTTTCATAAAAATTTTCACAGATCCAAAAGCTTCCTTTAGGACACCACTTGCGAGCCACCGTTTCATCATGTTTTCGAGGCCGGACCCTTTCCATACTTTTAAGCACGATGACTTCGCAAGCAGGATGCATATAACTCTTGAACGGATATCGATAAACCATCGGACATTTTGTACCACGAGACTTCGACGAAACCCTATTTTCATATGCGCTTTCCTTTCTGCGATTATCGTATATACACGCTTTCCTTCAATAAACCGGCGTATATACCTTATAAATTACAAAGCCAATTTCATTGCGCATACGCGCTTTTTCTTCAGCGAAGCCGCGTATATACGCGCTTCCTCTTCGGCAAACTAGCGTATAGATCTTCAACCATTATAGAGCAGCATACTTCTTCAGATCAGATATTCAGTTCAGATTTACCCTTATACTTCAGACAGATGTTCGCCTCATCTCAGATCTAAGCCTTCCATAAACAGATCTAGCAGATACAAATACATTCCAGATCTAGATATCCCGCTTCATCATTTCTTCATTAGAGCACCATAGATTCAGATCTATCATCAAACCTTTACCCTTTCCATACAGATATACTTCACAGAGAAGTATTGATTCAAGCTCAGACATCTTGCTCCCACACGCATAATATGCACAATGCATTTATTCTCCTTATATAGGTTTATCCTTTTTCAATACCATGAGCCAAAAAAATACCATGAGCCTTCAATACCACGGGCCCCTTTTTCAATACCATGAGCCAAAATAATACCATGAGCCTTCAATACCATGGGCCCCTTTTTCAATACCATGAGCCCAAAACTACATTACTTCCGATGTTATTCCTGTACGGGGTCATTTAGACGAATTATTACCCAATACAATGGGTCAATACCATGGTGGTTACCCCTGGTTTCCCACTTTATGAGCACTTTTTCCCTTACGCGACTTGGAACGTTGTTTCCCACGTGCATACGCGACTTCCCTTAGACAGATCCGCGTATGCCTTGAGACATACTCTTTTCATCATAGATCTAGCACATGCTGAATTCCTTTCTTCATTGCCTTCTGTACACACTGTAGATACATCATATTTAGTTCATCAAGACATTTTCTATCAAGCACAAATTCATCAAGTAGGTTGCCATACAAGATCAACTCTCTACATCATATTTTTCAACAAAAATCATGTCACATCAGATTTACATCATTTACCGAGTCCATCAAGTCAAGAATAACTTCATCAGGTGTATTTCCATCAAGGACAACACATGCCAACAATCTTATGTCTTCATCTTCATTCAGTGGGTTGCCATCAAGGACAACACTCTGCATCATATTGCCAACACAGAGAAGTATGAATACAACTCTTAAGGAAATTCAAAAAGAGGATTTAAAAAGTGAGTGGGTGGCCCTCATTATTATAGTACCAAAGATAAATGGGAAGTGGAGGATATATGCAGATTATCAACAACTTAACAAGGCTAAAAATAAGAATCACTTCTCTTTTCCTTTCATTGACCAATTCTTGGATAGCCTTGCGGGAAAAAGATTATTTTCCTTCATAGATTGGCTTAGTGGGTACAACCAGATTCAAATCAACCCTAGGGACCAAGAGAGGACCACATTCACATGTCCTTGGAGTCACTTTTCCTTAGGGTCCTTCCATTTTTTTTGTGCAATGCCCCAACTAGCTTTTAGAGGGAATTTTTGAGTACCTTTCTTGACCTTGTTCATACACTTTTGTGATATACTTTGATTACTTAACCCATTATGGTTTTTATTTCTAGGAAGCTCTTTCTAACCTATGTAAAGTCCTAAAGAAATTCCTTGTGATGAATCTTTCATTAATTCCCAAGAAATGTGTTTTTTTTCTGAATGAAGTGACTGTCCTAGGGAATTCCATATCCAAGGAAGGGGTAGAGGTTGACCCCAAAAAATTGACATCATTAAACGGGTCCCTATCCCTAAAAAACAAAGAAATGTTAGAAGCTTCCTTAGATTGGATGTGTCCTATGGAAGGTTCATTAATGTCTTCAGCAAAGTGGCTTCACCCTTTCTTAGACTATTGGCTAAATATTCAAACTTTTGTTGGAAAGATAAATTCCAAGTGGCATTTTAAGTGCTAAAGGAGAGGTTGAGCAGTGCACGCATCCTTAGAAATCCTAAATAGGAATTTGCTTTCCATATACACAAATATGCATAAGATAAATTTATAGGGGCATCCTTAGGACAAGTGGAAGACATATTTCTGTATGTTATCTATTTCATAAGTAAGAACCTTTCTGATGTTGTGTTAAATTATACAGTCACTGAAAAGGAACTCCTAGTTGCAGTACACTCTTTGAAAAAATTTGTGCACTACAACACTGGGTATCAATTTTTTTTCCACATTGATCATGTTGCCATCAATTATTTAGTGAATAAACTTGATTTCAATGCTAGGATAATTATATGGTTGTCATTATTGCAACAGTTTGATTTAACCATTGTTGACAAACCAAGGAAAGAGAATGTGGTTGCATATTTCTTATCAAGACTAACCTTTCCTACAGAGAATGAGGAGATGGTACATGATCAACCCCTATATGAACACTTCTTTGCCATATTGGTGATATCTACTATTGGGTGCAGGAATTACACTTAAGAAAGCTCCTCAACACTTAATTTGTCAACCCGAGGGATTCGTAAACTTAGAAACGAAGCACAGGTAATGCCAGAGATGGTATGAATCTTTCTAATGTAAACCCCTACTTTATTTAAAGGAAATATTGTAGAATCAAATCGAAAGAGAAGAAGGCAACTTGAACCATCAAAAATAATCTAAGACTGGAAGGAGAAAGTATGCATTTGCAAGAGAGAATTAAAGATAAAAGGCATTCACTCCCACTAATGGTTGTTTAATCTACTGAGTGTGTATTTTCTCTTATTAGAGACACTTTAGCAGTCTAGTTAGATGGGCCCTTAAACCTACTTCCTTAGAGATTTCCTTCTTGCATTAATCTGTCCTGCACTAGTGCAGGATCAGAGATTTATGTAGAAGGTATAAATAGTGTCTTTATTGAAGGATTTTTACTTCATGCAAGGGCTCGGAATTTCCAAGGTTCAGAGCACTCAGATCTTGTGGAAAGAATCTGATTCTTGTACCGGAACAGAGCTTCCTACACTTAACTTTTAATCCTTAAAACAAGTGTTCAATTATTGCAAGTGCTAGTTTACTATCAAATCAAATTGCACACATAAAAGTGAATGTTTTTGTGTTTAACAAAATGCAGAGGTAAAGAAACAATCATTTATCCTATCATAATCATTTAAAGAAAGAAAGAAAATCACAGAAATAATATTACGAAAACTTGTTGCATCACACCAATGTGCACTGGTGTAGGGTCATTTCTCCTGCTTGTACCAGGCGGTGGAAAAACAAATAAACAGAATTGCAGGAAAAGGAAATATCACACCAACGTGCACTGGTGCAGGTTTGTTTCTCCTTCTTATACCAAGCGAATGAAAACCAATCTGAAATCAAGTGCAGGAAAGTAAATTGAAAGAAAATGTAACTACTTCACACAACGGATCCATTTTCGATAAGATAGGAATACATGTGTTGAAAGTTAAATCACACTTTAATAATTTAAACACACATTACAGGAAACAAAAAATAGGGTAAGCGTGCTGGGTTGGCTGGGCCCTAGCCAACCAGGGCATTTCCCTTTTTAAATTAAAATGCTGCTCAGTAGCCCAGTTAGTTCATCAACTTAAAAACAGAAACATAATTTCTGAAACATGAGGTGGAAAAACCTTTTATTAATTCATAGAGGCGAATACATGCATTGATACAATTTTCAGCCTAGATTCGAGCGATAAAAAAAGACTAGTTACCTCTTATCAACTTCAGTCTAAAAGCTCTGCTTCAAAATTATCCTCCCTAGGTCCTATTTACACTTTACATTATATATATTTGTTAGCCAAAAGCCAAAACAAATCATTCAATTGATTCATAACAAAATGCATAATTTAGTTTCGGCCTTCAAGATAAGACGGTTTTGCAAAACTGGCCGTAGCTAACCAGCTTTCACCCTTCACGAATTAGTCTTGGATGCCTTTGAATCATTCACTATCGTGGATGAAGTGGCTCAAGACAAGGCAGTGATCAAGGAGGTTCAAATCTGCCACGAAGATCTGTTGTGTTGGCAATGGTGCAAGATCTGATCCTGCACTAAGATCAGTAGTCATGGTAAGCACTCTAACAATCAAATAACCTTTGGAGATATCTATAAGTTAAAAAAGTGATTTTAAAAGTAATAAATCATGTAATATATATTTAATTAATGCTAAATTGAATTAAAACATGAAGAAAAAAGGTTTATATGAAATGTGTCATAGTGCTTGGACTGGTGCAAGATGAGGGTGCATAAAAGGGTGAAACAGAGGTAAATGGTTATGATTTAGGAAGGGGAAAATGTTAAAAAAGAGAGAAAATTAGGGGGATAACATCCTCCCATCCCTAAGCTATTGTGTTTCCTCACATAACTCTTTACCTTTGCAAAAAACCTTCAAAATTTTGAGCGTTCCAGCTCACTCCTGCTCCGGCATACTATCTTCAGTTTGCAATGTTTCAGACTTCTTCTTTTTGTTGTTCTTCAATTTCTTCGTCGCATTTTTAAGTCGTCTAAAACATTTTGAGGCACGATACTTCCATACCCTAACTTCTCTTTTCTTCTTCTACATCTCCACCGTGAATTCTTCTTTATTCTGTTCTTTTTCCTCCTTTGTTTTAGCTACGAGCTGCTCTAAGTTTTTCACTTGAAGCTCTAGCATGACTATCCGAGTAGTAGGAGTTGCCGAGTCTTCTTCCTTTTCTAGCTCAACAAGGGTTGTGTTTTCTTCAGGGACCTTAGTATCCCTCAAGGTTTCAGTAAACACTTCTACCTCTTCCAGTTCTTCTTATTCTTCTTGATCTTCTGGCTCTTCTTCTTCCAGTATTTATTTTGGTTCTTCTTCTTCTTCTTGCTCTTCTGGTTCTTCTTCTTCCAGTATTTATTTTGGTTCTTCTTCTTCTTCTTGCTCTTCTGGTTCTTATTGTTCTTCTACTTCTTCCAGATCTTCTTCTTCTTCTACTTCTTTGAGTTCTTCTTCGTCTTCTTGCTCTTTTGGTTCCTCTTCTTCTTTTGTTATACCTTCTTGCACTGGTGCAAGTGGGGATTCAACATTCTGTGGGGACTGTGGTTCTGTACCAGGTTCTTCATTATTTCTCCGGCCCTTAATAAAGTCAGCCAACAGAGTTTCATCTTCAATTTCCATAGATTTTGCTGCATCTATAAGGACTGACAGCAAATCGTCTTCTTTGGGGGTTTGTTCATGCACTGGTGGTGTCAGAGGAGTTTCTTCAACATGTGTACCCGCTGTATTTTATTTATTTGGAGATGGGCCCTTTCCTTCCACTGATTTCCCGGGTCATTTCCTTTTTTCACTAGTGCAAGAAGGACTTCTCTTTACACTTGGACGCTTGCTTGTGCTGGGGGGGGTCTTTGTTTTCTTTTCAGCAACTGTCTTCTTTCTTGCAGAGGGATTTTTATCTAGCTTCTTCAACAAATCCTTCTAGGTCATGCCCTTAATTTCCAATTGTTTCAGGACCAATATTTTTATCAGGCTATGATGATACAATTTCTTATTGACCTAATCTGCCCATGCACCCCGCACACTCTTGGCCATCTTTTCTAGACTCTTAAGCAAAAAAATAAGTGAAATCCATCCTCCACCGGACGTGCCGGTTGGGTTCAAAGTGTTGCAGTATCTTGAAATGATACACAAAGGTGACGGAATACCTTCCCTCACAAGTCAAAAATTTCTGGAGAATGAAAAGGAGGTCCCGCCACTGTCCCAGCAAGGGGTTGCGCAGAACTCCTTTCTTCCAGTCTACCTTCATGTCCTTATCAATGAATAAATGCTGCTAGCGCTTCCTCTTGAGCTTCTGATTTTTAAAGTATTGCACACCGGTGTTTTGCAAGCCTGTTGCTGCTGCGATTGATTTTTCCGTGACTTTAAATTTCATGGGCCCAATATTTACATGGTCGTTTTTAAAACTCTTTGCAAACTGTATGGCCACTTCACTGTTGTGCCCGTCAAAATTTTGCAAAAATGGAAGAAAGCCTGAGTCTCGCAATAGTGCAAGACTATTGCGAAACTCAGTGGTCTGATCTACCTCACTGAGGGATGAAGGTTCACATTTAACAGGCGGCATCTCTGCTTTAACAGTTATGAATAGTCAAAAAATTGCATGCAATATCAGAAAATTTGGCTCTTTATAGATATGGATCCAACCGTCCACCATCCCTTTTGTCTTATCACCGATCCATCCCACCAAAATAGTTGTAGATGCACGGCATATTTAGATTCATGCGGGATTGGTACTTGCGATAGCGTTTTTAACAGCTAAGTGAGGTAATCATCATAAGTGAAGGACGTTTAGGATCATGGAGGAAAGGGTAATTATATCCAAGCAAAGGTTAAACATTTCCGCACTCCATAATTCAAAAAACTTTATCATTTATTAAAAAAATGATCATGATTCTTAACTAAAAACACTTTGTACTTTAAATAATTTTCTCCTAGTTAATATGATAGCATAAGTACTCATCAAATAATTGAAAAAGGCTGCTTGTAAACTTTTATGATGACCACTTCCTATGACATATGCTCATAAAAAAACAAATTGTACTCTGCTTCTGTCAAGGTGTATACTTGCACCGATTTGTTTACACCGCTTACTATACTGTTCTACTAGTACCATTCTGCTTATATTATTATATAGGATAATATGCTTGCACTAGTGCAAGAATATTGTCTGAAAAAATAATAGATAATTTGAGTAAAATATAGGCTGGACTTCTAACATAGCTTCCTCAACTAATACTGGAAATTTTCTTTTCCCTTTCTTGATGCTTCAGGGCATCTTTTTTCTCTTTGTGTATGAGATCCTGCAATGAATTCATGAAGGAAAAAAGAATTGGGGAAAGGGGAAAATTTTAGAATGGGAAGGAATTTTATTACAGGGATTCCAGGGATAATACCACAAGAGGGATAAACAAAAGTGGGATAGGGAAAAAAATTCAAGGGTAAAGTGGGCAAGGAAAATTTTAGGGGCTAATATTCGTAGATGGGCTAATTTTCCATGGTTTTTCCAAAAAAAATATTCGCCAATTTCCATTTTTTTTATAAAAAAGAGTCGCCCAAATTCTACATTATAAAATTATTTACCTTAAAAATCGCCAACATTATATAGACAATATATACAATATCATTATAAATTTGAATAATTTTACAAATATATCAATAAACATTTTATAGTTTGCATATGAGGGATAGTGAGATTCGCCAATTTTTTAAACTTCAAAATAAGTTTCCATCCTTAAAATTTTCCCTGAAAGTGGGATTTTTACGAAGCGGGTAGGGTAAATTCAAAAGAATGTGGGAAGGCTAATCATTTTGGGATTTGAAGAAAAAAAATGAGGGAATATTACAAAATGGGATAGGAATAAAGGAAGAATTTTTTTTGGAAGGTCTTCCTGCACTAGTGCAAGAAAAATAACTATAGCGAGAATTAAGAGTTACTTGAATAAAAATATCCATGCTAATTACACCAACGTATAAATATTGGTCTTGTTGAAACCAGTTTTACTTGGTGGTCACTAGCATGTCTAAATATCAAGCAACATTCTCCTTTTCTTAGAAATTTTGATCTTCCTGGAAGCAAGCTGGTTTTCGGGTTGATCGTTCTGCAATCATGTTAGCGAATTGATTTTCACAATTACAGGAAAATATTTTTTCTTTACTTTTTTATTATTATTTTTTTTTTATTTGAGAAGAAGAATAATTCATGTTTTCAAAATGTTGGTATTACCATTTACCACTACCATCCCAAATTTCCATTGTACTTGCTGTGTAAAATCTTTCTTGGCAAGTGGTGGAAAATACTTCTTTAATCTATGTCCACTGACCAAGAATAGTGAATTTTGTCCATCAATAGTTTTGAATTCTACTGCTCCATTCTCGAATACTCATATCAATTCATAAGGTACCATCCAACGTGTATGAAGCTTCCCTTTAAAAATTTTAAATATAGAATCGTAGAGGAGTACCCAATCACCTAGTTGGAATTGCTTTTTCTGAATAGACTTGTCATGCCACCTTTTTCGTTGCTGCTGAATTAGAATGTTTTGCTGAAAAAAATCTCTACGAAATTCAGCTAACTCATTTAATTGGAGAAGATGTTGTTGTTGTGCCATAGAGATATATTTTCCTAACTGAACTGCAGTTCTGAAAGTTTTGATCTGGACGATAAAACCGACATCTAAGAGTTTTTGTACTTCTTCCTTCACAATATCTCTTAGAACTAGATTCATTCTCCTTTGGGGTTGTCAGACAGGTCAGGTTCCTTCATAAATATAGATGTGATTTGTACAAGTTTTAGGAGGGATACTCTTCATATCTTTATATCCCTAAGAAAAGGCACTAAGACAGTTTTGCAACAAATTCACAAGCTGTTCCTACTGAGATGAGTCCAAATCTGAACTAATATGCAAGGATTTACCCGGGCTAATCTCAACAAGAGGGGTATCAGCCTCAGGAGTACTCAAGGGAGTGGTAAAATGTAGAGGTATAGAAGAATGAGAATCATGATTTTCTTGAAAATCTAGGCTGAAAATTTGGCTCAAAGGCTCATAATTAGGCATAGTGTCTAGATTATTTAGAAAATATTGAATCTCATCTTCTTGTGAAGACCCAGTATAATAATGGATAAGGGAAATAGACTGAGTCTCCTCATCACTGCTTTGATCCAACCATAAAGTATCTCGAAGGTGCTGAATCGATCTGGCAGGGGGGTATAAGGTAAATTTCTTCCTAGAATCTCCATGTGAAATATACATATCACTGGAATGAAATCCAATATATGTATCGGCCGTAGAAAGCCATGGTCGACCCAAGATCAAGGGATGTCCTCCTACTGGGTTCTTTGGCTGAAGCACAATGAAATCAGCAGGATATTCCCAAGAATCTAATGAGATGATCACATCGTCTAATACTCATTCTCGCTTAATTTTAGGTCTATTTGCTAATTCAAGCACAGTGGGAGTAGGGCGAAGATGAGATAACCGAAGTTGATCCATGGTTTTCTTAGTCATGAAATTAATGGCTGTCCCCAGGTCTATAATAACATTAGAGATAAGGACATTACCAATCTGAACTAAGACAACAGGTTTTCCAGGATCAGTATATTTTTCCATAGACACACATCTCGTCATTAACTCTACTGCCCTACCAACAAATTGAATGGTTCGGGGTTCCAATCTCTTCCTCTCTAGTTTCTTGAGACAAAGTTCCTTAATAATCTTGGTACAAATGGGGATCTCTTTGATGGCTTGAAGCAAAGGTATCTTAATGAAAATATTTCGAAGCTCAGATGCCAAACTAGTCTCAGAAATAGGCTCACTCCTTTCCATTACTAGCCTCTCTGGGAAGGGAAGCTGGTTGGAAGAATATGGCAAGGATTCAAAGGGTAAGGGCTGCATAGTGACAGCTTTCGGAAAATGGTTAAGAGTTTCCTCTTCTCCTTTCTCTTCAACGATCAACATAGGTTGCTTCTTATTTTCTGATGTTACAGTCCTTCCCGATCTCAACTAAATATCATGAACCCCAACTAGAATAGACTGGTATTCAAATGGTAAAGGTGGGTTTGTTACATAGATCATTTGCACTGCTTTATTATTATTAGGATTGGGCATAGGTTGGGTAGGCAACTGAGGAGGTCAAAACGGTGGAGGTAAAGGCAATGGTGAAGTGCACTGACTCGGAAGTTGAGGCATTGAATAAGGTGCATGTGTAGATGGATATGACTGCATAGGTGGCTGCTAGGAATATGGAGAATGAGTTTGCCCTCTCCAGCCTTGTTTCCATGGTTGAGAAGGTTGCCCATGCTGATATTGATTCCCATACTACCATTGCTAATGAGATTTAGGATAAGAATATGCATGTGAATTATAACAAAAATAGTGTGGAGAAAATTTAGAAGCCATACCTATACCTACATGAGGCCAATTCCTTCTTGCTCCCATAGCATTCAAGTATTCAGCTTCAAGCTGTCCCCCTGTAAATACAGCTTTAATTCCTAGTATAGAGGGACATTTTTCTATGATATGGTCTTCTCCACAAATAGCACACTTATTATTTTCTTTCAAATTAAGAGGACACACTTTAGAAGGATGCTTGTCTCTACATTTAGGACAGAAAATACATAATGACTCTTGTTCCTTCATGAGTTTCTGCTGAAATTTTAGGGAGTCTAACTATTTGGTAACAGTGTTCATTATATCAATTTTCATATTTTCCATTTTATTTTCTAGTCCAATAATCATAGCATCAATAAATTCAGTTTTTCTATTTCTATTTCGAGTTCCTCTACTGGATCTGTACTGGTTTCTTCAAAATTTCCTGCATAATTCACAAGTTTGATCAAAAGTTTACTGATAAATATCACCTTGTCCTAATAGATTCAAATAATTTCTAGCATTATTAGTAAGTCCTCTTAAGAACAAGGTTCTAATAGTGTTGAGATCGAGCTTAAGTTTTGACCTTTGTAAAATATACAGAAATCTTTCCAAATAATCTTCAAGCATTTCATCATCATCTTGTATGATTGTAAAAATTTCATCATGCATGTCTCGAGTTTTGCAATATTCTTGATATTTAGACAAAAAAACTCTCTCCTTATCTTATCCCAAGAGGTTATGGTGTTTCCTCCTAACCCCATAAACCAGTGGAGAGCTGAGTCCTTGAGGGTAACAAGAAATAATCTTAACTTCTGAGCCTCAGTTGCATAATCATAACTTCTACAAAAAATATCAAACTCAAATAGAAAAGAGTCAAGATCTTCATGAACTTTACCATGGAAATGAGGGAGAGCTGATGGTGGAATATTCTTCATCTGCGACACAGTATCAAGATCCACAATTGGAAACAAAAAAGTGGATTGTTCTTCACTTAACTGGTTGTCACCAGTCCCTTCCAAATGATCTTCTTGATCCACCATTGTTCCCCTTTTACTTGTACCACTCTCCACAGGCTGATCCACACCTGAGATGTTATTACGAAAATCCAAGTGGATTGTTCCTACGTGATGAGTTTGAATTGGATTGGGCTTCCTGCTGACAGAAGGAGACCCAATATGAAAATTGTTTTCAGAAATATTTTGGCCCTTAGTGGGCTTCGAACCCTTACCTTCCCTAGGCATTCATTTCAAAAGAAAAAAATAAAAATAAAAATAACAAAAAACTTCTAAAAAATGTTGTCATAAATCAATTAACACCAGTAAAATTCCTTCAGAAAACAACACTACAGAAATAAATAAAACCTACCTCTATTGCATAATCAGAAAATTCCTACCAAATCAAATCGCCTCCCCGGCAACGACGCCAAAATGTTGGGTGCAAGAATTAAACTTAAGAAAACTCCTCAACACTTAATTTTTCAACCGGGGGGATTCATAAACTTAGAGACAAAGCACAAGAAATGCCAGAGATGGTATGAATATTTCTAATATAAACCCCTACTTTCTTTAAAGGAAATATTGCAGAATCAAATAAAAAGAGAAGAAGGCAACTTGAACCATCAAAAATGATCTAATACTCGAAAGAGAAAGTATGCATTTTCAAGAGAGAATTAAAGATAAAATGAAATCACTCCCGCTAATGTTTGTTTAATCTACTGAGTGTGTGTTTTCTCTTAGCAGAGACACTTTAGCAGTCTTGTTAGATGGGCCCTTAAACCTGCTTCCTTAGAGATTTCCTTCTTGCATTAATCTGTCCTGCACTAGTGCTTGCACTAGTGCAGGATCAGAGATTTATGTAGAAGGTATAAATAATGTCTTTATTGAAGCCTTTTTACTTCATGCAAGGGCTCAAAATTTCCAAGGTTTAGAGCACTCAGATCTTGTGGCAAGAATCTGGTTCTTATACCGGATCAGAGCTTCCTGCACTTAGCTTTTAATCCTTAAAAAAAAGTGTTCAATTATTGAAAGTGCTATTTTACTATCAAATCAAATTGCACACATAAAAGTGAATTTTTCTTATTTTAAAAAAATTAAGAAGTAAAGAAACAATCATTTATCCTATCATAAACATTTAAAGAAAGAAAGAAAATCACGAAAAGTAGATTAAGAAAACTTGCTACATCTGTTGGGAAAAATACTGAGAAGGGGGGGGGGGGGGGGGTGAATCAGTATTTAGTGCAGACTGAAATTTTTTTACTTTTTCTTTCTATAAAACCCATATGCTACTTTAATGAACCCAAGTCGCGTATACACGCAGATATCCTTAATGAAACTTGCGTATTACCAGAGATCTTATTATGCATTTAATTCTTTACTTAGATCTTTGCATCATTCATTCATGAGATGTTTAGTTAGCAGTAAGAATGTGCAGTAATAATAGAATAAACCATCACACATAAGCAGCATACATGAACACCAGGATTTAAGGTGGAAACCCAATTCAGGAGAAAACCACCGCTGCTGTCATCTCTGTCTTCAATATTTATTATAAAGAAAACATCTTACAACCATGTACTGGCACAGATTCATACCAGCATGCAGGCACCCACTTGCAGAAGGCTACAACCTTCTCTCATTTACCAGCCTTTCCTGGAAGGGAGCTACAACCCCTTGCTCTCGTTTACCAGCCTCTCCTGGAAGGGAGCTACTACCCCCTGCTCTCGTTTACCAGCTACCACTCGAAGGGAGCTACAACCGCCTCACTAAAGGCTTCGACCCTCAGCACCATTGCGAACCATGTTTCATCAATTTTCATACTGGATCCAACAGCTTCCATACAACACACCTTATAGGGCACTATTCATCATATTTTCAGACTGGACCCGCTCCACACATTTAAGCTCAACATACATCAAACTGAAAACTTATAACCCCATAAATTCATTCATTGAATCATCAACCAATCAACCAACAACTTGATCTTCAATTAACATAATCATCAGCATATTCAACATTCAAACAACCCAGATCTGTATGAATACATTATTGACAGATAACAGTAAACCAGCAGAACAGATCAGACATTTCATTCCACATACTTCAGCAAAACCCTAGATTCCATATGCACTTTTACTTTACTGAACCTGTGTATATACGTGCTTTCATAGAGAAAAACCTATGTATACTTGTGCACATATTCCAGAACCAACCTCACATTCCATACGCGCTTTTGCTAAAGCCAACCTGCGTATGCACGCACTTTTTATGAAGCGAACCTGCGTATAGATCTTCAAACTTTGTAGGGCTACGCAACTCTTCAGAACAGATAAATAGGTCCGATCTTACCCTTCACTTCAGAAAATATTCACCTCATCTCAGATATAAACATTCCATAAAAAGATCTAGAAAATACATAGTCATTTCAGATCTAGAGATCCCTCTTCATCATTTTCTTCATAGGTGCATTATTAATTCAGATCAATCAATAAACTATTACCCTTCCATGCAGATATACTTCAAAGTGAAGTATTCATTAAAACCCAGACTTATGCACACCTTGCACTATTATTCTCTTCTCCTTATATAGGTTTAGCCTTTATCAATACCATGAGTCAAAACCACACAACTACGAATGGTATTCCTGGACGGGATCAAATAGATATTCCAACGCTCAATACAATGGGCCAATACCATGGTAATGTCCCCTGGTTTTATAAATTTAGAGCGCAAATAGGCATACGCTACTTGGTACTTACTTTTCAACGTACATATGCTACTTCGCCTTTACAAACCCGCGTATGCTTTGTGACATACCATTTTAATAATTTCTCTAGCCCTTACAGGAATTCCTTTCTCCATTATATCCGAACTGCTTCTGTAAATACATCAGATTTACATCATTAACAAATAGGAAAAGTCAGTTTCCATCAAGGACAACATCAAGGAAAACTTCATCAAGTAGGTTGCCATCAAGGGCAACACATTGCATCATATTGCCAGAAATCTCCCCCTTTGGACTTGATGCCAACCATGATGGTGTTTGATCACCACAACAGATAGATACATTGAGTATAACCATTATTCAAACACCATGATACTTTCCCCCTTTGACATCAAGGGCAAAGGCCATATCAAAGCCAGAACAAGGTTTTTCTTCTCTTGTAGAAAGAAGAGCTTTGTAGATATGATGTGCACTGAAGTTACCATGCTCCCCCTGATTTCATGCTAAAAACATATTTTTTCAATGAAGTCCATGACTCTATGACCTTTCCTATCACCAAGGACTCATACTTACATCAATGATACAACCAAGTGGATTTAAATATGTGACTCAAGTACCCAACCAAGTGGGTTTACACATTTTGACTCAACTACCCAACCAAGTGGGTTTACAAATTTGATCAAGTCCTTACATGACTGAATATTACAATTTTACATCATAGGTTTCAACATGACCTTTTCATCAAAATACAAATATGAATTTTTATGACAAATACCAAAAAAACCTCAAGAGAGAGAGATCATATTACAGAACCATCATAATGCCAACAATGCATTACTTTCCATAAGACCAATGCTCCCCCTTAGCTTGTGCATCCTGAACACTTTCAAAAGAAAATCATCAAGGCATCTTCATCAGCAGAGAATAAAATAGAAACATGAGAGCTGTAACATCACCAGAAATACCAAACAGCACTGCAGCTGTGCTGAAGAATGCTGACCCAGAAAAATTTTGCCTGCAAACACCCATACGCGGTTTTCTGTGTATAAATTACCCGCATATATACGCGACTGTCCTTCATGAAATCCGTGTATCCAATTTAATCTTATGATTTTAAGCAGATCTGATCTTCTGTATGGAAGATACTACTCCCAGCTTCTGTCTGAGATATTCAAATGTTTCCCTGGAATATATGAGAGAAGAAAGATATGACAATGTAACTGTGTTTTCAGGTGTCATCCAACAGTTGTAGCATAAGCACATCAGTAACCAAGCCTTCAGACTCTTTGCAGCATCAACATATTATTCCCAAGAGGAATTATTATACCAGAACAACTTCTTTAATATAAAATATTTTTCAAGCAATCATCCATATGATCTTATATCTGAATCATAAGACTTCCATCTCATCCATGTGTGAAAACAAAAGATACTCTTCATCAAAAAGCAATCAGGGCTCATTCATCATAAGAAACCATGTATCATGTCATCATCATGAGTATTACGAAAACTAAGGAATAAGCAGATACAATGTCAACAATGCACTCATTAGTAGTTAGACTGGTGCTCCCCCTGAACCTGTGCTCCTGTTCTTGAGCCATCTCACTGTTTTCCTTAACAGAAAAGCATACGCTTCTGTCTCCAAAGGAACTCGCATGTATACGTAGCTTTAGTTCACTAAACTCGCATATGGAAAGTGAAATACTGAAAATTTCACAACTCCATCTCCCCCTGAACTTATGTCACCTGTACCTATCTTCTTCACATCAGATGCACTGTAAGAAATAAACATAACCAGAATTACCAAACCAACCATGAGAATCACCACACATTGCTCCCCCTGTGATGATACATTACTAATCCCTAAAATGTATCTCACATCACTCCTGCAGTCATTATAAGAAGTAATCTTTAGAAGCGGATGACTTCAGTAGGGTCAATATTCCCTACGTTTCTAACCAATCCTCCTTCTTTTTCCAACTTTGCTTGAAGTTTCTTATTGTGTGCTGAAATTTATCCAATTTCTCAGATCTATTCATCCTGCATTCTTTTTCTACATGTCCATACTTGTTACAAGCATAACATTTTTCATGACCAGAAAAGTAGGCATAGGGATCATAATGTGTTTTTCTATTCTTTCTTGTATTGCAATCAGCTGCTTTATGACCATACTTGCTGCATGAGAAACAATATCCCTTAAAGAAACCTGAGTACCTTTCTGTATAGAATCTGTTTGTTTGAGACTGAAACAATATGCTTCTGCAATTGGCTGCAACATGCCCATAATTATGACATTTAAAGCATTAAACATTATTGATCAAAGGAGGGAATGGTTTCTTTTGAGAGTTCATGATTGTCGGTTGACCTTTTGTTTCTTCCAACACTTCAGGTTTTGCATTGATATCCTATGAACTAGATTCTCCTTCAACAGTTTCATGAAAACCAAGACCACATTTAATAGAAGGAGACCTTTGACTACTAAGAATATTGTCCAGAATCTTAGTACTATCTTGAAACCTCAAGAGTTTATCTTTTTCTTCTAATTTACCTTTTAAAATGTTTACCTCAACCTCCAATCTTTGGCATTGCTTCTTCATACTTTCTTCAACCCTTCTTCCTTCTTCTACTTGATCATTCAATTTTAAAATCTCTTCTTTTAGCCCATTTTCTTGTTCTTCAAAAGTTTGTAGAAGTTCTTCATTCTTCTTATTTGATGCTTCAAGACCTGCTTTCAGAGAGATGATTTCTGCTTCAAGTCTTTCACTTCAATTGGTTACTTTATCCTGCAGTCTTTGATATATTTCTATCTGTCCCTTCATTGTTTCTATCTGTCCATTCATTGTAGAGATCATATCTTGGTAGATAGATTCCTTCCTTTTAACTGGATATTCATCATTGATTTTGAGATTTGCTTCTAGACTTATACTGTTACTTTCACTATCTTCACCATTGCATGCACAAGAAAGTGAATCACAAGAACAACAATCAATCCCTGTTTCATCTTCTTCATTTTTTGCTGCACATGTTTTCTGAGGTATCTCCTTTCTTTGAGTAGCCTTCTTCTTTTGCTTCCTTTCCATGAGCACTTGCAGATCTTGGTCAGAATCTTCTTCATCCTCATTTGACATTTCATCATTATCTTCATTTGTATAATAACTCTTTCCCTTTTCAAATTGTTTTCCTTTATCATGATTTTCTTCATAAGGACATTTAGCAGCATAATGAGCAACTCTTCCACAAGTAAAACACTTGAAGGGAAGCTTACCTCTGAATCTTCCAGTACCTGGTTGGAGTCTTCTCACAAAATTTGCTTCTTCTTCTTCTGATATATAACTTGATTCCTTGACAACTTCCTTTTCTTTTCCTTTTGCACATGCCTTAAAGGCAACTTCTCTGATTTGAGCAGGACCTTCTTTTCTCATTTCAAAAGCGGTTAGAATACCATGTAGTTTAACAATAGTAACAGTTTGCAGATCTTCCCTTTCTTCTATAGATGATACTTTTGACTCAAATTTTGAAGTCAAAGATCTTAAGACTTTTTCAACCAGAGTAGTATCGGTTATGGTTTCACCCAAATTTCTCATACGATTTACAATATCATCTAGACGTAAAATGAAACTGGCAATACTCCCATCACTATGCATCCTTAAATTTTCACATTCAATTATGAGAGTTTGGAGTTTTTCATTTTTTACCTTTGCATCTCCTTCATAGCTTTGAATGATTTTGTCCCATATTTATTTTTTTGAATTTAGCTGCATCACTTTAACACATATTCAGATTCAGACATGCTTCCTAATAAAACATTAAATGCTTTGGCATTGATTTCATATTTCTTCCTTTGTGCTGCATCAGTAGGAATAATTGTCGGATACTGCTAACCTTATTCCACGATTTCCCATACTTCTGCACAAGGACTTTGCAAATATGCTTTTATTCGTATCTTCCAGAATAATAGATTACTTCCATTGAATAGAGGTGGCCTTAGAGAAAGTACTCCTTCATGACTGGATCTCCCTTCAAGTGATCAAGCCTGAGAAGGACACATCGATACCAATTGTTGGGAAAAATACTAAGAGGGGGGGGGGTGAATCGGTGTTGAGTGCGAGAATGAAATTTGTTTACTTTTATTTCTCTAAAACCCCATCATTTCACTTTAATGAACCCAAGTCGCATATCTACGTGGATATCATGTAAAACTTGCATATTACCGGAGATCTTATTATGCATTTAATTCTTTACTTAGATCTTTTTGCATCATTCATTCATCAGATGTTTAGTTAGCAGTAAGCATGTGCAGTAATAACAGAATAAACCATCACACATAAGCAACACACATGAACACCGGGATTTAAGGTGGAAACCCAATTCGGGAGAAAACCACCGCTGTCGTCGTATCTGTCTTCAATATTTATTATAAAGAAAACTTCTTACAACCATGTACTGGCGCAGACTCATACTAGTACACAGGCACCCACCTGTAGAAGGCTACAACCTTCTCTCGTTTACCAACCTCTCTTGGAAGGGAGCTACAACCCCCTGCTCTCGTTTGCCCCATTACTCTCTTTGGAAGGAGCTAAAACCTTGCTCTCGTTTACCGGCCTCTCCTGGAAGGGAGCTACTACCCCCTGCTCTCGTTTACCAGCTACCACTGGAAGGGAGCTACAACCCCCTCACTGAAGGCTTCGACCCTCAGCACCATTGCGGACCACGTTTCATCAATTTTCATACTGGATCCAACAAATTCCATACAACACACCTTGTAGGCCACTTTTCATCAGATTTTTAGACTGGACCCACTCCACACATTTAAGCTCAACATACATCAAACTGAAACTTATAACCCCATCAATTCATTCATTGAATCATCAACCAATCAACCAACAACTTGATCTTCAATTAACATAATCATCAGCATATTCAACATTCAAACAACCTAGATCTGTATGAATACATTATTGACAAATAATAGTAAACTAGCAGAACATATCAGACATTTCATTCCACATACTTCAGCAAAACCCTAGATTCCATACGCGCTTTTACTTTACTGAACCTGCGTATATACGCGCTTTCATAGAGACAAACCTGCGTATACTTCTACACATATTCCAGAACCAACCTCACATTCCATACACGCTTTTGTTGAAGCCAACCTGCGTATGCACGCGCTTTTTATGAAGCGAGCCTACGTATAGATCTTCAAACTTTGTAGGGCTGCGCAACTCTTCAGAAAAGATAAATAGCTCAGATCTTACCCTTCACTTCAGAAAATATTCGCCTCATCTCAGATCTAAACATTCCATAAAAAGATCTAGAAAATACATAGTCAATTCAGATCTAGAGATCCCTCTTCATCATTTTCTTCATAGGTACATTATTAATTCATATCAATCAATAAACGGTTACCCTTCCATGCAGATATACTTCAAAGTGAAGTATTCATTAAAACCCAGACTTATGCACACCTTGCATTATTATTCTCTTCTCCTTATATAGGTTTAGCCTTTATCAATACCATGAGTCAAAACCACACAACTACTAATGGTATTCCTAGACGGGATCAAATAGATATTCCAATGCTCAATACAATGGGCCAATACCATGGTAATGTCCCCTGGTTTTATAGATTTAGAGCGCAAATAGGCATACGCTACTTGGTAGATACTTTTTTGCGTACATATGCTACTTCGTCTTTACAAACCCGCGTATGCTTTGTGACATACCATTTTAATCATTTCTCTGGCCCTTACAGGAATTCCTTTCTCCGTTATATTTGAACTGCTTCTGTAAATATATCAGATTTACATCATTAACAAATAGGGCAAGTCAGTTTCCATCAAGGACAACATCAAGGACAACTTCATCAAGAAGGTTGCCATCAACTTCATCAAGTAGGTTGCCATCAACTTCATCAAGTAGGTTTCCATCAAGGACAACACATTACATCATATTGCCAACAACATCACGCCAACGTGCACTGGTGCAGGTTCATTTCTCCTGCTTGTACCATGCGGTGGAAAACCAAATAAACAGAATTGCAGGAAAAGGAAATATCACACCAACGCGTATTGGTCCAGGTTTTTTTCTCCTTCTTGTACCAAGCCAATGAAAGCCAATCTGAAATCAAGTGCAGGAAAGTAAATTACAGGGAAATAAAATGTAACTACTTCACACGACCGATCCGTTTTCAATAAGACAGGAATACATGTGCTTAAAGTTAAATCACACTTTAATAATTTAAACACACATTACAGGAAACAAAATATAGGGTAAACGTGTTGGGTTGGCTGGGCCCTAGCCAACCAGCGTGTTTCCCTTTTTAAATTAAAATGTTGCTCAGTAAACTAGTTAATTCATCAACTTAAAAACAGAAACATAAGTTCTGAAACATGAGGCTAAAAAACCTTTTATTAATTCATTGAAAAGAATACATGCATTGATACAATGTCCAGCCCAGATTTAGGTGATAACAAAAGACCGGTTATCGCCTATCAACTTCGCTCTAAAAACTATGCTTCAAAATTCTCCTCCCTAGGTCCTATTTACACTTTACATTATATAGATATGTTGGCCAAAGGCCAAAACAAATCGTTCAACTAATTCATAAAAAAATGCAGAATTTAGTTTCAGCCTTCAAGATAAGACATTTTTGCAAAACTGGCCCTATCTAACCAGCTTTCGCCCTTCACGGATTACTCTTGGTTGCCTTTGAATCATTCGCTGTCGCGGCTGAAGTGGCTCAAGAAAAGGTGATGATCGAGGAGGTTCGGATCTACCGTGAAGTTCTATTGTGCTGGCAATGGTGTAAGATCTGATCTTGCATTAAGATTTGTGGTCATGGTAAGAACTCTAACCATCAAATAACCTTTGGAGATATTGATAAGTTACAAAAGTGATTTTAAAAGTAAGAAATAATGTAATAAATATCTAATTAATGCTAAATTGAATTAAAAAATGAAGAATAAAGGTTTATACGAGAAGTGTCATCGTGCTTGGACTGGTGTAAGATGAGGTTGCATAAAGGGTGAAACAGAGGTAAATGGTTATGATTTAGGAAGGGGAAAATGGTAAAAAAGAGAGAAAATTAGGGGGTTAACATCTACTTGGTTTTTTTTATTTAGAAAATTACTTGGTTGTTGGTAGTTTTCCTCCTAATTTATTATCCAAGGAGAAAAGAAATATTATTATGAAAATTCCCCCCTTCACCTGGATTGGGGAAAATATTTTCAAGATGGGGATAGATCATATTTTGATAAGATGTGTGAGGGAAGACGAGGTCTTTGACATCGTCTCAGCATGAAATGATGGAGCTTGTGGAGATCACTTGACTTCTAAGAGAATAAAGTTCCAATTTCTATAAGTTAGTTACTAATCACCCACTCTACATCAAGACACAAGAAGGTACACCACCAAGAGTGATCAGTGCCAAAGGATGGGTAAGCCCACACCTAAGGATGAAATTCCATTACAACCCCAAGTGATCTAGAGAAATTTAATTAATGGGGGATGGAATTCATTGGGCCCATTGATCCCTAATCAAGACAAAAGAAGTATATATTTGTGTGCATTAGTTACCTGACTAAATCGGTTAAAGAAAAGGTAGTAAAGACAAAAAGAAAGTAAAAGGTTGCTGAGTTTTTTAGGGAGAAAATATTCTACAAGTTTGGTTTTCCAAGAGATTTGGTCACTTATCAAGGGAGACAATTCATCTCAAATATTATGAAAACCCTCATAAATTAGCACCACATCAATCATAGAACATCCACTTTCTATCACCCTTGTGAAAATGGGCAAGTGTAGGTCTCAAATAGTATGGGAATTATGATATATGTGTTGTCCTTGATGGAAACCCACTTGTAACTGGATAAGTATATTGTAACCCGATTAGTTCATGGGTCAGTTCAGATGTAACAAAGTGATGGAAAAGAGTGACAGAATTTTTGGACAAAGGTTTGCAGGCTAGGGAAAGAAGAATTATAAAGGTCAACATTTGAATAAATATACTTGGGTCCTATGAATCAAAGTCACGTACACATGCGGATATGAAGAATAAAAGGCACTTATATTTGGCACACTATTATTTCCTAAATACCAAGGGTATTTACAATGATATTGGCCCATAGTATTGGGTGGAGTAATGACTATTTGATCCCATGAATGATTACCACCGACACTAGTGTGGTTTTGGCCTATGATATTGGCTAATATTCAAGATATATAAGGAAGTGAAGATAAAAGTGTAAAGGTGTGCATATTTGTGAGTGATTGATGATTACTTTGATATGAATTTTATTGCATGGGATGAGCTATTAATGAGTGGTTAATCAGAAATAAGTATGCACCCGGTATTACAATCATGGATCAGGACCATTATACCTAAAATGAATATGGATTGTGAGATCTATTCATGGGTGGATTAGATATGGGTTTTTGACGTGTGTTTATTATTGTCTATATCTTGATATGGTATGTCTGAAGTTTTGATTAGTAGCATAGTTTTGAGTTGGAAATTAAATATTTGTACACAGATTTGACCAAGGTAAGGCATGTAAACACACGGGTAGCGTATATTTTATGCAGTATTTTGAGACCTATATGTTTGGGCTTTATTCTTAAGAATGCATATACACACAGAAATGATTTATGAAAAGCACGTATGAAAGTTGTGGTTTATGTAGAAGAATATGCATTAGAGGAATTTTAAGGTCTAAAATGTGCCTTATAAGAAAAATGGAGATCCAAAATAAAATTTATAAGAACCAATATGATTCAAGATGATGATTTCAACCCTGGGGGATGATTCACCATTTTTGGAGTCAAAAAGTAAAAACATTAAAAATAATAAAATAATAAAACTACTTTTTCAACTAGTACTTTCAACTTATCTCCTTAAGGTTTTACTCAAACTTCGAGTGGGAGTATTCGTTAGATAAAAAATTTAATTCATCATCCAAGGAGTATTAATGTTGCATATTTTCGATGGACCCTACTACATGAAAAATGAGAAATACATGAAAAATTTCATTACTATGAAGTTTTTCATGTATTTCTCAGTTTTCATATAGAAAGGTCCATAGAAAGTATGAAACATGGGTACTCCTGATGAGAAATCAAATTTTGTATCCAACGAGTGTTGCCACTCGAAATTTCAGTAAACCAATATGGAGGTAAGTCTAAAATATGAGCTGAAAAAATAGTTTTTTATTTCTTCCCTATAAACTTTGATGATGTAATGTAATCTTATTCTATTATTTCCACTATTATTTTAGAATTTCCTTAGGAGGCCCATTTTAGACCTCAAAATTCCTGTAATGGTATGATCTCTCTATACATTATTGTTGTATTTATGTTATCTTTCGATGAAGTCTTCATGTTGATATGGGCTTAATATTGATGCCTAAAGTTGAATTGATTGAGTATTCATTTGTTGAATAATTTTCATAATGCAGCCAACTGTTTGAGGTTCAAAGATCCGTGATCTGACATAACGTATCAACATTTCTGTGTGCAATTCATCTTCTAGTTCATATTGACAGTATTTCAGAATTAAGTATGTTGATATCTCTATACAAGTTTCACACATGAAAAGTATGTGTATACACATGTTTGTTTAAGAAAATTATCATACATATTATGTCATAAGATTGATCATGGTTGCATTTGATTCAGTATGTTGACGATGTGTTTTGGGTTCATTTATGATATTATGGTTACAATGATCTTACTGTTTGAGGTTAATTTGAGTTGGTGATTGGTTGAGTGATTGTTTGGTTCAATGATTAATTGTTTTAGTGGTTGTTTGATTCAGTGATTCAATGATTGGTTGAATGAATTGGTACAATGATCAGTTTCAAATTTGATTTATGGTATTGGGCTTAAATGATGTTAGTGGGTTCAGTCTGAAAATTTGATGAAAAGTGGCCTACATGTTCTGATGTGTTCATGAAGCAGGTGGATACAATATGAAAATTTATGAAATTTGGTCCATAATGCTACTAAGGGTTGGAGCCTTCATTGAGGAAGTCAAACCTTCCTTCGAGTACTAGCTTCTGATCAAATCAGGGGGTTGGAGCTCCCTTCCAGAGGGTGCTAGTAACTGAGATCAGGGGGTTGAAGCTCCCTTCTAGTAGGAGCTAGAGAACGAGTGAAGGTTGTAGCCTTCTGCACGTGGGCACCTGCGTTCTGGTATGAGTCTATGCTAGTACAATCTTGTAATATTTTTTCATGACAATAAAAATTTAACACAAAGAAGACAACAATGGTGGTTTTCTCCCACATTGGGTTTCCACCTTAAATCTTGATGTTCATGTGTATTTTTTGTGTTATGCTTTATTCTGTTCTTACTGCACATGTCTATTTATTATCAAATATCTATTGAATCAGTGATTCATTGGTTTAAGTTAAACATGTGAAGATTTATCTGAATGATGAGATTACTAGATATACTCTAGTTGTCTACATAAAATTCGGGTACATATGCAGATTTACTTCAGAAAAGTAGCGTACATAAATCAGAATACAAGTAAAAGCTAAAATATTTTTTTTTAAATATTGATTCACCACCCCCACCCCCCCCCCCCCACCTCCCAGTATTTTTACCAACAATTGGAATCAGAGTAGGTTCTTCAAAAGAAGCTTGATCACTTGAAGGAAGATCCACCAAGATGAACAATTAATAAGGTGCAACATCTATCAGGCCACCACTCTTCAATGAGAGTAATATTCTTTTCTCAAAGACAAAAACATGATCCTATCTACAGTATCTTGGAGGAGATGTATGGGAAATCACTGAAGGAGGTTATCACTATCCATCAATAGTTCCCACAAATGCAGCAAAAAAGAAGAAACATGAAACTAATGAAAAAGTTGTTAATGCCTTATTGGGAAGCCTAACATAATAAAAAAAATTCAAAGTTGTGTAGCTAAATTTAGAAAAGGAAATATGGGACAAGATCATCTACAGTGATGAAGATGATGACAAGGTAAAAAGTGCTAAAGTTCAAACTCTTATAATTCAATATGAAACTCTCTAAATGAAAAATGATTAAAGTATTGCAAGTTTCTTTCTACGAGTATATGAGTGTTGTGTAACCAGCTCCAAAAATAGAAGAAAAAAGATATCAACGCCTTAGAAATAAGCCACTTCGAGGGGGCAACCTCCAATACATTACATAAATGAACAATTCTTGGATGATACAATTTACAAAACCTCCTTTCTATATATAGGAGTCCATGTGGCCATAATGTAATCCTAGTGGGCCACAATGTAATCCTACCCGACCTAACAATAATAATTTAAGGGCACAATAATAACAAAATGGGGGTTACAAGGGTACAATAATAACAATAAGGGGGTTACACTAACAACAATAAGGGACTATACTAGTAATATAGGGACCTAACATGCCCCTCTCCTTAAAAAAAAGTGTTGTCCTCAACGCTTGAGTAGCTCTAGGTGCTTTTGTATAAAATTCTCATCCTCCCATGTAGAATCTTCAGTGGGTAAGTTCTTCCACTTGATGAGATACTCTGAAATTGATCGATTCCGTAGTTGTCGAGTTCTTGTTTCCATGATTGCTTCTGGTTCCAATATGATTTTCCTTCCTCATCAAGTTCTGGAAATATTGTTTGAACTGGAAGATTTTCACCTATAACCTTCTTTAAGCATGAAACATGGAAAACTAGATGTACTCACGAAGAAGCAGGAAGCTCCAATTTGTATGCCATAGTACCAATCTTTTGCAACACCTTGTAAGGACCATAGTACTTTGGCGATAATTTATTATCCTTCTTAGCTTGCTTGAGGGACCTTTGTTTATATGGTTGTAGCCGTAAAAATACCCAATCTCCTACATCAAAACTTCTCTCGCTGCGATGTTGATCTGCCTATTGTTTCATTCGATTTTGTGCCAAATCCATGTTATCCTTTAAGAGTTGGAGAACTTCTTGCTGATGCTCGATGTGATCTTCCACTGCTTGAACCTTCGAATTTTCCCTTAAATATGATGTGATCGATGGTGGATGATATCCATAAAGTGCCATAAATGGGGTCATTTTTGCTGCAGTATGGAAGGAAGTGTTATACCACCATTCAGCGAGAGGTAACCACTTGACCCATTGTGTTTGTTTATCGGATACAAAACAACGAAGATATCCTTCCAAACATTTATTTACTATCTCTGTTTGACCATCAAATTGAGGATGATAAGATGAGCTATGAGCTAATTGAGTACCCAAACAAGAAAATAACTCCGTCCAAAAATTTCCCGTAAAAATGGGATCTTTGTCGCTCACAATAACCCTTGGGCTTCCATGTAGCTTTTGAATTCTGTTCACAAATGTAGTAGCAACTGTACTTGCTTTAAATGGATGAGATAATGCACAAAAGTGTGCATACTTGGTAAGTCTATCAACTACCACCATGATGACACTCTTTCCTTCGGACTTAGGTAAACCTGTGATAAAATCCAGTGAAATCTCCTCCCAACGTTGACTTGGAATGGATAAAGGTTGTAGAAGTCCTGGGGTCTTAATTGTTTCCACTTTATTCTGCTGGCAAACCAAACATTCCGCCACAAACTTTTGAATATCGGATTTAAGGCCATCCCAAAAAAATTCTTTCTTCACCCTGTGGTAAGTTTTTAAAAATCCTGAGTGTCCTCCTAAAGGAGAAGTGTGCAATTCAGAAGAATCTTTTGTTTTAGTTGGGAATTCTTACAAAGATATAAGCGATCTTTGTACCATAAGGAATCATTTTTCCAACTAAATGTATCAGATGTACTAGGATCTTGCTGCAACTTTTGAATGAGTATCCATACATCTTTGTCCTTCTTCCATTCATCTCTTGCTTCAGTTATCCAATCTGGTTGGATAATAGAAATAGCACAAAGCAATGCTTCCACCTCTTCATTCTTTCTTGAGAGTGCATCTGCAACAACATTAAGCTTTCCTTTTTTGTAGATTATTTCAAAGTCATAACCCAACATCTTTGTGACCCATTTTTGCTGCTCTTCCGAAGATAGTCTTTGTTCCAAAAAGTGTTTAAGACTATCATGATCAGTTTTTACCTTGAAGTGTCTTCCCATTAGGTAAGTTCGCCATTTCTTTAGTGCATGCAATATTGCTAACATTTCATTCTCATAAATAGGTTTCTGTAAATACTTTCCTTTGATTCGACAACTTTCAAAAGCAATGGGTCTTCCTTCCTGCATTAAAACTGCACCAATTCCATTTCCTGAGGCATCACATTCCACAATAAAGGTTTTTGTGAAGTCTGGCGTAGCTAAGAACGGTGCTAGGCACATTGCCTCTTTAAGATGTTCAAAGGCCTTAGTTGCTTCAGGAGTCCATGAAAATGCATCTTTCTTCAATAATGTTGTTATAGGTGCTGCTATTCTCCCATAATTCTTAAAAAGCTTGCGATAATAACCCGTTAACCCGAGAAATCCTCGCAACCGTTTTATTGTCTTGGGGACTTTCCATTCCTTAATGGCTTTAATTTTTTTTAGGGTCTACTTTCACACCCTCGTGAGATATAATATGACCCAGATATTCCACCTCTTGTACTCCAAAGAAACATTTGGATGTTTTTTCATATAATTGTTTCTCCTGCAATAGTTTGAGAACCCTGTCAACATGTTCAACATGATCCTTCCAAGACCTGCTGTAGATTAGTATATCATCAAAAAATACTACCACAAATTTTCTATGGAAGGGTTTGAAAATGGAATTCATCAACCCTTGAAATGTAGAAGGTGCATTGGTAAGGCCAAAAGGCATGACCAAAAATTCATAATGACCCTCATGAGTTCGAAATGCTATTTTTGGAATATCTTCAGTCTTCATTCTAATTTGATGATATCTTGAATGAAGATCCAACTTGGTAAAATAAATTGCTCCATATAATTCATCCAATAATTCATCAATCACAGGAATGGGAAATTTATCTTTAATGGTCAGCTTATTGAGCTCCCTATAATCCGGACACATTCACCATGATCCATCCTTCTTGTGTACCAATACTACAGGAGCAGAGAAGAACTTTGACTAGGTTGAATTATACCCGCCTCTAACATTTCTGCAATCATACGTTCAATTTCTCTCTTTTGGAAGTAAGGATATCTATAAGGCCTGATGTTTGGAGGAACACTTCCCGGAATCAAATGAATAGCATGATCATGATCACGAATAGGTGGGAGTCCTTTGGGAGTTTCAAACACCTTGGAATGATTGTCCAAGACTTGTTGGAGATCTGCAGAAATAGATGATTTTGATGTCGGAACTTCTAGTGAGCATAATTGTGCAATTACCCCTCGTTGTTCTTTCTTTAGAAGCTTTGTCATGACATTAGAGCATATTATCTTTCCCGTCTTCCCTTCAATACCCCGTAATTCGACTTCCTTTGCTTCTGAAAAAAAATTCAAGAAAAGTTCTTGAAAATTAAAAGCTACCGTCCCCAAAGATTGTAACCATTGTACTCCTAATACAACATCGGCACCTCCCATAGGAATGGAAAGCATTGGACTAGTCAATACATATTCCCCCATGGTTAGCTTGATATTATGGCATTTTCCAGAGAAATTTATAGTTCCTCCATTTGCAACCATCACTTGACATTCTGGTGCTGGGTATAGGAAACAATTTAATTCCTTGGCTACCTTACAATGAATAAAATTATGGGTGCTACCTGAATTAATCAACACTATTACCTTTTTCTTCTTGATATGTCCTTCTATCTTGAGAGTTTGAGGAGTGGTAATTCCTGCCAGTGCATTACACGATATGGTCAGATTCATTTCTTCCTCTTCTAGGGCTAGTTCATGGTGTATATCCTCTTCTTGTTCATTTTCTTCTTCCTCTTCACAATCTATGTAAAATAATTTCTTCTCAGCACACTTATGACCTTTAGTGTATTTGCTATCACAACTGTAGCAAAGCCCTTTTGCTCTTTTTCTTCCAATTGTTGTGGTGTCAACCTTGTAGGTTGTGGAAATCTAGGAGTAGAAACACTTCCCTCTTTATAGAAGTGAGTGGTAGGCTTCCTTGTCACCATAATTTTACATTCAACTTTTCTTGCCAACCTGAATGCCTTCTCCAATGAATCAGGTTCCGAAACGCGAACTTCATGTTGGATGTTATCCTTTAAAGTGCCTAGGAAGAGATCAATCCTGTGTTCCTCTGTAAGATCAGTTACCCTTATATTCAATTTTTGGAAGTCCTCAATGTGCTGCCCCACTAAACCCTTTTGTTTGAGATTTATCAATTGGGTAAAGAGGGTGTTGCTCTTTGTATCCTCATAATGTGCTATCATTTCCTCCGTAAAAATTGACCAAGTGACAATTTTTTTACGGGAGCAAAGCCATCGATACCATACAAATGTATTTTGTTCTAAATGTAAAGTTGCAATGCGTACCTTTTGTGTGTTTTGCACATTATGGATATCAAAATATTGCTCCATCTGTAGTATCCATGTTACAGGATCCTTTCCATCAAACTTCCTCATATCCATTTTTGGAATATGGTGGTTCTTCCCGCCAACATTAGAGTTTATGAAATCACGATTAACATTTATTTTGTTCCCATCATGAGGTTCTTCTACTATATTTTCACCATTAGGAAACATTTCTTGTATCAACTTTGTCAAATCTTCGATGTTTGATTTTAGATCATCCATATTAGCTTCCATGCCAGCTTCCATGCCATCCATCTTAGCTTCCACGCCATCCATCTTAGCTTCCACGCCTTTCTTCAAACCGTCCATATTCACTTCCACGCCATCCATCTTAGCTTCCATGCCTTTCTTCAAACCTTCCATCTTCAGTTCCACGCCTTTCTTCAAAACTTCCATTTCATTTTTTGTTGCTCTTTGCGAGAGTGAAATTTGTTGCACTTGCTCTTGTAATTTTGATAGATCATGTTGCAATTCTTCATCTTCATGAGTCATGGTAGAGCCTTCTGAAGGCTTAATGGGTGTTGAATTATTTTTAGGTGCCATTTTAGAATCCAATATTGATACCTATTCTACAATATACCCTTGGAATCAATTCAACTTGATTCTTCAAACAAGACTTATGCAATTCGGAAAAAAAATACACACCTTTTACTTGCTTTGAGGAGCTCGATATTGAAATTGAATTATCTATGTAATTGAAAATCTTCAATATATGAAATTCAGCCCTGTAGTATCCCTCTGAAGCTTCTTTCAAATGCCATAGGTCTGATCTAATTTGGATTCCCCAAGACAAAGTTGTGTCCAATCTCCCACAATGACCTAATTTTGGACTGGTTCAGTAGAGAAAACTTGTATGACTTGCCACGTGCCACTGTTTCATACTTTGTCTCTGAAATTGATAGCCAAGAAAATAAATTCCGTGTACTTGTGACCACTTTTGACGGCACTCAAATCCACTGCCCAGAGAGAGATTTATTGAACTTTTCGCACGATCACCTCTTTGGGATGAAATTCAGGAGCTTGGAAAAGCACTACCTTCCACAGATCATATCTCCAAAAATATTGCGAACCAAGCTCTGAAATTGTTTGAAGAATTTCCTCAGGATTTCATATTCGCACCATATGAATTTCAGATTCTGACCCTTCGTAGAAAAACATTTATAGCGAAAATTCCACGATGACCTATTTAGGAGCTTGAAAAAAGACCTAACTTCCACAGATGATATCTCTGAAAATATTGCGAACCAAGCTCTAAAATTTTTAGAAAATCTTCCTCAGGATTTCAGCTTCGCACCCTAAAAATTTTAGCTTCTGAAACTTCGTAGAAAAAATTTTATAGCGACAATTCCACGATGACCTGTTTGGAGCAGCGAAACCCTAGAATCCAAAGCTCTGATACCAAATGTTGTGTAACCAGCTCCAAAAATAGAAGAAAAAAGATATGAACGCCTTAGAAATAAGCCACTTCAAGGGGGCAACCTCCAATACATTACATAAATGAACAATTATTTGATGATACAATTTACAAAACCTCCTTTCTATATATAGGAGTCCATGGGGCCATAATGTAATCCTAGTGGGCCACAATGTAATCCTAGTCGACCTAACAATAATAATTTAAGGGCACAATAATAACAAAATGGGGGTTAATAATAACAATAAGGGGGTTACACTAACAATAATAAGGGACTATACTAGTAATATAGGGACCTAACAATGAGATTGTAAATCGTATGAGAAATATGGGTGAAGATATAAAACATCAAGTTTAGTAGAGAAAATATTGAGATATATAACTCCAAAATTCATGTCAAATGTCTCCACCATTCACGGTATTTTAACAACCTTTGAAATGAAAAAAGGAGGTCCCTCAAAAATCACAGAAGATATATTCAAAGAAACTGCAATAGGAAAATAAAAGGAAGAACACAAGGAATCAGGTTAAATATTAGAATAAGATGAGGTAAATTTTGTAAACAAACCCCAACTAGGCACTAGAATGTTTAGGGGTAATATTTCCTTCAAGTTATTGCCTTATGGTACAGTTGGTCATTATGCTGTTAAGTGCCATTATGAAGAAAACCATGAGAAATGAAATGAAATTGAAAAATTGAATAGGAAATGGTTTGAAAACAAGAGAATTTATTATATTCATGAATATAGTGATGGTTTGTCAAATAGTGAAGAGGGAGAGTCTGATGAATATTTTAAATTACTGTAATATCCCAAAACTGGGATTGCATAGCAAGCCTGCTAAAATAATGCACTCCTGAGAATTCAGTGCACTGAAATGAGTTTGGAGATCCTGTATCCCCTAGATCAGCTCATCTAGGATCTAAATCCAAAATTAGGGCAAAAACAAATCAAAGTAGGTGGGTTAAACAGATCTCCCACAAACTAGTCTAGCTGAAAATCACCCAAAGAGAGGGGTTGCAGCTATATGCAAAGGGCTTCTTCAGAAATAACATAGATCCACTGAAGCTAAGAAGTAGGTTGATATGGGAGTTGAGATATCAGATGTATAACAGTAAATCAGATGTATATTACAGCCCATACATTGTATAAGAGAAAGAATAAGACAATATAGGAGAAATCCCCAGAAATGAGGTGCTACAACCATAAGAAAATTCTGCATAAACTTGATAGCGTTATTTTAATGGGTTGAAGAAGTATTTTATTAATACTTAGATCCAGAGAAGATCTGTACATAAAAGGATAGATATAATTCAGATCTGCGTACAAGAAAAGCTCATCTATACATTCCCCTTGGGGTTTTGTGCAAAACATGAAGCACAGAGAGTAGATTTGAGATCTAGAGTTGCAAATATGCAAAAATATTCAGAAATTTCTGAATCATATAATAAAATAGCATACCAAATCTGAAACAAACATGGTTTGGATGGCCAATCCATGGATCACCACAGTGCGAGGAAGAATCCTAACATCAAAGATCTCTCCTCCAAAATGTAGACAAAACACCCTGAAACTTCTCCTTTGCAAATAATGCAATCTAGGGAGAGGAAATATGTTTTAGTCTCTGAGAATGATTTGGCCTAATGCCAAGGTCTAGATCTGAAGCTCAATCAGCTAATGCACTCTTCCAGGAGGTTAAGAGACACACTCACTGAGAAGAGGCACTAGTAAAATCTAGATCTGAGAAAATCTAGTGTCTTCCACTTGCTGAAACTCACAAGGACAACCCAACCCTCAACAGGATCAGTGTTGTAGGTGTAAGGTGAAGCTTGGCCCCAAGCCTGATAGTGGACAAGATGGAAAAAGTCTCCTCCAAGAGCTGCTCAAGGAAGGAGGTGGGATTCCTAAACAGGAAAACCCACAATGAGGGATGTCTCAATAGACAATACCTTCAGAAAATAATAATCTTTAACAACCCCTTCATGCTGCTCTCCTCTTCCTTTTATAATATTGGAGTCTTTTCAAACCCTAAACCACTTCATTAGTTTAGCCCCTTTCACATGTAGAATCCCCTTCTAGAACTACGCTGTCCCTCAAGGAGGTTCAATGCATCTAGAATGCGCTGTAAATATGGCCATGGTTGACTTGGTCAAGTGATCAACCTTTTTCACACTCAAGTGTGTTTTATAAAATGGCCCATATTTAGCCATGTTCACATTGGGCATTGATTTATTTTGTTATTTTCAGGATTTTTAAAAGTCGTCCTTTACATTTTATTCATCAACATGAAATGAAAAACCAAACAAGGCAAAATATAATATTCCCATTAGCTTGGGCTAATTGGGAACATTAGAGTCCTCCCCTCCAATATGTTGCTTGTCCTTAAGCAACTGATAAGGTGAGTGCTGCAAAATCTCCCCTCCTTCTCTTATGGCCTCCTCATCCAATAGTCTCCACCATTGCTTTAGAATTTCTGCAAGAATATCATCTCTCAATGGTTCCTCCCAAGTGTGCAAGTTTTCTTTGGTGAATAAATCCAATGGCCTCCTTCATGAAAGAATGGAAGGTCTATGTGGAAACCTTCTTGTTTATCCATGGCCTCCTCAAGGTAGGAGTGATGACAATCATGGGGAATTTCATCATCCATGAAAGACTCCCCTCCCCATGTTATCATCCAAATGAACTGGATCACCTCTCAGCTTGGAAATCCATAGAAAAACTCCTCCCCAATACATAGGAGAGGCATGTCCCCAACAAAAATATGGGCCACCTCACAAAGAGACAAGTGGTCTACCATAGTGGCCATATAATATCTCATGCTCCCATTGAAGCATGTATTGCAAAAAGGGTGGGAGACTTCTCTCCCCAATGACACATCCCACCAATGTGCCAATCCTCCAACCATGTTCCCAAGAGTAAGAACATTACCAACATATGGAATCATGATTAGAATCATGTTAGCTGCCATGTATGATAAAGGAGAAGGAAGATGTTTCCTCATGTGCAACCAGCGCAGTTTTACCCTTAACTGCCATAGAATAGGAGATGACAAGTTCCACCCCCAACACTTGCTTGTTGCCCCATCCTTCTTGAATGCTTGGAGAAGGTGCATCATAGTTGGTGAAAAAGAATCACACCATGAAGAATATAATAACTTCCCAAGATCCTCCAAGGGATGACCTACATCAACATAGTTCATGGCCTTGAGTGGCCCATGAAACCCATCATAAATAGTGCCCCCTCTTGGACAAATGTCCTGCAAATGACTGTTAGAGAAATATAATAATATAGAAGATACATCATAATATTCAGAAAGACAAGTTCCTCCATATACTTGTTTTACATTAGTGAGATGACACATGGATGAGTCCCCTCTCACACTCAATGATTAAGGAGGTGTGAATGATGGCTCTCCCCAAGAGCTATTTTCCTCCTTATATAACAAATAATCCATGCACTTCTTCATATGAGAGTGCACCTCTTCTTTGAAACCTTCCCACATGAATCCTTCTAAGATAGTATGATATGCTTTAATGAAACCAGTGGGTTTGGAAAGCAGGATCTCATAGGTTGCATTTAGCAGTTTCTACTTGAGCTTGGAGTCTCTAGTCAAATATATATTCTCATGGAAGTAAATGACTCCCTCAACTACCTTATACCTCCCATCCATTGCCTTCCCATCAAGAACCTCACATATGAAAAGATCCTTGGAGTATTCCATCATGAGTTGGGAATCCCAATAAGGATCCAGGCTTCCCAAAAATGATAGCACTGTAGAGATCTAAAATGCAGCCCATGTCATGTCATGGCTCTCCTCTTTGACATTCTTGATGTCAAAATCACATGTTGGAGCATCATAATCTTCCCTTTGCTGCCTCTATTGCAGCTGATCTTGCCGAAGAAAAGATTGAAGCAAATGGAAATAAACTTCCCCTCGGAAATTCCTTGTCTTCCAATGCTTCCTTAATCTGGCCCATGCATGCAAGAGTGTCAACATCCTCTTGTCATGTTCAGAAATATCCATTGTGAATGAAGGTACCATGGGCTGCCTCAAAGATATGGAGTTTCCATGTGTCCTCATGTCCATGCCATCATAGAATTTTGATTCGTCCTTTCTTAGCGCATATAGCTGAGTGGAAGATAGCAATGCCCCTTTGAGGAAATTTCTCACCTCTCTTTTGAATTCATAAGAGATTCTTTGCGATGTGATGGCTTCTCCCAAGGCTCCCTCCTTAGTAAAGTACGCAAATTCTGTCCATAGTTGACATAACACTTAAGTTTTCCTCCAATGAAGAGGTGATTGAGGTGCTATTGTTGTGACTGCGTTATCATCTCCTACCTTCCCCTCCTCCTCTTCAATGATTGAAGTTGCCTCATCATCAATAAGAGACCTTAGATCTTGGTCATCTATTGAAGGAGAAATCTTCATGCCTTCCTCTTGAGAAGAGAGTCCTTCATCCAATGGAGATCTTTCCCTTGGCAAGGTATCAAACAAGCTTGCACCTTCTTCCATGGTTTTCAGAAATGGAGTTGGATTCATAGACCCTTCCAAGTCATGCAAAATATTTGTTTGATATTGTTTGATAGTTTCAATAGGAGATGTTACACATGAAGCTTCATCAAACCTTTCTACTAATCTTTCAATAAAATTTGTATAAGTAGGTGTATTTTCATTTCATAAGGAAAAGGATTCAAACAACCACCAAGCATATGATTTTCCTTCAAAATGAAGTTTTGCTAATTTTATGGCTTCAATTTCTAAAACTTGTTGTTGTTGCACAAATTTGCTTAGCTCCTCCACCCAAACCCTAACTGGACATTTAGGTGATCCATCAAAGATAGATAGATAGAATATACCCATACCATGTTGCTTCTCCTTTGTGCTTCTATCCTCCTTGATCTTTCAGAACCCTTGGAAGTTCAAGTTATCTTTGAACTCCTTAGATCGAGCTTCATATTCCCGCAAATACTCACCAAGAGTCTCCTTCTTGGGCACACCTCCTTTCTTCCTCTTCATGAAGAAATCACTGAGAGAGCGTTGAAGATTTGGTGATATGGTTGAGTGAAAATATCCATGAGATGAGGATTTATAACTTTTCTCATGTATATATCTTGTAGATCTAGTTTAGGGATCTTCCTGCTCTTCCCTCCTCATTTCTTTGATGTCTTTTCTGATGCCTTGCAGAGCTTGAGATAGAAGTTTTCTGAACCTATTTTCTCCAGTAAAAAATGATTTTCTCTAGTTTCTCTTGTAGATATATGCCTCTCCATGAGAAGACTCCATACTTCTTGAAGCTCATAGGCCGATCCAAGGAAAGTTGCTTTGATACCACTGTAATATCGCAAAATTGGGATTGCATAGCAAGCCTGCTGAAATAATGCACTCTTGATAATTCAATGCACTGAAATGATTGTTTAGCTCCTGGATCCCTTATATCATCTCAGCTAACATCTAAATAAAAAAGGAAAGAAAAAACAAATCAAATTAGGTGGGTTAAACAGATCTCCCACAAACTAGTCTAGCTGAAAATCACCCAAAGAGAGGGGCTGCAGCTATATGCAAAGGACTGCTTCAGAAATAACGTAAATACACTGAAGCTAAGTAGTAGGATGATATGGTAGTTCAAATATCATATGTATAACAATAAATCAGATGTATATTACAGCCCAGACATTGTACAAGAGAAAGAATAAGACAATACAGGAGAAATCCTCAGAAATGAGGTGCTACAGCCATAAGAAAAGTCTGCATAAAATTGAAAGCGTTATTTTAATGGGCTGAAGTAGTAGTTTATTAATAATTATATCTAGAGCAGATCTGTACATAAAAATATATCTAATTCAGATCTGTGTACAATAAAAGCTCATCTATACATTCCCCTTGGGGTTTTGTGCAAAACATGAAGCACAGAGAGTAGATCTGAGATCTAGAGTTGTAGATCTGCAGAAATATTTATAAATTTCTGAATCATATAACAGAATAGCATATCATATCTAAAAAAAACATGGATTGGATGGCCAATCCATTGATCACCACAGTGAGAGGAACAATCCTAACACTGGATATCTCTCCTCCAAAATGCAGACAAAACACCTTGCAACTTCTCCTTTGAAAATAACACAGTCTAGGGAGAGGAACTATGCTATAGTCTCTGAGAATGATTTGGCTTGATGCCAAGGTCTGTATCTAGAGCTCAATCAGCTAATTCACTCTTCCAAGAAGTTAAAAGACACACTCACTGAGAAGAGGCACTAGTAAAATCTAGATCTGAGAAGATCTAGTGTCTTCCAGTTGCTGCAACTCACAAGGACAACCCAACCCTCAACAGGATCAGTGCTGTAGGTGTAAGGTGAAGCTTGGCCCCAAGCATGATAGTGGACAAGATGGAACAAGTCTCCTCCAAGAGCTTCTCAAGGAGGTGGGATTCCTAAACAGGAAAACCTCCAATGAGGGATGTCTCAGCAGACAATCCTTCAGAAAATAATAATCTTAAAAAACCCCTTCATACTTCTCTCCTCTTCCTTTTATAATATTGGAGTCTTTTTAAACCCTAAACCACTTCATTATTTTAGCCCCTTTCACATGTAGAATCCCCTTCTAGAATTGCGCTATCCCTCAAGGAGGTTCAATGCATCTAGACTGCGCTATAAATATGGTCATGGTTGATTTGGTCAAGTGATCAACCTCTTTCACACTCAAGTGTGTTTTATAAAATGGCCCAGATTTAGCCATGTTCACATTGGGCATTGATTTATTTTGTTATTTTCCGGAGTTTCACAAGTCCTCCTTTACATTTTATTCATCAACATGAAATGCAAAACAAAACAAGGAAAAATAGAATATTCCCATTAGCTTGGGCTAATTGGGAACATTACAATTACTCATGGAATTTGAAATAATTACTAATGATTCTGATGAAATATTCATGGATGCTTTAGAATATAATATTTTTTTTTGAAGAAATCACTCAACTTAAAGTATGTTTAGAATAAGATAAAATAGCTACAAATTCTTTAAAGGAACAACTCATAGAAAATGAAAAGCATAATGAAAAACTAGAATGTGAAATAGTAAGTCTAAGAAAGGAACTTGAGAAGATAAAAACTCTCAATCTTAGATTTGATAAAGGATCTCAAAACTTAGATGAAATCATAAAGGTTCAATTCTCTCCTCTTATGAAGATAGGCCTTCGATATAGTGGAGAAACATCAAAGACTGAAAAACCATCTACAATAACATGAAGTTATCTTAATGTTGGGAAAAGTAGTCAGCAAATCACTAGCTTTCAGAAAAATAATGAATATACTTCACAGGTAAATCATGCCCTCTCTAATACAAGGATAAACAACAACATAAGCTTCAATGAAAAGGTAAACAATAGCAGATGATACTATGATTGCGAAAATTTATACTTTAATGGAAAATGTTTTGCATGCCATAATTTTGGTCACAAGGTTGCTCAATGTGTTGCATAGAAAACCATCATGACTAGAGAAACAAGAAAACAAAGGAATGTGATAGGAATCAAGAAAATCATCTATAGTAGTTTCTCACCTCTTCAAGATGAAATTGAATTCTCATTTTGCAATAAGTTTGGACATCAAGAATATGAATGCAGGATTAAAATATAGCCAACATCTAAAAAGAAGCAAATAACAACAACGTCTAAGGTATGGGAAAGGAAGAAGTTAGAATCTGAAAGTTGCGACATAGAATTTGATGCGGAAGGTCAATAAAATCAGTGGTACATAGACAACGGATTCTCAAAACACATGACAGGTGATAAATATCATCTCATTTCCTATAATGAATTAGAGAATGAAAAGAATGTTACTTTGGGAGATTAATCACCTATGTATAAATTACACCAAATGATTCAATTTGATCATGCAATGTACTAAAACAAGATACTTAATACTTCTACAATATTTGCGGAATATAAAACACAATCTCTCAATCACATACAAGTAAGAGAAAGAAGTAAATAAATCAACAACACAATATTTTCCTGGGGAAATAAACTACTCAAAACACCTCCATATTTATTTTATAATCAACTAAGGAATCATGAAACAATATAATGTATTTGTGATCAACACAACCTCATACACTCTACCAATTGTTTCACACTGATCTAGGAAAAATTGGACAAACACATAGCCAATTATCAGCCTACGCTACTTACACAATCCATAGAGAATTAAATCCCTATTAGATAGGAAATTCAACCTTCCTTGATTGTGCAATTCATCATGGGCTTCCTATGGTTTTATAACTACACCTGGGCAGTTTACCTAAAATACAACTTATAGTTTACATTCCTTGAACCTTTGCCTTAATTGTGTCTCCACCAGAATTAACATGCAAGAATCTATAAATAGTCAATCATCAGTTACTTCGTATATCACTAATGGTGAATTAAATCTATTTTAATTCATTTGATCTTCAACTAGCTCATCAAATAGTTAGAACTAGTTAAACTGATTTTAACTCAATTACTGTGAGTTAACTGATCCCACTCATACTACACTAGTGCTACAACTACAATCAGACCCTGTTAATAATATAATCACTCTACATGCCTATCCTTTTACCCACAACTCAAAATTCTTGAGCTAACTAATTCTATCACACTTATTTAACTATTACAAGCTGTTATGATATAATATTACAATTTATTTTCCAATTTATTTAAAAATTGGTTGCACACTAATGTGTCTCTAGGATCCATCATTGTGTGACCTGTGATCCCACACTAATGTGTGTGCATTTTCTTGGTGAATTTCAACACTCCCTCTCAACAAGAAAGGGATTATCTGCTACCTTGATCCTGCCTCTATGGTATTTGAATTTTCTCTTCACAAGTGCCTTCGTAAAAATATCTGCATCCTGATCATCTGTGGGAATGTACTGCAACAACATAATGCACCTCTAAACACAATCTCTAAGATGGTGGTACCAGATGTCAATATTCTTGGACCTATCATGGAATACTGGATTAAACGAGATTTTTATGCAACTCTAGTTATCATAATGTATCACCATTGGATCGATCTAATCATTGAATGAACCAAAAAGTATCTTCCTCATTTAGATGACCTCACATGTAACCTGACTAGTTTCCCTGTACTCTGCCTTGGTTGAACTAAGTGCAATTTATATCTGCTTCCTGTTGTACCAAGAAACTATTGTTGATCCTATGCTAAAGATGCTCCCTAATGTGCTTTTCGTGTATGATGGGCTACTTGCAAAATCTATATTGGGGAATCCTTGAAGCTTTAATCCCTTTGTCCATTTGTACCATGATCCATACTCTGTAGTGCCCCTGAGATATCTCAATGCATGATTCCTTGCCTTCCAAAATAGCTTGGTAGAATTAACCATAGCTTGAATAAGCAGGTTAATTGCATAGCATATGTTTGTTCATGTGGTCACCAAATACATAAGTGAACCCACAAGCTTCCTGTAAAATAGTAGCATCCACTACCTCACCGGAAGTAGCATCCTCCTTACTCCAGTTTCCTGCAAGAGGAGTCTCCATGGGTTTCTTTCCCTCCATCTGGAACTTCCTCAGAATCTCCTTGGCATACTTTCCTTGAGATACAAATATATCCCCATCTCTTTTCCATATTTCCAAGCCAAGGAAATAATGCAAGAGCCCCATTTCCTTCATCTCAAAATCTCTTGTAAGATCCTCTTTGCAAGAATTTATGAGTTGCCCATCACCTATCAGTATAAGATCATCCACATAAAGTACAATAATCAAAAGCTTACCATCAACCACAATAGTCTATAGGTTCGCATCCTCTTCACTCTTTGTGAATCCTAACCCAGTAAAATAGTGGTTGATCCTGGTGTACCAAGCACGAGGTGCTTGCTTTAGCCCGTACAGTGCTCTCTTGAGTCTTCACACATGCAACTCCCTGTCAAAGGTCTCAAAAAATTTTGGTTTTTCAATGTACACTTATTCCTCAATAACTCCATTGAGAATATATGTCTTTACATCCATCTGATCCATCTCCAACCCCATCCATGCTGAGAGTGCAAGGATAGATCTAATCAATTAGTACCTTGCAACTGGTGAAAAATTATCCTCATATTCAATCCCCTCTACCTGTGAGAATCTTTGGGCCACAAATATAGCCTTTTATTTCTCCACACTCCCATCTTCTGCCTGCTTCACCGTGTAGATCCACCTGGATCCAACCACTAACTTCCCCACTACTCGTGGGACCACTTCGCATGGAATATTTCTGATAATGGAGTCATACTCCTCAACCATGGCATCAACCCATGTTGGTTGTTGCACTTCTTCCTCAAAAAAGGATGGTTCTATCACAAAACACTCGGTCATAAGAGCCATGTATCCAGTATACCTATCTGAGGACATTCTCTGCTTTCGCTATGATGTAAGTGCACCTACATGCTCTATCGCATCTAGCATCAATCTATCAACCTCTCTAGTGTGCTCCCTAAAATTTATGGTGGATGGCTCAGCATGAGTGGTTTCTACCACTCCATGATCCTCTGCTTGTGGTTGCTCCATATCCCAAGGTTCATCCTTTGGAACTAAGAGTTACTCATCTACATGCAAGTCAAGCTCCCTCTCAATGGACAATCACATGGCTTTCTCCTCATAAAATTTAACATCTCTCCTGACAATTGTCATCCTGTTAGCCAAAAAATACATTCGATAGTTTTGGGGAGTATCAGTGTACCCCACAAATATTCCAACCTTTGTTTTTGGTTCTAGCTTCTTCCTGGCATATTTGGTCACATGGAAATAGACAGATGAGCCAAAAATTTTAAAATATGAAACATCTAGAATCTTACCTGAAAAAACTGACTCTGGTGTACTCATGCCAACTATCCGATGAGGACTACGGTTCTGCACAAATACCATTGTGTTACATGCCTCTACCCACAGATGCAATGGTATGCCTTGATCATGTAACATAGTTCATGATGCTCCCATAATTGTTCTATTCTTTCTTTCTGAAACCCCATTCTACTATGGATTATGAAGTGTAATCAATTATCTCTAAATTCCTTATTTGGCACAGAAGTTATTGAATTCATCAGGGATATACTCACCCCCACTTTTTCTCCTTAGATCCTTCACCTTCTTCCTTGTATATTTCTCTACCAGTGCTTTGAACTCACAAAAATTGAAGAACATCTAATCTTTCTTCTGTGGAAATAATATCCAATACTTTCTAGAAAAATAATCAACAAAAATCACATAATGTGTCTGCTTTGCTGTGGAAGGTGTAGATAACGGTCCACACTCGTCTGAGTGAAATATTTCAAGGATTTCCTCTGCTTGATTCTCCATATCATGAAAAGTAGCTTTATTATACTTCCCCATGGTACATCCCTTGTATGTGTCTATTTTCACAAGTGTACCCTTTGGAAGACCTGTAGAAATATCCTGCATTATCCTCAAAGCACTGTGGTGTAGATGGCCCAATCTCATGTGCCATAACTCACATGTATCCCAGTTCACCACCTTCCCTACTTTACTTCTCAATGTTGCGCAGCCATCTACATCAATTTTGTAGAGGTTCTTCACACGAACCCCAATCTTCTTTACCTATGTTGTGGCTTTGTGACAAAGGAATGCATTTCATTCACTGAAAACCACATCATATCCAAGATCCTCCAACATAGCAACTGAAACTAAATTATTTTTCAAGATTGGTACATGCATGACATATTTTAATAATAAATTTTTACTTGAATGTCTCTTGAAAGTAACTGTACCAATTTCGGTAGCGTTATACCTCCCGTCATCACCCATCTTGATGTGCATCTGAAGATCCTTCACCTCCAAGCTACTAAAGAGTTTTTTTTTCTCGTCATGTGGAAATATGCCCCACTATACAAGTACCACATAGATCTCATCGCAGTTGGCTCAATGCATGCAATGAGAGAGATGAGCAACTCAAACTGTGAGGCCAAAGTTTCACCCGTTGCAGCTCTTGGAGCCTTCTTGTTGTTGTTCTTTTTTTTTTGGGACAATTTGTTGCATAGTGTCCATGATCATGACAGTGAAATAATTTCACCTTTGACATGTCATGTGTCTTCCCTTCTTTTTCGGTCTCATATTTGGAATAGGACTTCTTTCACTTCCCCTTCTTTGCCTTACCAACCGAAGCACAATTTTCCTCATCATCAGTCTTGGATGAGGATCCATCCCTAGTATTATATCAAAAATCTTCTTATACCAAATCTGACCATAGTCGCTCCCAAATTGTTAACTTCTCCCTCCCATTCACAGAGTCCTGGTAACTATGCCATCTCTTAGGAAGGCTTGGAAATGCTAGGCTCACCAAGTCATCATCAGCTACAATAATCCCAACACTTCCAAGCTCATCTCGACATTGAGTGAATTTGGTTAAGTATTTCTATATTGTGTCACCCTTCTCCATTTTGATTTTCATAAGTTTTTCCTTGATTACCAATTTTTTGTGGTCACTGTTGCTTTGAAACAGATCTGTCAAGGCCTACCGCATAGCATCTGGAGTTTCCTTCCCATGAAGACTCGAGACAACATGATCTCAAACTACCTATAACAATATCCTCCTCACCTTTGCTACCTTCTTCTGCCATGCATCAAGAAGTTGGGAATCTGCTGCTACGGGCTTGGGAATATCATTATCTATAAATTCCTTCAACCCATTGTCCTCCAAAACTGCCTCCATCCTGTCCTTCCATGAAATATAATTCAAATTTCCCTCGAGTTCATATTCGAGTCTCAAGCCATTGAAAGACATATTGAACAGCTTATAGCTCCAAAGAAATTACCTACAAAATTGAATATTGTTCAACACAAACTCAATTTCTTCTCCACTATTTTGATTCCTGGCACTCTGATACCATGTAGAAATTACACCAATGGATTCAATCTAGTCATGTAGTGTACTAAAACAAGATATTGAATCCTTCTACAATATTTTTGGAATATAAAACACGATCGCTCAATCACATGCAATTAAGAGAAAGAAGTAAATCAATCCACGACAGAAGATTTTCATGGGGAAAGAAATTTCTCAAAACCCCTCCATATTTATTGTATAATAAAACAAGGAATCATTAAACAATACAACGTATTTGTGATCACGACAACCTCATACACTCTACCAATTTATTCACACTAATCTAGGAAAAATTAGACAAACACATAGCCAATTATCAACATACCCTTAGCCTACCTTGCTTATGCAAAACCTAGAGGATTAAACCCCTATTAAATAGGAAATTCAACCTTCCTTAATTGTGCAATTCATCATGGGCTTCCTGTAGTTTTATAACTGGACCTAGGAAGTTTTCCTAAAATACAACTGATAGTTTACTTGCCTTGAAACCTTCTCTCAACTAGGTCTCCACCAGAATTAGCATGCATGCAAGTATAAATAGTGAATCATTAGTTACTTGGTAGGTCACTACTAGTGAATTAAATCTATTTTAATTCACTTGATCTTCCACTAGCTCATCAAACAATTAGAACTAGTTAAGCTGATTTTAACTCAATTAATGTGAGTTAACTAATCCCACTTAGACTACATTAGTGCTACAACTGCAACTAGACCTTGTTAATAATAGAATCACTATTCATGCCTATCCTTTGAGCCTCAACTCAAAATTCTTGAGATAACTAAGTCTATCACACTTAGTTAAATATTACAAGTTGTTATGAGATAATATTACAATTAATTTTCTAATTTATTAAAAAATTGGTTTCCCACTAATGTGTTGCTAGGATCCATTACTATGTGACCTATCATCCCACACTAGTGTGTGTGCATTTTCTTGTTGAATTTCAACAACATGTTGTCATTAAAGGTAAAGGATCTATTTTTCTAAAAGAAAAGGTTAAAGTTGGTAATGTTATGTCTGTCTATGTATTGAAGCATACCTTGTTAAGTGTTATTCAAATTTCTGACCAAGGAAATGAGGTTGTTTTCAAATCAAAAGAATGAGTGGTTCGTGAAATTGACATAGGGAAGACCGTAATAAAGGGAACAAGAAACCCGAGTAATATGTGTGTCTTGAAAGATGATCAAGAACAATGTTACTTAGGAAAAGCAAAGGTAAGTTGGCTATGGAACATAAGGTTGGGACATCTAAGATTCTAGCAACTACACAAATCAAATAAGCTTAAAGTTTCTCGTGATTTTCTTAACATCACCTTGACAAAGAGTAACATATGCAATTCATGTCAATTTAGGAAGAAAACAAGGGTTGAATTCAATGCCAAAGAAGGATCAGCAAGTAATCCTCTTGAACTTAATCATACTTATTTGTGTGCGCTCGTATGCAAAAATTTACCTCGAGGAGAAAAATACTATATATTATTTATTTATGACTTCTCTAGAATTTGTTGGATCGGTTTATTAAAACAAAAATGTGAAGCATTTTATAAATTCAAATTCTTTAAAGAATTAGTAGAAAATGAGTTAGATCTAAAACTCAAATGCCTCACATCCAACAGAGGAGGAGAATTCATATCAGATGAATTTTTTAATCTATGTGAACAACGTGGCATCAAAAGGAAGTTTTATGTATCTATAACTCAGAAAAATGGGGTAGTAGAAAGGATGAATAGAGAAATTCATAAAATGGCTCATGTTATGCTTGATGAGTCTGAAACACATAATACATTATGGGGTGAAGCAACACATACGACAATAAATATTCTCAACAAAGCTCATGTTTAGGTAAATAGTGATAAAATTCCTTATGAAATTTAGTATGGAAAGTCTCATACTATAAAGTATTTTAGAGTCTTTGGAAGTAAATATTTCATCAAAAATAATGATGAAAATATTGGTAAGTTTCAAGCTAGGGTGGACGAAAGAATTATTCTTGGTTACTCATCAATAAGAAGAGGATACAAATGTTACAATAAAATAATTCAAAATATTGTTGAATGTATTGATGTTGTAATTGGTGAAGCATGCACAGATTCCAACATGGTACCAAAAACAGGAGAAGATGATGATGAACGCTTTCCCACATCAAATCAAAGTGATGTATAAGAGAAAATTAATGAAGCATTAGAAGAAGGCACATGTGATAGGGAAAAGACTCCATCTAGGTATGTTCAAAAGAATCTTCCAGAACTAGGAGAAAATGAAACTAGGGTACAAAAAGGAAGAACTATTCTGGGATCTCATAATTATATGGCTTTATTATCCACTATTGAACCTCAAAATGTAAATCAAGCTAGCAAAGATGAATGTTGGGTCAAATCGATGGATGAAGAACTTAATAAAATTGGAAATAATAATACATGGGAATTAGTTTGAATGCCCCATGATAAAAATGTTATTATGAAAAAATGGCTATTCAAAAATAAATCGAATGGAAATGGAAGTCATTATAAATAAATCTATACTTGTTTGCAAAGGTTATGCTCAATAAGAATGTATAGAATCTGAAGAAACATTTTCACCTATAGCTAGACTTAAAGCCATAAGAATGTTTCTTGCATTTTCAAGCTTATGTTTTTCAAAGTTTTTAAAATGGATTTAAATTATGAATTCCTTAATGGATATATAGAAGAAGAAGTATATATTGAACAACCAGAAGGTTTAATTCTAGGAAATGATGAAAAACTTGTTTTCAAACTCAAAAAGGCATTATGTGGGCTAAAAAAAGCACCTTGTGCATGGTATTATCGTCTTGACAAGTATATTCAACAATAAGGTTTCACAAAATGGTCTGCAGATAACAAGATGTACACAAAAATAGATGATGATAAACTACTAATTATTGTTGTTTATGTAGACAACATCGTCTTTCGAATAAATGAAGAATCTATGACTCAATAGTTTTCTTTTGTTATGAATCAAGGATTTTAAATGTCTTTACTTGGGGAACTAAAATATTTTCTTGGTTTACAATTACAGCAAGAAAAGGATGACATATTTCTCTTACAAACAAAATATCTCAACCAAATTCTGAATAAATATGGGATGGAAGACTACAAACTAGTATATTTGTCTCCAATGGTGGTAGGATGTAGCCTCAACTCACATGATGAATCTCCCACAACGAATAAACCAGAATACAGGTCTCTGATTGGAAGTTTACTTTATCTAATAGGTACTAGACCAGATATCATGCATGCAATTGGGATTATTGGACGCTTCCAATAATGTCCAAAGGAAACACTTCTTCAAGCAATTAAGCGAATATTTAAATATCTACAAGGAACTCAAGGCTTTGGATTATGGTATCCTAAATATCCAGATATTATTATTCATTCTTACACAGGTGCCGATTGGGCTAGAAATTTTGATGACCGAAAGAGAATTAGTGGAGGTGCATTTTACTTGGGGCCCTGATTATTATCATGGTTTAGCAAGAAACATAGTTATATTTCCTTATCTATTGCAGAAGAAGAATACGTTGTTGATGTATATTGTTGTACATAACTTCTCTGGGTGATGCAGACATTGCAGGATATTGAAATCAAGTGTTCTCCACCCATTTCCATCCTATGTGATAATACAAGTGCTATTAACATTTCAAAAAATCCTGTTATGCACTCCAAAACCAAGCACATTCCAATTAAGTACCATTTTCTAAGAGGGAAACTACTTGAACAAAAGGTCAAACTGGAGTTTGTTCCCTCAAAAGAAGAATTTTTTTATATATTTACAAAACCTCTTACACAAGAAGCATATGAATATCTCAAAAAAAAACTTAGATTAGTCTTTGTTTCATCTCTCTTTTGATTAGTCTCTTTCAAGTACACATGATATCTTAGAATTTTACTTTCTATACGCGGATTTTATGAAAGACATTCACATATATAAATGTGATTTCCTATACAGAAAGTCACGTATATATTTCTCTAATCTTAAAACCATGGGTCAGACTCAAGAATAAATTCTAATATGCTTCAGTCAGTTATTATTTGGATTTCCTATTCTGTTGTTGATGATTACAATTTTTTGTTGTTACTTATAATTGGTTTCGAGTACTAATGATCAATGATTTTGTACAATATTACATTTATGCTTTTTGGAAGGTGCGTTGATGTATGAGTTGATATGGTCAGATTTGACTGTGCACAAGAAGCATAGGTTTAGGGGGAGCATTAGTCGTGTTGCTTATGATGCATTGCTGGTATTATATTTGCAACATTTTTTAAGAAATTTATGTATTTTGTTGAAGTATTCTATCTTGTAGTCTTTTCATCCTGGTCATAATAGTCGTATATGTCATTTGATGTAAAGGTCATGTAAATACCCATAATGTATTTCTTGTAATACTTAGTCATGTTTGGACTATTTAAGGTCAAGTCATTTATGTATGTAATCCCATGATGGGAAGATGATGTTATGTAACCTCACTTGGTTTGGTGTTTGATGTAATTTTGAGTCCTTGGTGATAGTAAGGGTCATATTCAGTGAGTCATAAAGGCATGTACTTCATTGAAAATATTTCAGCAGATTCAGCATGAGCTCAGGGGGAGCATTGGTCTGCCCTTTGCCCTTAACGTCGAAGGGGTAAAACATCAGTGTTTGAATTAAAATATTGCTGTATTTTTCAGGTATCTACATGTTGTGGTGATAAAATACCAATGTGGTTTCCATAAAATCCAAAGAGGGATATTGTTGGAATTATGATGTATGTGTTGTCTCTGACGGAAACCCACTAGTAACATGATAAGTATATGGTAACCGGATGAATTCATAGGTCAGTTCAGAGGTGACAAAGTGATGGAAAAGAGTGATAAAATTTTTGGACAAAGGTATGCAGGTCAGAGACAGAAGAATTATAAAGGTGAACATTAGAAGAAATATATGTGGGGTCTATGAAGCAAAGTTACATACACATGCGTATATGAAGAAGAGAAGGCACATATATTTGGTGCAATATGATTCCATAAATATCAAGGGTATTTACCATAGTATTGGCCCATAATGTTGAGCTAAGTGATGACTATTTGATCTCGTCAACAATTACCATTGACAGTAGTGTGGTTTTGGCCTATGGTATTGGGTAAGGCTCAAGCTAAATAAGGAGGTGAATATCAAAGTGTTAAGGTGTGCATATGTTTGATTGATTGATGATTAATTTGATCTAAATTTTTATTGAATGGTATGGGCTATTAATGAGTGGTTGATAAAAAAATATGTGTTATACGGAATTATGATCTATGGATAAACCAAGTTCCCTAAGCATGGTGTTTGTCACTTATAACAACATAGGAAAGAATAACTATCACTTTCTCTAAATAAGGTAGCTCTACAGAATGGTAAAGGAGCCTACTTGTGATTCTTTCGCTTATCCTTCTCCTTCTGTAGTTGTTTACATCACTCTCAATCCAACTCAAGTCTAGATCAATTCCTGCAAGCACAAACAGAGAATAACAAACACCATGCAATATACAGATATCTACTTATCTTACTCAAACAAAATCAATTAGATATGAAAAACATACATCATTCAAGAACACATTTCACAAGAAATGCAGACGTATGTATGGGAAAATGAACAAAAATATTTATTAAAGAGTAGAAGGGGAAGATTACAACCAATGGATTGATTTGCTGTCAACTTGCTCTAGCTTCATTCCAGCCTCATCACATCCAAAATTATCCCAACCACATATCAGTACTTTCACTCTCTTATCAAATGAGAATCCAACAACATAACTTTACCAAAATTCTTCCTCCCTAGCACTGGGATGAGCACTCAACCTATAGGGAAACTGATTCTAGTTTCTCATTGAATGACTTTCTAATAATATGAATGAAATTTTCCCAAGTTCAAAGGTGTTATATGGATGCTTGGATTCAAATTTTGACACATATGGACTCTTCTAAAAGGCACTAGCCATGTGGAGACTCCCAGAACAATGAGAATTCCACTCTCAAGTGACCAACGCACCCTTGAGTGTTGGGAAGTGCACTATAGTGCACCCTTGCATGGAGGATTTGGAACTGCAATGCAGTTAGTCCCTTACAGGTGAGATTTTGTGAGTTAGTAAGTGATATAACATATACTTCAAACCTTGGAAATCTCACAATAGAAGCCATGAATGAAATTTTATTCTCTTAGGGCATATAGTAACAAAAATATAAGGGGATGATTCCCAAATTTACGTGTAATAGTTGGCCCCTAAAGCATGAAGTCAAAATGATAATAATATTTTGATGAGATGATTTATGATGTGATGAGCCGAAACTAGAGTGGATGGTGACCTGCATCAATCTTACAATACATTACATCATGATATATTTCATCTTGATCATGAATTGCTAAGGGAGGCATTCCCATGCAAATCACGTAAACTATTTAATAACATGTACATAGTTCAGACAGTCATCTACATCGAAATGTTCCCCAATACAGACATGCCTATGGAAATAGGCCCATGGTTGGATGACGATCTGTATGTAAGGTCATCGTACAAATGATGTGGACAATAATATTGAAATCATAGCCCGGATGGATGAAACTAGATCTGGGGTCTTCTTGTCTCGTTCACTCAATCATTCAGGTATAAGTCTAGCCATATGAATATATGATTTGTAGTCGAACATGGGAATACATCATTTGATTACCAGCTAATTATGTGAAATGTTAACAAACACGAGAGAAACACCATTGATGTTAATGGCTCTCAAGGTGATACAGTTAAATTTGCAAGGCATGAATAGATGATTTGATGTCGAATTCCAAACAAAACCTTTCGGTCAAAGGTTCGAAAGAGGGAAACTTGTCGATGATGTAACAAGCCTCAGCGTACTAGAAGATGTTTCTAAATTAACTTACTGGATGATGATCTGATGTCGATAGGAGGCAAATTTATCACGAAATGGGAGTTAATGATTTTGGAGACAAAATGTGACATGATATAGAAATTTTCAGGGATGAATGTCATGAAAATGAAGGTTTATGAGTATTGCAGAAGGATGAGGATTCAATGGATGACTTCTCTTGAACATATCTGCAACACTGAGATGAGTTGGCATCATTGACCCAAAACCGAAGTGAAGGTATGATGAACCACAAGTATGAATGAACCATCAAGAAGATTACCCAACCCAAAAAGTTACGATGATGCAGTGAAAGTTTCATGTTCAAGAGTGACCTGCTACCATAAGGTGTTATTTTCACTTTCCAAAATTTGTCCTGGTCATTCGTCGACCAGTACTTCTTTATTTTTTCACAAGCTTGAGGAGGGTAACATATGCTTGATCTATAATTCAACCCTTCGGGTGAGTGCATTGCTATTTAATAATTTAATGAATCTAGCGATAAATGCAACTCAATTCTTGCCATGATTGACAAGGTCATCACTATTTTATGTTTTAACGAGCCTAACGACAATGAAAACCCAGTCCTTTTTCATATTTAGAGAGTTTGAAAAAGAGGACAAAAGAAAACTCCATGAGTCCTTTTTCTTAAATTTTTCACTCAAGTCCAAAAAAGTATAAAATGATGCCTGAGAAAACCTCTTAGCCATGTTCGACTAAGGTTTTCCTTTTTTGTAAATAATATATCTCAGTCAGGAAAAGGGTTAAACTTATACTGAGTAGACGTCATTTCATTTACTTTTACGAGATCGAAATGACTGGTACTCAGCAATATTTTTTCATTATCAGAGTCTGAAAAGAGCTAAAAGAAGACTCCAGGGGTTCCTTTTTCGCCGTTATCGAAGCTCGAAAAAGGGATAAAAGTGCACTTCAAGTCCTTTTTCATTTTGATCAAAGCTCGAAAAATAAGGATAAAAGTATGCTTTGTGGTCAAATCACTCTTGAATAAGTGTGCATGACTAATTTACTGTATATGTTGTAAAACCTATTCAGAACACCATAAAATGGATTAAAAATACATGTTTCATAGCAAAAAATGAATAAAACCATAGTCACAACATTAAATATGATTTGAAATAATCAAATTGACTAATTAAAATAGTTTTTACCATTTGAAATTTGGAGCTCTGAACCAGTTTTTTCCCTCAAACTTTAGCAGTTGATTGCGATAGATTATGTGGATGGTTTTCCTCATCGTTCGATCCAGGTTGGAGCTATGAACCTTATTTTTCCTTTATTAGCATTTATGTTTCATTTAATTTCATATTTTTAGGGTTTTATCCCCTTAGGTTAAATATACTATGCTCATAGAGAAACACACCCTTGAATTTCTAAAGGTGTGTTGGAGTACACTGAAATTGAAGTCTAGGTGAATTTGAAATGCACTTTCCCTTGACCTTATAATGTTGCCAAATTTTCATGAAGAAAATTGGAACATTGATTTTTGCTTATTTCATCTAGGAGGTGAATAAAATGGGTAAAAGGCCCATGATTAGGAATAAGATCCTTCATAATGTGAAAAGGATCATTGGAGCATCTTATTTTGCACCTTCCAGTATGAAAAGGGGAAATTTGCATAAGGACAAGGTCAAGTTTGACCAAGTCAACAATGATGCCTAAGAGGTGTAGCTTGCATGGGAAGACAACGCAGTTTTGGAGGGAGAAATATTCCTTGTGGAAGAAACCCTAATGGGTGGGTTCCATGGCAAAGAGGAATTCACTTGTATAAGAGGAGGAGGAGGCAACCATAGGGAGATATCTTGGATCATTTGATATTTGTCTATTCAGACAAATTGCACACTCCCACTATTCAGCTGAGTTGCAGTGCTTCTTAGCATGAGGGATTCCTATTTAGGATTTCCTCTCCTTCTTGAGAGGCCTCTTGAAGGATTGCACTTAATTTTCTCCACATCTTGGCTCAAGGCCAAAGACATTATTCAGTCACTACGTTATTTTTGCTGAAGTATAACGTAGTGTTGATGGGTGTTGCAGTGGAGGGTTCCACAACACTTCTCTTTGGCTCATCTTTCAGGGGAGGGAGTTCCTATTCCTCTGGGAGGTTATTGAAAGGGATTTCAGATCTGTTTTTCACATCTTGGCATCAGAGCCACCATCTCCCATCATAGACAGTGCAGTACAGTGCCTTGAATGCATTATTCTAGAGTGCATCTGCAGTGAGAGGTTGCACCAACATTTTGGAGGGTAAGATTTTTAGTATTAGGATTAGCCTTGTACTTAGGAAATCCATTGGAGGAGGTTTGTTACATATTGGATATATTATTCAGCCATCTCCACATTTTATCAGTTTGAGTTGCAGCTATTGCCCAGAAACTCTGGCATTTCTGCAGAATTTCCAATTTCATGTATATTGTAGGCAATCCTTCCAAGAATTGTGTATTTTGTTGTATTAGTGTTTTCAGGGGTTCAGAGCTTGCTCCACCTCATTTATTTGAGCTAATATTGATATATCATTGTATTTGAATTTTGTATATTTCAGTGTCTCATATCAACTACGTTATTTTAGCCAGGGCTTTCCATATGTAGCAGTGCTCTTGCATTTCCTTGTATATGCTCTATTGAGGCTTCCATTGCCTAGCTGGAGTGATTGATTCCTCCACATGTTGTATAAATTTTCTGCTATATCATATATTTTTTTTCTATACTTCTCTTCATGTGTTCAAAACTATGGAATAACGCTAGATCTGTTTAACCACTCTAGAAGGATTTCCTTGGAGCTTCCTCTTGGATTCAGGTCTTATATGAATTGATATAGGGGATCCAGGTCATGGTTTCAAATCCTGTAGCATCCATTACTGGAAAATGCATTTTCCAGTCATGCCTTGCTAGCTATCTCAATTTGGGAACATTACAGTGGTATCAAAGCTATTTTCTTGGCTCAATCTGTGAGTCTAAGCCCAAGAAGATTGGAAGATTAAGAGGATGGGTTTTATCTCATCATATTTTAGATACATGAAGAACCTACTCAAGGAGGATAAGTAGAAAGAAGAGGAAGAACCCTACACTTCCTATTCTCATCAAGGAGACAAAGAAATAAGCAGGAGAAAGACTCCATCTTTTGGAGAAGAAAAAGAAAAATGGGATAAGCTTACCAAGCTTCTTCCTCAATCTATACATTGGACTCATGAAGAGTTCAAGGATATCCAGAGGAATATGTGTGAATAATCTCCAAGAGGTTTGTACCAAAGGTAAACTCTAGATTTTCACATAATGAGTGTGAGCAAATAGCTACACACCATCTTGTACAGCGCAGTCACATTCCCAGGATTGCCAGAAGAGAGATGGAAAGAGAAGAAGAGGTTGCTATGAGGGAAACCCTTAGTGATTTCTTGAAGGAGTATGAGTCTCAAACTTAAAAATTTAGAGATCATCTCAGTTTTTCAGATTTTTGCAAGATGAAGGTGAATGGGAAAGAGGAGAGGATAGATTTAATCTATCTACCTTTGAGGGTTCACTTGTATGTTCAGCCAACGCTTGGGCAGAGGAGTTAGAGAGCTTTTTGCAGTAGCATCACATTCATGGAGATGAAGCTATCAAAGTTGCAGCAGTGCATTTGAGAGGTAAGGCTTATGCCTGGTGGATCTTTGAATCTTTTTATGTGAAAAATGTAAACATTTCACCTTATGGAAATTTCACTAAGGCATTAGTGGAAAGATTTGATATAAGGATTCATGAGACACACATGGTGGATATAAACAAGAAAAATCATTTAAAACCCTTGCATAAGAATGGAGTACCATTACAGAAAACCATAGAAGGAGCTAAAAAATTGCACCATACTTTACCAGAAGAAAGGTTTTCATCTCACATCTTTGAGCAGAGGGGCATGGGGATCTCTTTTTCAAAGGAGGATCCAATTATTGGAAGGTTGCCCACTCATTTTGCAGATATTGAGGGCAAAAACGCTGCTAAATTTGGAGTTGATCTAGCACCTCATGCAGAGGAAAGAGGATCTCTTGCTCCAAATAGAAAGATGCTTGCATCTTTGCAAGGAAGTCCCCAGGATCTCATGTGTGTAGATCAAGGCACAACTCATGTTCTATCTGTGCCATTATTGAGGAGGTGTGGAACCATGGAGCCACAAGGGGAAGGTAGGGAGGAGAACTAATGTCATGAGATGAGATGTACACATCCCTATTCATTTCTATAGGTTGACGCACCTAAGAAGGTGATTGGATTGCACAGTGGAAGCATGGAGGATTATATCCATTCATCTATTCAGTCATATCTTGATGATGATGTCTCATCGCATGGAGACATCTTGCTAGGAAGACCAATGGATCAGCAGAGGAGGATCGATGCTTCACATGTTGAGGCACCAAGCATTTATTTTAGGAGGGTGGAAACCTGGAGAGAGCTTGATACAACACTGGGAGTCGGGGGTAGACTCAAGGAGAGAGAGAGAATTCTCTCAACATCATCAGTACCCACTTCCATTTTAGATTTTGCGTTGTGGCAGAAGAAGCAGGGGAAGGATAGAAACCTTCCAACTTGCATATTTGGCATAGGAGATGTCAGAGAGGAGGGTGACCATATGACAGATTCTCTTCATGAGAGATCATCAGAGCTGTCACTATGGAGGATAGGTCCATATTGAAACTCCCAGATGTTGGTGGAGTATTCCAAGGATCTTTTTACTTGCATGATCTTGGATGTCCAGTTGCACTTGGAGGAATATTTAGTCAGAGATGGGGTCATATTTTATCATGGTAGGATCTTCTTTCCTAGAGCTTCCAAGCTCAAGGAGAAGTTTCTACAAGTAGCTCGGGAGGATTTCCTTTTCAGTCCCACTTGTTCTATGAGAACATACCACACCATCATGGAGGGGTATTTTTGGATGGGCTTTGAGGAGGAAATATATCATCATATGAGCAGATACATAGACCAGATGGAGATGGAGGAGAGACATGACTCTTTGATAGAGTTAGCACAACCACCTCTTTTCCCTTTGGAGATGAGAGGAGACTCACTTATGAGCCACTCCACTTGTATGAGCAGAACATATGGTAAGGGTGATGATTATTTTCATGATTATTTATATGATGTATGTCCCTTAACCATACATGTGCAGGATGTTTCTCTAAGGAGGAGCATTATTTCTTTCTGGCTTCATGGTCTAGCTGAGACCATAAGCTTGGTTGATGGCCATCCCCTAGGAGGACTTGGGGAATAGGCATATTATGGAGTACATAATCTTTGTACATCTTCCATTATTCACTTCCTCCATACTTATGAGGAGATGGGAGCAGCAGGCAAGTGGTTGAGAAGCCACCCTTTTTATCAGTCTCTATTGCAGTTGAGGGTCAAGCTACATTGGTTGCACTTGAGGGACCATTGTCCTTCACATTTGTTGCATATGGCAGCATGCATGATTCTCATATTTTCTCCCTATGGTTCTATTTTTTCTATCTTTATGAGGGGCATGCTTGGGAGGAAGACACATGGGGTGGATGTGTCCTTTGAGGGAAAAATTCCTCACACTTTTTGCACTACATGTTGTAAGCGGAACATGGGACATGATATGGTTAGCATAACAACACATTTTTCACTTTATGAGGTGAGCCATATGATGGAGGAGATGCCATATGTTGATGACTTCCAACTCATCATATATGGAGATAATTGGGCCATCATGGTTCGTAGGATTGGAGGAGAGATCCTTGGAGGTCTAATCTTCATTTTTCCACTTGAGGGCAAGTATTTTGCAGCCTAGGATCATAAATTTCTCTACACTTATCATAAGTGAATAAATGGAAAGCGTGGGGTAGGCTACATTGTCTACCATGTGCATATTTTCATCCCACCTACTTTTCCAGAGCCAAAGGTGGATGACAACTTCCAGCAGTTGCCTAGTTGGAAGGTGACTCATTTTGCATGGCTCATAGATTGGAGATGGAGGGTCCACATGGGGAAGATATTTCCCACTCTATTTCAGATCCCATTCTTCAAGGGGACCTCTATACATCACTTTTTTATCCTCTTGAGTATTTCACTTTCACATGATGATAACTTGACAGCTGACTTACACACTGAGGAGGAGCATTGTGGATATTTGATTGATGAGATAGCATCACTTTCCATGGAGGAGATCATCATATAGGGATGCTACGGGGAGAGGAGAAGAAAAGAACTCAGTCTATCATTGCACTTGCTTGAGGACAAGCAATCTTTGAGAGGGGAGGACTGTAATGTTCCAAAATTTTCATGAAGAAAGATGGAACATTAATTTTTTCTTATTTCATCTAGGAGGTGAATAAAATGGGTAAAAGGCCCATGAGTAGGAATAAGATCCTTCATAATATGAAAATGATCATTGGAGCATCCTATTTTGCACCTTCCAATATGAAAAGGGGCAATTTGCATAAGGACAAGGTCAAGTTTGACCAAGTCAACAACGCTGCTTACGAGGTGTAGCTTGCATGGGAAGAAAACGTAGTTTTGGAGGGAGAATGATTCCTTGTGGAAGAAACCCTAATGGGTGGGGTCCATGGCAAAGAGGCATTCACTTGTATATGAGGAGGAGGTGGCAGCCATAGAGAGATATCTTGGATCATTTGATATTTTTCTATTGAGAAAAATTTCACACTCCGGCTGTTCAGCTGAGTTGTAGTGATGCTTAGTGTTATGGCCTAAATCTACGTCAGGCTGAGAAAGGCAGAATCTAGGGTAACATCAAACCATGCTTAGCCTTGTAGCTAGCCCTACAAGGACAGAAGAGGACTCTCTTCGTAAAAGGAATATTCAATGGAATACAATAAATGGACTGATATTAGGCTAGATAAAATGATGGGAAAAAAGGTTTTAATAAAATAAATGAATCAATTTCAGGGATGTGTGGGGATATGAAAAGGACAATTGAAACTGGGGAATTAAATCAGGACACAGGGTATTTCATGGGGCAAGGTAGGCCGGAAATCTAGCAAATAAAGCTAAATTGGGATGGGACAGATAGACTGGCGAGGAGTTGAAAAGGGCACAATAAATTGATCCTTTTCAAACAGAAGACAAAATACAGAATATGAATGATTTCCCAAGGCAGGGCATGAAAATGGATCCTAACTTTCTATCTTGAAAGCATTCAAAAGAAAATGTTTATGGATGAGAGATGGATCATAACAATTTACATATGAAACGAAGGAAAGAAACGAATGCTAAATCTCATACCACATGGATCCCACAAATTAGAGCTGCATCTCTTATTAATTCCTGTCAAACTGTACAATGGAGCACAAAATGTTCTTCCACACTTTTCCCCTACTGCTGAGTTACAGATTCTCAAACGTCAGAACTCTCAGACCGTTTACAAATGATTTAAAATTACAATAAATAAGCTGAACTGTGGAACCATAGATCCATGAAAAGAGGATTTGTTCTAACAGCTGAAGAACTGAAATTCAATCATAGAAAGATTTCTAACAATCTACCCCTAAAGAAGGAACAATATTACATTTGATTGCTGGAAGATTTCATAGTTTTCACTGTTGAGGAATAAAATAGGCAATCAGATCCTATTTTCTCTGTTGCTGTAGACATATTTGTTTAATTTAAGCTTTCGGCCAGCTGACTGTTTCCTTTTATTTCCATTATTCATTTAAATAAAATTGACCCTTTAATAAACTACCGTTGAAATAAAACAAAATTTAATTTATGCATTCGTGAAGGGAAGAAATAGTGAATAAGAAGGAAGGAAAAGGAGGTGGGATCCACGTTATAATCACAATCGGGATCGGGTGGAAGGTGATATACAATATAAACAATGTAATATGTTATGCGACAGGCCTTTGTAATCGGCCATTGGAGGACGAAGGAGGGGAGCGAGGTATATGGTAATGATAATATGCGATGCAATGAAACCTTTGGGAAATAGTTTTAAAAGTTAACAAAGGAGAAAAACTCATTTAATTTTGGGAAGAGATGAAAGGGACTGTGGTGGGGCTGGGGCCAATCGGGATCGGGATTAGAAGGGAGTAGAGTATATATAATAATGCCGATGCGATTCATTATGAGTCGTTGGATCAAGTTTTGCAATCGACGGTGGGGACATTAATCAGAGGTTGGGCCATTGGGGGTAGACCATCGGGAGTGTAACAATGATAAGAGCCGATGGAAATGCTCCGATCGATTGTGAGCCGTTGGATCAAATGGTAAGATCGATGGTTGAGAAGTGGTTGGGAGTTATCAATCAGTGGGTTCAATCGAAGGGGGATTTATGGAAGTGCCGATTGTCGATGGCCCGATTAGCTGTGGGCCATCGGATCGGACCAGGAGATCGATGGTGGAGGGATGGTCGGAGACGGGACATCGGGAGGCGATATTTGAAAGGCCTGATCAGAGCGCATATATATATGTTGCGATGGGTTTTATAATATAAAAATTTCAATTATTACAAGTTCTGAAAGCATGAGGGGGAAGTGGTTAATGTAAATTGCATTTGTATTTAAAAACATTTATAATGTGATTTTATAATTAGAAAGGGGAAATGAGTTTTTTATGAGGAAAATATTAAAATTTTAAACATAAAATTTGAGGGAAACATGGAAAATAGGAGAGGTTTAGGGAATAGGGGACTTTTACTTCACTTAGGCATAAATTCCAATCCAGAAGTCAATTTTAAGAGTGCAGTATACCGTTGGAAAGCTCTTTCTGGGCTCTTTCTGATGGATCCACTTGGAAAATGAATTGGCACTGAAAATTCTATGGAAAACCTCTCTAAAAGGCAGGGTTCTGACTTTTTGGAGATGGAAGTTTATGAATTGTGACTTGTTACATATGATGACATGAAATTACAAAATGAATGATAATAAAGGAAAAATATCATGTTTTCATCTAAAAACATGGTTTTGAGTTGAAAATTACATCAAATTGAATAAAATATTTCTTTGGTGCTGTGACTTTGAGTTTATTGACTTCCTCATGACCTTGCTGATATTTATTGACATTTGACCCATTAATTTGACCATGGCGAGACCCTAGAAACTAATGAGACCCATCCTATGACCTATTGATATGATTTTGAGAATAAAAGTGACTAATGACTAAATACCATAGAGAGGAAAATAAGTAAGTACCTCATGAGGGAAAAACTGATAAAAAATTACTACCATCAATGAATCCATGACATGGCGGAATGGTGAAATTTATTCGGTATGAGACAGCTAATATGCAAATGCAGAAGAGCAGTTTTGATCAGTGATGGCAGTATGACTAGACTGACACTAACACTTAGCACGAGGGATTCTTGTTTAGGATTTCCTCTCCTTCTTGAGAGGCCTCTTGAAGGATTGCACTTCATTTTCTCCACATCTTGGCTCAAATCCAAAGCCATTATTCAGTCACTACGTTATTTTTGCTGAAGTATAACGTAGTGTTGCTGGGTGTTGCAGTGGAGGGTTCCACAACACTTCTCTTTGGCTCACCTTTCAGGGGAGGGAGTTCCTATTCATCCAGGAGGTTAGTGAAAGGGATTTAAGAGTTTTTTTTCACATATTGGCATCAGGGCCACCATCTCCCATCATATACAGCGAAGTCCAGTGCCTTGACTATGTTATTCTAGAGAGCATCTGCAGTGAGAGGTTGCACCGGCATTTTGAAGGGAAAGATTTCTAGTATTAGGATCAGCCTTGTACTTAGGAAATCCATTGGAGGAGGTTTGCTACATATTGGATATATTATTCAGCCATCTCTATATTGTATCAGTTTGAGTTGCAGCTGCTACCCAACAACTCTAGCATTTCTGCAGAATTGCCAATTTCATGTATATTGTAGCCAATCCTTCCAAGGATTGTGTATTTTGCTGTATTAGTGTTTTCAAGGGTTGAGAGCTTTATCCCCCTCATTTATTTGAGCTGATATATATATATCATTTTATTTACATTTTTTATATTGCAATGTCTCATAGAAACTACGTTATTTTAGCCAGGGCTTTCCATATGTAGCAGTGCTCTTGCATTTCCTTGTATATGCTCTATTGAGGCTTCCATTGTCTTGCTGGAGTGATTGATTCCTCCACACATTTTATACATTTGCTGCTATATCATATATTTTTTGGCTATACTTCTCTTCATGTGTTCACAACTATGGAATAACACTGTCTTTCCATTTCTTGCTCAAGAATTGTTGCAGTCCCTCATCAAGCACTTTCTCAGGACATCTAGTAGTGGGAGATCTATTTAACCACTTTAGAAGGATTTACTTGGAGCCTTCTCTTGGATTCAGGTCTTAGATGCATTTATCTAGGGGATCCAGATCCTGGTTTCAAATCCTGTAGCAGCCATTACTAGAAAATGTGTTTGCTAGTCATGCCTTTGTAGCTGTCTCAATTTGGGAACATTACAGTGGTATCAAAGCTCCTTTCTTGGCTCAGCCTATGAGTCTAAGCCCAAGAAGATCAAAATATTGAATAGGATGGGTTTTATCTCATCATATTTCATATCCATGAAGAACCTCCCCAAGGAGGATAAGTAGAAAGAAGAGGGAGAACCCTGCACTTCTTATTCTCATCAAGGAGACAAATAAATAAGCAGGAGAAAGACCCCATCTTTTGGAGAAGAAAAAGAAAAAGGGGATAATCTTACCGAGATTATTCCTCAATCTATACATTATATTCATGAAGAGTTCGAGAAGATCCTCCAAGAGAGTTTGTACCAAAGGAAAACTCTAGATCTGGACATAAGGAGTGTGAGAAAACAGCTACACAACAGCTTGTACAACGCAGTCACATGCCCAGGATTGGTGGAAGAGAGATGGAAAGAGAAGAAGAGGTTGCTAGGATGGAAACCATTAGTTATTTCTTGAAGGAGTATGAGTCAAACTCAGAAATTGAGATATCATCTCAGTTTTTCAGAGTTTTGCAAGATGAAGGTGAATGGGAAAGAGCAGCAAGATAGATTTCATCTATCTACTTTTGAGGGTTCATCTATATGTTCAGCCAAAGCTTGGGTGTAGGGGTTAGAGACCTTTTTGCAGCAGCACCACATTCATGGAGATGAATTCATCAAAGTTGCAATGGTGCATTTGAGAGGTAAGGCTTGTGCCTGGTGGATCTTTGAATCTTTTTCTGTTAAAAATGTAAACATTTCACCTTATGCAAATTTCACTAAGGCATTAGTGGAAATATTTGATAGAACAATAAATGAGACACACATGGTGGATCTAAACAAGAAAACTCAGTTAAAACCCTTTCATAATGTTAGGAATCTGTAATTTTAGCAAAATGGTGAGACTAAAACTGCAGAAGCAACATCATTTCAACCACTTTGGGATTCTAGGATCTAGCCCTCTTGAATCCAGAGAGGGATCTCTCCATTAAGTGCAAAGATGGAAATGTCTTTGAAGTTTGGGGTAATGATATTAGGCTAGTTATGAAGGCCAAGGGTTTGTTTTGTTTTTGGATGGTTGAGCATGATTATTTTTTGAGGAGAAAGTTCTAAGTGCAAAAAGTTTCAAAGGTGTGAGGTTGCAAGCAAATAGAACAAGCTTTGGTAAGGAAAGATAGATAATTGCAGGTTTTAGTCCATTGGGCTATGGAGTCATAATGGGGTTTAATTGGAACAGCAAGAGGCAATAGTGGTCCATGGGGCAAGTCATCTATGTCTAAGGATCTCTCTGAAGATTGATTTATGGGATGAAATGATACAACAAGAAGGAAAATTAATCAGATGCAGAACAAAGAGCAGCCCAAGATCAGGCGAGTACTTCTAAACTAACCTGCTTTGACACACACTTAAGAAAGACATAAAAGCAAGCTAAGATCAGGCAAGTACTTCTAAACTAGCCTGCTTTGATGCACTTTCAATAGAAAACATATAAAAATAGAGGGAAACTTGAAGGAAAATGTTGGAGTAGAAACTAGAGGGCCGGGCTCACCAGAAATCCTCTCCTAGCTCTGCTTTACTTGGTAACTTTCAAGGCAAACACAAATATGGCAAAGAATGGCCTAATATCTGGTAAGTACATTAAAACTAGCCAGCTTTCAACACATTCCAAGGGAAACTTTCAAATAGTCTTTGGGGATAAAACTAGGACCAGGGCATACCATATCTTCCTTAGTTCATCTCCACTTAACATGAAATGAAAATAACATCCAAGAACAATATTCAGCTAAGACAATAAGACGAGGGAACGCCAACATTCCTATGCTTAAACTGAATTAAATCATTCCTAAATAACATAGATTGGAAGAAAACATATAAATAAGGATTTTCAGTCAGAGAAGGGTACTGATATACAGTAGGTCCTAACTCTATGCATGTTTTTCTTTATAAGAGAAGATGAAACACAGTGAAAATAGAAAAAAAATGACAAGTTATAATGAGAAAAACATCACTGTCAACATAGACCAAGATCCCATAAATCAGCTTGTATTGATGCTCCAAACCAGTTACAGCTTTAAGTCCAATGCTTTAGTTTAGAAATCATCTACTCGTCTCAGCCTAACTTATCTATCACAAGCAGAGCTCCAAGGACCAGTGAACACTATTTACAATCAGAATTTTAAGCTCAAATGTATTTCAAAGTTCTGCAACCAATAGTTTATCATCTTCTTCAGAAGTATTTATAGAAGAATGAGGAGGTGGGATCTCAATAAAATATCTCCCAATATAATTAATACAGTCTTAATGGCTTCTTGGCCTTTGAGGGGCTCGATGAAGAATTTTACAGATGTTATGTCTGTATTAACTTTTTTACATTTTTAAGATTAAGCTTGGTGGGAGATTTTGTTGACTTTTGAGGCTCTGTATCATGTTGGAGTAACTCTGCAAATATTTTTTGCATTAAGTTCCTTGTAGAAGTAACTCTCTGGCTGCGTTGAGGCGAATATCTGATTTTTCTCAATAACTTCGTCCTCTGTTTGAATGCTTGTGGCTACAGGTGGCACTTGTGGTAGCTGAGAGGAATCAATTTTCCTCAGATGTGGCAGTGGAGGCCTTTTTGTCTGTAGATCATTTATGATTTCCTTTAAATCTGATTTAATTTGGAGGATTAGGCTTTTAATAATCAATCTTAGCCATAATCCCCAAATTTGTCTTCAATCTTCTGTTCTGCTGTGTTTTGTCTTCGACATTGATACTCTTTTAATTGTGATTTAATAACACAATGTCTTGTTGATGTACAGGCCACGCAGGGCTCTTCAAGGCATCAATGCCCATGAAGCATTGACGAAACGTGGAGTAGAGCCCCGTGAATGGTTCCCTTTTATGAATTGAAGGTACGGGAATTGCCATTCCTGGCCTTCGACCTGAGGAAGAAAACAGTCAAGAGACCGTAGACATTCTTCAAGATATTCCTGAAAACTCAGATGTTGATTTATCATCCCTTATATTTGAGGCTCAAGATGACATCATGCCTCAAATCCAGTCTTCAGAGGAAACATAGAGCTACTGCACTTCTGCACAGAGGAACACAAGACCATCTTCCCATTTGAAAAAAGAAGGAATAGATCATATCATCAATAGACAGCTAGCATCTGAATTGTTCTACAGATCAGACATCCTTGTTCATTCATCTGATGAGCTTTGTTGTACAGAGTTGGAAGGCTCGCATGTAAATCAGAGTGAAGAAAGATCTGTTGATAACCCAGTATACCTGATTGGTAGCATTACTTACATTCATGATTCTCCTATTTTTGATCTATCTGATGATGATGTTCTCCAAACAGAAGATGATCTTGCATGGTCATCATTAGTAGATTTGTGGGAGGAAAATCAGTTACCTTTACTTCCAGAAAGTAATGAGCCAATGCAGGCTATTTATGACACTGATGGGGAGAGCTATGATAGTATAATAGCAGATGAAGATTCTTTGAATCTTCATTCTGCTCTACTACAAATCATTAGTGAGACTGGAAACCAGAAGCCTTTACTTTCAAGAGATGAGGAGGAAAGAAAAGAAGAGATTCTTGAGCAATCTGAAATCAATGAGCCTTATTTTGAAAAAAAAGGAGTAATGGAACAAGCCCCTGCTCAAGAATACATAGACCTCCTCACAGAGCTCAATACCTCAGAGAAGAATATACCAGAGCTCCAGGAGGATAACACTGCCATTTTTTATCAGTCCTCCAGTTCATAAAATGAAGAAGACGAAGAAGATTCTCTTTCTCAAGGGAGTCTTATTCTCCATCTAGTGGAAGAGGAAGAAATCCTAGTTGAAGCCTGTCTGCCAGATATCCATAACCAGGTATCATTTCATGATCCTTATGCACATTTTCTGCAAACATTTGAAGAAGGATCAAGGGTCTTTTTGAGCAGCATGATGCAGTCAGACAGAAATTTTTTTGTAGCTGTTGTTGTGGAACAAAAAGAGTGGGAGCTACCCTGCCTATCTAGCTTGCTCAAGGCGTTGAGCAAGAAATACCAGTCATGGAATCATTTGATGGACTGGTTACATTGGGAGAAAATGTTTGTAAGCTAGACTTGTAAATATTCTAGTTAGAATAGGGTAGGTAGGAAAAGCTCAAATAAGCTCAGTCTGTGAGCATGTAGTTAGTTGTTTTAATTTCTGCAAGGTCCAGCAAGTCAGAAAATCTAATCCTGGCTTGACTATTCTCAATTTCTGTCTTATAATGTAGAGAAGAAATCTGCTAGACAGTCTAATCCTAGCAGATAATAGTGTAGGTAGAGAAGCATATGAGACCAACAATCTAATCTGGTCTCATGGAGTTATAAGGGTAGAAATAGAATAGGTTTATTTTCTGTTTATGAAATAAATGATGTAAAGGGTCTGCTAGTACAAATTCACCCTAAAAGAAAAATGTTAGGATTGTAGTCTGGGTAGGTAGATTTTTTGGGAATGTTTCTGCTGATATAATGTATTCAAAATTTGTGGCAGCTGATCTAAAGAAAGAAAGGGATATGCCAATCAGCAGGCATCTGGCCTACACCAAAGATTTCTCTTCTGAATTCTTGACTCCTTCAAGAAGAAGCCATCCCGATGTGGAGCCACTGTTAGCCCCCCATAAATTTTTTGACAAGCAAACATGGGGCTAAAATGTTGTTGAGCCTTCAAGGAATGCATTTCCCCTGAAAACACATCATCCTTGAAGTCTCCTTCTGCCTTTTGTCCTTTGACAAAATCCCCTCTGCTGATTTCCATTCTAAAGCCTCTTTGTTTGTGAAGAATTCCCAGAGGGCCCCTTTCCCTCTTATTTCACCCCCACTTAGCTTCTATTTCCCCCCCCTGAGTCTCCCCTTCTATTTCCCCTTTTTACCCTCTAAATCCTCCCAAAATCCCCTTCAAATACTACCCATCCCCCTTGTTTGGTTTAATTCACCCTTTACCCCTCTATCGTTCCCCTTCCTAACCTTTAAATCACATTAAAATGAGAAAAAAACCACTTTCCTACCTTATAATAGGGTCTAACCCTTTTCCCCCCTTTTAGATTGTAAATCGCATTGTAAATCATTGTAAAACAAAAATGTGCGATTTATATAACCACTTTCCTCCCATGACCCGTGAAACTTTATAATAAAATGTTATATTATAAAGTCCTCACCATATAAACCATTTCACTGCCCTATCAAACATCCTTCGTTCATTTAAACCACTGATCAATGGACAGATCTTCATTCCTGCCTAGTGGTCCCCGCACCCGCGGACAATATTCAGAAACAGCCCAGTTTTCATCACACCGCCTTTAGGCAGAGTGCGGTATTTTCCCATTGCACAACAACTCCACTCACCGATCGATGCATTTCAGGCACACTATTTCAAAACTGCTACCTCATCGCACGTTATCGTTCATCCGTGGATGCGTAGCGATATCGTTGTGAGCTATCCGATCTGGGGTAGCCCATCCAACAGTCATCGCTCAACAAAGTTGCGCGGGGTTTAATCCATGGTCTCCGTACCCCTGGCCCACTGTCCATCACCCTCCACTATGTTCCCAGCCATCGATCTCCTCCGAGATCAGATGGTCCAGATTCATTTTCATGGCCCACTGTTGATCGGTCCTGCCACGTCATTTTCCACGTGTCTCCACCTTACTTTCGCCTGCCCCCGTTATATATATTCTTCCCAAGGTTAAATTTCATTATTTTTACGTTAAAACGTTCGCCTCGACATTTTCTCATGTATTCTCCACTGTGCAATTCTTTCCTCCATAGTTGCCTCTGCAGTCGTCATCCTCGTCCACGCCATGCTGCCACTGTCACATTCATCCATACCACCCTCCATACATTTTTTTCATAACATGTTTTCGTGTTTTGCAGGTTTATTAGGTGGTAAAACTTGCCATGGTCCATATGTGATATTATTAAGGCACAGTGCACAGGAGGAGCTGAATTTAGAGCCCAATTTCACATAAAACTATTCGAAAAGGTGTCTACATCATAGATTTCATGAAAGAGCAGAGTTTAAACTCTGCAAACCCTCTTCGGCGCCATTAAATCTCGAATTGCATAGACAGAGACAGTACATGAAGCACCAGAGAGCTTGAGGCAAGAAGTAGAAGACTTTGATCTTCTTCATGGAGTTTAGAAGGCAGAGGTACCAAAATCAAAGACCCCGTGGATTGCTCAGATGGTCCAATGCATAGGGTTTTAATATCAGCATAACGTTCTTCCATAAAAAGACAAGGTGCCCATACATTTCTCATCCTATGCCATGTTCTAGAGAGGTTTTCCAGCCCTGAAAATGGTCCTATGCTTCCAGTGCATTAGTTATACAGTATGGCAGACCCCACAGTTGTTCATACACCTCGATTTATTCACCAAAATTCTACAAAAGGCTACAGAAAGTACATCAAAGACATACCTTGAGTAAATTTCAGCCTGACGAAGACCATTTTTCCATCTGAAAAGCACAGAAGATAAATGCTCAGAATTAAAACCGAGTGGAGCCTCGACTCTCCTACTGCATCAGAGTTTTAATACCACATTCAAGTTTACAACTACCATTGTTATTCTTTCTCCTATATGAACCTTGTAGAACATATTGTAAAGGGGTTGTTCGGCTGCAGCCGTTGCTGTTAGAGGCATTCATTCTAACTGTTAGAACAGTCTTGGGAGGGATTAGCAGAGTAGTTGTTATGTAGTAGGCTGGGAAGAGAATTTTGGATTGTAACAGCCATTGAGCTCAGTGTATGTGACTAGTTTTGCATCAATTAATCAAAGCACATTTCACAGGATCTTGGTCTATTACTATTGGTGATGTTTTGTAACTTTGTTTATTACATTTTCATAATGTTCATTTTCTGCTGGCTTGCATCAGAAATATGGTATAGGATTTACCCTTGTTAGGTACCTTATGCTTCTGCTCTCCTTGCCTTCTATGTTTTCTGCTAAATGTGTTATCTAAGGGTTTTTTTTAGTTAATTTAACCAGTGTAGTAGTTCCTTATGTTGCTAGCTAATGTATGAGTTAAATGGAATCTGTCTTTAGATGTTCTTGTTGGGTTCAAGCTAGAAGATTTGGGAACACTGGGGATTAGAGTTAGCCCTGTCCACTAGGATCCTTGTGCAACTAGCTGGCCTTTACAATATCTCTTGTTAAACTTATCTCTGTTTTCCCTTGGAGCATGCTAAAGTTGACCTGGAGTTAAATGACCTCTGGTCTAATCTATAAGCTGCCCCTTTGTCTTTCCTTTGAAAGTTTCCTTTGAGTATGTCCAAGCAGGTCTGGAGTTAGATGACCTCTGACCTGATATATAGATAGAATTAGGTTTCTTTCCTTCTCTCACTTTCAATCCTTAATGTTCCATCCCATGATCCATCTAAAATATCCTTTAGTGTAGATGAATTGCCCTCTGAAAGCCTTGGCTAGTTGTTGCAATTAATTCCCTTTCATGACTTCATAGCCCAATGGATGGCACTCTCCTGACCTATCCTCTTTGTTGAAACATCCTGCTATTTCGTTCCTTTCTCCCACTACTTTCTCAGTCCATGATCTCATGGCCAACCCAGCAACCAACCAACCAAATAATTTTAAAAACCCCCTTTTGTGCTTCATACCTAGCCTAACATCTCATTTTGAGTTTCAAAGATATACCATTCTTTGCTCTATTTGGAGAGATCCCTCTCCGGGTCTAGGCGGGCTAGATCCTAGGGCCCCAAATCGGTTCTGATGTTGTCTCATCTTTTCGTCTTGCCAATCTGGCCAAAACATGGGAACCCCAACAGGGGCTTAAGTCCATAGTAATAAAAACTTGTTTTTTATAAAATTTTTCAGAGTTTTCAATGGATTTGGGGGTTTCGGTATAGTTTAAAAATCAGTTTTAAACTATGTAAAGAGGATTTTCATGAATGGGAGAAGGGGAGTCATGAAAAATAGAGGAATTTCATGGAGAAAAAGGGGAGAAAATGAAGGTTAGTTTTGAGTGGAGGAAAGGGGAAAATGATGATTTTGCAGTAGTATTTTCACTTATGGAAACAAAAAAAATTTTGAGTATAAAATAGGAACAATAGTGAAGATTCGGATAGAGGCATGAGGCCTTCAAGAGTCTTCAAGGGTCAACAATTTTTAGCAATAATTTTTTTTCCTTGAAGGCTCCAAAAAAATTTAGCCACCTTTTTCTATAACAAATTTTATTGGTGGCTAACACATAAGAACGTAATACAATTACAAAAAACCATAGAAGGAGGTGAAAAATTGCACCATACTTTACCTGAAGAAAGGTTTTTATCTCACACCTTTGAGCAGAGGAGCATGGGGATCTCTTTTTCAAAGGAGGATCCAATCATTGGGAGGTTGTCCACTCATTTTGCAGATATTGAGGGAAACAACGCTGATAAATCTGGAGTTGATCTAGCACCTCATGCAGAGGAAATAGGAGCTCTTGCTCCAAATAGAGGGATGCTTGCATATTTGCAAGGAAGTCCCCAGGATATCATGTGTGGAGATCAAGGCACAACTCATGTTCTATCTGTGCCATTATTGAGGAGATGTGGAACCATGGAGCCACAAGGGGAAGGTAGGGAAGAGAACCACTGTCATGAGATGAGATATACACATCCCTATTCATTTCTATAGGTTTATGCAACTAATAAGGTGATTGGATTGCGCAGTGGAAGCATGGAGGATTATCTCCATTCATCTATTTATTCATCTCTTGATGATGATGTCTCATTGCATGGAGACATTTTGCCGGGAAGACCATTGGATCAGTAGAGGAGGATGGATGATTCACATGTTGAGGCACCAAGCATTGATTTCAGGATGGTGGAAACCTGGAGAGAGCTTGATACAACATTGGGAGTTGGGGGTAGACTCAAGGAGAGAGAGAATTCTCTCAACATCATCAATACCCACTTCCATTTCAGATTCTACGTTGTGGCAGAAGCAGTAGGGGAAGGATAGCAGCCTTTCAAATTGCATATTTGGCATAGGAGATGTCAGAGAGGAGGATGACCATATGATATATTCTCTTCATGAGATATCATCAGCGCTGTCACTATGGAGGATAGGTCCATATTGGAACTCCGAGTTGTTGGTGGAGTATTCCAAGGATCTTTTTACTTGCATGATCTTGGATGGCCAGTTGCACTTGGAGGAATATTCAATCCTATATGGGGTCATATTTTATCATGGTAGGATCTTATTTCCTAGAGCTTCCAAGCTCAAGGAGAAGTTTCTACAAGCAGCTCGGGAGGATTTCCTTTTCAGTTCCACTTGTTCTATGAGAACATACCACACCATCATGGAGGGGTATTTTTGGATGGGCTTTGAAGAGGAAATATATCAGCATATGAGCAGATGCATAGACCGGATGGAGATCGAGGAGAGACATGAATATTTGAGAGAGTTAGAAAAACCACCTCTTTTCCCTTTGGATATGAGAGGAGACACACTTATGAGCCACTCCACTTGTATGAGAATAATAGATGGTAAGGTTGATGAATATTTTCATGATTATTTATATGATGTATGTCCCTTAACCATACATGTGAAAGATGTTGCTCCAAGGAGGAGCATTCTTTCTTTTGGGCTTCATGGTCTAGCTGGGACCATAAGCTTGGTTGATGGACATCCCCTAGAAGGAATTGGGGAAGAGGCATATTATGGAGGACATACTCTTCATACATCTTACATTATTCACTTCTTCCATACTTAGGAGGAGATGGAAGCAGCATGCAAGTGGTTGAGAAGCCACCCTTTTTATCAGTCTCTATTGTAGTTGAGGGTAAAACTGCATTGGTTGCACTTGAGGGACGATTGTCCTTCACATTTGTTGCATATGGTAGCAAGCATAATTATCATCTTTGCTCCCTATGGTTCTATTGTTGCTATCTTTATGAGGGGCATTCTTGGGAGGAAGACACATGGGGTGGATGTGTCCTTTGAGGGAGAAATTCCTCACACTTTTTGCACTAAATGTTCTAAGGGGAACATGGGACATGATATGGTTACCATAACAACACATTTTTCACTTTATGAGGTGAGCCATATGATGGAGGAGATGCCATATGTTGATGACTTCCAACTCATCATATATGGAGATACTTCGGCCAGCATGGTTCACAGCGTTGGAGGAGAGATCCTTGCAGGTATAATATTCATTTTTCAACTTGAGGGAAAGTATTTTGCAGTCTAGGATAAAAAATTTATCTACACTTATCATAAGTGGAGAAATGGATAGCGTGGGGTAGGCTACATTGTCTACCATGTGCATATTTTCATCCCACCTACTTTTCCAGAGCCAAAGGTGGATGACAGCTTCCAGGAGTTGCCTAGTTGGAAGATGACTCATTTTTCATGGCTCATAAATTGGAGATGGAGGGCCATATGGGGAAGATAGTTCCCACTCTATTTCAGATCCCATTCTTCAAGGGGACCGCTAGACATCACTTTTTTAACCTCTTGAGTATTTCAGTTTCACATGATGATAGCTTGACAACTGACTTACATGCTAAGGAGGAGCATTGTGGAGATTTTATTGATGAGATAACATCACTTTCCATGGAGGAGATCATCATACAAGGATGATACAGGGAGAGGAGAAGAAAAGAACTCATTCTATCCTTTCACTTGCTTGAGGACAAGAAATCTTTGAGAGGGGAGGACTGTAGTGTTCCCAAATTTTCATGAAGAAAATTGGAACATTAATCTTTGCTTATTTCATCTAGGAGGTGAATAAAATGGGTAAAATGCCCATGAGTAGGAATAAGATCCTTCATAATGTGAAAAGGATCATTTGAGCAACTTATTTTGTACCTTATAGTATGAAAAGGGGCAATTTGCATGAGGACAAGGTCAAGTTTGACCAAGTTAACAGTGCTACCTAAGAGGTGTAGCTTGCATGGGAAGACAACGAAGTTTTGGAGGGAGAAGGATTCCTTGTGGAAGAAACCCTAATGGGTGGGGTCCATGGAAAAGAAAAATTCAATTGTATAAGAGGAGGAGGAGGCAAACATAGAGGGATATCTTGGATCATTTGATATTTGTCTATTCAGACAAATTGCACACTCCAGTTATTCAGCTAAGTTGCAGTGCTTCTTAGCATGAGGGATTCCTATTTAGGATTTCCTCTCCTTCTTGAGAGGCCTCTTGAAGGATTGCACTTTACCTTCTCCACATCTTGGCTCAAGGCCAAAGCCATTATTTAGTCACTGCATTATTTCTGCTGAAGTATAATGTAGTGTTGCCAGGTGTTGCAGTGGAGGGTTCCACAACACTTCTCTTTGGCTCATATTTCAGAGGAGGGAGTTCATATTCCTCTGGAGTTTAGTGAAAGCGATTTCAGAGCTTTTTTTCACATCTTGGCATTAATGCCACCATCTCCCATCATAGAAATCGTAGTCCAGTGCCTTGAATGCATTATTCTAGAGTGCATCTGCAGTGAGAGGTTGCACCGGCATTTTGGAGGGCAAGATTTCTAGTATTAGGATCAGCATTGTACTTAGGAAATCCATTGGAGGAGGTTTGCTACATATTGGATATATTATTCAGCCATATCCATATTGAATCAGTTTGAGTTGCAGCTGCTACCCAGCAACTCTAGCATTTCTGCAGAATTGCCAATTTCATGTATATTGTAGCCAATCCTTCCAAGGATTGTTTATTTTGTTGTATTAGTGTTTTCAGGGGTTGAGAGCTTGCTCCCCCTCATTTATTTGAGCTGATATTGATATATCATTGTATTTACATTTTTTATATTGCAGTGTCTCATATAAACTGCATTATTTTAGCCAGGGCTTGCCATATGTAGCAGTACTCTTGCATTTCCTTGTATATGCTCTATTGAAGCTTCTATTGCCTAGCTGGAGTGATTGATTCCTCCACCCAATTTATACATTTTCTACTATATCATATATTTGTTGGCTATGTTAGCCACCTATAAAAAAATTTCATATCAAATGGTGGCTAGATATTTGTTAGCCTTCAAGAAACAATTCATGTCCAAATTGTGAGTTATTGAAGTCTTGTGATGATCTTTACCCTATGAGTTAATCTTCACTGCTGTTTCACTATTAATCCTAAAGTACCTACTCTTTACTAAGGGAGAAAAACTTCTTAAGAAACTCCATTTTGCATCATTTTACCCCTCCTTTCACTCACAAACAATTCCATTTTCACCCATTTTTCCCTTCCATAAAATCCCTCAAAATACCTTCATTTGGCTTCAAAATCATCAAAACCCCCCTTTAAAGCTTATATCTCCCCTTTATTTGGTTTTAATTTTCCTCCTTTCATCTAACAGAACTCTGTTTTGGCCTCAAAAAACCCTGTTTTTGGCCTTAAAAGCACTCTTTTTGCATTATAGGTCTTAAGCCCCCGAGGGCTTATATCCTTTAGTCCCTCCACCTCAAATGGTCGAAGCCCCGCAGTCGGGCACTTAAAAGGCATAAAAACTCTTTCCAAAACCTTATTCCTTTTTTTTTTTCATTTCCTCGACTTTTTGATTTAAATGAATATAGATCATTGATCTGCAAGGATCCACGACCATCAAGCCATTTTTCCTCCACCCATTCACCTGCCCTCCCTTTGATCCTTTCAAAATCCTTCGCCTCATCTTTTAATCTCGACCACTCCTCTGAGAGATCCAACAGTCGGGACTTAACCCGATGAACCATTTAACCCGTCCACTACGCGAAAAAATCTACGACACCTTAGACCCCACTAAAATTTCAACCCGTGCATATTTTGGTTCATCGTGCTTTACCTACACTGTCCAATCTCTCGAAGATCATCCGATGGCCGAAAACGCATATCGCGTCATTTTTTGGACCTCCCCGCAGTGCACAAGTTCCGCGCGATACCGACAGTTTCCAAAAATACACACATCAAATAATGTATGGAATCGCATTTTTTGTGAATACCACCTACCCCTCCAGAGCCCATGCAAAAACCATTAATGGTTTTCTGCTATACCACTATCCTCTGCAAACGTTTCTTTTCATCATTTAATCCTGGCCATCGATCTCTGATATCTGAAGATCCTAATTTAATCTCGCCCCCATTTCACTTTTAATCTTGGTCGTTGATCTCTGAGATCGAATGGCCCACATTAGATCGCGACCCCAATTCATTTTCCCTCCATCTTTTCTCCCAAGCGTTTCACCGAATGATCTCAACTGTTGATCGTTCTAATTTAATGGTCCACGTTCGTTGTCACACCCAAAATCCATTTGCACCTCGTTGACTGTTTTTGCCAGGATTTTCTCTCTCCCACTGCTGCATCCACACATTCGCACAGCTCCAAAATGCCTCCATTAAACCTCTAAAATGCAGTATACCATTTTCGCAGGATTTCTTAATAAGTTTTTGTGTTTTGCAGGGTTAAGTGGTGGTTAATTTGTGTTTTTGCATAGTCACAGTTTGGTGATATATTCGACCCAGAATGACAATTCTGTGGTTTTTATCAATGAAGGAAGGGAATTGTACATTTGAGATCCGAGTTTAAATCAATTGGATCACCATCCAGGGTTTAACAGGAACCCTCCAATAGCATAAAAGCACCTGTATAAACAGAAAAATAAAGAGTATCAGAGAGAATAATCAATGTTAAAGAGGGATTAATGCCTAAGCATGAAGATAAGAGTTTTAATCCTTAGGTTTAAAGAAACAAAGACAGTGTTAAAGAATGAAGACCCAAAGATAAAGATCAAGGCTAATTAGCCTAAAACACAGACCAAAAGTAGATTAAAGGTGTTTTAAGGAAAAAAAAAGAGATATATCAGTTAGAAAGGCCTCCACTGCCACATCAAAGGTCATTTATCCTCTTCAGCTACCAAAGAGCCACCTGCAGCTTTCATAAATCAAAAGAAGGCATAGTTATTTCCTAGTCAGTGATATTTTGTTTAAAGACAACTAGAGTTATTGCCAGCATGCCTAAAAGAGTTTTAAAGTCAAAAAAATCTTCCAAATAGCTTAATACTTAATAAAAACCCATTAACACAGAGGAAATATTAGAAATCTTCTCTGTTGAGTTTCTCAAAGGCAGAGAGGCATTAACTTGTATTAATTGAACCTAGATATCTTTTCTTTCATCCCACCTCCTCATCTTCTTATAAAATCTCCTTGAGGAGCACATTTTAAAGGGTTGGTTGTTGGATTTTGATGTAATACTTGCTGCTCAAACTTTCTGCATGTAAATATTTCTCAGAGGCTGTTAAAGCTCTATTCGTAATCAAAGAAGTTAGGCTGAGAAGAGAAGTTGTTGCTGTACTGAAACATTGGACTTGAAGTATGTAACTAGATTGACATCAATATACAAGCTTATTCATGGGATCTTGGTCTATACCATTGGTGATGTGCCTCTCATTGTTCTTGTTTTCCTTCTTATGTTTTTCACAAAATTGTTCATTTTTCTCTGATAAGGAACAACAAATATAGAGCTAGGATTTACTCTTACAAGTACCTTACTCTCACTGATAAGCTTTATCTTTATGTTTTCCTCCTTTGTGTATTTAAGAATGATTTAATACAGTCCAAGCAGTCAAGGAATGTTGGTGATCCCATGTCTTACTCTCTAAAATTTAAACATTGTTCTCGAATGATATTTTCATTACGTGCTAAGTAGAGTTGTAGTAGGAAAGTTTATGGTTTTCCCTGTCTTCTAGTTCTTTCTCCAAAGGTGGTTTGAAAGTTTCCCTAACAGTATGCTGAAAGCAAGCCTAGATTTTAATGATATATTACTTGATCTTGAGCTACACTTTGTTTTATTATATGTTTTCATCCTTTCTGAAAGTAGTCATGTGGATTACTGGATTGTTTGTCTGACAAGTTAGATTTAATAAAATATTGTCCAAAGAAGTCTATGGTTAGCCCTATCATTTGGCTGGTTTCAAACGGTTACTTAAAAAGGATTTTCTTGTCTAGAAAGTTGATAAATCCTTGTTGAAATTATTGGCTTTTTCCTCCTTCACAACACTTTTAATGTTCCATCCCATATTTTAATCTAAAATATCCTCTGTTATAGATGTCTTGCCCCATGGACCACTTTTGAAACTGTTGTGCAATTAAAACCTTTTGTGACTCCATATCCCAATGGATTAGGTGCAGTTTCAGACCTATCCTATCAGCTGAACCTTGTTTTGAGTATTCACACCTTCACTCCTCTGAAACCATTTCATTTTCAGGACTTTCCACTCAATTAAAGATCATGCCCGACCAACCAAACAAACCAAAAAACCCTTGTTCTTAATAACTAGCATGATATCACACTAAAAACCTTAAAAGATAAATCAATCTTTGCACTTATAGAGAGATCCCTCTCTGGATTCAGGAGGGTTAGATCCTAGAATCCCAAAGTCGTTTTTGATGTAGTCTTTGCAGCATTTAGTCTTGCCACTCTACTGAATTACAGAGACCTAACATGATATACTTCTCTTCATGTGTTCACAACTATGGAATAATGTTGTATTTCCATTTCTTGCTCAAGAATTACTACAGTCCCTCATCGGGCACTCTCTGAGGACATCTAGTAGTGGGAGATCTGTTTAACCACTCTAGAAGGATTCCCTTGGAGCCTCCTCTTGGATTCAGGTCTTAGATGCATTTATCTAGGGGATCCAGGTCCTAGTTTCAAATCTTGTAGCAGCCATTATTGGAAAATCTGTTTTCCATTCATGCCTTGCTAGCTATCCCAATTTGGGAACATTACAGACTTGGGGTGCATGGGGCATAATTTCCATTCTTTCTTTTTGTTGTGTGCCCAAAATTTCCCAAGTTTATTTCATGAAATGGATCCTAATTATTCTTGTGATTGTGTTTAAGGTATTCAATGGATAAAAATGATGATTACATGTATGGAAAGAGAACATGAAGAAAAGAACATGAATGCCCTAAATGATCCAGGTATAGTAAGAGCCCTCAGAGACTGCAGGTTTCTAAAGTACTTCAGATTGTCGGGTATGAGGAAACAAATGGAACTATTGGAGTTCCTTGTTCATTCATGGGATCTAGCAATACAATATTTTCACATTGGGGACAAAGTGTTCTAAATATTAGTGGAGGAAATTTATTTTCTCATAAGATTATCGAGGCGAGGATCACCCATTTATCTTTCAGGGTCTGCTCTTGGAGGAGAGTCAGTGAGAGATTACATACTGCAACACTGCCATCCAAGGACTGAACCTAGTAAGGATGGGAAAACAAACATCCATGATGTACGTTATTTTCCTTTGAGGACCATCCTATTCACTATTGAAAAACTTGTTAGTTCTACTACAATACATGTGGAAAAACAGATCATACATGCAGTATGGACTAGAGTGTTTGGAGCCAACGATTTTTAACTGGGCTGAAGCTATCCTCTTTCATATTAAAGAACAGATGACCAAGGCAAATGGAGGAAGGAAGAATAATTTCAACTATGGCTCGATCTTGATCTCATTTTCCTTAGATAAAATTCCATTGATGCAGCCCCAACATATTAGACTGGGTATATCCATCCCTAGAGATCCACGGATTCAGAGATGGGTATAATTTATGGCTAGACATGCTGGTCAATCGACCATCCTAATCTCTACTATATTATTTGCCTGGTTTAGACTAAATATGATTGCCATTGATGATTATGCATATACAGGCATAGACTTTCGAGGAGATCCAGACTTGATTCTACCAGACGACGCTCAATGGGGTGCAGTTGGTAAGAATGTTTTGACCATGTTTTTTGATTTTTCTAAGGTTTATACATGTTTTTGTATTTTAATGTTTCCCAAGACTAAACTAAAGTTTTGATGTATGCAGATGTAGGTCGAGTTCAACCAGTGGGTCAGCAAGAGCAGAGAGAAAAGGATCCAGCAGAGAGGGTTGTTGGGAGAGAAGTCCTTAGGGATTTGGATATGATCGAGACCCTTGATGAGCTACAACAGCACATATAGGGATTGAATCTTGGGATTTCAGATTGCTGGATCAAAGAGTTACCCATGAGACTCCAACGCCATACTATTGGCATTCCTAACCATTGGATGCAGTTATTGCATAGGATAGCTAGATCGATAGCTTGTTATCATGAGCAACACTAGTTTACTTTTGACATTTTGCATACATTTTGAGGTCAGACGACCAATGTGTCTTGGGCACAAATTTTGTAAAAACCTATAACTATCTATCTATTTCTTTTCAATGTTTTCATACGTTTCTTGCATAATCCTATTCAATTATGTGATGTGAACTAAAAATATGTCTTTACATGTGTTGCAAATATCTGTTTATAACATAATTCACTAAGGAATCAGATAATGTGTTCAAGTTTCTAGAAATGTGTAGATATTGAATGAAATCAAAATTTATTTCCAAAAGTCAAATTCTTAGGAACATACGATGCAGTGTTGTACTTTTGACGGTATAAACACTAGTAAGTTGCAGTACAAGAAGTTACGAGTCTAACCTAATGATGATGCAATTAATACCAAATTAAATGGCATCATAGAGAAGTTCGATTAATGCGCTATACCCAACAATATTTTTTGTAGATCAACTGATACAAATCCCTTGAAAACTCACTAACTCACTGTTCAGAGTGAAAATGGCCCACGCTGTAGTGGATAGATTCTGCGTACTACGAATAGCACCATCAGCATACCCAATGAATGGTTCCAAAGGTTCATACATTTGTGATGAAATGTAAAGAATATTACGAACTTCAAGAAAAATCTAGAAAAAAAAAACTAAGACAGTAAATGAAATTCAAAAGAATATATACAATATAATACAATATTTCACTACGCTCATGTCTAAGTATAGTAACGTTTGAGATACAACCAATTTCAGGGCTGCGCCAATGGAATTACATCATAATATACCAACTGGTAGGCACCCTTAGCAAGAACTCTTTTGACAATATAGGGTCCACGCCATAACAGCTCAAATTTTCCTCTACCTATTACATCAGCTTCCTGATCATAAAGTAAGACCAGATAACCCTCTGAGAATATTTGAGGCTAGACATGTTGGTCGTATTATGCCTTTATACTTCTCTTATGATGTTCTTTGGCTAATGCGACTTGACGACACATTTAATCAAGATGGATGAGGTTAAAAATACACGCTTCTTTAGAAGAGGTGTTAAGTAGCAAGTCAATGGTGAGATTTAACGATGGTAATTCACATTGGATAGGCAAGATAACGTCTATACCATAGACCAATTGAAAGGGGGCAAATCTGGTTGCGTTTCTCACTGAGGTTTGGTATGCCCACAAAGCCGAGTACAGGATCAAATTCCAATTTCATTTATGAACTCCTATCACTTGTTGAAGCATTTGTTTAAGAATATTGTTAATAGCCTCAACTTTTCCATTGGAATGTGGATAATAAGGAGTAGAACTATCATGCAAAATTTCTAATTTTGCAGTCAACTCATTCATCAAGTGATTGCGAAAATGCTTACCATGATCTGTGACTATGGCATGTGGAACACCAAACCATGTGATGACATGATTGAAAAATAGTAATGCAGTTGTTTCACCTGTGTTATTGAATGTAGGCATCACTTCACCCCACTTGGTAAAGTAGTCTAGTGGGACAATAATTTGACCATTCCCCCCAGATGAATGATGTTTTCAGGTCATGAAGTCAATGCCCCATTTTTCAAATGGTCCCAGAGAGACAACAGGATGCATCAGTGCTGGAAGTTTGAAGATTTTACTATCAAATATCTGGCATGCATGACAACTTCTGACTATGAGGATGCAGTCACAAAATATGGTTGGCCAAAAGTAACCAGTGCGGAGTATCTTCTACGCGGTATCGTATCCAGATAAGTTTCCACCACAAGCTCCAACATGAAAATCATTTATAACCTTCTTGGCCTCCTCATGATTGAGGCACCTCTTTAAAATCATATCGATACCATGACGATAAAGTGTATCATCGATGATCAGATAATCTTTGGCTTGGTATCAAATACGTCGTTGTTGAGAGCGAGAGGTATCTGGCTGAAAAGTCTAGGTTTGGAGATAAATGATAAAATGCATATACCAAGGATCAAATGATCCAATCAGAAATAGAGACTCATAATGAATTTATGGTTCTGATGTCGTATCAGTAATATCAAAGGGAAGGTCGTAGAGAATCTTAGCCAAAACTAAAGACTTCTTTGAATTTGATTTGATGAATTCCAAATAAAATTCCTATAAAATGACAATTCATTTTGAATATTTTCCCCCTAGCAATTGATGTGACAGAATGTATGTCATGAGGTTTCAATTCAAAATGGAAATGGTCTTCCGAAATAGGATATAATGGCGAAATATTTGGACAACTTGATCGGTTTCCAAGGCAAGCTTTTTGATGTATGAATACTTCACTTATGTCCATTAATATTATGACTCAAATAATATATTGGGTGTTCTATCCCATCTTCTTCTTGGACCAATACTATAGCAATGGTTTTATCAGTTGTGATGGTATATAAGAAATAATCACTCTAATAATTGGGGGGATACATTAATGATGCTTGGACAAGTGTATCCTTGACAACATCAAAAGAATCCTACATAACCTTATCCCAATGGAAGGGAATCCCATTTTTCAAGAGGTGAGTAAATCCTTTAGCCATTTTGACATAGTTGGGTATGAACCTCCTTAGGAACTTAGCCTTTCCTTGAAGTTCTGTAATTGAAGAAAATTTCATGGCACAGGAAAATCAAGAATAGCCTGGACCTTTAGTGGGTCAATTCAAATTTCTTCTTTTGAGACGACGAATCCTAGAAAATGACTAGAACCAGCACAAAACACACATTTTTGTGGATTGAGGCGTATTTTATAGTGTCAGTAGCATAAAAATATAGCTCTCAAATGCATCGGGTGATCAGTCCATTTTTGTGAATGTGTGGGTAAATCATGTAGATAAGGTTGAAAAATGTGCTTGATGTCGTTGAAAGCATAATCCATTTCTCTCTGAAATGTTTCCCCAGCGTTATTCAAACAAAATGGGATTTTTTTATAAGATAATGTGCCCCAGGGATAGATGAATGTTGTCTTATATTGGTCCTCTGGGTGGATTTTGATTTGATTATAGCTAGAAAATCCATCCATGAATGAAAATATCTCACATCCAAAACAATCGTCAATAATTTGGTCGATAAAGGGAGTAGGATATTTGTCTTTTCGACAAGAAATATTGACATCTCGATAATCGATGCACACTATGATTTTCCCTTGTTACTTCATAATAGGAACAATGTTGGAAACATAATCAGTTAGCGGAATGGGGTAAATGAAACCAACATGAAAAAGTTTTTGAACTTCTGCTTTAATGGCAGTGACCTTCTTCGGATCAATAGGAAGAAGGCGTTGACGTACCGGTCTGACATTAGGGTATATTTTAATGATGTGTTCAATGATACTATTATCTATGCCTGGCATTTAGTCGTAATACCAAGAAAATATATCACAGAATTCATGAAAGAGAGAGTGATAAGTTTCAAGTTCTAATGGAGAACAAGACACACCGACATGAATTTTTTATACAACGTCGGGTATGGTCGAAATATAGATAGAAATGGTTTCTTAAATATTTGATAATTTTTCTTGGATTCGATTGCATTAAAGGGAAAATAATTTGAAAAGAAAGTTTTGATCGATGGGTGATATAGTTCAATAATATTATCTTCTTCGTAATCTTGAAAACATGAATGATGATGATGATCTTCCCGTGGTTCTCCTTCTGGCATCACGGATTCCACAATTCTCTCATCAGTCAAGAATGTGGATGAAAAAGCATCATATGGAGTACCAAAATCTAATGAAAAATCAGCCCAAGCGATCAACGATGACGATTTCAGATTCGCTGCCCAAGCCATGTATATTTATTTCTATGCCATCTCAATTGGGTTGGGCGGTGAGATTTCATCCAACGTAACAACTTCATAACCACCCTTAATCTTCCTTAAGACAGACGGAGTGGAAGATATCATGTAGCAAGTCCTTATGCTTGCAATTTTTTCCAACGTTGCAGGCGGCGGTAATGAAAAAGTTCCCATTAGGGAATAATCCTTTAAGATTCCTACACCAATGTTTTGAAGTGCTAGTTTGGGTGCATGAACTAATGGAACACTTCTAGTTATCTGGGAACTGGAGGCAAAGAAGGATATTTGATTGATGATTGTAATAACAAATTTATGACAAAAGGTGATCATTCTAAAATATGTAGAGACAATCACATTCATAGCATATACCCATGGCCTTCCAAGTAAATTTTTTTAATCAAGGGGTCCATCAACGACCTCAACTTCAACATTTACTATTTTCCCCCTAGTTTGACATGTAGGTTATTGATGATACCAAAAGGATTATATCTATGACCTTTAAAAGCTTTCAACGTCGTATGTGATTGAGATAGGCATGGTGAGCCAAGTGACTTCCAATAGTTTAGAGATGTAATGCAGGTAGATGCTCCCTCATCAATAATAGTACGATGAACGAGGTGATTGAGAACATTTAATTGGATGGAGAGTGCCAATTTTGCTGGTATTTGCGTCACATAGCCTGTATGATTAAAGACTAATAGATTGGAATCTGTTGGATCGATTCCACCAATTGCCGACAACAAATCCTGCTTCTTGGAGGGAAAATTTTGAAGTACGTCAAGCGTTGACATATTTGAAGGGGATTGGGCCATATATTCAACTATATTATAGTTTTGAGAAGCTCGAACTCGAGGATTGAATTTTTATTTATGGATGATTCCCTTTGGTGGCTTTAATGTCAATTCAGGAATAGTAGTTGGCAGAGTATATTATGTAGACGGAGTTGTGGTTGAGATAGTAGGTTGATCAGTAGCCTGACTACTGAGGTATTTATTAGGTGTTGACACCAAAAAAACATTTTTTTGCTTCATGAAAGATATCATAAGCACTTGGGAACTAGAGGTTGGGTCTGTAGCAACCATATTTGTGTCTAGAATCGGAATTGGGTCTGTAAACACAACGGATGCATCCGATTTCTTAATCAATTTTGAGACTTCGGCATAGTGAGTACAGTCTCGAAAAAAGTTCTCCTCACTACAAATTATGCAAGGGTAATGAGGTTTCTGATTTTCTCCAGTTTGTTAATTAGATGATCGTTCCTACGGGGTTGAATTTTTATTTTTCTTTGCTTTCACCTTTTCCTTACTTCTGGGTTGTTTGTCACTTTAGCCTTTGTGAGATGACACAACATGAATTTTGGAAGAAGGTGTAGTATCCAATGTAGTAGAGTGATGTGTTCTTGCAGTACATATCATATCGTCGCTAGAATGAGAGTCATTAGATGGAGGAGGAACAATAAAATTAGATCGCGTCGTGTTGGGAATTTTTCATAGAGCGTGTCACACTGAGTATAAATCAAATATAATTACTGGGTATGAACAATGACCTGCTCTTCAGTGATGATTCCACCCTTAGCCACATCCTTGGTGATAGATGGAATTAAGGACTTAATGATCCACTCAACAAGAAGCTAATCAGGAATAAATTTCTTGACCATTATACGATGGAGATGCCACTCATGAATATGATCATAAATGTGAGTAGCATTAGTTTGTTTAAAATTATTCAGGAGTTCCGTTCTAGTTTCATATCATATGGGTAACTAGAATTGGGCCATAAAGGTAGTAGCTAAGGCAGTGAAATTATAAAATGAAGCTTGTGGTAACTCAATGTACCACATCGCGACCGGACCAGTGAGCGTACGTTGGAAAAGACGTAGTCGAACAGAGTCATCATTTAAGGAGTTGGATGAACACCACAAATGATAAGTCATAGCATGCGTTGACGGGTCTTCCCTAGGGTTTCCATTGAACTTAGGAATATCTGAGGGTAATTTATGTGGTATCACCGGCCACCAAGGAGCATAACTAATTCGGTCATTAGTAAGCTAGTTTAAATCAGGTACTTATAAATTTGCAACAAAGGGATACTGTCGATTTAAGTCTGGTTAAGCATGGCTAGGGTATGATGGAATTTCTTGTGCAATAGGCCTTTGAGCACTAGCATAAGGAATTTTTTGCTAGTAACCCAAATAGGGGTTTTTTTGATAAGCAAACGCTTGAGGATTCTGTTGACCAAAACCTGAGTAAGATGTTGTTGGAATGAAAGTAGTGGCATTTGTGCTTGTGGCTGCCAAGGTGTATTTCCACTAAGATTATAACCCAAACTAGAATAGCTTGAATTCGGTTGTGAATAGGTAAAACCTGGTTGTGCCCACGACATCCCATAATATGGTAATCTATATTGTGAATAAATAATTCCAGATACAGGAGGTTGTTGTAAGCTAGTCGAAGGATTTGGAGTCTGAGGACCCAATACTTGAGGGTATTGGGTGGAAGGACCCACTTGAGATAGTTGAGGTACAACACTTTGAGCCTTTAACAGGGGTAAGGATGTATTAACAAGTGGAGTAGATGTGAGTGCAATTGGTTGAACCATCTGATATGAATGCACAATCTCTTGTGGTTGAACAAGAAGAATAGGTTGCCACTAACAAACAGACATTTAAACATTAGAATGAACATACAACGATGGAGTAGTGTCAAAATGGGTGACCATAGGTTTCCCCCCAACATGAGGAGTATAATAAGATGGAATATACTGTTCTCCAAATGTCAGGAGTCTAGTTGAGACTGTACTAGATGGAATATACCCAAATGGATCAGCTTGATATTGCATTGAAGATACATATAAAGGATCAAGTTGTTCAATACTCATTATAGATGTACTAGATAGAATACCAAATGATGATATTGGTGAAGTGAATGGGTTTGAGGGTGTGCCAGAAAAGGTTCCAAATAAATATTGGTAACCAGGTGGGATGGAAGGGCCACCATATAGATGTGATTCTGGTGATGTGCTAAACATGAATGGGGTAGTAAGAACAGTGTTTTTGCAACTGTAATAGAAGGTACAACTAGATATGTTGACTTATCCATGGACATATGACCCAATGTATACCCTACAGGATCTACAGGAACTCACATTGACACAGGATCAAAGAAAGTAGTGTGAGGTGATTGAGGAAAAGTATCGCAAATATAAAGCTCTGATCCAAAATGAATTGGATTCGAAGGTGTTTCATATTGTGGTATTTCTTCAATCAAAATCAAACCAGGTGGAAGGATTTCAACCTTAGGCATGAAGTATATTTTATGTGGTTGATTGCACGATATGGAAGACTCAATGGCTACAATTGATTATGGAGAAACCGATATAGGAACAACTTCCATTTGTTCAACTTTGGGATCTAGATGTTTTGGTAAAAGAATGATAAGATGCAGATCAACTTCCAGTTGAACAATGTCAAGTTGTAGAGGTATGGTATAACTAATTGGATAGATCGTGACCATAGGTAGTTGTGAGGGCTCCTTCTCGACAACAGTAAATGAACCAAGATTTGTAGAAACAACTCGAGATGACTCTGGTATATGTGAGGATGATTTCACACCAGAGGTACTGATAGTACTAGTTTCGGTAGAACAATGTTGCCTTCGTTGACCAGAAATGGATTTCGGTGGTAAAGGTGGTTTAATTGCTATTCTACGTGAATGATGGGGAAAGGTATGTTATTCTTCCATGATTATTGATTTAATTTATGAAAAACCAAATAAACAAAATAAAAGGGTAATTCTAGGAAAAAGGTTTACCAAGTAATTGGGAACTATAGAATACCTCCTAGCAAACCAAGAAGTACGGGTAGACAATCTCCCCAAATATTGTGTTCGATGTATCAAAAGTTACAATGCGGCTGACTTGGTTACCTATGGATGGATAGCAGCCTAAAATTTTCCTCCCAAATATACCTGAAGGTATGTGGAGGCCCAAGTCTGTATTAGCGTTGTCTAATTCGAAACCGCATAGTGATATCACCCCCTTATACTTTTTGTACTAGAACACTGCCCTATATACCCGAAGGTACGTGGATGAGCTCCAATATAATTATGTAAGTGTTGTGAGGAATCACATTCGGAATGTATCGCAGACAAGTTAGCAACAACTACTATGTTTAACAACACCGGAACATGTCTCTAGTCTAGACCTTCTAAATTTTATTGTTAATGTTCCAATAATTTCTTAGGTTCATTCAGATAAATTTTATGTTGATCTTGTTTAAAAGTTTTTCTTTTAGGTTCACTGCATGAGGTTATGGAAATTTCTAAAAATTCAAACTAAATGATAAGAAAACTTTTCAATTTATCTTTTTCAATGAAAATCCTAGCTACTAAGTGAAAGAGCAATCAGTTTTTGAGCAAACAACAAAGAGTGCAAACTAAATGAACCTTTCTTAACTTGTTCCTATGCAACACACACAGTTCACTATATGAAAATGCATTTTTTTCTTTTCAACTCCCTTAAGTATGCATAAATCAATAAAACAATTATTTTGTTATGAGAAACAAGGAATGCAACAACAATTTCTCCTAGGAAAATGAATAATGGAACTACAATTTTCCTATAGGAAACAAGGAATGAAACAAAAATTTCCTTTTCGAAAATAGAATTTATCTAATGTAAAAATGAAATACTTTTAATTTTGTTTTTGAATGATAAATAAAAACACTAAAGAGACATTGAATAAATTTACTTTTCAGAGGAAGAATAGGAAAGTTTACTGGTCTATAAGAGGTATCATACATTTGAGAATAGAGTAAAAAAGTGGCTGAGATTGAAAGAAATGAAAATTTTGGATGGAATTTGGTTGCATGAGGGGGAAACACGGTCTCTAAGGAGAGATAGTGTGTTGTAGAGCACCCCTGAGTGGGATACAGTGCATTGCAGTGCATTGTGTACCAACAGTGCGTTGGGCGTAACTCAAATTGAAAATCAAGAAGCTAGACACACTTATAATGCAATTTCTTCATTAAAATGACTAATAACTGAAAGTAGATACTACCGAAGAGGAAAAATAGAGGAAAAAACACCAGGAATGATAGGATAATCCCTAGAAGAGTAACCAATTTGTTATATGGAATTGTGATCTACGAATAAACAAAATTGCCTAAGCGTGGTGTTTGTCACTTACAACAAAAAAGTAAAGAATAACTATCACTTTCTATAGAATAAGACGATATGCAGAATCGAAAAGGAGCCTACTTGTTATTATTTCACTTCTCCTTCTCCTTCTGTTGTTTTTTCCATCGCTCTCAATCCAACTCAAGTCACTAGATCGATTCTTGCAAACACAAACAGAGAACAACAAACAACATGAAATATACATATATCTACTTATATTACTCAAATCAAATCGATTAGATATGAAATACATACATCATTCAAGAATACATTGCACAAGAAATCGATACATATGTATGGGAAAATGAACAACAATCTTTATTAAATAGTAGAAGGGGAATATTACAACCAATGGACCGATTTGTTGTCAAATTGCTCCAGCTTCATTCTAGCCTCATCACATCCAACATTATCCCAACAAGATATAAATACTTTCTCTCTTATCAAATGAGAATCCAACAACATAACTTTACCAAAATGCTTCCTCCCTAGCACTAGGATGAGTGCTCAATTTATGGGGAAACTAACGGCAATTTCTCAATGAATGAATTTATAATAATAGGTAAGAATTTTTTCCAAGTTCATAGTTGTTAGACGGACACTTCGATTTGAAGTTTGACACATATGGACTCTTCTAGAAGGCATTGGCCATGTGTAGATTCCCGGAGCAATGAGAATCCTGCTCCCGAGTGACCAACGCACCCTTGATTTTCGGGAAGTGCATTGTAGTGCACCCTTGCATGGAGGATTCGGAACTTGAACACAGTTAGTCCCTTGCAGGTGAGCGTTGGGGAGTCAGTAAGTGATATAATATATACTTCAAACCTTGGAAATCTCACAATATAAGTTATGAATGAAATGTTATTCTCTTAGGGAATATAACAACTCAAATATAAAGGGATGATAGACCCTACTTCATTGGTCATGGGGATGATGTTCAGTTTGACCAGGTATTTGGGGATGATGCCTAAATTGACCTATAACAATAAGTATGCACCTGGTAATACAATCATGGATCAGGATCATTAGGCCTGAAATGACTATGGATTGTGTGATCTGTTCATGGGTCGATTAGATCTGGGATTTTGACATGTGTTTATTACTGTGTATATCTTGATATGGTATGTCTGAAGTTTTTATGAGAAACATAATTGTGAGTTGGAAATTGCAAATCTATATGCGGGTTTGATAGAGGTAAGGTGCATACACACACGGGTTCTATTCTGAGCAGTAGCATATATTTTATGCAGTATGTTGAGATATATACATGGGTTTTATTATTAATAAGCGTGTATACACATGAAAATTCTTTATGAAAAGCGCATATAAAATCTAGGGTTTCTACTAAAGAATATGTTTGATTTATCTATACAGTATTATCGTATTTATGTTGTTTGTCAATGAATTCTTAATGTTGATCTGAGCTAAAAAGTGGTGTCTGAAGTTGAATTGATTGAGCATTGATTTGTTGAATATTTTTCATAATGCAGCTAATTTCTTGAGGTTCAGAGATATATGATCTGATATAATGTATCAGTATTTCTATATGCAAGTCATTTTTTGGTTCATATTGATAGTAGTTCATAATTTAGTATGTTGCAATCTATATGCAGGTTTAATACATGAAAATCGTGTACATATGTAGGTTTTTTAAATCAAAGTACTTTACATAATCGTTCATATAATTGATCAGGGTTCTAGTTGATTCAATATGTTGATGCAATATTTTGGGTTTAGTTCTCATATTCTGGTTACAGTGATCTTACTATTTGAGGTTTATTTGAGTTGGTGATTGGTTAACTGATTGTTTGTTTTAGTGATTTATTGGTTCAGTGGTTGTTTGATTCAACGATTCACTGATTGGTTGAATGAATTGGTACAGTGATCAGTTTTAGTTTTGATTTATGGTATTGGGCTTAAATTATGTTAGTGGGTTCGGTATGGAAATTTGATGAAAAGTGGCCTACAGGTTGTGATGTGTTGAAGCAAGTTAATCTAATATGAAATTTTATGAAATGTGGCCCACAATGATGTTGAGGGTTATATCCTTTAGTTATGAAATCCAATCTTCTTGCTAGTAGTAGTTGGTGATCACATCATAGGGTTGTATCTCCCTTCGAGTGGGTGTTGGTAAACGAGATCAAGGGGTTGAAGCTCCATTCTAAAAGGAGCTAGAGAACGACTGAAGGTTGTAGCCTTCTTCATGTGGGTGCCTGCATGATGGTATGAGCTTGCGCTAGTAAAAAATTGTAAGAAGTTTTCATAATAATAAAGATTGAGGACAAAGACGACAACAACGGTGGTTTTCTCCGATATTAGGTTTCCACCTTAGATCTCGGTGTTCATGTGTGTTGCCTATGTGTGATGATTTATGTTGTTATTACTACACATGTTTATTGATTATCAAATATCTGATGAATCAATGATGCACTGGTTTAAGTTAAACATATGAAGATTTATATGAATTATAAGCTTACTATAGATACACTATTTTTCTACATAAAATTCATGTACATATGCTTGTTTACTTCATGAATGTAGCATACATAAATAACAATAAAATTTAAATTTAAATGAGTTTTTTAAAATATCGATTTACCCCCCCCCCCCCCCCCCCCGCCATCATTATTTTTCCCAACAAATAGATCATTGGAGAACATTTTGACCAAGGTTGTTACCAAAAGTAGAAATAATTGGGTAGACAAACTTATATAAGCCACTTGTTCTTACAATACTACTTGGAATACCACCACTATATTTACCCCATTTGAATTATTCTATGGGAATAATTCCCTATTGTCCATTAAATTTGAATACAATTCCCTAAGGATGACATCAAACTTAGACTTGGACCTCACTACAGGACAACAAGAGAGGTTTCTATAACTCAATGGTTTAGATGAACTTAGGATGCAAGCTCTCTTCCACGCTATGGTAGTCTATTTTTATAGAAATATTTGGAGTGAAAAAAACATCACGAAGAGATATTTTCAATAAGGTGATTGGGTCGTTATACATGACTTGATATTCAAGTATTTCAAAGGAAAAGTAATGAAAATATGGTTAGGCCCCTATCTAGTGGAATATTTTCATGAGAATGGGTCATTCCAAATCATAACAATTGATGAGGAGGGTATTCCCTTGCTTGGTAATAATTACAGGTTGAAGTTGTATAAGATACCTTTTGTCCAAAGAAGAGTTATTAGTTCAATTAGGAAGGAGATGAATGTGATTGGGAGGCTCACATATTTCTATCCACCAAGCTTCTGAAAAAGGAAAGAAAAAATAAAAAATAAAGGGCTTAGATGAAAACCTCCATGATGAATATAAGGAAAACTCTAAGGTTGAAAACCTTTATGAGGAAACCCAAGAGCACCAAAAAAAGGAAATAAATAACATTGAAATATCCTAGGTGAAAACCTCCTCTGAGGCACCTATGGTAGGCATGCATATTGAAAACCTCTCAAGAGGTAGTCTACATGTGTAAAAAAAATTTAATAATAAATGAAACATAAGAAAGGGGTACATAAATAATTTGTTTTAACATTTTTCTTTTGTAGGACTCCAGACAGTCAAGGTGACAGTGGTTGAAGAACTATGTCCATAGTCCATTTCTCCATTTCCACTAGCCAACCACTACATTTTCATCGTCATGCATCCACCTCCCTACCTCTCTCCATCACTTAGCAGGAAGATGCACCCAAATTTTCCTCAATATTGCAATGCTACAAGACTATCCTGAACTATTACACAGTAAGTTTTCAGGTGCTACAATATTGGATACTAATACTACAAGAGTACCTGAATTTCTAAAATAACGTAGAAGAGGTTTTATAGGTCTAAATTGAGAGGATAAAAGGAGCACAAAACACAAATAATTTTCCTCACAGCCCCACGAACATAAATAATTCATCTTGAGAAGGGTAAGTAGCCTCCTCCCTTCTCACATTCCATGAAATTTCATAGAGAATTTTTCTTGCTATAGGCATCCTATAACAAACCCTTGTGTAAGTATATTCCTTTGAAATTTTATTTTTTCACATAAGAAAGGAAAAGCAGGAGGAGAGGGGAGTATTTTTACACTACGGTAAAGGGTATCATCATTATCCTTCTCTGAAAAAAATAATCATCAACCCTATTTCTACCTTTTCACCCTAGACTAATGAAAAGAAAAAACCTTGGAATTTCCTTTGAATAATTTAAGGAAATACCGGTAGAAGCATGGGAGGAGGTTTTAATCAAAGAGAGACCACAAACCAATAGAATCCATCAACATCATCTTGTTAGAGATACTTTTGTAAGACACCAGTGGATGGGGTTATTTGAACGATTGAAGGGGTATGATGATTGTTGGGCCATGAAAAAGGTATGTTTTAACCTCATAATTAGCTTGATTTATTACTAAATTTCATCTGTTTAATTTCATTTTGGGAATAAATCTGGAAGAATTAATTGTAAAGAAAGGGTAAAACTAATTATCAACAAATTATGTAATTATGGGTAGAAAGGCTAACTTTTATTGTTTTTATGTGCAGGAAATATACACCAATTAACCCTTGTTCAAATGACTGAACATCAGCAGCCAAGGAAAAGAAAAGATCTTGTTATTTTCATACAAACCAACGATTAATGAGGAGGATCTTGCTTATTTTATAATGAAAACTGCTAGACAGTTGTGAAATCCTCAGGATCTCATTATCCTGAGGATTCATTATTATCCGTTTTATTTTTCTATAGGATATAAAAGACCAATAGATGGAATAGAATGGGAGTTGTTAACTCGTATGTTATAGTTGTATTTTACTTACATTCCTTTAGAACAGAAGCTTTCGCGATGGGCGATGTTATATCCTGGTTGTTGAATTTAATGAAAGAGATAGTAGTTTTACCATAATTGTGTTCTAAAGATCTTTTGGAAGAGACTTCTAGAGGCTTCAGGCCCAATCACTAGGAGCTATACTACTGTCTTGTGTTATATTCTTATTTTCCTATTTTGGAATTAATCATTCATGTGTTGTGTAGAATTTTAATTAACTTGAATTTCACTAGCATTGAATGGTTTGAGTCCTATTGAATTAAGTCTTAATCACTTTCATTTTCTACATGAATGTTATCTCTCACATTTACTAGATTTATTCGAATATTTCAATTGTTTTTCATTCTGAGTGGTATTTTTTGGTTGATCAATCATTGAGAATTTCAATTGCAGAGCATGACTATGTTACTCGATGTTCAATTACTGCATTATTCCCTGACTGATTAAATAGACTGTTGTAGATGTTAATCAGTAATTTTGGTTAATTGTGAATTCCTTTAATATTTGAGTTTCAAATTGCTTCTATAGAACAAACTAGAATTAAGTTAAGTCAATTGATTGAGTTAATTAATGATTGTTTTCAGAATTTCTTTGATCGAGCTTTAAGAATTAGATTTTAATTTTGCAACGATTTCAATTTATTAACCTCTGATTTCACTTGCATAAACTGTGTTGACCACTCTTGAAATAAAAACACTTACCCTGGGTTGATGATTAATGTAGGAACTATGATTTCTTTTAAATAGTTGTCTTAATGTACGAACAATGATGAGGAAACCCATGATTTTTTCATGGCCCCCATCTCTCAGGGGGAAGATAGTGTTATCACTCTTTTAAGGTGAATTTCCATCCATCTAAGTGTAAAAGTGATTATTAGAGTGAACACCATACCCTTACATTTGGATGAGGAAAATATGATTGGACAATAAATATCACAGCCAAAAAAGACTCCTTCCTTCTTGAATAGGAACCTGTTGAAGAAAAAAATAGAGTGAGAAGAGAAAACCTCCCTTACACTTGGGATGAAGTAGCCTATAACATCATCAAGTAAATATATTGTGAGGGGAGGTTGAGTATTGTGTATAACTATCAATTTAGGATAATACATGAGCTAAGGTTCCAGACAGAGCCACCAATTCCAAGAAGGATTGGTATTCTACATTTCCTCTTTCATTCCATCATTGAAATGAGCCAAAGTCTGGGGGAAGGGAGACACCAACACATTTCCCATCATGTCCTAATCAACATCATTTTTAATAATTCCTTAAGCCACCTCCAGAACTAGATATTCTAGACTAAATTTGTGGACTTAAACAAAGAGGCATTCATTCAAACACAGTAACTTGCTACAACACAAAAAGAAGAGACACCAAAATCAAATGTTGGAGGTAGGAAAGTGTTGAAGCCTCGAAAATCACTGCCTCAAACATCGAGGGATAACCACCCGGTCAGGACCTTAAGACAAATCCTTTTCCGTTTGGGATGGTGGCTCCGACTGGATTTATAGGACCAGTTTCCTACTAATTTGAATGGGTTGGAATGGAATGGTTGGATGAAGGGAAAGAGGGACTAAATGACTAAAATGAAAATACTAACTAATCTAATTTAAATACTGATAAAGAAATTCTAAAACTAACCCAGGTATCATATGTGAATACAACTTTAAATCCTTTCAATTGAAAAATAACCATAAAAATGTATTACATCTTAATTGAAATGTGCAGCAACAAATAAAGATAACTCTATTTAAGAAATTAAACAGAGTTATATTAACATATTGTATTCATTATTGAATATCATTTGCATATACTATGAAAGATAAATATTTCCACTATACTTAGAAATGATATATACGAAGAAATATTGTGAAACGAATTACATATAAACGATAGAAAATTAAAAGATAATATCATATAACAAAAGAAACTAACAGTGAATAGATAGAAATACCATATCCATCTTGAGACTTTAAATTGCAATCTGATACTCTAATCCAGCAATTCCGATGTAAAATCAACTTCAAGGTATAGAAATGCAATTCTTAAAGATAATTCCACACAGAATCACCAGATGCGATCCTTTATAAAAGAATATAGGAGTAAATGGAGTACAGAAATGTAATCCCCAAGTCAAAAATATTACAAATTAAGGACCCCTTTCTAAATGCATGAAAGGGGTTTAAATAGGTACTTAGCAAAAAAAAATAACTAAAACTATTCCTATAATCTATCTAATATCAACAAATATAAAAGTAAAATGCGATCTTGTAGTAGACTGGCTCATTGATCATCAATTGAGGTGGATGTGCGAAGGTGGCAGATATTGAGCATATCTTGGACTTCTGTTGGCCGAATCACTTTTGAATGTAACTGCCCAGTGTATGTAGCATCAAAGAATTCAGGAATGATACATTGAATAGCATTCGAAAGGAATTTGATGGCCATATGTTGGTTGTGTGGCTTGATCAGATAAGTCCACATATTATCCCATGAAATTCCTTGAAGTATGCCAATCTATTGATTTTTATTGATTATCTCTTCCTTCCACCTGGAATCAACTTCTTTTACTTTAGGTAATTTGCCTGGGGTACAATCTGAGATCAAATTGGTAACGTACAAGCTATCATTAATCAATTGTGTTGTACTATTCATTAAACCTTTAGCCCTTGATATAGCTCTTTCTGACTTCATCATCTACTGTTCCCATTCCATAAATAAAATTTCCTTGTGTCTTTCTTCAATTCTAGGAAGATTAGCTTTTCTTCCCTCCTCTATAGCCTGCAATGAAAGGAACTTGGAAATTTTATCATCAGCATCCTCAATTTCTTGCCTAAGAGTGACTGATTTATCTATCAAAGATGATGTTATTTCACACAAAGGCTCAATTTCTGTCAACTTTAGACAAAATTAATTTAACTATTGAGATAGTAGTTTGTTTATTTCAAGAGCTTTAGTTATGAATTGAGCTAACTTAGGGTAATCCTTGAACTTGTCCAATGATGATTGGAACATTTTTTCCTGTTCAGTCTTTGAATTTCTCTCACTTTGTAGAAGATTTTGTAGCTTTTCTACCTCTTGATTCAACTTCTGCTGTTTGTCCAAGGCTTGTTCATCAATGTTCTTCTTTTCAAGGCTGAGTTGTTCCTCTAGTTGTTTAGTTCTGAGTTCTGCATCCTGTACTCATTGTTCCAACTGAAATATATTTTTTTGATTACTTGCAACCTATTCTTCAAAAATAGCAATTTTCATATCCCTTTGTTTTACCAGCTGTGTAACTTCAGAAGCTTTATCTATAGTGGCAACACTACAGGCACTGGCATACTGAGACAATTTGCTGAGATCCTCAGATGGATCTACCTCAGCATTTTTATAAACAATATTTAGAAATTCCCCCTATGATGCTAAAAGTGCATCTTGATCTGTTCTCCTCCTTTTTCCTTGTTTTCTTACTATAGCCCTATGTTTGTGACTGTAGAATATATCTAAAGGAGGGATTTCTTCTATCTTTAGCATAATTTCTCTTGTGAGGTTTTCAGAAATGATTTCTACATCCTGATCATTGGGATTATCAACTTGAGAAGTGTTTTTTTGTCCTATCTACTGGACAAATTGTTGATATTGGCTTAACAAATTAGGAGAAACAATCAGTTCAGTATCTACTTGTCCTCTTACATTATTTTTATATCTTTCTTGGGTGCCTATTCAGTTTTTTTACTTTCTGTGCTTCCTTTATCAATATGTACATGGGCATCAATACCCATGCTCTCTTTTTTTGTTTGAACATCTTTTTGAGCAGTCGTTTCTGTCTTGGCAGTGTCAGCTTTTCTGTTGTCATCATTTTTCCCCAAAACAGGATTAGCTCCTATTACTTCCTTACCAGAAGTACTTCCTGATTCTTTCTGTTGTAATGCTTTCTCCTCTATGGGAGCTCTTAACTGATCAAGAGGCTCTTTAAGTAACCTTTGAATCCGAAACAACAAAAACTTTTTCATGTCCTCGGCCTGCAACTTAGACTTGGCTGAACCAAAAACTTGGGATATATCATCCATGGAAACAAATAAATCATCAAAAATGTTTGGTTCATGTTCGAACTGATCAATCGAAACAGACGTATTAAAATCATACGCCACTTTCCTTGGGTCATATTTCCTTCCACTAGTACAAAATGGCTAATTTTTTACTAAAAAAATGACTAAAATTCGCATATAAATGACCATTTTTCGATCGATGACCAATAGTACCTAATTTACAGTATCTTATAATGCGACCAACTTTTGGTCGTTTTTAGCTTAGTCATTAATTGGTTATCTCAATTTTGTTATCTAGTTGTATATTTGGTCATTGATTTGGTCATTGATTTAGTCATTGATTTGGTCACTAATTTAGTCATTCATTTGGTCTTTCATTTTGTCATTGATTTAGTCATTCATTTGGTCTTTCATTTTGTCACTGATTTAGTCATTCATTTAGTCATTGATTTGGTCATTAAATGTCACAATTAATGACCAAATATACAACAAAATATATTACTATATGATCACCCAAGAAAACCAATTAATGACCAAAGAACTATGACCAACATGTTGGTCGTGTTATAAGATACTATAAATTAGCTACTAATAGTCATATATATGCAAATTTTAGTCATTGTTTGAAACCAATTAATGACCAAAGAAATGTGACTAAATTTTATTCGTGTTATAAGATATTGTAAATTAGCTACTAATAGTCGTATATATGCAAAATTTAGTCATCATTTGTAGTCACAAATTTATCATTTGCAATAGTCATTTATTCATTATATAAATGACTAATTTAGTAGTTTATATGCATTTCATTAATAATCATTCTAAATGACTAATTTAGTCACATATTCATTTTATTTGTGTTCATTATTAATCGACATAAATTAATTTGTATGATTTAAAAAATGTCATACAATGTGCATGTTCATCTAATATGAAAACACAAAGTCGCATATTTTAATTACAATACTAAACAACATCAAATGCAACTATAAATAATTTCAACCACATAAATTATATTATATGAAATGTTAAAATATTACAATATGAGTTTCCAACTTTATATTAGTTGGACTACAATTTACACATGAAATGATGTTTCATCACTTCAAAACATTATCGTTTTGTTGTCAAGGCATTACAGGTGAATTCACCAACTCTGAAGACTTGATTATCAGTCTTTATATGTGTGTCTTATGCGAGATATTGGTTCTAAGGGTATCACCAAACCATTTCTCCTCTCTCTTTTTGCATTTGTCGCTCCAATGTTATTGCTGATCTTCTCTTTTTTCAATTCATGCTTCTTACCATCAATACTGATTTCATTTTCTGAAAACAAAATAAAATACAATGCACTGTAAGAAATGAAAAACAATGAATACTAGAATATAATATAAATTAGACTATAAATAGTTTATACAACATATACCTTAACATCAACAATGTCAAAGAAATTTTCCTTCAACATCAATTTATGCAAAATAAATGTCACGTTATTATTTCCCATTTCTCAACATGCTACATACGATAAATTGAAAATCACATAAAACCAAGAGCAAACCCTTTTCTAACCAAAATAAACAAACAAACAATGCCTCTAATAAAACTTCATTATAATATTAGCAAATGAAAAGAGAGCTAGTGGACCATTTGTGTTGTTTGACTTTGCTTATTTTTGTTATAAAGTGCTCGAGCTTCAGGAACCAACAAATGTGAGCACGAGCTAAAAACTAACCAACCATTCACTAGTCAACATGAGAGATCACAAATAAACCACAAAATTGATTAGGCATTAAAATTGTGAGCAGACTACATTGAAATTTTCTTCTTGAGAAATACCTCAAAATCCCCTCGTTTCTAATAAGCTTCCTGGCTATGTACCTCCATTCTTGATTTCCCTTGTTATATCTTGAATAAAGAATATCGCTTCAACAACCAATTTTGCGAGAATCCTACCAAGTAACTCAAAGCCTTGTGCGCATCAATAGTAGCATCCTCCAATGAAAATAGTACAATATCCAACCTAGAAACATCAAAATTATATATAGTTATAATGTTGAAGAGTGTAACTAGGTAGGTCTTCCTTGTAATGACTATGTAACTAGCATTTTCACCGAGAGGTGCAAAGTAACGCCGGGGAGTGGGGAAAACAATAATTAAGTGAAATATATGGAAATTTTAGTTCCTATATATCTTTCAAAGAATGTAATAGGAGGTTAAAATTTAAAATAAAGTTACACTAACATAAAGGAACACTAATATAATTGTCCCAGAATAATGGCATAGTAATGATGGTATCGAAGATTCTTCAATAGTCGCTCCAAGGAGATTTCTCTAGCTCTTCAAATGATTCAAATAACTATCGAAACTAAATATTCAAACCTGCTCTAAATCCATCATCAAAAGGTTTTCAATGTGCTAGAAAGGGGTATTTAAAGGTTTTTTTAAAAAAACTTTCAATTGCTGCTACAAGACTGTTTTAAAGCTGGTCCAAAATTGCCTTCTAACAACTTTAAAAGATGTCATACAAACACCTTCAATAAATTTCTATACAAAAACACTCTATGAAGTAATCCATAGAGAGAACACACCAATAGCCCAAACGAGGGAAATGAAAAGTTTATTTGCAGTTACATTTTACTCTAAAAAATATTCATATCAAAATCTGTTAACATCAAACCAAAATTTTGTAATTTTCAAGATCCTAAGTTCAGCACCAACTACCCAATAGCCTAGCAAACTTGACAAGAAGACCCTGACTGTTCTTGTACGCTATAAGACAAGATGGTCAACAATGTCATGAGTTATAGCAAGCACCTACAATTTCTTCAACATGTCTTATCTTTTTAACTGATCCATCATCTTGAATTTGTCTAGCATTCTCTCAATCATCAAAATCAGCATTGTCAAGCTTTAAAAATATAGCATTCACTCCAATCTAGAAACAAAAATATGCATTCACAACTCAACTTACCTAGTATTCTGCTGGCATCATTCTTAAGTTGTAAGTTGATGCCATACTCATGCAGTAAGCTCCCGCGTCATGGACCACCATTCCTGCCCACTGAAAGAGGATGGCCACTCAAAGTTAAGCCACAAGTGTATACCTTCAAAGAAGCATCACAAAATAATTCTAGAAACAATTAAACATCATATTGGAAAATCAATTCCTTCTCATCATGCAAGTATATTAGGTGTGATAATTATTGTCCTGTAACTAACCACCATTTGTGGATTTGGAAGTTCCATGTCCTTTCCTAAAAAGTATGCAGACTCGCAGACAGGCCCAACAACATCAAAAGTTTGAATTTTTTCCTTTGGGGCAGGTGGAGAAATTAGCTCAATGTGCTGTGTATCAAGAAGAATATCAATTAGAAACGTCTCCAAATCTCAAAATCATTTTATGATTCATATCACAACTTTCAGACTGTGTGCCTGTCATGAGAAAGAATGGTCTATTTAGTATCTAGGAATCTCAATACCAGTAATATTTCCTACCAACAAGGAGACTACAAAAGTAGGACAAATTATCCCTTCTATATTCATTTGGAAATGATCATCCCTTCAATCATGCATCATCAAAAAAAGTTGGGTTTGCCCCAAGTCAAATTTATGTACTAACTTGGTAAGCTCCATAAAGGCTAGGCCTAATAAGCTCTGCCATGCTGCCATCAATTACAATGAAGTTATTGTTACCATTCTAGCTCTTCAAATGATTCAAATAACTGTGGAAACTAAATATTCAAACCTGCTCTAAATCCATCATCAAAAGTTTTTCAATGTGCTAGAAAGGGGTATTTAAAGGTTTTTTTAAAAAAACTTTCAATTGCTGACACAAGACTATTTTAAAGCTGGTCCAAAACTGCCTTCTAACAACTTTAAAAGATGTCATACAACCACCTTCAATAAACTGCTATACAAATACACTCTATGAAGTAATCCATATAGAGAACACACCAATATCCCAGAAGAGGAAAATGAAAAGTTTATCTGCAGTTACATTTTACTCTAAAAAATATTCGTATCAAAATATGTTAATGTCAAACCAAAATTTTGTAATTTTCAAGATCCTAAGTTCAGCACCAACTGCCCAACAGCCTAGCAAACTTGAAAAGAAGACCCTGACTGTTCTTGTATGCTATAAGACAAGATGGTCAACAATGTCATGAATTATAGCAAGCACCTACAATTATTTCAGCATGTCTTATCTTTTTAACTTATCAGGGAAATCTGATTTTCTTAAATGATAATTTTACATGTTTAGCTTGTATGCTTCTGGGTTCTATGATTACACCTCAGTTTTGGAGTGTTGTAATGGAATGGTGACAAGTTTTTGTAGTGTAACTCAAGGATTCTTGCATTTTATAACGTAACCTTATCTTGTTTTGACTCGTCATTATACCTTTCTTACATTTTACGGTGTTGCTCTGGGAATATTTCATTTTACAACCTAACTTTGTCTTGTGCTGGCTCATTATTATATCTTTTTCAGTTGGAAAAAGGAAATACTGAGCACACCTGAAATGCTTGGTTAAATTGGAAGATTGTCTGCATATAAAAAATATAAAATAACCTAATTCATTTGATGAGTGATTTAACATGATTTAAATTACCTAACCTAGACCATAGGAGTCAAGGGGCTAAAGGGCCGGGTTATTCTAATGACCATATTCGCTAATCAGGTATAGGATTTTTAGAGGCAAAAGCTTCTGTGAAGATGGAACTAGTTGAATTCTAGCATAGAGCAGGTGGTTCTTATTACTAAATCGACAATATCATGCTTTCACATCAATTATTTTTCTCTATGTGAAAAGTTAACAAGAGAGGCTCTTTGGAAATGCATAGAAATAGATGAAAAATAACTTAATAAGTGAATTCTCATCTGTTGTGTTATTGTGGCCTGCAATTGAAGAAGGTAGTACAAGACCTTGTTGTTAATGGGGATGGAAAGTCTTTCCCAAAGTCAAAAAATTTGGCAGCATTAACAACAACTTCAAGAGAGCCCAAGGTTTGCTCAGAATCCTTACTACAACATATGTAAAAGTTAATTTAGTTTCAAGTTGCTAGGATATAATTATCTACGAATACATAAAATGTTAACACTTATGCTACAGAAAAGCTAAAAATCAATGCCTGAAATGGATCTGACTACAGATGTTTACTGAAATGGACTTTGATAAATATAGAGCTGAGCTTGAGCTGCAATATTGTTTTGTTCATCACTAAATACTTGTAATAGATGCCTATTTTTAATTAACATCCGAGACTGAAACTTCAATCTAAAGGTTGATGTCAGCGAAGATGAGGGAAAAGAGGAAATTTATGGTGTTAGACGAGGACAGCATGAGGACTGCTTCTATAATAGGTCAAGTGATGCAGATGAGGATGAAAAAACTGTTCCAAATCTGTGAACACGTTTTGATCTCCAACAAAGGGGAATTAGAGTAAGTATTTAAATCTTACAAGAGTGTGTGACATTGTGATTCAAACATAGAGATTGTTCTGATTTTTCCATAAAATCAGCAAGAGCTGAAATCGATGCTACACAACACGAAGGAAGGTTCTCAGTCGATGCAAATGGAATGGAATAAACAATTGTAGAATCCTGGTGAGCTTTGCACAAACAGTTGTTATTATTTGAACCACGCTTTTCTACATTCTTCAATTTTGACTGTATTTCGGTTCTACACAGGAAAGCATATGTATGGACTAGCGCAAGCTGCAGCAGGCTACCACAAAGTTCTAGAGGAAAATCGAAAACTATACAATCAAGTTCATGATTTGAAAGGTGTGCTTCCTGTTCATCTGTCATAGTGTTATAGTTTAACTGACATGTCTCAAAAATATTATAACGGAGTAGGAATTAGGGGTCCCTTTAAATTGTATATGTCAAATCTGTTGCATCTTTATTCCCAATACAGTGCGAATGAATAGTTTTAGCTAATTCGACGTGGGGGGAACATATCCACGGCTTGTAGTAGGAACATAGAAGGCCAAAAAATGCTAGAAAAGGGCAGTTTACTGTGCATTTAAAGAAGCTTGTATTCCCACTAATTGGGAAGTTGGAAACGAGGTTGGTTCAATAGAGTAGGATATGGATGAATGAACTGGGTAAGATTGCTTCCATACAGGTTTAGATGTATGAACAACTTATCTATGCTCCATCTTCCTGTGATTGTGGGCTCTGTGTTTGAATTGAGTGTTCGACCTTGCCTCGGGCCTGGAAGATGAGAATTAGCAATTCTGGAAGAGAATATCAAATTATGTAATATGATTTTACTCTGGCCTCTTCTTGCATGGTGTTGTGTTATCTTATTATGCTCATAAAACATAAACTTAGAAGTTGAGGTAGGGCATACTTGCTTGACCAAGCTGGTAGTGAAAGCACAACAGATGCCATTTGATAGGATAACAAATTTATGCTGAGTCTATGTTTCTTATTCTTCTTAGGAAGCATCAGGGTGTATTGCATAGTCAGACCATTCTTGCCTGGCCAATCCAACTGTCAGAGTACAGTGGATTATATTGGGGAGGATGGTCAAATTATGATTGCAAATCCTGCAAAGCAAGGAAAGGATATACGTAAATCATTCACATTCAACAAAGTATCTGGAGCATCTGCTACTCAAGGTTGGCTCTCTTTTTAGAGTGTTGAAAACCTTTTACATGATTGTAAGGTGAAATCTCTTAAATCATAACATTATTCATGTTGAATTGCAGAGGAAGTGTTTTTGGATACTAGGCCATTGATCAGATTTGTTCTGGATGGTTACAATGTTTGCATTTTTGCATATGGGAAAATAGGTTCTGGAAAGACATACACAATGGTAATAACAACCATCTTCTAGTTAGTCAATTGCAGTTTGAAGCACTGTCTTGCAAAACTAATAAGGTAATGAGTTCACTGCTGAAGAAATTCTTGCCTAGAAATACTTTGCTCTAATTTTTGTGCCTTTCTTGTCTAGACTGGTCCTAACTTCACATTTTTCTGGGGTGATCTTTACTTCTAGAGCTGAACTGAATATGGACATCAGTCATCTTGTCAATTGTAGGAAAGGGGATTATGATTATATCCTCAGTCATATTTTCCATTGTACTTGCCGAATTCAGTGTTTTGAAAGGGAATGATCTGCAAAGAAGTTATGCTGCCTACAGTTAAGTGATTGCTTTTTTGGATCCCATTTTGATTTTATTTCATGGTCGAGCTGTTAGGTCCATTTGGAAGCTTTACAATCTAGAATGATCTTAGTTCCATCTTCAAAATTTCTCAACAACACGATATTATGAGGGCTATAATTTAACTGTTTCCCTAATATGGTATATCTAATAACGACTGCTCACACAGACATTCTATGAGTTCTGATTATGTGTATTTTTCTTACTTGCAACAGTTGAAGCCTTGCCTCTTTATATCTAGTTAGTTTTGTATATGGTATTGTGTTCGGCTTTGAAATTATCATTGTCTATATCATTGGGCCTTCCTTTCAAAATTTCTTCTTAGATGGAGACTCTATTGTTCATTCAAGACTTCTCCCAACAATTATTCTTAAAACTAAGTAGGCCCTGCCAAGCCAAAAGATTTACATTTGTTCAAGATATTCCCAACTATGATTACTTAACTGCCTGGGCTAGGCACATTTGACACCTGCTGTTGAAGATATGTTATCACACATTAAAAATATTCTATCACTCCAGCCTGAAATGTAACAAAATTGACAATTCAGCAGCACAAGAGCACTTCACTTATTTTCAAATATTTGACAACTCAGCAGCACAAGAATCCAGAGGTTTGTGCCAGATAAATCTCACAAAATCAACCTGCAGGATGCTATACAGCTTATTCTGCACACAACGATTTTTTCAGTTTATGAAGAATTTGTTGAAGCTGTGTTTTTTAATTCATTCTAAAATTATGGGTAAAACTGAGAAAACAGATTAGCTTATAACCTGTGATCAGTTTTTCTCATACTAACAAAAGTTTGATCCCATAGAGAAGGAAACTACCTCGGCACCTCAACAGGTAGAAAATGTTTCACATAAGGGTTTTGAATTTTTGCAGCATATTAAGAAAAAATGGCCACATGAAGATTTGAGAGGTTGGTTCTTATGCTTCGGCTCCAAAGGAAAGTCTAAAATGCCAAAGGGTCAACTGGTGGAAAGTTGAAAGAGAGAATTTATTTACCTATTAATGCCCTATCTTGCTTTCAAAAAGTTGGTCTCAGAGCCCCCTCAACACTTGGTGATGTTCCTGCTGACTCCTAAGGTGATTACAGAGGACAATTGGGGTTCTTAAATGACGTATTCCAGATATCAAAAAAAAAAAAAGGATACCTTTATATATGAGTTTGTTGTTCAAATGATTGAAATATACAATGAACAAGTTCGGGGTCTTCTTGTTTCAGACAGTTCCAATAAAAGACATCCTTCTTGATCATATGGAGTTGTCTTTCTTGTTTTTAAATCTTTGGATTTCAGTTTCTCAGAATAAAATAATCCTTGACTCATAGCACATTGGAAATCCGCAACAATTCATAGCAGAATGGACTCAATGTGCCAGATGCAAATCTAATACCCGTTGCATCTACATCTGCTGTGATGGAGTTAATCAACCTTGGACACAAGAACCGTGTTGTGGGAGAAACTATTCTGAATGATCGGAGCAGCCGTTCGCACAAGTTTTAAACACAATCTTCGGAGAATTTAAATAATACTGGTCTCTCTTGAAACCTATCTTCAAACAATAAAAACATTGTTTTGTTTGCAGTATTTTGACAGTGCATGTTCAGGGCAGAGATCTTACTTCTTGAACAATTCTTCGAGGGTGTCTTCATCTTGTTGACCTTGCTGGAAGTGAGAGAGTTGACAAATCCGAGGCCACCAGAGATAGGTTAAAGGAGGCACGGCATATTAACAGATCACTTTCAGCTTTAGGAGACGTTATTGCTGCTCTTGCACAAAAGAGTTCTCATGTTCCTTACCGAAATAGCAAGCTCACACAACTGCTTCAGGATTCTTTAGGTAACAAATTCAATATTTTCCTTGATGAATATTTATGGAAGGAAACTACCACTTTTCTCTAGCCTGGGGTGGTAATGATGTTGGACTTTTTTCTTAAGGTGGACAGGCAAAAAATCTAATGTTTGTGCACATAAGTCCTGAATTAGATGCACGTGGGGAGACAATCAACACTCTAAAATTTGCAAAGAAGGTTGCAACTATTGAACTTGGTGCTGCACGTTCCAACAAGGAAAGTGGTCAAGTTAGGGAGCTGAAAGAACAAGTTTGTGTTAGAATGATTCTTGAAAAATATGTTTCTTTCTGAATGATAGTCTTATTTGTTCTCCATGGATCAAAAGGACTAAAAACAAGGGATATTTTGGTCTATTTGTTTGAGGACCTATGAGTAGTTGAAGAATCTTGATAATGAATGTTGTCCTCTAGAGCACTCAAGAGTCAAAGGTTTCTTGGTCTTTGATGTTGCAGATTTCTAGCTTGAAGAATGCACTGGAAAAGAAGGTAGCAGAAGTTGAGTAGAGAATGAGGATTGGTGTCTCACCAATAACTAGGGATTCCAGGAACAATCCTGAAATACAAAGAATGAGGATTGGTTTCTCACCAATGCATCAAAAAATGAAAACCATTTTGTGATTATATATGTAAACAATCCAATGATATTATCCGAAAAGTGATAGATATTTTTTCAGGCTTTTAAAAGCTTGCACAATATATAATTGGAACAAACTTTTATTACTAGAAATCAATCAATTACTTATACATACCACTAAAAGTGGCAAAATCTCTATAACCTTTGATCACCTTCAACATCAAGCACACTAAGAACCCTTAAAATGGGGTCTAATAACATCGCCAAAGATCTAAAATTGACAAAGCACAATTTAATGATTATTGATTAGTCAAAATTACCATGTGGGTCAACTACTCATGTCAAAATGATGGTATATTGGATTAGGTGTGGGTTGCACTTTCAATTGAAAGAGTGAACACAACGTGGATAAATAACATTGACTACACTAGGAACCTCGACAATGGGGTTCTAATAACATGGCCAAAAATCCAAGAAAGCTGACTAGGTTGGCCTTAGCCTAAAATAGTCAATATTGAAAAAATACAATTTCTTGACACCTTTAAAGGGTTCATGGAAAATATATAACATACTCTATTCACATTGCAATTGAAAAGAACTCTCAGAACTAATTTGGATTTTTTAAAGGTAATATGGCTTGCCATCCATTGAAAGAAACATTAAAACGCTCTCAAAATGATTCACTATAGGTTGTTTAACAGGTGACACTCACACAGCATCTGGAATAAATAACCTAGGCACCTTAAAATAAAGTATTCTTTCAAATTTTGAGATGGCAGGTTGATAATTAGTGTTGCAACATTCTTTCACTAGATCCACTGTTTTGCAACCAGTCAAAAGTTTACTCCCATTAATTTGTTGTTCAACCTATTTTACGCTCTTAATAGGACTAGAGCCTTTAGTGAGAGTTGATGGTTTAGCAGAAAAAATCAAAGGAAGAATCTCATTTGCACCCTCACTTGTCAAGATATTTTGAACGTATGAAAATCAATAATTTGCAACTGTTGTATTCAAATAAGCCACACATTGATTTTGTTGGACTTCCCAATAAGGATATGAAACATTGTCTCTAGTTGTGGACAACAAATCACATTGCACAGGTATGGTGCTAGTGAGCTCCAACACTAAACTACCATTCCACTTACTATATATGTTGCTGCTTTAAAATATTGAAAGCACAAAGCCTTGATATGACTGGGACAATTGAATTTCGAAAGAAAGGGTGTAAGGGAGAAGGAGAAAGCAATGGATTCAATGCATCAGGAGAAACACTAGGGGAAGAAGGCATAAGAAGAACATTTATTTCTGCTTCCTTTTGGATTGCATCTGGATCAATTGAAATGGGTTGCTTTGTATCTCTGGAATTTGGTTTTGCCTTTGATTTTGGCATTGATGGTAATATTACCAAACAATGGAATGCATCTCATTTATGTTAGAGGCGAGTGCATATCTGTGGAACAATCATCCCCAGTTGTAGCTCCAGGTTCTTATGTTGTTTATGCTTGAGATGTTGAGTAAAATTACAATTAGTTTGATAACCAATTGGGACATGGAGGGCAATATGGGTGGTGGGCCATGGAGGTATGCTTGATCAGGGCACTTATTTTATGCTGAAGGAGCTAAGGATATATCTAAATATTTATCATATTGTATGTATTTGCCACTTCATAGTTGCATTCACCATAATAGTCTTCATGTTGATAGGTCTTCTACTGAAAATACTGATCTTTATCAGTTTGTAAAAATGTCTTTGTTTCCAATGAGGGAATGATAAAGTGGAAAATGTTGGCACTGAATCTAGAGATTTATATGTCTTAGATTAGTGATACATTCTCATTTGAAATTGGAACAAATAATGTTCCCATTGGAGAGGGTATTTATGGCTTAGTCGATTTCACCCAATATGGTGAGATAGACAAAAAATTTGGATGCTAGAAACCCTTTCAGACTAGCCAATCAAGTGAAGTGATTCAGAGAAAGGCTTCTAAAAGATGCCAAATTCTTTCCACCCATATATTCTTTACAAAAATATTAGTAAATATCATATTATGTTTCTTATAATCTATGCTAAGATGAACTACCAGAGAAGTAGAGCAGAGCAGGTGGTGTCAATTGACCGAGTCCACCAATGAATAATTTAAATTTAAATTTGAGTGTTACCCTAATCCCTGAAATCGTATTTTTAAATTTTCTGAATTGAGTGAACAGATGAGTTAATTAGATCCGAGTTAGTACTAACCTTGAAGTGACAAGGCCTTCGGTCCTATCACTGCCATCCTGTTTATATTCTGCCACCCAAAACACACCTGGAACCCTGTAATCAAGTAGTAGTGGTAGCAGAAGCCAGCAAAGAAAAGTAGTGCCTACTTTTGCTGTTCACACCCGATAAATTTAACAGTCTTTATCGGGCAAGAGGTATGCAAGTTGAAAATTTTATTATTATGGATGCTCTGCCCTGGGCACAAAGACCGTGCAGTATGAATAGAGATATATAGACCTGAAGCTGAACTCTCAAGCTTAGCAAGTTATCCAGCGTATATATATATATATATATATATATATATATATCCAGTGCTCTTTCACTGTGTTTACACCAATCCCAATATGAGAAGGGTGAGCACTTTTTTAGAAAAAAAACCTCTTTTATTCTTTTTTTGAGGTCTGAGGGTTTGGCTGTTTTTCTTGGGTTTTGATTTAGTGGGGCTGTTTATAGCAAAGTCTGGTGTGAGAGCTTGGCTTTGGCTTAAATATTTGCTACCCATTTTTATGCACACAAGGGTCGTTCAGTGGCCTCAAAACCTTCTACCCCAAGTGGATTTCACCACTCATTTTCCAAATGATTAACCAATCATCAAAGCCCAAGGAGAAGATTTTATTTTGAATTTTTTTTCTTCCCATGTTTTTAAGGTTGTGCAGGCTCAACTGTTGAAGTGGTCTCTCAACAACTATTTTGTGTTTGGTGTTCTTACTTGAAGAACAAGGCTGCAGAACTGTGCTAGAAAATGAAATATATGAATAACTAGCTTGCCTTATCTCTGTCACCACACTTAGAAATTGATGTTTCAGCTTCTGCAGATCAGTCTGCATAGCCACAACAGTTATCTTCAGTGCCCACTACTTTTAACTGCTTTCAGACTGCTCAGATGCCCTGTTCTACTCTCACTTATCAGAGCTATGGAGTTAACAGTGAAACCGGGGGAAACTCATTCTCTGCACCAATGCCCATTTTCTCAGATAAGGATAGCTCTCCTCTAACATAAGGGAGGAATCCATGATAAGTCTACAGATCTGTCCTTCAAATGCTAAAAAAACAGAATTTCAAAATGATATTGTTTTTGTCTTTTAAGATTTAAAAGGGAAAGCTAGGCAAGACCTAGTTCCTAATCCCTGGGCTACAGACTCTAGGCAACAAACAGAACTTTAAAATTGATGAAAAATATATGAGTCATCAAAAAACAACCACATAGCAAGTGTTATCAGTCAATAATATATCCAATAAATATGTAACAGTGCTATCTCCTAATAGATGGAACATTTGAAGACAATGTGCTCCCCCAACTTGATCTCTTGTAAATCACATAGCTGAAAATTCCGTTTGAGGTGTGTGATGCAGTGACCTATCTCAAACCAAAGCTAGTGGGAGCCCACTCTGAATGAAACAAGGGGAATCCCTTAGCTACATAAAGCACTCAAAATAATAAAATGACATATTCAAGCTAATGCCCTCAAGGAGGGAAATCCAAGTGATTTGGATGTATTTTGTAGATATGCTCTCTAATATCCTAGGTTAAGTCACATTTATATAGTAGGAGCTGACCTAGAGTGTCCAAATATTACCTAAAAAGGGCAAGTTGATTGATAGAAACGGCCACTAACTGAAGCAGTTAAGAAGAACCCACAACAACTACACCAAGGAGGGGTCTATTGAAGCAATAACCTGAACTCCACCTAGATGATAGATTGAGGAATTGCATGTTAGCAACAAATGAAGCATCGTGATATAAGGTTTTAGAATCACTCTATCCTATCCCAATCAACCCAAAGCAAGCCAGGTCCCCAGACCTTGAATCCATAATGGGTCATGGCTCTAATGATCATGTCCAAAGAGGTGCATCTTGAATAAAATAGATAAAATAGATTTGTTAAAATAAACTATTCTTTGGCTAGAATGACAAATTTTTGGAATGAGCATGGGGTGTCCATTCTCTCTGATGGATGGACCAATGTAAAAGGAAATACATTGATAAGTGTTTTGGCTATGTCGGTTAGTGGTGCAATCTTCCTATCAACATATGATTATTCAGACAAATTCAAAACCGGCATTAACATTGCAGAACCATTACTTGCAATAATTGAAAAGACTGGGCCATACAATGTCATACAGGCATCACTGATAATGCTACTAACTGTAAGGCAGTAGGAGCAATTATTGAGGATAAATACCCCAACATATTTTGGTCTAGGTGTTTGGTTCACACAATGAACCTTTTGATGCATGATATCATTAAAAACAAACAACCTCAATTCAAATGGCTTGGTGATTTGTACAAGAGAGGTAAAAAATGATAAAATTTATTACAAATCATAGTAATACCCATGGGCTTTTCCGTACTCACTCCAAATTGGAGTTGTTGAAGATAGCAAAGACTAGATTTGCTAGCTATTACCTCACCTTCAGGCGCCTTTTGAAGGTAAGAGAGTCACTGGCTACAATGGTATCAAGCCCACACTGGCAGGTATTAAAGGACAGGGCAGCGACAATAGTTGACAGGAAAGGTTTCGAACATGTGGAGGAGACTGCCCTTGACCCTTTGTTTTGGGCACGTGTGAGGGAAATTTTGAATTTAACCAAGCCCATTTATCACATGATTCGGTTTGCATATACAGATAAACCAGTGATTGGGGAGGTTTACGAGCAAATGAACAGCATGTTGGGCCAAATAAAAGATGTTTTTAAGGATAATGATCCCAACTTGTATGCTATGATTCATGACTGTGTGTGTGCACGGTGGAATAAGCTCAACGTTCCACTACATGCCTTGGCATATATCCTTATGCCAAAATATTACTTTCCATCTTAGTTGGGCCAACTTGCACCTGGAGGTGGGGTTAGGATCAAACCTCACACAGATCCAGAGGTACAAGAGGGGTACATGAAGGCATTAGACAAGTTGGTACCTGACAGGGAGGAGTGTGCTAGATTGCGCCTTGAATTAGGCAAATACTTCAATTGCACAGCTAACTTTGGTTCTTTCCATGCAATGGAAGACAGAGACAGATTTGATGCTCTCACATGGTGGGTAGCATATGGCGGCATGGGACTTTTGCCAAAGTTGGCAAAAAAAGTTCTCTCACAGGTTGTGAACACTTCTTCTGCAGAGAGGTGTTGGAGCACCTATAGCTTCATACATAAGGTGAGAAGAAACAAGCTGAATGAAAACTGAGTTGAAAGCTTGGTTTATGCGGCATTCTAAGTCACCTGATACAGGGATACAGAGATTCAAGGAATCGGATTCGGGTACGGTGACCCCCAGAACAGGATAATTTTGGGATACGATACGTTGTATATTATTTTATTAAATATATATATATATATATATATATATTAAAAATATATATATATATTAATATATTAAAAATTAGATATTTTTTACACAAATTCATACAAAATTCATTGATTCAAACATAGATACATCATACTCATGAGTCATACATGATCATTGATCATTGATACATTGATACACCATACATGATACATTGATACAATTGTCAAATTTACTCAGAAAGACAAGATTGAAGATAGTAAGATAGTTCAGTTTTCTCATTAAGTCATCAAAATCAAAATGTGTTACATAAGTACACTGCCAATGGCAAATAGAAATAGAAAATACAAAAAAACTACAGTCTACAAGACTACAAGCCTGAAGCCTCAATGAGTCAGAGACTTAGAGTCAATGAGTCATCAATCCTTATCATCATAATTAGCATCACTGTCCTCATCCTGATCATCATGCTCACCACTGCTCTCCTCCGCCTCTGATGCATCCTCCTCCTTTGCCATCTCTGCATCTGCTGGTGTGGAGGATGACGCCTGTACTCCATCATCAAATGTGACAGGCTCTAGCACTGGTGCATTGAGATCCAAGTTGGCCAATGCCAACTCAACACTGTTGTCCAAACCCATATCATCAAGAAAGACATCCCACATCTTTGTCTTTCCCTTCAACCAATCCTCCCTCTGCCTATAGATGAGACGAAGGTTGGTGTGCACATACACCATTGTCTCTACCATGTACTGCTCGAGCCTGCTCTTCTTCACACTATACAAATTCCCATATGTGCTCCAATTCCTCTCACAACAAGAGGATGAAGTCACCTGAGAGAGGAGCCTCATGGCTAACTGCTGTAGAGGAGGGCTCATTGTTCCACGAGTTGCCCACCAAGAATAGGGCTTCTTAGCCCCCCTATCTCAAATCACATCATAGCCTGCAAATCGCCCAGTGCTAGTGGAAAAATCTGCAAAGGCATCCTCCACCTCATCAAGGGATGCCCTATCCTGAAAATCCTCCTCAATGCATCTTTCCTCCCTTGTGAGATTTCACCATCCATGTGAGGAGGGAATCTGCGGGAAGGTCCACCATTCAGCCACTCATGGTTGTAGTATTTTGGGTTCAAGGAGTGAGCCAAACAATGTAAAGGTGTGCAATTCTTGTCCCATCTGCTGACAAGAATATCCTGTATGACGGTGAAGAAGGCCTCAAGTGATGTCTCATACTCTAGGCACTGACTCTGTAAAAAAATGGTCATCACAGACTCAATCATGGAATCCCATCCCTCATAAACCTCTCCTAGGATGGGTTGCTCTGTATCTACAAATCGGAGCAAGGAAATGATAGGCTCCATGATCTGAATAACTAGATCTACCTTCTCCCACCATATATCATCCAACACTGTGTCCTTCACCTTCTTTGAGGCTGTTTGATCCGTCTTTCTCCAAAAAGACCAAAACTCTGAAATAACCCTGGACCCAAAAGCGGTCTTGACCTCCCTCAACCTCTTTAACATGATGAATGAAGAGGCAAACCGTGTATCTACAATCTTCAACAATGATAGATTGTTGTACTCCTTGTAGATAGTGAGGGCATTTGTATGGTTTTGTACAAAGTTGCGGATATGTCGTGCATCCTCAATAATGGCTCCAGTCCAAAGCACATCAGAAGCAATAGATTTCAGTGCCAAGTTCAATGAATGGACAATGCAAGGTGTCCAAAATACTTGTGGATATTTTGCTTCCACAATCATGCCAACGGCCTTGCAAACAGGTGCATTATCTGTAATGATTTGCACACAACAATCCACACTTACATTTTCAATAACTTTAATAAAAAACTCACCCATATATTTTGCATCCTTGTACTGTCCAAGTGCATCCACTGATTTCAAGAAAACTGGACCATTCAAGGATGACACCATGAAGTTGATGAGTGTGTGGCGTGTTGGATTTGTCCATCCATCAGAAACAATGCTAACCCCAGATGTTGGCCATGCTGATTTAATAGGCTCAAGCATTTTTTCCACCTCTTTCTTTGCCTTTGTCAATAATGTGGTTCTGAGCTTCTCTGACCCAGGAGGCACATACCCTGATGGAGCCCCATGACTAAGAGGTCGACACATCTCAATAAATAGAGGTGACCGTGCAACATTAAAGGATATGAAGTTCTGATAGAAAAAAAATGCAATGGCGAGATCAAGCTCTTCCCTCTTCTATTTTTGGAAAATCTTGTCCATTGGACCAACTGCAGTTGCCTTTCTCTTTGCTCATTCTCCCCTACTAAAAGTCTCAAAAGGGAACTTGTTGCTTCTTTTCCTTAAGAATGGAAGGGGGTCATCATTCTTGTTTTTTTTTTATTTTGCTGCCACATTTGCCTCACCAATACCCTACTCTTTCTCCAATTCCTTCCTCTTTGGCGATTCAATTATTGTACAACATTTAATGCCACAACCTTTAATACCCAAAAAATGAGCTTTCACACGGAAATATGTGCAAGTGAACTTGTCGTGGCAAAAATTGCATTTCCATGAACAATTTCCTCCTCCTCCTTTTTTTGCTGCCCCTTCCTCTCTTGTCACATATTTCCACAATGGGTATTTGGGGTCAACAATTTGTTTTCCCTGCACATTTGAAGCTGTTGTTGCAGCCCCACTTCCAATGGATGGAATACTTGCAGACCGTGATGAAAGAGGGACAGGTGGGGCATCTCCAATGGGGACATTCTTCCCCTTTCTTTGCCCCTGTCTTGCTACCTTTGATTGAGCCATGAATACTGTAAAAAATAAACAAAAATAACCAAATATATAAAACATATGCATATCCAAACACTAACAGCAAACTAAATGCAAAATATAGAGGGTCAGTGCACTTACCGGATGCTCGAATCTCTTCAAAAGAACTCCCTTTCTCTTTGCTCACACTTGCTCCTTTGCTCACCCTAGCTCCTTCTCACTCCACAAAATGAAATGGGTGAGAAAGAATGAAGAAAAACCTCACTTTATAAAAGAAACAACGTTTTTTTTCTAACCGGTGGGTTCAGCCGTATCCGGTTCACCGTATCCGTACAGGGTACGATCGGGATACGCCGTACCTAGTGAATTGGGGGTGAATTTGATATGAATTTGAATCCGATACGGGGATTTGGGATTCGGTGACCCTTTTGGACAAATCTGGTTACTTAATGTGCATTACAACTTGAGGTTGTTGAGCCATTACTGTGATCGGGCAAATGAGGATCAATCATACAGAGTCTGGGACAACAACCCAGAGGATGATAATTTGAAGGAAGGCACGGTACATATGGAAGAATTGGAAGCAGAAATTTTTAGGGATGATGATGAAGCATCAACACCACCACCACACACAGGGCCAATCCCACCATCTATTAGCAGTGCGGGTGCCAGTGCCAATGCCAGTGCCAGTTCTCAATATCAAACTATTGTTCCTTTGCAGATTCAACCTCCACCTTCTAGTCATGGTCATGGACGTGGTACTCCTGAGAGTACTAGAAGACCACCATTTCCTCGTGGCTCGCACAAATTAGACATTTCTCGTGGGTGTGGCAAGGGGCCAGCCAATAGATAAAATAGATTTGTTTTTTACTAGTCTTTTCTATTTTCTAGTAGTTTTTATCTTTTATAACTGTTGACAGTTGAACAGTTGAAACTTGACTCTTTCATATATTTAATGAAAATTTAAGTTTGAAGTTTGAATTTTAAAGGTGAAACTTTGAAGTTGGCATTTATAAGTTTACAAGTCATTATGAATTATGAATATGATGCTTCATGAAAGTTATATGGTGACCAATCATCAGTGAATCAATGATGATAAATGTTATATATTGAATTTTGAAATCAATGAATCAATGATGATAAATGATATATATCAATGATGATAAATGTTATATATTGAAATCAATGAATCAATTATGATAAATGTTATATATCAATGATGATAAATGTATATTGAATTTCGAAATCAATGAATCAATGATGATAAATGTTAGATATTGAAATTTGAAATCAATGATGATAAATGTTATATATTGAATTTTGAAAGCTTGAAACCTTCAGATTGATGATTCGCGAGACTCAAGAGTCAATATGTTGTAAGTGTGAAGCTAGGATTAGATCCATGCATGGGATTAGTTGATGCCTATATATTATCAAACAAGTTCACCGAGCACTTAAATTAAAAGTGGTGTTATGTCCTCACAAATGCAAAAGAACAATCCCCCTTGGCATGGGGGCCTACAAGATGGAAAACTTTCACAAATTTTCACCTTGTAGGACAAGATGTTGTAGAATGGGAAACATGTTTCAATCCCCTCACTACAAATATCATCAAACTTTGGAAGGAGATCAATGTTAAGCTGTTATTGTCAAAAAATCCCAACAATGGGTACTTCAGTAAAAATTGGGCTACAAGTCTCACATCGATTCCCTATTTACTGGGGAAACACACTGTCGATGGAAACCTATACAAAAAATACAAGCATCCCTAAAATATAAAACTACACTTTGGCTAGCATTAAATAACAAACTTTTAACGTGGGACAATCTCATGAAGATGAACTAGGAAGGTCCTAGTTTATACTATTAATGTGAATATTCATAAAAGAGCATTGCACACTTAATTATCTCCTGTGCATACACAATGCAAGTAATCAACATAGTAGTGTCATAATTGCATACAAATGGCTCGTGGTCTTCCACAAGTTTGGCAGACAATCTCATGACATGGCTGCAAAAGAAAGACAACTTCTTCCATGGGCATCCCCACTATTTTGGTAAACAATATTTGGTAGGCTAGGAACAAAGTTATCTTCAACACTCGAAACATCCTTCTAGAGATCACAATGGGTTTAGTGGTAAAATTATGCATGAAACATAAAGCTGATCACAAGCCATAGAGGAGCTGCATCCTGATCATGTGCCCTCTTACAGAGCAGCTTAAGGGCACCTAACACAATGTGGTGTTAGTTTGGTTTTATTTATCACTCAATCACATGATGTACCCATATGGTATCGCTCTTAGGCAAGGTACAAAAAACCATTCATAATTTATTGCATTGTGCACCTTGCTACAGTTTTCTTCATTAAAATTTGTTAAGAAAAATCAAGTAATGGTCCATGGGGGATTTGAGGCTTTCTATCTATTGAGGAAACAATAAAATCCAAATCGAGAATATCTACCTTCACTATAATCTTCAAGACATAAAGGACACTCTCTTCTCTTTTGAATGGATCTCTTTCACACATATGTTGCATGAACTCAATTCCACTACTGATGGGCTCTCCAAAATTGTTGTGGAACTCCTGGAGGTGCCCTTCCTCATCTATGACCTCTCGAATGGTGTGGAACATGGACAAAAGGTCATACATGCTTAACGTGACATTTACATTTATACTTTGTCTTTAATTTTTTTGTTTTCCTTGTTGTTTTAATATGCCACAGTCACAAATTTTGTAGATGCTTTTCTGAAATTTTTGTGACTCTCCATATTGAACATATCTTAACAAACACCTAACGACCGTCGTGTGTCCCAATTCTACGCATTAAAATTTCCAAATAAACTAAAACACCAAGAATATTTGCAGTTGGCGCGAGTTCTATTCCCTGGGTCTCGCAAGTTGGAAGACACTGAAAGGAAGCTTAAGGGCACTAAAGGGGAATATAACCTAGCCCTATTAAAATTCATTTCTCCTTTTGTCCTTTTAGACAGTTAGGTGGATAGTTGACCTCATATCCTTCCCACCTCCTTGAAAGTCAGCTCGTGGATAGATATATTTTTTATTGAATGAAGATAGGTCTATCTACGTGGCTATCAGTGAGAGCGAACATTCAATAGGGCTGTTGGGTGGACAATTGGCTATAGTATATCTCTTGCTTACCCAGATCTAAGGTGAGGAACTAATAGCCAACCCAGCCAACCCAACGATTGTGTCACTACCGAATTGTGCTGCTACGTTTATGGCTTTCCTCATGAAATAAATAACCAATCCATTCAAGGCCTTTGTCAATGTCTATATGACGAGATCATATGTTAAAGAGATCTATTATATTTTTTTTTCATGGCAACAAGTAAAGATTTATGGTGGCATCATATAGGAACAATTAGAATATGGCTCGCTAGTACTACTGGCTTGTTCTTGCTGGCTGGGAACATGCTATAGTTCGATCCTCCCAGGGGGGTTGGATAAACGGATAGAGACCTGATGAAAACAGATTAAGTCGGAGGGATTTACTGTGGGGGACGAATGCAGGATTAGGGATTGAAAGTGCTTATGGGTACCAGTGACAGAATGATTGGTGGCAGGAATAAACTTAGTGGAGGAGCGTTAAGCCGCTCTCCTGAGGAAAGTAGTAGGAGGGACCCTAAACAAATAGAGGGGGTCGAATCCCTATGAAGGGAAAGACCTATCGAACGTATCAACTGGATCAAATACTGCTATCTGACTGTGGACCAACAGAATCGCATCTATATACAACCACTTCATCTAAATTTAAGTAAAAAGGAATCAAATCCCTCCCTATCCTCGTTGTAGATGATCCCTCCAATATTTGGGGCCATCACCCCAAATAACCAGCCTTTCATTCCATACTCACTCGTTATGCCTCTCGTATTGATTGATTCCCAACTCGGGGAGCATTCATTAAGGCCAGCCCAAGCCCAACAGGTCAGGATATTGACCCAGGAACTTCTCATCTATTGATCACCCCCGCAAGCAAATAATTCCTTTCATTTTCGTTACAGGAGAGAATGGAAAGGATCCAGACCAGGAGGGCAATGAATTAACTACTTGACCGAGCAGTCTTGAACGATTATGAATTATAGGAGGGAGATGAAGTGTTTTAAATATTGATTCCTGTGCATTCATTTCACCAAGAAATCACTAGCTCTAATACACACAAGATATGAATACAAGAAAATAGAGGGGAGAAGATCCATCCCATCCCTATGACTACCTTTCATTCTTACTAACCGGATACGTATTAACAACTACCCAGGGAAAATAAAATAATTTACCTTCTATAGTTAGGTGGTTAAAATGCCATGAAACCCTTGACCGTTAGCCATGATATGAGAATGCTTTCAGTTTCTCCCTCGACCTCAATCAGTGAGCAGCATCCATAATACTCAACGAAAAAAATTTATACCAACGCCTTTCTCCATAATGATGGTGGTCTCTAATCTTCACCCACTTCATCAAACCAGGTGAAATCTGTGCAAATTTGTTACAGATTCGTGCAATCCATGTACAAAATTTTGTGATGATAAGAGAAGAGAACAACCTCTCTTGAAATTCCATGTACAAACTTCAAAATATTTTTTCTTTGGATGCTATAGACAAAAATCAGATAAATGTCTAGTAAGACAGACATTTAATATGGAGTTATGAAACCGTTGTCTACAGGACAAGGATATGTATATTCAAGTGGCTTGCAGAGCCAAATCTGGAAAATTTGCACCAATTTTTAGAATTTACAACATTCTTAGTAGTTAAAAGGTTTACAGTGTATCCCAGATGCTCTAGTGCTGAGGAGATTTTGTCATAGTTGCAAGATTGTTTGGGTTTGACAATGCTAATTGGAAAACTTGTAGCTGATATTTAGTAAGTTGTAAGTTACATAAAATTCCCCTCACTTTGCAGAAAATGGATAAAAAGACCACAACAATAACGTTATAAACACAATTGAGCAGACTATGGCCAAAAACTACTTTACTTTCTCAGACATGGGTTCAAATCCCCCAAGGACGTGTATCCGCGTTGGCATGACCAACAATGCTAACACATTATAAACGAACAAAATACCACAACTCTTCCTGAACAAGAAATTGTATTTATCTTATTATAAAATATAACAGGAATCCAAAAAATCCTAAATTTCATCAGTAGCAGGCATATCTGACCAACATGAGAATACACGTATTTTAATTTCTGTAACACTTTGAATGGACATAAACCAGGCGGATTAGCCGAAATTATTAATTTATCTTCATAACAGAAAGATAAAACTATTAAAGTCTTAAACGAAGATCTTACCCATTGATTCACTGCAAATCCCAGTGTCATCAATCCAAAGATCGAGTTGAACTCTCCGGCCTGCCGCACTTTGGGCTATATGCCGCTGCTCTTTCCACTTAAGCCTTTCCCATCTTTTATTTCTGAAATTACCCTAGAAAATGACCAAACGTTTGGGGAACTCCCAGAACATCTAAGTCTGAATCACAGGGTATGGAGCTAAAATACCTGGAATCCATCAATACCCTAAAAATTGGCTGAAATCGCCTCAATTCTGAAGAAACCCAACAAATTGTGCCTGAACCACTTATTACTGACGCCAAGGTATAGACGGCTGATAAAACCAGACAATACAACCCCATAACATTGTAAGAAAAGTACTCGGTTAAGATTCCTTTGAAAATATCAACGATCCGGTCATGGCGCCATCTAAAATTTGAATAAAAATGGGGGTTCTATCCATTCGATGGTTTATATTTCACTAAAAAGAACCATGTTTCCCTTACGACCTCTAGATATTAGTTTGAGTGGCTGGGTAAAATATTGTCTACGTACACGTTTCCCTTACGACCTGTAGAGCTTAGTTTGACTGGCTGGGTAAAATATTGTCTACGTTTAGCTTTTGAGCTTAGTTTGAGTGGCTGGATAAATTATTGTCTACGTTTAGCTTTGAGGTTATGGTGAGCTTTGTGATTGTATTCCAACGTGTAGTTGTTAGGTCCCACAAGTTCTAAGGTTTATTTTCGGGAGGATTATGTATGAATTTTTTTTATTAGCCCAAATAAATAATGTGTAAAATAAAAAGTATGTATATTGATAAAAGTTTTTTTATAACTTAGTGTTTAGTAATGTATAAAATAAATATGATTTGTGTGTTAAATATTTGGAATAAAAAATATGTATATTAAAAACATTTTTAGATATAAAGAAGTGAAATTTATATAAATATAAATAATATTATTAAGAATCAATTTAAATGTATTTTTTTTAAATTTTACTATACATCTCATCAAGAGATAATATCTCATCATGTAGTCTTTACATGTGTGTTATTTAGAGTAAATTTGATTTTGAAGTGAACACTTGTTCATGAGTAGTCTATGATACTTTTTCCCACTAGACATAGAAATATTATGCAATCTGTGAAGGAGAAATAAGCATGGGTATCAGTAGTAAGGTTGTGCAAGGTCAACCAAAACACTTTTCATATGTATGGCCCTATGGGGGTGGTGGACTCGACAATAATCATGGACGCTCCATGCGAGGGTGGCAATACTATGGGGTGTGCACGACTCACTAGTGTAGGTGCCCATGGGGGTTGTGGAGGACGTAAGCGAGGGGCTAGTAGGGGTGGGGATTCGAAGGTTCAAAAGCAGAGTCGTCAAGGTGGAGGAGCTCGTGGTGGCAAGGGGAATCGTGGGTTTGATCGCTATGAGGTAAATGAGGGGTAGGGTATCTAACATTGTTGCTTGGAGAACTATCATGCATTTATCAACAACTTGATGGAAAGAATGGACACGACTGAGAGAATTTTAACACTGCAGATGGATTCAGAGACCCCTATAGTGAATGTAACATTTCGGTATCAAAATTGCAATTTTCCATTTATGGAGTTACACAATTAAAAATTACCGACATAGATGACTAATTCATATACTTGTTGTACTTGTTATTTGGTGATATTTTTATTCTTGGACTATAATAGTCATTTACATTCATCATTATTAATTTTTTCACTTATTATCTAGTCATATATTTTAATCTTGGACTAAATTAGTCATTCAAGTTAGTCGCTTTTAGTTTAGTCACTTATTATCTAGTCATATATTTTATCCCAAAACTAAATTAGTCATTTAAGTTAGTCACTTTTAGTTTAGTCACTTATCATCTAGTCGTATATTTTATTCCTAAACTAAATTAGTCATTTAAGATAGTCATTTTTAGTTCGATCACTTAAAATTGCTCAAATTTAGTAGTAATTCACTTGAAATAATTGCGGTGACTAACTTTTTTAGTCACCTAGTCATTAATTTCATCGTTTTTTACTAGTGTTCCAGGAAATGTTGAAAACTTAAGATCAAAAATCTTACCAAATTCCTTCTACTGTTAGTTGATAAGAAATCTCTTGAGTTAACAGCTTATCTGGAATGTATAGGGGAAGAATATATGGCTAAAAAATACTCCTAAAAATTTTGATATAAGTGAATTTTTCTTCCCTGAACCAATCTCCGATAGAGGACAAATAATTCTTGGCTTTATTGGAAAGTCTAGGAGGGAAAATGGTTTGGTAAATTGAAATTAGAAAACCATGGCAGACTATGTAAACATGAAGGTTGAAATGTTCTTTCCATAAGTATTTGTGATACACATTAATAGGGATAGATTCTTTTGGAGTCCATTTCCAACCTAGCATGGGAAACTCAGAATTGAAACAGAGGGCATCTAAGATATAAGCACAAAAATGGAAAGGGGTGAAATTCTCTGAATTCTTGTCTTTTATGTACTCAAGAATTTGATTCGCTATGTTATCAGAAAACATGACATCCCAATCCATAATTTCAGAACTAATAGCAGAATGAATTAACGGGACTATTTGAATAGAAAACCTAGCAGAGTTATCATTTATGAACAACCTACACATCATCGCTTCGGCATAACAATATGGAGGTGAGAGAGACTCCACAGAGTACATATCTGATGCCTCATGCTTATGCTTCTCAGGTTTATTCCTCCATTCTTTGATTGGCTCTGCCTGGTTTGGATGTTCTTCACATATTCCTTAAGGAAGTCTTTGTTGTAAATCTTTTGCGGGTTGGGGAGGTGGTACATTTCTTTAATATCTTCTTCCCTGAATGACCCAAACACTGATCTAGAAGCATAAACAAATTTTCTTTTTTGAATGGTCACATTGTCAATGACCCATCTGATAACATCATAGTAGGGAAAAATGTTTTCCCAGGCAGCTACTCGGTGTAAAAATGAATTTGCCAATGCACTGAGTTGAGTTTCAGAGTCAGAGTCAGAATCTACTTCATCGGGAACAGTTTCTTTCGAAACAATAACCCTAGGTTTCTCTTTTTCAATCAAATTGTATACATTCTGCCATGTCATCTTCCCTAGTCCTTGATAGGAGGTGTCTGTGACTAGCTTGAGCTTCGCCGGTTTCTCCTTGGGTGGCATGGTTAATACAGGGGCTTTTGTGAAAAAAACAGCTTTAGATTTTCTGCTTCTCTTTGAGCTTTCAGTGTCGAGAAAATTCTCTCTAGTTCTACGAATAAAAGGATTCGAATTTTTGTTCTGCAATTCAAATGAATGCTTTCAACCGAAATAAAACACAATAATGAGAACAGCTATCCAAAGATATGTTTATTTAATTACCATCTAATCTCCCCATATTTACAATATAAATGCTCTCCAAGGGGTCACATTCACGCACTGAAAACAAAATAACCCACGATATTTTGTTTGATTTTCAATTAATGATAACGTACAATCAGAGATCAGCGCATCCTTAGAATAAATGTTAAAATTTTATTTTCATTTTTTATGATGTAATGAATAAATATAATGTGAAATAACAATCGCATCGCAAGTCTTCAATGGTGCGCAAAATAATACAATATAATTCATTTCTGATTTTTCCAATTGCGACAATCGTATCGCAATTTGTTTAAAAATGAAGTGAAATAATGCTTTCTACCCAATCCCGATTGCATCGGAGACTTAAAATGAAATGGACCATTTAATGCTATCTCCGAAAATGTGATTTTGATTGAGTGCGATCGCATCGGATCTTTTAACGAAAGAAATGCAATACTTACACTATTCTGAAATGCGATTGTGATTGAGTGCAATTGCATCGGAACTTTTCAAAGCAAAAACAACTCTTTAAAATAACTTTTCTGAATTTCCGATTGCAATTACTGTTCATCTTAACATATTGTTAAGTATAAAGTCTTTCTAATATGTTCAAATATTTTTAAAAGTTCTTCTAACTCATCGGATCGGAAATTTTTTTGAAGTTTGTACACTTTGTGAATAAAAATGTGATATGCATTCTTTTATTCATGGATCTTTTATTTCTATTTGGAAAAAATATATAAAAAGGGGGACCTATTTTTAATTGGAATTTATTCTAAAATTTAAAAATGGGAAGAATTTTTGTACAGTAAAACAATTGGTGATTCATTGGAAGAAACAGTTATCTCTAAAAAAATGAAATGAATACTATATTTCTAGTAAGCAAAAATTTCTAAAGATAATGAAAACTTCTCTTAAGATAATTCAAATAAAATATAACTGTGAAAAAGAATATAAATCACTTACAATTTCTTTCTAAGTCTTCAAGGGTAAAAACATTTTTGCGTTATCTCAAGCTTTGATTGGTTGATAATAATAAAGTAAGTGGATTTTCTCAAGTTTAGCTTATGTAATATACTCCATTATCATAGGTATTTCCTCTGCTGCGAGCAAACGTTCATTGTCTCGACAAGGTTACCTTTTAACCATCAACCATTCATAGTCCCATCCAATTAAGATTATGACTCTTTAAAAAATAAATTCATAAGACATATTTTCTCATATTTTTTGTCTTTCTATTTATTTTTTTTAATTTAAGAGCCATTTTTCTGGTTTGGTAGCCAGTTAGTAACAATGCCATTCACTAGTTGTAATTAAACTGAACAAGCTGGCTCGTGATGAGACCCATTGTCTTAATTTATAAGCCATTACCCTATTTTGGTATGCAGTATTGGTAATGTCAGTTTCATTACTTCTTATGATCATGGTAAGCAGGCTTGTGATGAGACCTCTTATCTCCTAAATTTGGTCATATAATTTCTTTAGAATTACATTCTAAAAAATCACAATCGAAATGGATGGGGTGAAATAGTTGTTCCTTAAGAATAATTTGATGATAATTCACAGAGTTTTTTGTTTGCTAAAGCTTGAAAAATTCTTTACTTTTTAAAGATAACCTTTCTTTTCTTAATAAACTTATAATGATTTATATTTTCCTCAAAGTTTCAAAAGATCATGAAAATGTTTTAAACAAATTTTCAAAGTTTAACATTTTATTTTAAACTATAAGAATTGAAATCAATTCCCCAAAAATTCTCATTTACATGAAATAAGTACTTATAACATTCTTTCCAAGACAACTTTCTAATAGTAAAAAGTAAATCAAAGACTTTTAACAATCTTTATTTACAAAAATAAATAAAAATTTACAGAAAGGAATATGTACAAGTAAGAAGGGGTTACCTCCTTATGAAAAGAATTTCTTTAAGACAAGCCCATTTACAGGAAGAGATTCTCTCTTTCCTGTTAAATCTTGAAGTATGAATGTATATGAGTATATGTTTTCAGCAATCTGAAATGGTCCAAGCCACATCTTCTAAAATTTGGTATGCTTACCTTTTTCTTCATGTGCTTTATCCCATTTCAGAACTAGATCACCAATTGAAAAAAAAATTGAGCTGGTCGAATTTGAATAAAAAGAAGATTTAACAAGGTGTTGATGTTTTTCATGAACACTTCTTGCTTTCTCTCTATCCTCTTCTAATTTTAGGATTTGATCAAATCTCAATTGAATGGATGAGGAAGGATTTTCTTCAATGAATTGCACCAGGGCTAATGATGGAAGAGTTAGATTTGATGGTATTACAGCTTCTTTACCATAAACTAAATTGAAAGGTGAAGTTTCAATAGAAGCTTTAAGAGTAATACGATCAGCCCATAATGCAAAGATTAAAGACTTGTGTCAATTCTTATGATTTTGATTAATAATCCTTTTAATGATTTTTATGAGATTTTTGTTGGTGGATCCTGCTAAACCATTACCTTGTGGATAATAGTTAGCTGAATATTTCAATTCAAAACCTCTCTTAATTGAAAAATCCATTATACTATTACCAGAGAAATAAGATGCATTATGAAAGACCAGAGCATTAGGTACACCAAACCTGGTAATGATGAATTGATTGATGAAATCAATAATTGCATGAGAATTGGCTACCTTTAGAGGAATTGATTCTACCCACTTTATAAAGTAACATGTAGCTGTGAGGATGTACTTATGCTGCTTGGAAGAATGGGGTTATTATCTCACCAATAATATCAAGCCCCCATTGCTCAAATGGTTGTTCAATGTTTACTGGCTATAGAGGAAAATCTAGCTTCCTCTGTCTTCCACTAGCAGCTTGGAAGATCTTGCACTTCCTCACATAATCATGAGTACCTTTAAAAAGGGTAGGTCAATAATATCCATCATGGATGATTTTGTGAGCTGTGGTATCACGTCCAAAATTCCCGCCTGCTAGTCCATCGTGTAATTCCTGCAAAACCTTCTTTGCTTCAGTCTGTTCAATACATTTTAGTAAGATTGAATCATAATTTTTTCTGAATAACACATCATCAATGATTTCATATTTAGTAGCCTTCAATATTAAAGCATGTTTATTCTTATAGCTGAGATTAGAAGGAGCATACCCATTTTTCAAGTAGAATATCAGATCAGCGTACTAAGATTCAAAATCTGTAATACTTATCTGATTTACTTGAACAACATTCTCTGGATCTTGATTTTCTAGTATGTTATGAGCTCCTGCTAATAATCTGCAAAAAACTTGTCCTCTAACAATCTTTGTTGGTTTAATGTCAATATCATATTCTTGCAAAGTTGTCACCCAATTAGCCCCTTTTTCTCCTACTTCTCTTTGAATTAGTAATTGTCTTATTGCAGATAAGGGAACAATAACCTTTGTGTGTGTTTTTAAGAGAAAAGGCCTAAAATGCTTGATTGACTTAAAAACAACGAAAGCTTGTTTTTCAACATCAGAATAATTCAGCTCAGCTCCTTGCAGATTTGAGCTGAAGAAAGAAATGGGTGCTTCGATTTGTTGATCATTGAGCTGTGTTAAAACAACAGCATAGGATGTTTCGGTTGCCAAAATATACATAATAAAATCATTGGAAAAATTAGGAGTGTTTAATGCGGGTGCATCAATAATTGCCTTCTTGATTGCTTCAAAGGATTTTTTTTCTTTATAACCCCATTTAAATATCGAATTTTTCCTTATCATATTCTGCATAGGTAAAACAATTTGAGAAAAATCTAGAATGAATATTTTTACAAAATTAATCTGACCTAAAAATGATTGCATGGAATTTTTATTGTGAGGTAAATAAATATCAAAAATTTCTTTAACTCTATCAGGATTGATGTATATACCATCTTTTGACACAATAAACCCTAAGAGTTTTCCTTGATCAAGAGCAAAGAAATATTTCTTTGGTTTTAAGGAAATACCAAATCTTCTATATCTTTCAAATATTTGTTTCATATCATGTAAATGATCGGATCTCCTTTTTTAATATATTGTTATGTCATCAAGATAAATAACAACTGATCTATTAATCAGACCCTTAAATTCTATGTCCATGACTCTCTGGAAAGTAGCTCCTGCATTCACTAAACCAAAAAGAAATTTCTGATAAGCATAGGTTCCCCATTTGGTTCTGAAAGTGGTTTTCAACCTATCATCTGGATGTAATAGAATTTGATTATACCCTGAAAATCCATCAAGGAAGGACATGAGTTTAGAACCAGCTACCTTTTGGAGAATTTGCTCCATAGTTGGCAATGGGAAATTGTCTTTTTGGCATGCCTTGTTTAAATTCCTAAAATCAATACAGATTCTAATATCGCCATTTTTCTTCTTGACAGGTACCATATGGAAACCCAATTGGAATGCCTTACAAGAAAAATGATTTTGGCATTCAGAAGTTTACTAAGTTCTCTTTTGATTTGGTCTTCAAGATTTGGATGAATCTTTCTTAACTTCTGTTGCATAGGCTGAACATCAAATAGCATTGGAATTGTTTGTTGAATTACAGAAGTATCATAAGTCTTTAAATCCTCATAACTACAATCGAAGACATTTTTATATTTACTCAGAAGTTTAATGAAAGCAGATCGTTCTTCTGGAGTTAAATTGAGACCTAGATTAACATTCTGAGGTTTAGAATCAGAGCCAATATTGACTAATTCAAACTTGAAAGTTGAAATTTTAATTTTAGCATTAGTAGCTATCTAGAATCTATCTTTAATATCATAAATATCCTCAAGTTTAACAACAGATTTAGGAATCGGATTTTCATTATTTCTTGAAGTAATTTACAGATCATGATCATCTTCATCAATAATTTGTTCATCATATGATTTCTCAGAAGTCAAGAAATTCAAAATATCTTGATCATGGTAGAATACTATCTAGTTAGTAATATTGTCTGGGACAAATGGGCAACAAATCAACTCAACTGAAAATCTATCAGGACTATAATCTTCAGCAGGAAGGAGTTTGGACGCAACATTAGCTAACAAGTCAGCTGATCTATTTTGATTTCTAGGAATAGAAGAGATATTAAATGCTAGAAATTGAGTGGTAAGATCCTATAATAGAGTTTGATAATGTTTGAGATGTCTTGAAAGACAATGGATGGTATTCCTTACTTGTCTTATGACAATTTCGGAATCTCCATATACTTTCAGGTATTTTGCATTTAACCCTATGGCTTTATAAAGCCCTTGAATCAAGGCCTCATATTCAACAGTATTATTAGTGCACTCAAATTATAATGTACATGATAGCATAGTCTTCTCTCCCTTTGGATCAATTAGGACGCATCCTGCTCTTGCCCCATCATTAGATTTCGATCCATCAAAATATAGTGACCAAAATAAAATTTTATCAACAGGTTTATCTACAAAAGAATCAAAAAAATTAACAATTCTAGAAGAATCAGATTGCAAAAAAATTTCAATTTGAGAAACAAAAGTATTTACAGAGAATGGTGATTGTGGTGCAGTAAAATTTCCAAGAAAAGACTCGACAGAATAACCTTCAAGAATATTATTGTTGAAAGCTACAGGTTCGTTAGGTTGTTCAAACTTAGTCATAGTGTGCATCATATGTTTTTCTCGCTCAATTTTAATTTGAATTGGTTTTCCATTGTAGGGAAGCCACATATGTAAATAATCAGTAGCGATGTAACCATTAAGTTTTGCAGACCAGTCCCTGCTTAATACTAACCCATAGAATTCCGGAATATCTGCAATTAGAATATCAATTCTTTGGACAACCTAGGGTCAGAAGCTATTCTAATGGTAACTAAATTTATTTCTCCAATAACTTGAACTTTAGAGTGATCCAATTGAAAAATATGAACACCAGACTTCTGTGGTCCAATATTCAATTTAGCACATACTGAAGAAGGAATTATATTGGAAGATGCTCCTGAATCAATCAAACAATTATGCAAATTCTTATTGTAGATTTCATAGGTTAGCATAAATGGAGGTGGCTGGGAACCTGATATTTGTCCAATAAGAATAGTGTCGAATTCATATACTTTTTCTAGTGGCTTACCAATATCTTTAGCTGATTTAGCTACTACACCACTTGGTAGAGGAGCAATAGGTGTAGCATTTAACTTTTTTAATAACAGCTTTTGTTGATGTTTGAGTTTGATGAGTTCATGTAATGAGATATTCTCTCTAGTATTTTTCATGTCCTCAACAATATTATAGTCCATCGGATCTAATACTACCAAAGTTTTGGATGACTATGTGGGAGGATTGGAAGATGATGGCTGATTATGAGTGGGTAATGAAGAAGTATTTTTTGCAGGAGTTTTGTCTTTAATACTTGGAGTTGTAGTTTTCTTCTTTGGAACAGTTTGAACAAGTTTTGATGTATATTTTCTCCTGGTACTTACAGGGATAGCTTCTTGTTCCATTTAATTATCTGAATTAGGGAGAATGAAATCCCACATTCCATTTAGTTAAGCTACTTCTTCCCCTTCATCTTCTTCATCTAACATTAGAGGAATTTCTTCTTCCTCTTCATCTTCTGATTCTGCATTGGAGATTGCATTAGGAGGTTTTGATTTAGTTTGATTTCTCTTGAAATTTCTAAATGGTATTTTTGTAGAAGTCTCTGCTACCTATTTATAATCTCAACCATCTCATTGGACATGGTTTTAAGAACTTTTTGCAAACCTTCCATGTCAAATGGATCTCTTGGTGTTTTCTTCTTGGAATCATCTTTAAAGGTGACTTTCTTTGATTTTCTTTCATCAATAGCGTTTTTATTATCAAGAGTAATCATTCGCTTTTCCATTGAAATAGCTTCCTTCATATTTTTGGCTAAAGTTGTTTTTGCAGCTCTATCTACAAAAATTTCTATATTTGAGGGTAAAGCGTTAATGTACCATTCACTTCTAACTTGTTCACTAGGTTTAGACGTTGCAGGGATCTTGTTCAAGAGTTTATTAAATCATGAGTTGAAGTATTTAATGGGTTCCCTTGATTGAGTCTTTAAATTGGAGAGATCATTAATTAGGGTAGCAACTGATCTATCATCTCCATATTTAGTTAAAAATTGTTCTTCAAACATATCCCAATCAGTGATAGAATCAACAGGTAAGGAAAAGTACCAAGATCCTATTGCTCCTTGTAAAGTATAGGGAAATAATCGAACAAAAAAATCTTCATGCTCCACTTGATTCAGATTTATAGCAAGCATGAAGTTATTGATATGTTCTTCTGCTGATACACCACTATCTGGACTAAAATTTGGGAGCCATTTTTTAGGGTGATCAGGTAGATCGTGCAAAGGTGCAGCCATATTCACAGCTCTTAGTCTGGTCCATGGTCTTTGTGCTGGTTGTGTCATTATTGTAACGATGGTAGATGAACTAGAAGGGATAACTGGTATATGAGTAATAACAGTTGAAGTACCGAAAGAGAAAATTAATGTTTGAGAAGATGTAGTTTGAGGAGATGAAGATTGAGTAGATGAAGTTTGAATAGAGGAGGAATATTGAGCAGAAGTAGATGTGACTACTGTAATTTCTTGATTTGGAGCTTGGGAAACAGATGACTGAATATGCGATCAATAACTAGTACCACTTTCTATTTCTAATGGAGTTTTTCTTACTTTGACTCTACTAGGTATAGGAAATTATTTTGGGGAAATTCCAAGTTTTTCACTTTGTGATCTAGTAAGAGGTCTAGAAGAAACAAACTACGAAGTGACACTACCTCTAGATAATTTTGATTCTTCTAATGATAATGAGAAACCTTGAATTTTATGGGTCAAGGGCTCAACTTCAGGGGATTCAGGAGTTGGATTATCTAATTGTTCTGAAACTTTGGTAGTGGGTGTTTTAATACTTTTCTCAATTTCTTCTTTTGTGATTTGAGATGTGGAAGAAATTGAAGGTGATGAGGGTGATGTGCTCTTAGAATGGCTTTTGGATTTAGATTTATCTACCATTCATAGCTTATGTCCCTCCTTCTAGTGCCAAAAATGTTGAAGCCTCAAAAATCGTTGCTTCAAACATCGAGGGATAACGACCGGGTAGGGACCTTAAGACATCTCCTTTTCCATTTGGGATGGTGGCTCCGATTGGATTTATAGGACTAGTTTCCTACTAATTTGAATGGTTTGGAATGGAATGGTTGGATGAAGGGAAAGTAGGACTAAATGACTGAAATGAAAATACTAACTCATCTAATTTAAATACTGATAAAGAAATTTTAAAACTAACCTGGGTATCATATGTGAATACAACTTTAAATCGTTTCAATTGAACAATAACCATAAAAATGTATTACAGCATAATTGAAATGTGCAACAACAAATAAAGATAACTCTGTTTAAGAAATTAAATAGAGTTATATTAACATATTTTATTCATCATTGAATATCGTTTGCATATACTATGAAAGATAAATATTTCCACTATACTCAGAAATGATATATATGAATAAATATTGTGAAACTAAGTACATATAAACGATAGCAAATTAAAAGAGAATATCATCTAACAAAAGAAACTAACAGTGAATAGATAGAAATACCATATCCATCTTGAGACTTTCAAATGCAATCTGATACTCTAATGCAGAAATTCCGATTTAAAATCAACTTCAAGGTACAGAAATGCAATTATTAAAGATAATTCCTCACAGAATCACCATATGCGATCCTTTAAAAAATAATATAGGAGTAAATGGAGTACAAAAATGTAATCCCCAAGTAAAAAATATTACAAATTAAGGACCCCTTTCTAAATGCATGAAATGGGTTTAAATAGGTACTTAACAAAAAAAAATAACTAAAAATATTCCTATAATCTATCTAATATCAAAAAATATAAAACTAAAATGTGATCTTGTAGTAGACTGGCTCATTGATCATCAATTGAGGTGGATGTGCGAAGGTGGCAGATATTCAGCATATCTTGGACTTTTGTTGGCCGACTCATTTTTGAATGTAACTGCCCAGTGTATGTAGCATCAAAGAATTCAGGAATGATACATTGAATAGCATTTGAAAGGAATTTGATGGCCATGTGTTGGTTGTGTGGCTTGATCAGATAAGTCCACATATTAGCCCATGAAATTCCTTGAAGTATGCGAATCTGTTGATTTTTATTGATTATCTCTTCCTTCTACATGGAATCAACTTCTTCTACTTTAGGTAATTCGCCTGGGGTACAATCTGAGATCAAATTGGTAGCATACAAGCTGTCCTTAATCAATTGTGTTGTATTATTAGTTAAACATTTAGCCCTTGATATAGCTCTTTCTGACTTCATCAACTGTTGTTCCCATTCCATAAATAAAATTTCCTTGTGTCTTTCTTCAATTCTAGGAAGATTAGCTTTTCTTCCCTTCTCTGTATCCTGCCATTAAAGGAACTCGGAAATTTTATCATCAGCATCCTCAATTTCTTGCCTAAGAGTGACTGATTTATCGATCAAAGATGATGTTATTTCGCACAAAGGCTCAATTTTTGTCAACTTTAGACAAAATTAATTTAATTGTTGAGATAGAAATTTGTTTATTTCAAGAGCTTCAGTTATGAATTGAGCTAACTTAGGATAATCCTTGAAATTGTCCAATGCTGATTGGAACATTTTTTCCTGTTCAATCTTTGAACTTCTCTCACTTTGTAGAAGATTTTGTAGCTTTTCTACCTCTTGATTCAACTGTTGTTGTTTGTCCAAGGCTTGTTCATCAATATTATTCTTTTCAAGGATGAGTTGTTCCTCTAGTTGTTTAGTTTTGAGTTCTGCGTCATGTACTCTTTATTCCAACTGAATTTTTTTTTGTTGATTACCTGCAACCTGTTCTTCAAAAATAGCAATTTTCATATCCTTTTGTTTTACCAATTGTGTAACTTTGGAAGCTTTATCTATAGTGGTAGCACTATAGGCACTGACATACTGAGACAATTTGGTGAGTTCCTCAAATGTATCTACCTCAGAATTTTTATAAACAATATTTAGAAATTCCCCCTGTGATGCTAAAAGTGCATCTTGATCTGTTCTCCTCCTTTTTCTTTGTTTTCTTACTACAGCCCTATGTTTGGGACTGTAGAATATATCTAAAGGAGGGATTTCTTCTATCTTTAGCATAATTTCTCCTATGGGGTTTTCAGGAATGATTTCTACATCCTAATCATTGGGATTATCAACTTGAGAAGTGTTTTGTTGTCCTATCTGCTGGAAAAATTGTTGATATTGGCTCAGCAAATCAGGAGAAATAATCAGTTCAGTATCTACTTGTCCTCTTGCATTATTTTTTATATCTTTCTTGGGTGCTGTTCAGTGTTTTTACTTTTTGTGCTTCCTTTCTCAATATGTACATGGGCATCAGTACCCATGCTCTCTTTTTTTGTTTGAACTAAATACTTTTGTGCATATTTTTGAGCAGCCGTTTCTATCTTGGCAATGTCAACTTTACTGCTGTCATCCTTTTTCCCCAGAACAGGAATAGCTCTTGTTACTTCCTTACCAGAAGTACTTCCTACTTCTTTCTGTTGTGATGCTTTCTCCTGTATGGGAGCTATTAACTGATCATGAGGCACTTTAAGTAACCTTTGACTCCTAAACAACAAAAAAAATTTCATGTCCTCGGCCTGAAACTTAGACTTGGCCGAACCAAAAACATGGGATATATCATCCACGGAAACAAATAAATCATCAAAAATGTCTGGTTCATGTTGGAACTGAGAAATCGAAATAGAGGTAGTAAAATCATATGCCACTTTCCTTGGGTCGTATTGCCTTCCAGGAATTGTTGAAAACTTAAGATCAGAAATCTTACCAACTTCTTTCTCAGCATGAGTGAAACTATTTAGAGTATAATCACCACACTTAAAAGGGAAAGTAGGCCACATAAGCTTTTTATTTCTTTTCAAAATTCTAGACATTCCTTCTACTGTTAGTTGATAAGAAATCTCTTGAGCTAACAGCTTATATGGAACGTATAGGGGAATAATATGTGGCTCGAAAATACTCCCAAAAATTCTGATATAAGTGAATTTTTCTTCCCCGAACCAATCTGCGATAGAGGACAAATCAATCTTGGCTTTATTGGAAAGTCTAGGAGCGAAATGACCAAAAATGGTTTGGTAAATTGGAATTAGAAAACCATGGCAGACTCTATAAACATGAAGCTTGAAATATTCTTTCCATAAGAATTTGTGATACACATGAATAGGGATAGATTATTTTGGATTCCATTTCCAACCTAGCATGGGAAACTCAGAATTGAAACAGAGGGCATCTAAGATATAAGCACAAAAATAGAAAGTGGTGGAATTCCCTGAATTTTTGTCTTTTCTGTACTCAAGAATTCGATTGGCTATCTTATCAGACAAAATGACATCCCAATCCATAATTTCAGAACTAATAGCAGAATGAATTAACGAGACCATTTGAATAGAAAACCTAGCAGAGTTATCATTTCCGAACAACCTACACATCATCGCTGTGGCATAACAATATGGAGGCGAGAGAGACTCCACAGAGTACATACCTGATGCCTCCTGCTTATGCTTCTCAGGGTTATTCCTCCATTCTTTGATTGGCTCTACCTGGTTTGGATTTTCTTCAGCATATTCCTTAAGGAAGTCTTTGTTGTAAATCTTTTGCGGGTTGGGGAGGTGCTACATTGCTTTAATATCTTCTGCCCTGAATGACCTGAACATTGATCTAGAAGAAGAAACAAAAGTCCTATTTTGAATGGTCACATTGTCAATGACCCATCTGATAACATCATAGTAGGGAAAAATGTTTGCTTGGGCAGCTAATCGGTGTAAAAATGAATTTTCCAATGCACTGAGTTGAGTTTCAGAGTTAGAGTCAGAATATTCTTCATCGGGAACAGTTTCTTTCGGAACAATAACCATAGGTTTCTCTTTTTCAATCAAATTGTATACATTCTGCCATGTCATCTTCCCCAGTCCTTGACAGGAGGTGTCTGTGACTAGCTTGAGCTTTTCCGGTTTCTCCTTGGGTGGCATGGTTAATACAGGGGATTTTGTGACAAATGCAGCTTTAGATTTTCTGCTTCTCTTTGAGATTTTAGTGTCGAGCAAATTCTCTCTGGTTCTGCGAATAAAAGGATTCAAATTTTTTTTCTGCAATTCAAATGAATGCTTTGAACCGAAATAAAACACAATAATGAGAACAGCTATCCAAATATATGTTTATTTAATTACCATCTAATCTCCCCATATTTACAATATAAATGCTCTCCAAGGGGTCACATTCACGGATTGAAAAAAAAATAACCCACGATATTTTGTTTGATTTTAAATTATTGATAACGTACAATCAGAGATCGGCACATACTTAGAATAAATGTTAAAATTTACTTTTGATTCTTTGCGATGTGATGAATAAATATAATGCGAAATACAATTGCATCGCAAGTCTTCAATGGTGCACAAAATAATACAATATAATTCATTTCTGATTTTCTCATTGCGACAATCGTATCGCAATTTGTTTAAAAGGGAAGTGCGATAATGCTTTCTACCCAATCCCGATCACATCGGAGATTTAAAATGAAATGGACCATTTAATGCTATCTTTGAAAATGCAATTGCGATTGAGTGCGATCGCATCGAAACTTTTAACGAAAGAAATGCAATACTTACACTATTCCGAAATGCGATTGCGATTGAGTGCAATCGCATCGGAAATTTTCAAAGAAAAAACAACTCTTTAAAAGAACTTTTCCGAATTTCCGATTGCGATTACTGTCCATCTTAACATATTGTTAAGTATAAATTCTTTCTGATATGTTCAAATATGTTTAAAAGTTCTTCTAACTCATCGGATCAGAAAGTTTTTTGAAGTTTGTACACTTAGTGAATAAAAATGTGACATGCATTCTTTTATTCATGGATCTTTTATTTCTATTTGGAAAAAAGATATAAAAAAGGGGACCTATTTTTAAATGGAATTTATCCTAATTTTTAAAAATGGGGAGAATTGTTGTACAGTAAAACAATTGGCGATTCACTGGAAGAAACAATTATCTCTAAAAAAATGAAATTAATACTATATTTCTAGTAAGTAAAAATTTCTAAAGATAATGAAAACTTCTCTTAAGATAATTCAAATAAAATCTGACTGTGAAAAGGAATATAAATCACTTACAATTTCTTTCTAATTCTTCAAGGGTAAAAACATTTTTGGCTTATCTCAAGCTTTGATTGGTTGATAATAATAAAGTAAGTGGATTTTCTCAAGTTTAGCTTATGTAATATACTCCATTATCATAAGTATTTCCTCTGCTGCCAGCAAACGTTCATAGTCTCGATAGGGTTACCTTTTAACCATCAACCATTCATTGTCCCATCCAATTAAGATTATGACTTTTAAAAAATAAATTCATAAGACATATTTTCTCATATTTTTTGTCTTAATATTTATTTTTCTTAATTTAAGAGCCATTGTTCTGGTTTGGTAGCCAGTTAGTAACAATGCCATTCACTAGTTGTAATTAAATTGAACAAGCTGGCTCATGATGAGACCCCTTGTCTTAATTTATAAGCCATTACCTTGTTTTGGTATGCAGTATTGGTAATGTCAGTTTCATTACTTCCTATGATCATGATAAGCAAGCTCGTGATGAGACCTCTTATCTCCTAAATTTGGTCATATAATTTCTTTAGAATTACATTCTAAGAAATCACAATCGAAATGGATGGGGTGAAATAGTTGTATCCTTAAGAATAATTGGATGATAATTCACAGAGTTTTTTGTTTGCTAAAACTTGAAAAAGTCTTTAATTTTTAAAGATAACCTTTCTTTTCTTAAGAAACTTATAATGATTTATATTTTCCTCAAAGTTTCAAAAGATCATGCAAATGTTTTAAACAAATTTTCAAAGTTTAACATTTTATTTTAAACTATAAGAATTGTAATCAATTCCCCAAAAAATATCATTTACATGAAATAAGTACTTATAAAATTCTTTCCAAGAAAACTTTCTAATAGTAAAATGTCAATCAAAGACTTTTAACAACCTTTATTTACAAAAATAAATAAAAATTTGCAGAAAGGAATATGTACAAGTAAGAAGGGGTTACCTCCTTATTAAAAGAATTTCTTTAAGACAAGCCCATTTATAGGAAGAGATTCTCTCTTTCCTATTAAATCTTGAAGTATGAATGTATATGAGCCTATGTTTTCAACAATCTGAAATGGTCCAAGCCACATCTTCTGAAATTTGGTATGCTTACATTTTTCTTCATGTGCTTTATCCCATTTCAGAACTAGATCACCAATTAACAAATTTTTTTAGCCAATTGTTACACCATTTTTTGGTCATCTAACCTATTATTATTAGATGAACCCAATTACACCATGTAAGACTAATTTTACCAGAAGTAAAATTGCTTTCACCACATTTATTTATGTTTCATGGTCATATTTAACCCAAAATAAGGATATCAATTAAGTAAATCACTATTTATTTAATTGTTTCCTAAGAATAAGTTATTTAAATCACTATTTAAATCATATTCTTAGTTAAATTTGACTAAATCAAATATAAATAATTAAATAAAACATTATTTATTTAATTATATTCCCCTCATTTCCCTTAAATAACAAATAAACCATTTATTTATTTGTTATTTATAAATAAAGGAATTGACCCAAGTCAAAAAACCCTTTTCCCTCCAACAAATATAATAAAATATTCCTAAAGGGTGATTCTAGAAAATGTTTAATAATATTTTATTCATGCACCAGGATCTAGAACACCCCAATATTTTGTTATAAATAGGAAGGTTTTTCCCATTCATTAGTCACCTCCATTGCATTAGATCACACTAGATCTACCCTTGGTCACCACTTTAAATTTCTGTTTTATGAACTCCCATTGAGTTCCATGTTTTGTTTTCCACAATAGTTAGAGAGAGAGAGCATTAATCTGAAATACTAAGGACTTCCAAGAACCTAGCCCACTGAGGAGAACCGTAAAACACCTTTCTTGTTTTCCTCTTAGGTGCCCCATTCTTTGATATAATAAAAAATATTCTTTGATATATGTTCTTGTCTTGTCCATTGGTGCTTATACTTTACTTTACCTGCTTAATATCTTTCATATATAGATCTAGATGTGTGCAGCTTATTACAGATTTTAAGATATTTTGCAGCCATAACTTATGTTAGGGCTACTTGATATGCGTAGCTAAAGTGAGTTTTTACGACAAAAAGATAGTATTTTTGGAGGATTCATGACATAATTTGTAGTTGATCAATTTGTGTCATATTCAGAAGCAGAGTGAAGATTCTTCAAAGGATTTAGAGGTAAGATCTTGCAAACCCTGTCACTATTGATTAAGATGCTATTGATTGAAAAAGGTGCCCCATGTGGCCACACCGAGTGAATGACCTCCGACCAGAGTGGAAGCACAACACAAAGCAGTAAATACTACTGGGTTAATCAAGAAGGAGATAGATTAGTATACAATCCCTTAAGGGAATCACCTGATTTTAACCAAGGCGGGGTTGCACAAGTTGGAACCAGCCCCTCGGCTACGCCAGCATCAAACCCATGCAAGGGTAGGAATTATCCTAGCCCACCTCAACCACCACCTAAGGACGATATGGCTACGTACATGAAACTACCTACCTTTAAGGGTGTAGGAAATGAGGATATGGATCGATTCTGGTTTGTAGCATAGTCTATATGGACTGCACAAAACATTAATAATGATGATGTCAAACGAGCACAGTTATCTATAGCCTTTGAAGCAAGGGTCTTGGACTAGTTTATGGGATATATTGGTCAACACGCAAATGCATCACTAAGAAATATTAAGTAAACCCTGAAGCAATAGTTTCGAAAGCCTAAATCATACTCTGTATGTGTAGTCTATGTGAAGGACTTCAAATAGGGACCTACGGAGTCTGTCTAGGAAGACGACCAATTATTGAAGAAGGCCCGTAGTGATGGGGGATTTGTCTATGAGGATAAACAACACAAGGAATGGTTTACCACCATGTTATTTCCACATATGTATGGACCTATGGGACAGTAGAAGAACGCCTCCCATGAAGAAGCTCCGGAGATTTCCATGAAGCTAGAAGCTACACCAAGAGATGACACTCAGTTCGTGACACTATAGATCTAGAGCTAGCTAGAGGGAATGCACTTAGAAATTTAGTTTTTACGGAAGGATTGAGGTAAGGAAGCTAGCCCAAATATCTAGTGCATATGTTGTAGGGTACCAAGCCATACTTAGCATCTATGACCTTTGTTATCATATTACATGCATGCTGGGGGGCCAAGCCCTCTATACCCTAGGGAAATCACTGGACCTAGTAGCCCCATGCTATGGTGTGCTTACTGTCGGGTAGTAGGAAGAAATGACACAGATCACTACCCACAGTTAGGTGCCTATGTTCCAAAATTGAAACAATAGTGGTGCATATTCTGCTCTTTTTTGGATCACGACGAACAAAACTACCGAACACTTGACCTCATGGTAGATAGGGGAAACCTATACAGGGTGTAGGCGGACCCCTCATCACCACTATCTCCTTCTAGGCAAGGTTAATCCCATGCAAGAGGAAGTGGAGGAGTCATTAGGGGAATTTTGAGGTCTAAAATGGGCCTCCTAAGGAAATTATAAAATAATAGTGGAAATAATAAAATAAGATTTGATTACATCATCATATTTTAGTGGGAAAAAACAAAAAACTACTTTTTCAACTCATATTTTCAACTTATCTCCTAAATTTTTTACTCAAATTTCAACCGGGATTACTTTTTGGATGCAAAATTTAATCCCTCATCCAAGGAGTACCCATGTCGCATACTTTTGATGGGTCCTGCTACACGTAGAATGAGAAATACATGAAAAACGTGATTGTAATCACATTTTTTTATGTATTTCTCATTTTTCGTGTAGCAGGGTCCATAGAAAGTCTACGACATAGGTACTCCTTAGATGAGGAATTAAATTTTACATCCAAAGAGTAATCCCGCTCGAAATTTGAGTAAAACCTTTGGGAGATAAGCTAAAAATACGAGTCCAAAAGGTAGTTTTATTATTTTATTATTTTTTAATATTTTTACCCTTTTACTTAAAAAATGGTGAATCATCCCCCATGGTTGACATCATAATCTTGAATCCTATTGGTTTTTATAAAGTTTATCTTTTTGTACAATTTTTTCAGGAGGCCCATTTTAGACCTCAGAAATCCCCTAATGGGAAACGGGGGAGTGCAGGCCGAGGACGTGGACAACTGAACTGCTACAACTACGGGGGTGTGGGACATTATGCAAGAGACTACCGAAACCCTTCGTGCCAATCCTGCAGATATTGCAAGCAGTTCAACCATGTCATTGAAGATTACCGGTTCTAATAGCAAAAATGCATGAAAAACAACAAACACCCACGCAGAACGTACAACGGGTTAAGGCAGAACCACGGGATGATGGGCCATGTATCAATGTGATAACACGCAGAAACATGGCCAATGGAGGGGTTGAGGAAAAAATTATGGCCTAACCACTGATCAAGAGGGCTGTCGATAAAAAGGAAAATTTATATTTGAAAAAGGAGAAGGAAACATTCATGGAGGCTCAAAAGGAAGTGGCCAAAGACGAAGCATCCACCTAGAAGACTACGGTAGATTCAAAATTAGACGAAGTAATTAAGCCATTCCTTTAGGCATGTATGATTTTTTTGCGCAACCCAAAGGTGATAGAGAATCTCCAAGCATTAATAGATAGCTATGTAGAAAAGGTTGCCTCGCAACCAGAGGTTAAAACTGTGAACAAGTTATAAAAGAACAAAAAATGGATTGGACAGGAGAAACGCATGACGACACATATTAGAGACTGTGAAATGGACCAAGTCATCCTTGACTTAGGATTAGATACAAATGTCTTGCCCAAGAAAACTTGGAAAAAAATGGGAGAACCTAAGATGGAATGGTCTACTATTCTGCTATGGATGGGTAATCAGAAAAATATTATCCCACTGGGACGACTGAAAAAGGTTGTAGTAGACATTGCAGGTGTTAAATTTTATGTTGATTTTGAGGTAATCTAGATATTGGATGACGCAAACCCTTACCCTATGCTCTTAGGCCTAGACTTATCTATTGACATGGGACGTATCATTAACTTAAAAAGGAGGAGCATGATCTTTGAAAGTGAAGGTACACGGGTGATAGTCCCTTTGGACCCAACGAAAGGTGAGCAATACGCTGAACCAGTATGAGAGGAGGAGGATGTTGATCACATCTACAAGCTCACCACCCGGGATGATGATTGGATAGACCCCGTGACTGATGGTATGTTATTCTAGGAAAAAGACAGGGAATGCTTATCTGACTTAGGCGGATAGATAGAAAATTGGCAGAACCGGTTGCATGATGTATCTTTGTTGTAGTGTCTTGAAATCACAAATATCTTCTGATGCATCTCCTTAGAGGTAAGAGAACTACCCTACTTTGATGGTTCTAGTAATGTTAAGTATTTTCTTAAAGCAACTGAAGCAGATGTCCCTGAAGAACAGAGATTTTTGGCCCTTCACTTGGCTATGTGTGCGACCCCCGCACGATGGTAGGAAACCCATAAGGGAGCTTTTCAGGACTGGGGGGAATGCCAGAATATGATGATCGTAAGATTTGACCCTCTAGTCAACCCATCGATGGAACACTTCTCGTGATGAGGGGATCCGCAAAAGCACTTCCCTATCTAGATGGTAGTATGAAATGAAAACAAATGGAATGAATGGCTCTTTATGTTTATTCACGCGTTGGTACCAATCCCCACCACTTGGTTCTTGGATTGGGAACTACAGCAATGTACCCATCATTGGAGTACAATGGCTGAGGATTTCGTAATGAAGTTTGGATTTGTAAGAGGAATGGAGAAACTTGATGAATCCTTACAAGATATATATTCTCTTGTATTGAATGAGTCCCTCCCTAAGCAGGAGTGTATTGTGCCGTCTTGGGACACGCAAATGCAAGACATTGTCAACTGCAGAAATTTGTCAGTGGAAGACTTTGATGAGGACCCCTAGAATGTCACTATCCCAGAGTCAGAAGGAGAATGTGTCATTGCAGGACCTTTTCTACAGGCAGTTGATGTTACCAAACCATTTAAACTAAAGGAAGTCAACAGTGGCACAGAGGCGCAGCCCAAGATGGCCAATATTGGGGATTACTGGGATAGTGACACGATAGGAAAAGTGACGAAACTTTTTACTAAATATCAAGATCTATTCCCCACAAAGTTCTTGGAACTCAAAGGGATCGTTGGGGATATGGGTGTTATGAGGATTACCTTGAAACTGGATGCGCGCCCTATCAAACAACGACCCTATCGCCTGAACCCTAAATATAAACAGAAAGTCAAGGAGGAAATTGAGAAGATGGTGGTCGCAGGTATTATTAAACCGGTGGAACAGTCAGATTGGGTAATCCCTATGGTGGTCTAGGAAAATAAGGCTAAGGGAGAGATAAGGACCTGGGTAGACCTACATAAGTTAAATGATGCCTACGTACATGGTCCCTTCCCTACGTCGTTCTCTGACAAAATTCTTGATAATGTGGGAGGTTAGGAAGCTTATTTTTTTACTGATGGGTTCTGAGGGTACCATCAGATCCACATAGCACCTGAAGACTACAGCAAGAAAACCTTCGCGACTGAATGGGGACTGTTCCAGTACATTATCATGCCATTTGGACTAAATAATTCCCCTGCTATATTTTCATGCGTAGTTGTAGTAGTATTCAAGGAATTTATTCATAAGTTTCTAGAAGTATATTTCGATGATTGGATAGTTTTTGGTTTAGCAAAGAACCATGTGTTAAACCTACGCATGATTTTGGATGCCTGGAGGAAACACCAAATTTCGCTAATTATCAATAAATTCATATTATGTGTCCCATTTGGAATTCTATTAGGACATGTGGTGTGTCAGTAGGGATCTATGGTTGACCTAGCTAAGGTCGTGATTATCATCAATTTGGAAGTCCCCACTACGGAGAAACAGTTTCACTCCATCCTAGGCCCCATTGGTTACTATAGGAAGTTTATTCAGGGGTACGCTTTGATCACCACCCTGATGGAAAATTTGTTGAAGAAGGATGTCTCTTTTTTTGGGTATGATAAGTGTCATAAAAGCTTTGAGTTATTAAAGGAAAATATGGTAATTTCACCTATTCTTATATTCCTTGATTGGGAAAAGGTTTTTCATGTACAGGTGCATGCATTAGTGATCGCATTAGGAGTTGTCTTAGCGCAGAATTGAGAAGGGGACATCGATCATCTGGTCGCCTTTGCTAGCAAAAATATCTCTAGTATAGAACATAACTATTCTACCACAAATCATGAAGTGTTGGAAATTGTGTATGCCCTACAGAAATGCAGGCACTATTTATTAGGTGGACACTTCAAGATGTTCACAGATCATTCAGCTTTTAAATACCTGGTCAATAAGTCTGTGTTGGGGGGGAAGATCTATAGGCAGTTACTATTGTTTAAAGAGTATGATTTTGAAATAATTTTGAAACCAAGGAGGTTGAATTGCAGGCAGAATCACTTGTCTCGGATCGAGAATGGGGAATAACCCACTAATATAGAATAAGGGCTACCTGATGCACAATTTTTTTCTATCAAGGTTGTTGACGATCACTTTGCAGACATTGTTCATTTCTTAACCACTAGTAAGGCACCTGATGGTTATTCAGTATCATAGAAAAAGGAATTGGTCGCCCGCGCAGCCGATTTTACCATAATCGCAGGACAACTTTATAAGCTAGGTGCGGATGAGGTGTTGCGAAGGTATTTATTAGATCACGAAATACAAGCTATCTTGGCTGAGGCCCATGGAGGAGTTGTAGGTGGACACTATGTAGGGAAAGCCACTACACAAAAATTATTAAGGGCTGGGTTGTGGTGGCCCACATTGCATAGTGACCATGCGTGCTGTCGAGCTTGTGATGCGTGCCAACGAACTGGAAATCCCTCACGTCGAGATGAGATGCCCCTGCAACCACAGATGGCTATGAAAGAGTTTGAAAAATGGGCCATAGATTCCATAGGACCCATAAATCCCCTAAGAAAGAAGACAGGTGCCCGGTATATCATCACTGCCACTGATTATGTAACCAGATGGGAAAAAGAAAAATTTGTCAAGGATTGTACTGCAGATACTGCTACGCACTTCATTTTTGAACATATTCTGACCAGGTTTGGTTTCCTGAAGATCCTAATGAGCGAAATAGGTACACATTTTGTTAATGAAACCATTGTATCTTTGACTGAGGAATTCCAGATCCACCACGCAAAAACTACCCCATATCACCCACAGGAAAATGGGGCAGCAGAAGCTTTTAATACAATTATGGAACATGCACTCACTAAGGTCTGTAACGCTGACCGAAGTGATTGGCAAGTGTGCATCCCCTCAGTACTGTAGGCCTATAGGACCACGTGTAAGAAGCTCATGGGAAAAATGCCCTTCATAATGGTCTATGGGAAGGAGGCTTTCATGCCTATGGAATACATTACCTGTGCATCTTAGCTTTCATAAACATGGCAGAACTAGACATGATGGAGGAAAGCTTCACACAATTTGTGGTCCTAGAAGAAGATCTGCTCATTGCTTAGTTCCACTAGTAGGTTCAGAAGGCTCACAAAAAATCTTGGCATGATCGACATATTCGACAAAAGACCTTTAGGGTAGACGAATTAGTATTAATTTACGACAACCAGTTTGCGCAAAACCCAAGGAAGTTCCGTAAACACTGGCTGGGACCATATATAGTAAATGAGATTACCGATGGTGGTGGGGTTAGATTGGCTACGTTGTGTGGAGATTTCTTGCCAAGGTACGTTAATGGAAGTCATTTGAAACCATATATGGACAACCCGGTGTCGACCAAATGATTATATGGCCGAAGTAGCTATGTAAAGGATGTTGCACACACCAAGGCGTGAGAACAAAGGCAGGGTCGATGTCTGCGCAGGGATAGTGCATAGGGTATGAGGTACAAAGGTGTGCGATACAGGTGCAGGGGTAGTACATAGCGAAAAAAACTAGCCGGTTGAATGGGGAAACTAGGTGAAAAACTAATTTACCATTGAACGGACTGGGAAATTGGAAATTACTGTGGCGATCTAGAAGGATTTTTTACCGTTTCCATAATGTTGAGCTGAAATTAAGACTAATCCGACCGTTTTTACCTATCGAAGGCTGTAAATAGAGGGGCGTCGGTCATAACGGGTTTGTTTTCTTTCCGAGACTCTTACGCCTTGTGCTCCTCCATGAACTCAAACTAGTTTGTTCCATTGCCATCCATATGTCTGGACAAGCTACCCCTTCTAACAGCAGCAACCCTGAATTCGTCTTCCGAGCAAGGATGACTATGACTAACCCCACTAAATCATTTCCTGTCACGGCTTTTGGGGAGGTTGGATCTGAAAATGTATTCGAAGTAACCCCCGAGATGGAGGATTTTGTGTCTACGTCGGCCAAGAGGAAGGGCAAGGGGAAGATGAAGAGGAAAGAGAAGGGAAAGGAAAGAGATACAAAGTGGGCTAGGGTATAACCATGCACGTTCCCTCGAATTGTGCATTCTCCTCGGAAGGTGCCTAAGGGTCGCTCGCCTGACTCATTGAAGCACCCTATGATGACTACAAACGAAGCCTTGCATCCGACTCCACTATCCTAACTACCATCGTATGTCAATCCAAGAAAGCCCACAATGTGAGCCCCCAAGAATGTTGATGTCGTGTACACCTACCTCCAGATGCCTCTGGTCCCGGAGGAGGTGCCCTTGCATAGCGATATGTTCGAGGGCCTCCCCCTCCTTAAATTTGATGATTATGATATGGGAAATCTGGAAGCCTTCCCTCTGCTAGCTCCATAATTATAGCTTGAAAGGATGATGTACGGTTAATATCTATATCTATAACTATGGCTGGCTCTTCAGCTAAAATCAGACACATTTCGAGCAAGCGTGGATCAAGTGATCCAGCTAGCTACAGTTATAGATATTACCACCATTGAGGACAGTTAGATCTATTCCCTCCCAAGTGTATATTTTGCGATGATACCTGTGGAATTATGCAACCAACTTCGTGCATGCTCTTTAGTTTACCTCGATTTTTGGTGCTTAACAGATGCGCAGTTGCACAACTTTTTTACATCCATCACCGATGACCTTCAACACTGAGAATTGCGAGTGCAGCAACAACATAGAGAAATCGAGCAAACCATTATGACTAAAGCTTTCGAAGATGCCCAAGCCCAGGCTACACACATCACCGCCATTCCGCAATAGACTGAATTAGAGTAGTTGATAGACCAACTCTATGAGGATATGCTAGAAGTAATTCCTACCTCCCCTACGCCACAGGCCAAGGTTGAAGGCTTGGTCACTACTTTCAAGGCATCGCGGACTGAAGTGCAGGTTTTTAAGGCTAATTTGGAACTTCAGATAGCATCGTTGCAGGCAAAGCTCCAGCCTAAGACCCCTCCAGAAGTGCACACCAAATAAGCTATGCTCATCACGAAAACTAGAACCAGTATTACCACACAAATCACTCAGGGCACTGTGTTTTTTAAGACTGCTATGGAGTTATGGTCCCGGGTGCAGCGTGACCCCCTCCTTCACCAAATCGATCAGGAGCTGCACCAAAAGGAGCAATATTTTGAGCGGATGGAAGCCACTATGACCACCCTCGTCCCAGCCAAATGACTAGCATGCCTTCGGACCAGCCACGTGCTCAGAAGTGAAATTGTGGGGCTATGGCACAAGAAGAGGGTACTCAGTGACCATCTAACACCCTGGGATGTCGAAGCTCTAAAGCTTTCACAAGAGTTAGAAGGGGTCGTGAAATAGTTGAAACATACCTTGGAGAGTGTCACCACAGCTACTGAAGGACCAAATTCACAAAATTTGGTTGATATTGTGCAGAATGCATCTGTGCAGAGCATAGGTATTCTTCCCCTATTGGTTGTTGCTATCAAGCAGCTCCAGGAAATGAGGAAGACCATGTCAGAGCTATGACTCTGGATGAGTCACAATATTGTGTTGGGGGCATGTTGGAATGAGGTCCCCTAATCACATTTCTGGTATAGTTTTGTAATATTTTGTAATATTTAGTCTATCACAAGGGCTTTAGGGCGATTCAAAGTCCCCAATGAATTGTAAATGGTGAAAGGGTAGACCAGGAGTTTGCAAACCACTTTTTTTGGATCATAGAGTAGCGTAGGCTAAGATGTTATAAATATATAGATAAATCGAGTGTAGAAGTAGGCCAAGTTGTCATTGAGATTGGATACGAACTTGTGGATCTTTTGTCGATTTTTTGGGCAAGGGATCCTACTGGCTGTGTGCGCAGAGACCCTAAGTCCTGCTATGTGTAGACCCCACTGTCTATGTGCGCAGGTTGGTAGATAGAGTTCGTAAGTTGGATCTAGATATGAATGAACGAGAAGACCGTTTTTTGATATTTAAGTGTTTCTTTGTTATGATTATCAGCTATTATATTTGTTCACTAAATACTAATGATATAATAATGTCCACGTGGATGTGATACTATGAATGCATAGATATGGTTTAATTGCTCAACTCAAGTTACATTTTATTTATGATTCGTGCTTCGCCAGTATACTATTAAGGATTCTTATATTAGGGCTTCCCCTATGTAGGTATGTCTGATCTAAAAGGGCTCACTTCGAATTACTTTCTCTCTCTAGGTGCAGAAACCTAGTTTCAACACCTTCCCATACTAATTTTGGTGATACCTTGGCCTGCACAAGCAGGTCATTGCCGAAAGGGCTAGTACTATAGGGTTTTTTTGGCAAGCCTTAAAATCGAACCTGGGTCAAGACCCCCAATTTCCATGCTTTCTCATCTACTGTGCTTTGAAACTCCGTGTTTCTCTTGATGGTACTGATTGTGAGATTTTACCCATTTGATGGTTTGTTGGTAAGGCCTTGTTCGAAGACCTCCACACATCACAATCTCATAGATAAAAGGAATCATATTAATTTCATAATCAAATTAACTTAATCACATTTTACCAATAATGGTGCATGACTTCCACATTCATTAGGTTTTGAAGAAATTACTTCCACAGTCATTCATAATTGAACATCCTTGTTGGAAAATGACCAGGTCCCCTACCACATCCTGTTCAATACAATGTTAGACATATATATAATCATACAAGTCATGTATCATCCATAAATCATAATTTAACCATTTGTTCCACATAACCATGGACATTTATGGGTCTATGTGTCTCAATCTAGGATCACCATCCATGTCATACCCCTGATACATAATTCAGATGAAAAAAGAGAAACATATGCATAACATCATATAAAACACTTTATAAAATATACCACACATAAGGGAAAATACAAATATATAAAACATTTTTCCCAAAACAATGATCAATCTTCCATACATAAACATAAGAGGAAATATAACTATGTATATAAAACATTGTTACACAACCCAGTGATCAATATGACACACATAAACATAATATGAAATATAATTATGTATATAATGCATCGTTCCTCAATCTATTTCCATATATATAACTCATAAAAAATCACCTGTAATAAGAGTGACAAAACTATACTAGGAAAAACAGGACACTACATGCTCCCCCTCTTGGAGTAAACTTGGCCTGAAGTTTTCCTAAAAAAAAAAGGAAACTCAAGATGCATAGAAGATGCATCTCCCCAAGTGGATGAACTAGGACTGTACGGGTCCCGTTAGACCTTTACTTGGTCCACCATGCGACGCTTAAGCTATCGAGTGCAATGGTCCAAAATTCAAACTGGCTCTGCCTTCATAGTGCCCTCTCCTGTTACCTGTAATTGATGCCAATATGAAATACAAGAAGGATCATGAATATACTTACACAATAGTGAAATATGAAATACATCATGCATGTGATGAAAATTTGGTGGTAGAGCAAGACTATATGCCACAAGTCCTATCCTTTAGATGATCTCAAAAGGCCAAACAAATCGAGGAGAGAGCTTAGATCCTTTCCCAAATATAATAAAGCTTTTCTAAGGTTTTACTTGAATAAAAACAAATTACCCTTCTTTAAAACTATGATCCATTCTATGCATATCATCATAGGTCTTCTGTCTATCTTGTTCATCCTTTAATATTTGTCTTATATGACACACTTGTTCTTCCATTTCTTGAAGAATTTAAGGACCTACTGAGATTTTGTCCTATTCTTTAACTCTAAGCTGATGGTATCCTAATCGAAGATCGATCTTGGAGAATATAGTGGATCCCTTCATTTGATCAAGTAGATCATCAATGCGAGGCAAAGGATATTTATTTTGAATAGTTACTTGATTCAATTGTCTATAATCAACATAGAGCCAAGGAGATCCATCCTTCTTCTTTACAAATATCACAGGAGCTCCCCAAGTTGAAAGATTAGGTATAATCATACCCCAATCCAATAACTCTTGAAGTAACACTTGCAACTCACATAGCTCAACATAGACATTCGGTAGGGAGCTTTGGATATAGTTTTAGTACATGGCTTAAGCTCAATGGAGAAGTCAATCTCACACTTTGGAGGTAAACCAGGAAACTCCTCTGGAAATACATCAAAGAATTATGAAAGGAAAGGATATTGTTCAAAGGATGAAATCTCTCCCTCATTTAAAGTAATTACAGCATATATTTGACATTTTTTTTATAAGACTTCGCTTCATCTACAAGAATGAGATAATTCTTAAAGAAATAGGTCTTCTTTTCCCATGGAGAACCCTAGATTGACCCTCATCACTCAAAAAATAAAGGGTTTTGTTTCAAGCATAGCCCAGCGGGTTTCAAGCCATTCCATCCCAATTATCACATCATAGTGATCAAGTGGCATCACATAAAGAATCACGTGTGACACACACTCATAGGTCTAAAGGGCACTCTTTCACTAAGGATTCAACCTTTTTATATTTTCATGAGGCCATCTCAACCTAATCAAAATCATCTTTCTCTATTTCCACTAATTTACAATTCAATAAAGAATTAAGATAAATAAAACTTTCAGTTGCACCAGGATCAAACAAAATAGTAACATCCATACCATTTAGCTTACCAGATTCTTCAAGCACGGAAGATTTATGCTCGACTTGGAGATTCTGCAACACTGCATGAATCCTATGGGCTTTACCCATATCTCTAACAATGGCTTGTTACTACTCTGATTGTGCTTTTTTCTTATTTTTAGGGAAATCTGTCTCATAATGAGGTCCTCCACAAGTCCAACATCCATTAGTGGGAGAAAATTTTATAAATTTGACCCTTTTATTAGGTGTTTCTTGAGTACGAGCACTACTTTGTTGAAGTTGTTTCCTTTAATTGTTTCCTTGGTTCTTAAAATATTGGCCTCCCCTTTGAGGAGGTTTCCCGTGGAATGATATATTTGGGGTTTTATCCCCGCCTTTTTTCCCAAGCAATTCTTCCTCAGCTATAATTTCTTGTTGCACTACCTCATGCGATGTAGTAGGCCTCAAAATGTACACCTTATCCTTTATAATAGGATTCAACCCATACAAAAACTTATTTACCTTGAGGGATTTAGTATATAGATGGGTTGCATATCTAAGAAATTCCATGAATCGTGCCTCATATTCAAGGATTGTCTTAGTTCCTTGCTTAATATCATGGTACTCATTCAACTTCCTCTCCAAGTATTCAACGCAAAGGTTCTTTGCTCGAAATTTCTCTTAAAACCGTTCCCATGTCAAGGTATACATGGAGTACCCCAATTAGGATTCTAAGTTCCTCCACCATAATAATGCACTCTCCTTAAGTTGGTAAATAGCCAATTTTGCCTTTTGGTTGCTAGAATAGTTCCACAACTCAAAACATAGGTGCATGTTTTCCAACCAAGCTTCTGCTACCTCCCCTTTTGTGGTACCCTTAAAGATAGGAAGCTTAAATTTCTCCAAATCTCTATGTACATCTCCATCAGATGGTATTTCTTTCCTTTCTTCTTGAGATGAAGAACCAGGCACTGAAGGATTTCCCCCAACCCTATTAATCGATACTTCAGTCACCTTTTGGGAAGATAACATCATATCCTTTAATTCCCTGATGGATATTTGTTCATATTCTTTGAATTGGGGAGGTGGAGATGAGATTTCCTTCTTCCTCCTTGATGCTCTCTCCACGATTACTTAACATGACCAAAAAAATCAAGTAAGTAAATAAATTAATTAGCTTTGATTGCTAGCGGGCAAGCCTTAGGTCCTATAGTTTTAAACTTGAATCTGATACCATATGTAAGGTCCCACCTTACCTACCATCATTATTTTAGAGAAATATTATATTTAATCAAAATGCGATATATATATATATATATATATATATATATATATATATATATATATATATATATGCTTATATATTGATTGTAGGACATAAAAATTAATGCAAGGTCATATATATATTTTTATTGGTATCCCTTACACTACACCCTAAATTCTACTAACTTATCCTCAAAGCTACAAGGTTCAAGGTTTATCAAGATTCAAAACATACAACCATAATACTTGCTTCCCAAGACTAAAATCACCTTTAAAATATAAAGTATTTAGTGGGATGAATAAATCTCAACCTTTATGAACCACAATTTACAATAAGCTCATTGTTGATTCCGTTGTAATTAAATGTGTTCAAAAGTGACTAATTTGATTTTGTCCTAAATAACATGCTTATTAGTTATTTGCTTAAAATGATAATTAAAATTATATAGGGTTGGAATCCAATAATTAGGAATTCATATGTGAGTTAATATTCCAACAAATTACTTACCCCAATTTTGAATTTTCAGCAAGAGCCTTTAACTCAGTGGATTTATTACACTAGAAACACCTTGATTGCAAATCCTAAATTAACTTAAGCCTTTTTTTTTATGGAAATTTCACAAACATAATTAGATGCAACCATTGAACATTTTACAACCAATTTACAAGCATGAAATGTACAAACATTGACGCATTTTTTCAAACACTTACAACCATTATCTCTTTAAGGTGTTTTCACAACAATTAGCTAACATGAATCCAAAATTACATGACTTCATTTTTTTTGTGAGTAGTGCCAATAATTGAACTCAATATATAAGTAGACTATCATCCATATTCATTGTTGAATATATACCAATAAATGAATATAGATATTTAGTAATTTTAAACATAGCTCTTGTAAGGTAGAGCCATTGTGGAATTTTGACAAACAGTTGGCATTCATAAAACATGTTGCCATAAGGTTATTTAAATTTTCAAAGTATTAACGATTTAGACTTTAAAAAAATTTCCAAGTGGTTAGCCTATATTATATTAATTATTATAATTATCAGGCAGATCCAATATAAAAATAACCAAAAAGCAAAAAAAAACAACAGGTGGTTCCTACATGCAGCAGCAAATCTGCAAAACAAAGCAGATTTGGGAATCGGTGTCCGAAAAATTGATTTTTGAAATCAAATTCAGGGTGAAATGGTCTATTGGTATGGATAACACCTGAAGTTGAGCTGAATCGCAACAGGGATTCCCAGAAATGTGATTCTTCAAAATAGCAACAACCCAAAATTCCTACAATCTCATTTATGAGTTTTGTCAAACACATAGTATGAAAACTTATCTAGAGTTGTACAAAGAGGAGGAAAAACATAATTTAAGGCATTAAAATATTTCCATATAATTCATGGAAACCTACATGCTTCATCCATTAGTACTTGTATTCAATCGATTGAACACTATACAAGAAAATGCTTCAACAACCATTACAAAATTTCTTCACATTTGGTATGCAACACTTCATATACATGTTAGTCTCAGAAAACAACCAAACGAGAAAAAAGTATTAAATGAACTACAAAAATACACAATATAATTTGATCCACATATCTGACAATGAAATTGTATAGCTCCAAAAGGGTGTACACATGCTCCAACTCTGAGAAGAGTATGCTCCAGCGCTAATATCCTTACCAACTCATTATGAACCACCTGGATTTCCTCCCAACCATATCAAGGAAGAACTTCTCCCTCTGGAACCCCCAAGCTGCAAAAGCTCACAAGCAGTACCAAAATACAACAATAGAGACATATGAAAGGAAAAATAAGGGAGATAGTTTTCACTTCCTCTAATTACCACTCATGTTCAACCTCCATATATGGAGATACTTAGTATTTTATTAAGGATTTCAGATTTTTTTTGGAAGCAATTGGATAATCTCCATATCTCTCCTTCTCACAATCTTCCTCCAGCCTCTTCCCTCTTGGCATCATTATTCTCTCCGAAGTGAGAATACATGAGACTCATATATAGGAGGAGAAACAAATTCTTTTCATAAAAGAGGAGTAATATGCATGCGTTGTATTCCATTTAGAAGAGTGTAACTTATGCCATTAAGGTTAGGCATGCATGCCTTATTTAAGGAGAGTGTAACCTCTGCATTAAAGAGAGTGAAAGAGGAAAATTTTATGACATATCTTTAATGAGTGTAAGAGGAATATGTCATTATTTGATGAATGCATAAAAGAGAGTGTAATGTAATATATAAATAGAGATATTTACATAGAGCCATGAGAGTTATAAAGGAGAGAGGTGGGAAGTGATTGAATATATGAAGTTAATTTGTAATTCCCTTTTAATAAAATATCATAGTCTCATAAAATATAATGATGATATTAATAATATTGAGGAATAAATCAATAATGAACCATTAGGATTGATTAAAGATAATTTAATCAAATTTCCTTGAACTATGCTTGATTTTGTGCAAGGAGATTTACTATTTTTGGAAAGTCATGCTTGAGATGGTAGACATGACTTTCTATTTTTAGAAATTCTTTCCAAAATTGTTATATTGAGATTTTATTTAAGGAAATTTATCCATGAGTGGTATTTTTATTTCAGAGAATAAGGATTTCGCACCCCTATTTCATGCATCTCCGTGCCTTAGTAGATTGATGACTCCAGGCCCTGATCTACTCCAAAGATCCAAGATTCAACAAGTTGATCTTTTTACATATTCAAGACTTCGTGCCCTAAATATACAAGACTATGTTAAGGTCCCGTGAATTGGCTGATTGGCAAGCCAAGTGACAGGGTAACATCAAACCAATCTTTGGAGCCCAAGGACCTAGCCTTCCTGGACTCAGAGAGGGCTCTCTCTATTTGTGTAAGGGCTATCTATGTGTTTTGCTTCTTATGTTTCTGATTTTAGGCTAGTTATGAAGTAGTTTTTTTGTTTTGCTTTTAGGTTTTTGAGGGAGGAACTAATAAAAGACTAAGATAGATAAAAATATTGTCAGATTAACTGGGCTATGGGGTCGAAAAGGTCGAGAAAGATTCAGATGGTGATACAAGGTATGTTGAAGGGCCGATTTGATCAAGGTAAAATGGATCTTAAGATAAAATGAAGTGAGATGGATACTAAATTTGTGAAGGAAAAAGGATTTCAAACATAAATAGTTCAATAGCTGACATTTATATAGTAGGGCTAACCATTAATCATGATAAACGTAACTTCAAACTGATAAATGCATAGAAATAAACATTCAAGTAATAGATAGAGATATATGACTCTCTAACTTTAGGAAATTGTTATCAGATTTTGGGGAAAGACAATTAAGACAAAAAAATAACTCAAACCACTATGAGGAAATGCCTAGACATAATATTATAAGCTATCGGGAACTTCGAAGTAAGATTGCAAAGTTTTAGGCAAAGGGCAAGATCAGTACAAGACCTCCTTGGTTCAAATCGGACAATCAAACAATAAAAGAAAGGTTTCAGAGGTGGAGCTATGACTAGCCATGAGTAAGCATGGCATACCATGAATCATACTTAGCATGCATAAAACCATAAATGAAACAAGCAAACAATTTCTTCAGTGATCAAAGAGCAATCAAGATTCCTTTGATATGACTAAGAAGGAAGAAAACATAGAAGCTATAATGAGACAGGAAATCTGAGTTGCCTCCAAGGGCATGTCTCAAATCTATTCTCTATTGTCTTATAGCAAGCAGGAGCATGAAATATTTATAAAAACTAAGAAGCATAAAAGAGAGGGACACTATACCATTTTACCAAGTCAAGGAATCCAACAACAATCCTCTTTCATCATCCAAAACATTCAAAAAAATATCCAATGCATGAGACAAGTATTTCTTCCAAGCTTGTATAACCATATATTTCTCTATATCATAAATTTCATCCTTGTTTACAATGAAGTCTCTTGGAATATATAGGCCAAGATGAAGGAGAACCTCCTAGTGCAACTAGCAAGCTCATTGGCCCATCAAAAATATTTGATTTTGTCTTTGAGGCTTTGCAAAGCCCAAGGCACAAAATATCTATAAAAATATCCTAAAAATGCTAAAAAAGGAAATTAAATTGACTTTTACTAATTGACAATGGCCAAAAAAGGCTAAATGCACATTAGGAAAAGCCACTTCAGAAAACTGTATTTTTTACAAAAATACTTCAGAAATATATCAACAGAAAATCCCCTATCTTGTGGGCAACTTTTGGATGCCTTCCTGATGTCAAAACGAGGCCCATGATGGCTCGTTGGAAAGCTCTAGATGTCTAGTTTCTGAAAATTCTTTTTTTCCCCCAAAATGATTAACAAAAGTCTGTGAAAAACTGACCTATTTGGAAAAACCCAGAAAATAGTCTTTGCTAATATGCGAGACAAAGTGTTGAAAAAGTAACTGTTTTTCGCCACTTTTGGGGACCAAATCATCTTCAATTGATATGAAATTTGCTAAGTAGATGCCCCTAAAATTATGGCATCCAATGATACCATTTTCATCCTTTTAGGATGCTTCAAACAAAAATGGCAATGCCCATGATTTTAGCAAAAAGCCCAAAAAAGTCAAAAAACCAAAACTCGTCGAATTTTTCCCAATTTCGGCGAGCATGACCCTCATGGGTTTTCAGAAGTACGTTGAGAAGAAAAATCCAAAATTTGAAGCCTTGATATGTCTTTCTTCTTTTTGGTGCCGAGCGCCTCTTTTGAGCCTCCTTGAGCTTTTCTTTTGTAGCCTTCAATTTCCGTCGAGCGAATTGATTAAGCTTCTTATAGTGCCCAGTCATTTTTATTTGAAGGTCCAAATCTCTATTGGCCTTTTCCAACATCTTCTCCAAGTTTTCATTCACCCTTTCAAGCCATGCTTCTCTATTTTTTTCTATCTCTTGGGTGAATAAAGTAGTAAGAAGAAAATATTGGAAAAGGGCAGCCTCTTCCTCTTTTTGTTTCTCCAAAGCTCTTCTGAGTCCCATGGTCCTTGGCCTCTTTCTCCTTGGCTGATCTTCTTCTTCACTATCACTGAACTCGCCCATAAGTTCTTCCAACTTAATTTGCGCTTTGGAGGCCTCTTTTTGATACTTGATAGCCCGTGTCTCATATACCGCCATGTGGACACTCATCTTCTTGTTTTGTGCTTGCAGAAAATGAGTGAGGTTTTTAGACCTCTCTAGATCCACTCTTAGATCATGAAGTTTTTCTTCTCTATTTATCAAGAGAGACTCTAGGATTCTGGCCTCATTGTCACTGTCATCATTGTTTATCTAAATTATGTCAAAGTCCCTCCCTTTCTCATGGCTACTTTCTTCCTTCTCCTATCCCTTGCTTTGGGTGGCCTTCTTGGTCTTCCTCCTCTTTGGTAATTCAACAATGGATTGCTTGAGAAACCTCCCTTTGCCTTGGAGGGCTCTAGTAAAATTTGGAGTTACAATTTGAGTCACTTTCTTTCTTGATGTTCGGGGCTTTGTTACCTTTGGATAAGAAAGCATGGCCCCTTGCCTAGGAGAGGCAGCTAGCACATGCTCTATTTTGTCTTTGCCCTTGCCACTCCCCTCATCATCCTTGCCACTGTTTTGACCCTCTTCATGAATGCCTTTACTGTGACCTTACATGTCTCCTTGAGGGCTTCCCTTTTCACTTTTGTCCCTGCTTCCTTCAGGACTTTTAGGCTCTGTATCCTCAATGTTCTGTGCTTCATCCTCATCATGTTTGCTGCTGTGAGGGCTACCAATATCCTCCTTTTTGTGATTCTTTTCTTCCTCATCAAACTTTTCCATTTCTACATCATTTCCCTCTTCACTGTTTTTCTCTTCTTCATGGTGTTCTTCTTCATCACTGTGCTGCTTTTCATCGCTATGCTTTTCTTCATTTTTCTCCTCTTCACTATTTTTCTCTTTATCACTATGATGTTTTTCCTCACTGTAATCCTCCTCATCACTGTGTTGTCCTTCCTGATCAATCATGGGAGATTTTTTCTTCTTAGGAGTGGGTTTACTAGAAGAAGGAGAAAGAGGATGAGTGGAAGGTGAAGGAGATGCATGGGATGAAGAAGCAGTTGCGAAAATCGAGATGTGAAATGAAAGTGTCCCAAGAAATTCCCTTCTTCCCAAGTTGATGGAGAATGACAATCTTGATAAGGGAATGATGGAAAAGACAAGCTGGCTGCTGAGAGGAAGGTCTCTTTTGAATAGTGGAAGCCATATTTTCAATACTTCTATGCAGGAAAAAGGGGAGATTTAGCAATTAGGTTCTTGTGAAGTGCATGAGTAGTTGGACATGGTAAGCATAAACCCGGGAAAACCTTCCATCACATGTGAAATATTTCATGATGATCTTCATGAGGGGAGCATAGTTGGTCAAAAAATATCAAAAACGAAATATGGATGGGCATGCCTCTCGATGCTCTGGTTTCAAAAAGGGTTTGTATTAATCTAAGTCTAAGTAACTCTGCTTAAACCATTTTTCTTTGACATATGGAATTTTGGTAGCTCTGGAAATGGATCTAGGAGAAAGCTTTAAGTCTAAGCCTGCTAGATGAACATGTTTCCCTTGTAGTGTTAAAGAAAATAGATGTGTCAAGGGAAGATAAATTTTCACCTCCTGAACCCTTTGACAAAACTCCAAATATCCAACTTCATGAAAGTTAAAAAGTACTGAAGGATGGGCATTTACTTCCTCAGTTGAAAAAGGTTCATACCTTTTGTGAGGGCCACTTCTGATATCTTTCCTGGGAGGAATTTTGCTTTGGATACTCTTTGATGGCTGAAAAAGACAAGGTTGATTCAAATGGTCTCTGAAATAGTTTCCCAACACCACACCTTTTCCTCCTTGCAAGTCACTATGCTTCTTTGATGCTAGAAAACAAGTATTTGTAAAATGATAACCAAAGACACTTTATCATTGTGTTTGGGAAAAAATCTTGAAAATGTGTGTTCGTGGTTATTTGTTGAGGAAGGATTTTTTTTTTTTGGCACAAAAAATCCTCCCCTCAAGCACTGCCCCTTTGGTATTCACTACCCTTTAAAAAGTAAACAAGACATCTTTCAACGGACTTGAAGACCTTCAAAACTGACTCTGCTTTTTTGGCCTTTGGGGGCTGCACAAATTTTTTACTATCTCACAACACAAAAGTGACCTCTTTAAATTGACCAAGCCTTCATCCATTTTACCACTATCTAGATGATCATTTAAACTGTTTTGAGACCTCTACAACCTCTGTTTTTTCCTTCTAGCATCTGTGTATAGTTTTAGCTTTTTAATAACTCAAAAAGAGCTTTTGAATTGGTATAACAAACCTCCCTTCTTTCACTGTTTTTTTCATTTACTATCCATGGTAAAAGAGACCTTTTTCGATTTTGACAAACTTGTCTCCTTTAATCACTGTGTTTGAGCAAAAGGTTTAAACAAGATATGTTTGTGGTTTTTTGTTTGAAGTGGAATCTCCCTTTGTTTTGGCACAAACACCCTTCCTTCAAACACTGCTCTTTGTCGTCACTATTTTTTAAAGGTAATTAGGGCTCTTTAACACTGATGAAACACCTTCCCCTATCACTGTGTTAATGTCTGATACCCACAACAACAAAACTCTTCGATTTTGACCAAAGGCCCAATCTTCTAATGATTGTTTCTCTCTGTGCTTTTTAGATGGTTAAATGCCTTTAAAACCACTGTTAAGACACTTTCCAAACTGATTTAAGACCCCCAAACACACTCTGTTTTTCTTCTAGCAACTGTGGGTGTTTTTAGTTATTTCATAGCACAAAGAGAACTTTGAAAAATGGAAATCAATCTTCTCTTTCTTCATTGTTTCTATACCTTTGAAAACCACAGTAAGAAACCTTTAACTTCAGAATTTACCAAGAAGTAAGGAAAATACCTTGAAATTTTTTTATGGATCTTGTTTAATCATTGGAGTATCGTGAAAGAGTTTTTTTCGAAAGCTAATGGATGAGCGGGCCGTTTGCGGCAGAGAGCACCGCGTATATGGAGGTAGTTGGGTCGGTTTCGGGCGCCCGGTGACCGCAGACATAGGTGCACCGTTATGTACTGTAAACTCTTCGTTCAGGTGCTCACAGGTGTGTCACACACATCTATAGGCATGCCGCGTAGAGTTTGAGCACCGAACACCTTGAAATTTTGCCCGAAAAAGATTTTTTTCTTCAGTGAGCAGCCAATGAGGGTATGCTTCATGTTTTGAAAATGCTAATGGGCCTCTTAAATGGTCTCTTCCGGACTTTAAAATTCAAATAAGCTCAAATAACTTTGCAGTTTCTTTGTAAGGGTTTGGATGCCTTTTGAAAAGGTTTTTGTCATATAAAAATACAACTCACTGCCCTCAGTATTATATGACTTTTAAAAATACCATAAAGACCCATTTTCTTAACTATCCTCTTTGTATGCAATATGCAGAGGCTATTGTTAAATATTGAGGCTATTCTATCCTTCAAAAGGAAAATTTCTCAAGAACCATATTAAAGAATCTTGATGCATCCTTTTCCTATCTCATGAAAGGAGGTGATTGACAATTTTAGAAATTACTTTGATAATTCAACTCTCTAGTGTTTGATGATTTATTATGCCCATTGTTGAAGTTTGTCAAACATTGTTAGGCACCTTATATTGACATTTTCTTTTGACTGTGGATAAACCCTCATTTTCACTGACCAATATTTGACCTACATCTGTTCATCAAAGAGAAGGCTTTTAAAAACCCTTAATGCAATCATATACAAACAACAGAGTTTGTTCTTAGGTACATAAAAAGGTCTTGTCTATGACTGTGGTATGTTTTATTTCTTTCAAAGGTGTCTTGAACTTGAATCATTGTGTCATAGCCTTCCTTATCCATACTGTCTCTATGTATTCATTTGTAAAGGTCTTTTTGAGAAACAAGGCTAGTCTACCTTCTTGTTATTTCGATGATATTGTTCCAAGTTGTGGACATTCTAGGCTCATATTACTCTTTGAAGAAGACCTTTATGGAAAAAAAAAATAAAGCTTCTTGAACACCATAATATCACTGCTTGGCCTATGTTTAACACCAGACTTCAACTCATAAACCTTCAATTTCTTCCCACTGAATTTCAATTCTGTCCTTTAAACAGTGAACTCATTTAAACATTATTTCAAACACTACTGCTATATCAGTTGTTTCATCCTTTTGGAGGAAGTGGTGTAAACAAGTTTTTAATTCATTTGAAACACTGTTAGTCTCGTGCTCCTTCAAGGAGGCTATACCTCTGTTCCTGACCCTCTACTTTTAAATGAAGGAGGCCCTTATCATGTTCCTAACCATCTTCTTTTAAATGAAGGAGGTTAACATAATATTTCCAAACCATTTTCTCTTTATACTAGAGGAGGTTTACAACATGTGACCCAACCATCTGCTCTTGCTTGGAGGATGTTTTCAACATGTGACCCAACCATCTGTTCTTGCTTGGAGGAGGTTAACACAGTCATGAAATTTCATCCATTTCTCAAACTGTGTCATCTTTCCTTGTAATACATATCTCTTCTTGGTATATCACAATAAGTAATAAAGTGAAAAATCTGATAATATGCTATAAGAGGCATGTTCTGAGATATGTATCATGTTGTCAGAATATCTTTGTGAACTTTTAATCCAGGAGCCACATGAATTGTATTTGTAGAGTATTTTCTTGATAGTCATTACTTACTAACCTTTCTTGACTGTGTTACAGAGGTTTATTGAATTTACTCTCTGACTAGTATTCTTATCTCAGGCTCAAAACAACATGAGAAGCAGTTGTCTTCTTATGTTCAGTTTGATGATGTATTCTAGAATACTTGTGCATCTCTGCTTCTGAAAGAGACACTGAAACACTGTAGATCAACATTATATCAGTTTGGATTTTGAAAAATGTACTAATGAGACATCAAGACCTTTTAGTGGCGCGACCTATGGGTGTATCAAGATTTTTTTTTTGAAGATTAAGTGCTAATTCAGGGTTGGCTGGTATTGAGCAAAATATTTTGGCTCGGGATGTTTTTTTCCAAGGAAGGGATTTCCTAATGTGCCACTACTTACTTAGGGGCGATCTTGACAGATTTTGAGTATTCTCTTTGGGTAGGATTAGATCTCAAAATGACATATGACCAAAGGTAGGGTGGTTGATATTTTATCAACACTTGGATAATGAATGACCTGGATATGAGGGTAAATGACAGCAGATAGTATTTAGCTTATGACAGCTCATGGATAGAATTATATGACTGAAACTAGATAAGACTTGACAACTAGGTTTTTCGTCATCATAGGCAGATTGGAAAAGGTAGGAGGACAGAAATTTTTTAGGGGTGTTTTCTAGATGACAGATTTGACAAATTGTAGATCGGCTTCTAGAAAACTTGGCTTAAAAAACTAGTCATCATCAACAGGTGAAAAATATTGATGATTAACAGTGGCTCCATTTGGAGAGGGCAGCTCCTTTTCAGGAGGTGTCTAGAGTTTCAGATCTCTTGCCTTTGAAGACCACTGCCTTTATCCATTGGTGCAAATTTCTTTCTTCCTTGATATTATTTTTTAAAATTGACAGCATGATTAGCATCAGAGTCATTTCTACCTACTCCAGTACATTTCCTAACAGTTTTTCTTCTTTCGGGTGCATTTAGACTAGCAACCCTTTGGAATAATGTTTTTGAAAAATGACACTATCTAATTATACACTTATATCTGCTAGGAGTTCAGATTAAACTAATGAACTCCTTTGTTTCTCTACCTATGTTAGATCGACTGTCAAAGTTAAGCTATTTGACAAGATTTTATTCTCTGATCTAAAACATGAAATTGAAAAATGACCAAATTAGGATTAGAAAGTATGATTTGTCATGTACGTGTGGCATGAAAGGCAAGCTGCACACAAATATTATTTTGCATGAAAATGAAATTTAGAAAAATCAAGGCTAGGATACACAGTTTGTTTTCATTCCTGTTTTCCTCTTTGGTTCTGTTTTGAGCATGTGGAAACAGTATCTTTTCCTAATCTATCTTCTTTGACAAGTCAAGCTTACATAATTTGACTATCCTTTCTTTGACTAACTTATCAGCAATAAATTTAAAACATTAGTAGATTTTTGGCTTCTGTGATCCATCAATAAATTATGAAGAAATCTTTCGATAAAAATAACATTATCATGAACAAAGTCGACGCGTTTCGAACCAACCAGTGTGGTTCATCATCAGGACTAGGTGAGAGATCAGATCTGTCGTTAAGTTTAAATAGATGTAGGAGATGCAAAGAAAACTGTTATAACAGCTAATTTGACTATGAATTTCAAAACGGTTAGTTCTAATAATTAAAACAAAATAACAAAAAAAAAAAAAAAAAAATAGTTCCAATAATTTAAATATTAATTACAATTTGAAACGGATATTTTGAATATTAAAATTTAATTATATATTATTATATTATAATTCTATAAAAATAAAATAAAAATAAAAATAAAATAAAATAAACTAAAAATAGTTAAATCAATAAAATTAAAAATTGTAACGGCTATTAAGATTAGCTGTTATAACAGTCAAATTAGTTGTTATAACAGTTTTCTTTGCATCTCCTAGATCTATTTATACTTAACGACTGATCTGATCTCTCACCTAGTCTTGATGATGAACCACACTGGTTGGTTCGAAACACGTCGACTTTGTTCATGATAATGTGATTTTTTACCAAAAGATAAATTTAAAACATGTTCAGTTATGATTAGTCTAGATAACTGAACAAGAAATTTTGAGCACTAGTAGCGGCATTTAGACTTGCGCGCTTTCAAAATGACTATTTTTTGGGTATGGGGTTGTACCATTGTTTTTAGAATTTGCCATATTTTTCTACTTTTCCTGTTATCTTTTTGTTTTCTGTTTTTCTCAAAACAAACTGAAAGAAATATGCTCATGGGGCTGAGCTTATTTTGCATGCGTATCTATTCTATTCTAACTTATACATGATAGACATTTATTTGGTGAACTCTTCTTTCCAATATAATCAGTCAACTAGATGATTGCATGGTTGATCTTGGTTCAGCTCTTTGATGATGTTGAAGAAATAAAAAGGCCACTTCCAGCTCACTTGTTTTCAGACAGTAGTGCTTAATTTTTTTCTCATACCTTGCAGCAAATGGTTCATGGTAGAACCCACTACTCCTCCAAATTTCTCAAGCAAAACAACAAATGGATCTTGGAATAATACCTGATCTAGAGAATTTGATATATAAGCTTCATTCAAGACTACACTTTGTTCCACATGGCTGTGTTTGGGACTCTCTTTGGAAAGAAACTTTTCCCCTTGCTCATGATCACTTGAGCTTTCAGACTCATCATACATTTCAATGTATTATTCTTCCCAAACTCATGTGTTATGATTAGGTGGACTAAAAATTGTGTGAAGGTCATCATGTTGATGAACAGGGATACACTTTGGCAATAAATCTTCTTGAAAGGATAGGATGACAACTCTCATGTGTTTACCAACCTCTATTTCTTCATTTACAATTTGTAACTCAATGGAACTTAGTGGCTGCAAATCTCGAATTAAGGAGGATTCCATGACCAAAATGATTTCCTCAACCATTTTAGGAGAAGGCTTCTCATTGACAACTTGCTCAAAAATTTCATCATCCTCCTCAACCTCATCAACAAAGATGGAAAATTGCTAATCTCCAATTATATGAAATTTATTGCTGATGGGCTGATATGAAGTGGAAAAAAGGGTCAGAGATCCTTCACTTACTTCTGAACTTTCAAGGCTTCCCTCATCAGTGTCATAGGTGTACTGTTTTAGCTGCTTGATGCTTTCACTCTGATGATAGTGAATTTCATCCCATAAATCGACTGTTGATGGCTCTGCAAGGTTAGCTTCTACTTGGATATCATAATCATCAATATATTGATCAAACCTTGGAGAATCATTAATATAAGTAATGTAACAACCATATATATTGGACTGTCAAACTGTTTCTCTTCGGATTGATTTACAAATCTATTTTTTGACTTATGGTATGCAAGATCAGAGGTTGACTATATGTTTATGAGTTGATATAGCTCTTCTTTAGTCAAAAAGGGAGGCATTTTTATCTCTATTTGGATATAACTACAATGACCTTATTTTTCTTGGGAAAGCTGATTTAGAGGATGAGTGTCTTTTTGGGCTTCACTTATGAGAGATGATGAATCATCACTTGTGCCTTTAGAGATCCTCTGGGTTCTCTTTAATTTCTTGATTGTTTTCATCTTCAACCGATTCTTTGTGATGTTGAGGATAGTTAGAATCTAATTCATGATTTTCTTCTGATAGATTTTTAGGAGGCCAATTTGCTCGTATGAACTCAAATGACTCAAAGCATAAAGGTAGAGATCCTACAGGTTTTGATTTTTCTTCTATTTCAAATTTTGATTCATCTTCAACCATCTTTTCTTGATTTATGTGAGAGTTAACTTGAGCAGGGGTTTCTTGAATAACTGCTAAGAGATCTTTAGGATGAAAATTTTCTTTCAAAGTCTGGAATGATTTAAAGCATAAGGGTAGAGAACCTAAATTTTTTGATTCCTCTTCCATCTCATATTTTATTTCATCCTCAATCAACTCTTCTTGGCCATCTTGATGGTTATTATGGGTAATAAATGTATGGATCTCCTCTAAAAAAACCTCAGGAAGCCAATTTCCTAAGTTTTCATCAATGTTTACAAGGTCTTGTATAAGGTCTTCAGATTGATCGCAACAATTTTCAGCTAATGATAGAGATGGATAATGCCCTATATAGTGTTTATAATATATCTTGTGGAAATCCTTCAAAAAAAACAAGATGCCAAGTTCTAGGCCTTCATACCATTCTCTTGCCTTTCCTTCTAATGTCCCCATGAAAATTTTCATGAGGCAGTCCTCATGCCAGTCAACCTTTAATCTCCATACATGTATATGAAAATTGATGAGATGTAACAATGGGTCATCAACCTTTTCATCTCGAAATATAGGTAGGTTTTCTATCCAATTTACGTCTTTAGGCATATTGTGTGGGAATCCAGGGATATGTTCTCTGCTCATCGGAGCATATCTCCTTTTTGTCCTTGGATCCATATTTGTTAATCAGAAAGGATCACTGTGTCTTTTCAACCAGTCTAAATTTCTTTACCAGTGGAGTCTTTTCTTCTAATGAAGGTTGTGGAGACGCCAGGTAGAAGATTTGAACTGTGCTATCCACCATCAGCATGATTGCTATTCCTCAATGCATTCCCAGGAGATTTTATAAGGAATAGTGGAGTCACCAGGTGGATGTTTTTAGTTATTTTAGAGATATGTGTATGGTCCACCACCAATACTGATAAAAAGCCAATCTAGGGATGCTTTTGGGGTTTTTATGAGTTCTTTATGTAGCCCTAAGGTTTGTAAGAGTATCCTATAGTTGGGTCACCATTTTGCTAGGATGGTGAGACAACTAGATTCTACTCTTGGATAATACTTCTAGGTTGAGGGATTCTGAAGTTCTAAGGTATACTTATTTTGTCAATAACTCAGAAGGTCCCACCATGGTCGCCATTATGTTAGTGAGCGGTGGGATAAGTCTACAAGATAGTATTCTCAAAGGTCTTTGAAGTATTATGGAAGTCTAAGTTTGTTTATCACTCATAGTCCCACTGTGATCGCCATTATGTTAGTGAGCGGTGGGATAAGTCCACAAGATAGTATTCTCAAAGGTCCCTGAAGGTTTAGGGAAACTAATTTTTTTTATCACTCAGAGTCCCACCGTGATCACCATTGTGCTAGGGTCCCATGATTTGGATGATTGGCAAGCCAAGTGACAGGGTAACATAAAACCAATATTTGGAACCCAAGGACCTAGCCTTCCTGGACTCAGAGAGGGCCCTCTCTATTTATGTAAGGGATATCTATGTGTTTTGCTTCTTATGTTTCTGATTTTAGGCTAGTTATGAAGTAGGTTTTTGGTTTTGCTTTTAGGTTTTTTAGGGAGGAACTGATCAAAGACTAAGATAGATAAAAATATTGTCAGATCAACTGGGCTATGTGGTCGAAAAGGTCCAGAAAGCTTCTGATGGTGATACAAGGTATGTTGAAGGGCCAATTTGATCAAGGTAAAATGGATCCTAAGGTAAAATGAAGTGAGATGGACACTAAATTTGTGAAGGAAAAAGGATTTCAAACATAAATAGTTCAATAGCTGACATTTATGTGGTAGGGCTAACCATTAATCATGATGAATATAACTTCAAACTGATAAATGCATAGAAATAAACATTCAAGCAATACATAGAGATATATGACTCTCTAACTTTAGGAAATTGCTATCAGATTTTGGGGAAAGAAAATTAAGACAAACAAATAACTCAAACCACTATGAGGAAACGCCTAGACATAGTATTTCAAGCTGTCGGGCACTTCGAAGTAAGATTGCAGATTTTTAGGCAAAGGGCAAGATTAGTACAAGACCTCCTTGGTTCAACTAGGACAATCAAACAATCAAAGAAAGGTTTCATAGGTGGAGCTATGACTAGCCATAAGTAAGCAGGGCATACCGTGAATCATACTTAGCATGCATAAAACCATAAATGAAACAACAAAACAATTTCTTTAGTGATTAAAGAGCAATCAAGATTTCTTTGATATGACTAAGAAGGAAGAAAACATAGAATCTATAATGAAACGGGAAATATGAGGGTGCCTCCAAGGGCATGTCTCAAATATATTCTCTATTGTCTTATAGCAAGCAGGAGCATGAAATATGTATGAAAACTAAGAAGCATAAAAGAGAGGGACACTATACCATTTTACCAAGTCAAGGAATCCAACAGCAGTCCTCTTTCATCATCCAAAACATTCAAAAAACTATCCAATGCATGAGACAAGTATTTCTTCCAAGCTTGTATAACCATATATTTCTCTATATCATAAATTTCATCCTTGTTTATAATTAAGTCTCTTGGAATATATAGGCCAAGATGAAGGAGAACCTCCTAGTGCAACTAGCAAGCTCATTGGCCCATCAAAAATATCTGATTTTGTCCTTGAGGCTTTGAAAAGCCCAAGGCACAAAATATCTATAAAAATATCCTAAAAATTCTAAAAAAAGAAATTAAATTGACTTTTCCTAACTGAAAATGTCCAAAAAAGGCTAAACGCACATTAGGAAAAGCCACTTCAGAAAACTATATTTTTTACAAAAATACTTTAGAAATATATCAACATAAAATCCCCTGTCTTGTGGGCAACTTTTGAAGGCCTTCCCGATGTCAAAACGAGGGTCGTGATGGCTCATTGGAAAGCTCCGGATGTCTACTTTCTGAAAATTCTTCTTTTTCTCCAAACTGATAACAAGAAGTCTATGAAAAACTGACATGTGTGGCAAAACCCAGAAAATAGCCTTTGCTGATATGCGTGGTAGAGTGTTGAAAAAGTGACTATTTTTCGCCACTTTGGGGGAAAAAATCATCTTAAATTGATATGAAATTCGCTGAGTGGATGCCCCTGAAATTATGGCATCCAATGATACCATTTTAATCCTTTGAGGATGCTTCAAACAAAAATAGCGATGCCCATGATTTTTAGCAAAAAATCCAAAAATGTCAAAAAACCAAAACTTGTCAAATTTTGCCCAATTTTGGTGAGCATCACCCTCATGGGTTTTCAGAAGCATGCTGAGAATCGGAAGCCAAAATTTGAAGCCTTGATATGTCTTTCTTCATTTTTGGTGTCGGGCGCCTCTATTGAGCCTCCTTGATCTTTTCTTGTGTAGCCTTCAATTTCCGTCGGGCGAATTGATTAAGCTTCTTATAGTGCCCGGTCATTTTTTTTTTAAGGTCCAAATCTCTATTGGCCTTTTCCAACTTCTTCCCCAAGTGTTCATTCACCCTTTCAAGCCATGCTTCTCTATTTTTTTCTATCTCTTGGGTGAATAAAGTAGTAAGAGGAAAAGATTGGAAAAGGGCAGCCTCTTTCTCTTTTTGTTTCTCCAAAGCTCTTCTGAGTCCCATGGTCCTTGGCTGATATTCTTCTTCACTATCATTGAACTTTCCCATGAGTTCTTCCAACTTAATTTTCACTTTGGAGGCCTCTTTTTAATACTTGATAGCCTGTGTCTCATATACCGCCATGTGGACACTCATCTGCTTGTTTTGTGTTTGCAGAAAATGAATGAGGTTTTTAGACCTCTCTAGATCTGCTCTTAGATCATGAATTTGTTCTTCTTTATTTATCAAGAGAGACTCTAGGATTCTGGCCTCATTTTCGTTGTCATCATTGTTTATCTGAATTATATCAAAGCCCCTCTCTTTCTCATGGCTACTTTCTTCCTTCTCCTTTCCCTTGCTTTGGGTGGCCTTCTTGGTATTCCTCCTCTTTGGTAATTCAACAATGGATTGCTTGGGAAACTTCCCTTTGCTTCGGAGGGCTCTAGTAACATTTGAAGTTACAATTTGAGTCACTTTCTTTCTTAATGTTTGGGGCTTTGTTACCTTTGGAGAAGAAAGCATGGCCACTTGCCTAGGAGAGGCAGCTAGCACATGCTCTATTTGGTCTTTTCCCTTGCTACTCGTCTCATCATCCTTGCCACTATTTTGACCCTCTTCATGAATGCCTTGACTCTCACCTTGCATGTCTCCTTGAGGGCTGCCCTTTTCATTTTTTTCCCTGCTTTTTTCAGGAATTTTAGGCTCTGTATCCTCAATGTTTTGTGCTTCATCCTCATCATCTTTGCTGTTGTGAGGGCTACCAATATCCTCCTCTTTGTGGCTATTGTGTTCCTCATAAAACTGTTCCATTTATACATCATTTCCCTCTTCATTGTTTTTCTCTTCTTCATTTTCTTCTTCTTCATCACTGTGTTGCTTTTAATCACTATGCTTTTCTTCACTTTGCTCCTCTTCACTGTTTTTCTCTTTATCACTATGTTGCTTTTCCTCACTGTACTCCTCTTCATCACTATGTTGTCCTTCCTGATCAATCATGGAAGATTTTTGCCTCTTAGGAGTGGTTTTCCTAGAAGAAGGAGAAAGAGGATGAGTGGAAGGTGAAGGAGATGCATGGGATGAAGAAGCATTGGAAAAATCGAGATGTGAAATGAAAGTGTCCCAAGAAATTCCCTTCTTCTCAAGTTGATGGAGAATGACAATCTTGATAAGGGAATGATGGAAAATACAAGCTGACTGCTGAGAGGAAGGTCTCTTTTGAACAGTGGAAGCCATCTTTTCAATACTTCTATGGAGGAAAAATGGGATATTTAGCAATTGGGTTCTTGTGAAATGCACGAGTAGCCAGACATGGTAAGCATAAACCCGGGAACACCTTCCCTCGCATGTGAAATATTTCATGATTATCTTCATGAGGGGAGTATAGCTGGGAAAAAAATATGAAAAAGGAAATATGGATGGGCATGCATCCTGATGCTTTGGTTTCAAAAAGTGTTTGTATTGATCTGAGTCTAAGTAACTCTTCTTAAACCATTTTTCTCCAACATAGGGAATTTTGGTAGCTCTGGAAATGGATCTAGGAGAAATCTTGAAGTCTAAGCCTGCTAGATGAACATGCTTCCCTTGTAGTCTTAAAGAAAATAGATGTGTCAAGGAAAGATAAATTTTCACCTCTTGAACCCTTTGACAAAACTCCAAATATCCAACTTCATGAAAGTTAAAAAGTACTGAATGATGGGCATTTAATTCCTCAGTTGAAAAAGGTTCATACCTTTTGTGAGGGCCACTTCTGATATCTTTCCTAGGAGGAATTTTGCTTTGGATACTCTTTGTTGGCTGACCAAGACAAGGCTGAATCAAATGGTCTGTGAAATATTTTCCCAACACCACACCTTTTCCTCCTTGCAAGTCATTGTGCTTCTTTGATGCTAGCAAACAAGTATTTGTCAAATGATAACCAAAGACACTTTATCACTATTTTGGTGAAAATTTCTTGAAAATATGTGTTTGTGGTTCTTTTTTGAGGAAGGATTTATTTTATTTTCACACAAAAAATCCTCCCCTCAAGCACTGCCCCTTTGGTATTCACTGCCCTTTAAAAAGTAAACAAGACATCTTTCAACTGACTTGAAGACCTTCAAAACAAACTCTGCTTTTTTGGCCTCTGGGGGCTGCAAAATTTTTTGACTATCTCACAACACAAGAAGGACCTCTTTAAATTGACCAAGCCTTCATCCCTTTTACCACTGTCTAGATGATCATTTAAACTATTTTGAGACCTCTACAACCTCTGTTTTTTCCTTCTAGCATCTGTGTATAGTTTTAGCTTTTTAATAACACAAAAAAGCTTTCGAATTGGTATAAAAAACCTCCCTTCTTTCACTATTTTATCATTTACTATCCATGATGAAAGAGACCCTTTTCAATTTTGATAAACAACTTATCTCCTTTAATCACTGTGTTTGAGAAAAAGGTTTAAACAAGATATGTTTGTGGTTTTTTGTTTGAAGTGGAATCTCCCTTTGTTTTGGCACAAACACCCTTCCCTTCAAACACTGCTCTTTGTCATCACTATTTTTGAAAGGTAATTAGGGCTCTTTAACACGTATAAAATGCCTTCCCCTATCAATGTGTTAATTTTTCATACCCACTGCAACAAAACTCTTTGATTTTGACCCAAGGCCCAATATTCTAATCACTGTTTCTCTCTGTGCTTTTTTAGATGGTTAAATGCCTTTAAAACCACTGGTAAGACACTTTCCAAACTGATTTAAGACCCCCAAACACACTTTGTTTTTCTTCTAGAAACTGTGAGTGTTTTTAGTTATTTTATAGCACAAAGAGTACTTTGAAAAATGGCACATCAGTGTTCTCTTTCTTCACTGTTTCTATACCTTTGAAAACCACAGTAGGAAACCTTTAACCTCAAAATTTACCAAGAAGTAAGGAAAATACCTTGAAAAATGTTTATGGATCTTATTTGATCGTTGGAGTAGCGTAAAAGAGTTTTTTTCGAAAGCTAATGGATGAGCGGGCCGTTTGCAGTAGAGAGCGCCGCGCAGATGGAGGTAGTCGGGTCGGTTTTGGGCACCCGGTGACTTCATACATACGCACGCGATGTGCCACTATAGGTGTGCCGCACTGTAGTGTATAATATTCATTCAGGTGCTCACAGGCACGTCACGCACATCTACAGGTGCGCCGCGTAGAGTTTGAGCACCAAACACCTTGAAATTTTGCCCGAAAAAGATTTGTTTTTTCAGTGAGAAACCAATGAGGGTATGCTTCGTGTTTTGAAAATGCTAATGGGCCTCTTAAATGGTCTCTTTCTCCTTTTAAAACTAAAATAATCTCAAATACCTTTTCAGTTTCTTTGGAAGGGTTTGGATTCCTTTTGAAAAGTTTTTTGCCATATAAAAATACAACTCACCACCCTCAGTATTATATCACTTTTAAAAATACCATAAAGACCCATTTTCTTAATTGTCCTCTTTGTATGCAATATGCAGAGGCTATTGTTAAAGACTGAGGCTATCATGTCTTTCAAAAGTCAAATTTCTCAAGAACCATATTAAAGACTGCTGATGCATCCTTTGCCTATCTCATGGAGGAGGTGATTGACAATTTAGAAATTACTTTGATAATTCAACTCTCTGGTGTTTGAAGATTTATTATGCCCATTGTTGAATGTTGTCAAACACTTTTAGGCACCTTATATTGACATTTTCTTTTGATTGTGGATAAAACCTCATTTGCACTCACCAAGATTTGACCTACATCTTTTCATCAAGGACAGGGCTTTTAAAAACCCTTAATGCAATCATATACAAACAACAAAGTTTGTTCTTAGGTACATAAAAAGGTCTTGTCTATGACTGTGGTATGTTTTATTTCTTTGAAAGATGTCTTGAACTTGAATCATTGTGTCATAGCCTTCCTTATCCATACTCTCTCTGTGTATTCATTTGCAAAGGTCTTTTTAAGAAACAAGGCTAGTCTAGCTTCTTGTTATTTCGATGAGATTGTTCCAAGTTGTGGACATTCTAGCCTCAGATTACTCTTTGAAAAAGACGTTTATGGATAGAAAAAATAAAGCTTCTTGAACACCATAATATCACTGCTTGGCCTATGTTTAACACCAGACTTCAACTCATAAAACTTCAATTTCTTCCCACTGAATTTCAATTCTGTCCTTTAAACATTGAACTCATTTAAACACTATTTGAAACACTACTACTATATCAGTTGTTTCATCCTTTTGGAGGAAGTGGTGTAAACAAGTTTTTAAGTCATTTGAAACACTGTTAGTCTCGTGCTCTTTCAATGAGGCTATACCTCTGTTCCTGACCCTCTGATTTTAAATGAAGGAGGCCTTTATCATGTTCCTAACCATATCCTTTTAAATGAACGAGGTTAACATAATATTTCCAAACCATTTGATCTTTATACTGGAGGAGGTTTACAAAATGTGACCCAACCATCTGCTCTTGCTTGGAGGAGGTTTTCAACATGTGACCCAACCATCTGTTCTTGCTTGGAGGAGGTTAACACAGTCATGACATTTCATCCATTTCTCAAACTGTGTCATATTTCCTTGTAATACATATCTCTACTTGGTATATCACAATAAGTAATAAAGTGAAAAATCTGACAATATGCTATAAGAGGCATGTTCTGAGATATGTATCATGTTGTCAAAATATCTTTGTGAAATTTTAAACCAGGAGCCACATGACTTGTATTTGTAAAGTATTTTCTTGTTATTCATTACTTACTAACCTTTCTTGACTGTGTTGCAGAGGTTTATTGAATTTTCTCTCTGACTAGTATTCTTATCCCAGGCTCAAAACAACATGAGAAGCAGTTGTCTTCTTATATTAAGATTTATGATGTCTTCTGGAATACTTGTGCATCTCTACTTCTGAAAGAGACACTGAAACACTGTAGATCAAAATTATATCAATTTGGCATTTGAAACATGTACTACTAAGACATCGAGACCTTTTAGTGGCATGAACTATGGGTGTATCAAGCTTTGTTTTTTGAAGAATAAGTGCTAATTCAGGGTTGGCTGGTATTGAGCAAAAGATTTTGGCTCAGGATGTTTTTTGCCAAGGAAGGGATTTCCTAACGCACCACTACCTAACTTAGGGGAGATCTTGATAGATTTTGAGCATTCTCTTTGGGTAGGATTAGATCTCAAAATGACATATGACCAGAGGTAGGGTGATTGATATTTTATCAACACTTGGATAATGAATGACTTGGGGATGAGCGTAAATGACAGCAGATAATTTTTAGCTTATGACAGCTCATGGACAAGATTATATGACTGAAACTAGCTAAGACTTGACAACTATGTTTTTCGTCATCATAGGCTGACTGGAAAAGGTAGGAGGACATAAATTTTTTAGGGGTGTTTTCTAGATGACAAATTTGACAAATTAGAGATCAGCTTCTAGAAAACTTGGCTTAAGAAACTAGTCATCATCAACAGGTGAAAAATATTGATGAATAACAGTGACTCCATTTGGGGAGGGCGGCTCCTTTTCAGGAGGTGTCCAGAATTTTAGATCTCTTTCCTTTGAAGACTAGTGCCTTTATCCATTGGTGCAAATTTCTTTCTTCCTTGATGCTATTTCTGAAAATTGATAGCATGATTAGCATCAGAGTCATTTCTACCTACCCCGCTACATTTCCTAACATTTTTTCTTCTTTTGGGTGCATTTAGACTCGCAACCCTTTGGCATAATATTTTTGAAAAATGACACTATCTAATTCTACACTTATATCCACCGGGAGTTCATATTAAACTGATGAACTCCTTTGTTTCTCTACCTATGCTAGATCGACTGTCAAGGTTAAGCTGTTTGACAAGATTTTATTCTCTGATCTAAAAAATGAAATTGAAAAATGACCAAATTAGGATTAGACAGTCTGATTTGTCATGTATGTGTGGCATGAAAGACAAGCTGCACACAAATATTATTTTGCATGAAAATGAAATTTAGAAAAATCAGGGCTAGGATACACAGTTTTTTTTTCATCCCTGTTTTCCTCTTTGGTTTAGTTTTGAGCATGTGCAACCAGTATCTTTTCCTAATCTATCTTCTTTGACAAGTCAAGCTTACATAATTTGACTATCCTTTCTTTCAATAACTTATCAGCAATAAATTTAAAACATGTTCAGTTATGATTAGGCTAGATAACCGAACAAGACATTTTGAGCACTAGTAGCGGCATTTAGACTTTCATAATGACTATTTTTTCATAATAGTCATTTTCATAATGACTATTTTTTGGGTATGGGGCTGTACCATTGTTTTTAGAATCTGCCCTCTTTTTCTACTTTTCTTGTTATTTTTTCGTTTTCTTCTTTTCTCAAAACAAACTGAAAGAAATATGCTCATGGGGATGAGCTTATTTTGCATGCCTATCTATTCTATTCTAACCTATATATGATAGACATTTATTTGGTGAACTCTTCTTTCCAATACCACCAGTCAACTAGAGGGTTTCATGGTTGATCTTGGTTCAACTTTTTGATGATGTTGAAGAAATAAAAAGGCCACTTCCACCTCACTTGTTTTCAGACAGTAGTGCTTAAGTTTTTTCTCATACTTTGCAGCAAACTATTCATGGTAGAACCCACTACTCCTTCAGATTTCTCAAGGAAAACAACAAATGGATCTTGGAATAATACCTGATCTAGAGGATTTGATATATAAGCTTCATTCAATACTACTCTTTGTTCCACTTGGCTATGTTTGGGACTCCCTTTGGAAAGAAACTTTTCCCCTTGCTCATGATCACTTCAGCTGTCAGAATCATCATATATTTCAATATATTCTTCTTCCCAAACTGATGTGGTCTGATTAGGCGGACTGAAAATTGTGTGAAGGTCATCATGTTGATGAACAGGGATACACATTGGTAGTAAATCTTCTTGAAAGGATAGGATGACAACTTTCATGTGTTTACCAACCTCTATTTCTTCATTTGCAATTTGTAACTCAATGGAACTTGGTGGCTGAAAATCTGGACTTAAGGAGGATTCCATGACCAAAATTATTTCCTCAACCATTTTAGGAGAAGGCTTCTCATTGACAACTTGCTCAAAAATTTCACCATTCTCCTCAACCTCATCATCAAAGTTGAAAAATTGTTGATCTCCAATTATGTGAAAGTTATTGCTAATGGGCTAATATGAAGTGGAGCAAAGGGTCAGAGATCCTTCACTTACTTCTGAACTTTAAAGGCTTCCCTCATCAGTGTCATAGGTGACCTATTTTTTCTTCTTGATGCTTTCAATATGATAATAGTGAACTTCATCCCATAAATCAACTGTTGATGGCTCTGCAAGGTTAGGTTCTACTTGGATATCATAATAATCAATATATTGATCAAACCTTGGAGAATCATTAATATAAGTAATGTCACCAGCCATATATATTGGACTATCAGATTGTTTCTCTTCGGATTGATTTACAAATCTATTTTTTGACTTATGGTATGCAATATCAGAGGCTTATTGTATGTTTATGAGTTGATCTAGCTCTTATTTAGTCAAAAAGGGAGGCATTTTCATCTCTCTTTGGATATAACTACAATGACCTTCTTTTTCTTGGGAAAGCTGATTTAGAGGATAAGTGTCTTTTTGGGCTTCACTTATGAGAGATGATGAATCATCACTTGTTCCTTTAGAGAGATCATGTGGGTTCTCTTTTATTTCTTCATTGTTTTCATCTTCAACCAATTCTTTATGATGTTGACATGTAATTCATGAGTTGCTTCTGATAGATTTTTAGGAGGCCAATTTTCTCATATGAACTCAAATGACTCAAAGCATAAAGGTAGAGATCCTACATGTTTTTATTTTTCTTCTATTTCGGATTCTGTTTCATCTTCAACCATCTTTTCTTGATTTATGTGAGATTTACTTAAGCAGGGGTTTCCTGAATAACTGCTAAGAGATATTTAGGATGCAAATTTTCTTTCAAAGTCTGGAATGATTTAAAGCATAAGGGTAGAGAACCTAAAGGTTTTGATTCCTCTTCCATCTCAGATTTGATTTCATCCCCAATCAACTCTTCTTGGCCATCTTGATGGTTATTTTGGGTAAGAAATGTATGGATCTCCTCTAAAAAAACCTCAGGATGCCAATTTCCTAAGTTTTCGTCAATGTTTACAAGGTGTTGTATAAGGTCTTCGGATTGATCGCAACAATTTTCAGCTAATGATAGAGATGGAAAATGCCCTATATAGTGTTTATAAAATATATTGTGGAAATCCTTCAAAGAAAACAAGAAGCCAGGTTCTAGGCCTTCATACCATTCTCTTGCCTTTCCTTCTAATGTCCCCTTGAACATTTTCATGAGGTAGTCCTCATGCCATTCAACCTTTAACCTCCATGCATGTATATGAAAATTTATGAGATGTAACAATGGGTCATAAACCTTTTCATCTCGAAAGATAGGTAGGTTTTCTATCCAATTTACGTCTTCAGGAATTTTGTGTGGGAATCCAACGATATGTTCTCTGCTCATCGGAGCATATCTCCTTTGTGTCCTTGGATCCATATTTGTTAATCAGAAAGGATCACTATGTCTTTTCAACCATTCTAAAGCTCTCTACTAGTGGAGTCTTTTGGTCTAATGAAGGTTGTGGAGTCACCAGGTGGAAGATTTGAACTGTGTTTTCCACCATCAGCATGATTGGGATTTCTCAATGCATTCCCAGGAGATTTTATAAGGACTAGTGGAGTAATAGGCCTACTGGAGGCTAGTGGAGTCACCAGGTGGATTTTTTCAGTTGTTTTAGGGATATGTGTATGTTCCACCACCAATACTGATAAAAATACAATCTAGGAATGTTTTTGGGGTTTTTTTGAGTTCTTTATGCAGCCCTAAGGTTTGTAAGAGTATCCTATATTTGGGTCATCATTTTGCTAAGATGGTGAGACAAATAGATTCTACTCTTGGATAATACTTCTAGGTTGAGGGATTCTGAAGTTCTAAGGTATACTTAGTTTGTCACTAACTCGGAAGGTCCCACCATGATTGCCATTATGTTAGTGAGCGGTGGGATAAGTCCACAAGATAGTATTCTCAAAGGTATTTGAAGGTTTAGGGAATTCTAAGGTTGTTTATCACTTAGAGTCACACCTTGATCGCCATTATGTTAGTGAGAAGTCAGATAAGTCCACAAGATAGTATTCTCAAAGGTCCCTGAAGGTTTAGGGAAACTAAGTTTTTTTATCACTCAGAGTCCCACCGTGATCACCATTATGTTAGGGTCCTGTGATTTGGTTGATTGGCAAGCCAAGTGATAGGGTAACATCAAACCAATATTTGGAGCCCAATGACCTTGCCTTTCTAGACTCAGAGAGGGCTCTCTCTATTTGTGTAAGGGATATCTATGTGTTTTGCTTCTTATGCTTTTGATTTTAGGCTAGTTATGAAGTATATTTTTGGTTTTGCTTTTACGTTTTTCAGGGAGGAACTGATCAAAGACTAAGATAGATAAAAATATTGTCAGATCAACTGGGCTATGGGGTCGAAAAGGTTGAGAAAGCTTCAAATGGTGATACAAGGTATGTTGAAGGGCCGATTTGATCAAGGTAAAATGAAGTGAGATGGACACTAAATTTTTGAAGGAAAAAGGCTTTCAAAAATAAATAGTTCAATAGCTGACATTTATATGGTAGGGCTAACCATTAATCATGATAAATGTAACTTTGAACTGATAAATGCATAGAAATAAACATTTAAGAAATACATAGAGATATATGACTCTCTAAATTTAGGAAATTGCTATCAGATTTTGGGGAAAGACAATCAAGACAAAAAAATAACTCAAACCACTATGAGGAAACGCCTAGACATAGTATTTAAAGCTATTGGGCACTTCGAAGTAAGATTGCAGAGTTTTAGACAAAGGGCAAGATCAGTACAAGACCTCCTTGGTTCAACTAGGACAATCAAACAATCAAAGAAAGGTTTCAGAGGTGGAGCTATGACTAGCCATGAGTAAGCAGGGCATACCGTGAATCATACTTAGCATGCATAAAACCATAAATGAAACAAGCAAACAATTTCTTCAGTGATCAAAGAGCAATCAAGATTTGTTTTATATGACTAAGAAAGAAGAAAACATAGAAGCTATAATGAAATAGGAAATCTGAGGTGCCTCCAAGGGCATGTATCAAATCTATTCTCTACTATCTTATAGCAAGAAAGAGCATGAAATATGTATGAAAACTAAAAATCATAACAGAGAGGGACACTATAGCATTTTACAAAGTCAAGGAATCCAACAAAAGTCCTCTTTCATCATCCAAAACATTCAAGAAACTATCCAATGCATGAGACAAGTATTTCTTCCAAGCTTGTATAACCATATATTGTTGTATATCATCAAGTTCAGCCTTGTTTACAATGAATTCTCTTGGAATATATAAGCCAATATGAAAGAGAACCTCCTAGTGCAATTAGCAAGCTCATTGGCCCATCAAAAGTATCTGATTTTGTCCTTAAGGCTTTGCAAAGCCTAAGGCACAAAATATCTATAAAGATATCCTTAAAATGATAAAAAAAGAAATTAAATTGACTTTTCCTAACAGACAATGGCCAAAAAATGCTAAACGCACATTAGGAAAAGCCACTTTAAAAAACTGCATTTTTTACGAAAATAGTTCAGAAATATATTAGGATAAAATCCCCTGTCTTGTGGGCAACTCTTGGAGGCCTTCCTGATGTCGAAACGAGGCCCGTGATAGCTCGTTGGAAATCTATAGATATCTAGTTTCTAAAAATTCTTATTTTTCCCCAAACGGATCACTAGAAGTCTATGAAAAACTGACCTGTGTGGAAAACCCAGAAAATGGCCTTTGCTGATATGCAGGGCAGAGTGTTAAAAAAGTGATTGTTTTTCGCCACTTTGGGGGACAAAATCATCTTCAATTGATCTAAAATTCGCTTAGTGGATGCTCCTAAAATTATGGCATCTAGTGATACCATTTCCATCCTTTGAGGATGCTTCAAACAAAAATGGTGATGCCCATGATTTTTAGCAAAAAGCCCAAAAATGTCAAAAAACCAAAACTTGTCAAATTTTTCCCAATTTTGGCGAGCATAACCCCCATGGGTTTTCAGAAGCATGCTAAGAAGCGGAGGCAAAAATTTGAAGCCTTGATATGTATTTCTTCATTTTTGGTGCTGGGCACCTCTTTTGAGCCTCCTTGAGCTTTTCTTGTGTAACCTTCGATTTCCGTCGGGTGAATTGATTAAGCTTCTTATAGTGCCTAGTCATTTTTTTTTGAAGGTCCAAATATATATTGGCCTTTTCCAACTTCTTCTCCAAGTGTTCATTCACCCTTTCAAGCCATGCTTCTCTATTATTTTCTATCTCTTGGGTGAATAAAGTAGTAAGAGGAAAAGATTGGAAAAGGGCAGCCTCTTCCTCTCTTTTTTTCTCCAAATCTCTTCTAAGTTCCATGGTCCTTGGCCTCTTTCTCCTTGGCAGATTTTCTTCTTCACTATCATTGAACTCGCCTATGAGTTCTTCCAACTTAATTTGCGCTTTGGAGGCCTATTTTTGATACTTGATAGCCCATGTATCATATACCGCCATGTGGACACTCATCTGCTTGTTTTGTGTTTGCAGAAAATGAATGAGGTTTTAGACCTCTCTAGATCCACTCTTAGATCATGAATTTGTTCTTCTCTATTTATCAAGATAGACTCTAGGATTCTAGCCTCATTGTTGCTGTCATCAATGTTTATCTGAATTATGTCAAAGTCCCTCTATTTCTCGTGGATACTTCCTTCCTTGTCCTTTCCCTTGCTTTGGGTGGCCTTCTTGGTCTTCCTCCTCTTTGGTAATTCAACAATGGATTGCTTGGGAAACTTCCCTTTTCTTCAGAGGGCTCTAGTAAAATTTGGAGTTACAATTTGAGTCACTTTATTTCTTGATGTTCGAGGCTTTGTTACCTTTGGAGAAGAAATCATGGCCCCTTGCCTAGGAGAGGCAGCTAACACATGCTCTATTTGGTATTTTCCCTTGCTACTCCCCTCATCATCTTTGCCACTGTTTTGACCCTCTTCATGAATACCTTGACTGTCACCCTGCATGTCTCCTTGAGGGCTACCATTTTCACTTTTGTCCCTGCTTTCTTCAGGAATTTTAGGCTCTGTATCCTCAATATTTTTTACTTCATCCTCATCATGTTTGCTTCCATGAGGGCTACCAATATCCTCCTCTTTGTGACTGCTATGTTCCTCATCAAACTATTCCATTTCTACATCATTTCCCTCTTCACTGTTTTTCTCTTCTTCATGGTGTTCTTCTTCATCACTGTGTTGCTTTTCATCACTATGCTTTTCTTCACTTTTCTCCTGTTCACTATTTTTCTCTTTATCACTATGTTGTTTTTCCTCACTGTAATCCTCTTCATCACTGTGCTATCCTTCCTGATCAATCATGGGAGTTTTTTTCTTCTTAGGAGTGGGTTTACTCGAATAAGGAGAAAGAGGATGAGTGGAAGGTGAAGGAGATGCATGGGATGAAGAAGCAGTGGCAAAATCAGGATGTGAAATGAAAGTGTCCCAAGAAATTCCCTTCTTCTCAAGTTGATGGAGAATGACAATCTTGATAAGGGAATGATGGAAAAGACAAGCTGGCTGCTGAGAGGAAGGTCTCTTTTGAACAGTGGAAGCCATCTTTTCAATACTTCTATGGAGGAAAAAGGGGAGATTTAGCAATTGGGTTTTTGTGAAGTGCATGAGTAGCTGGACATGGTAAGCATAAACCCGGCAAAACCTTCCCTCGCATGTGAAATATTTCATGATTATCTTCATGATGGGAGCATAGCTGGTCAAAAAATATGAAAAAGGAAATATGGATGGGCATGCATCCCAATGCTCTGGTTTCAAAAAGGATTTGTATTGATCTGAGTCTAAGTAACTCTTCTTAAACCATTTTTCTCCGACATATGGAATTTTGGTAGCTCTGGAAATGGATCTAGGAGAAAGCTTGAAGTCTAAGCCTGATAGATGACATGTTTCCCTTGTAGTGTTAAAGAAAATATATGTTTCAAGGGAAGATAAATTTTCACCTCCTGAACCCTTTGAAAAAACTCCAAATATCCAACTTCGTGAAAGTTAAAAAGTATTGAAGGATGGGCATTTACATGCTCAGTTGAAAAAGGTTCATACCTTTTGTGAGGGTCACTTATGTTATCTTTCCTGGGAGGAATTTTGCTTTGGATACTCTTTGTTGGCTGACCAAGACAAAGCTGATTCAAATGGTCTCTGAAATAGTTTCCCAACACCACACCTTTTCCTCCTTGCAAGTCATTGTGCTTCTTTGATGCTAGCAAACAAGTATTTGTCAAATGATAACCAAAGATACTTTATCACTGTGTTTGGGCAAATATCTTTAAAAGATGTGTTTGTGGTTCTTTTTTGAGGAAGGATTTCTTTTTTTTTTGGCTCAAAAAATCCTCCCCTCAAGCACTGCCCCTTTGGTATTCACTTCCCTTTAAAAAGTAAACAAGACATCTTTTAACTGACTTGAAGACCTTAAAAACAGACTCTGCTTTTTTGGCCTCTGGGGCCTACACAAATTTTTTACTATCTCACAACACAAAAAGGACCTCTTTAAATTGACCAAGCCTTTATCCCTTTTACCACTATCTAGATGATCATTTAAACTGTTTTGAGACCTCTACAACCTTTTTTTTTTCTTCTAGCATCTGTGTATAGTTTTAGCTTTTTAATAACACAAAAAGAGCTTTCGAATTGATATAACAAACCTCCCTTCTTTCACTGTTTTATCATTTACTATCCATGATAAAAGAGACCTTTTTCAATTCTGGAAAACAACTTATCTCTTTTAATCACTATGTTTGAGAAAAAGTTTTAAACAAGATATGTTTGCGGTTTTTTGTTTTAAGTGGAATCTCCCTTTGTTTTGGCACAAACACCATTCCCTTCAAACATTGCTCTTTGTCATCACTATTTTTGAAAGGTAATTAGGGCTCTTTAACACTGATAAAACACCTTCCCCTATCAATTTGTTAATGTTTGATAACCACAGCAACAAAACTCTTTGATTTTGACCAAAGGCCCAATCTTCTAATCATTGTTTCTCTCTGTGCTTTTTTAGATGGTTAAATTCCTTTAAAACCACTGTTAAGACACTTTCCAAACTGATTTAAGAACCCCAAACACACTTTGTTTTTCTTCTAGCAACTGTGGGTGTTTTTAGTTATTTCATAGCACAAATAGCACTTTGAAAAATAGCACATCAATATTCTCTTTCTTCACTGTTTCTATACCTTTGAAAACCATAGTAGGAAACCGTTAACTTCAAAATTTACCAAGAAGTAAGGAAAATACCTTGAAAAATGTTTATGGATCTTGTTTGATCGTTGGGGCAGTTTAAAATAGTTTTTTTCGAAAGCTAATGGATGAGCAGGTTGTTTGCAACAGAGAGCGCCGCGTAGATGGAGGTAATCGGGTCGGTTTCAGGCGCCCGTTGACCGCAGACACAGGGGTGTTGCGCACTGCTATAGGCGCACCACGCTGTAGTGTAAACTCTTCATTCAGGCACTCACAGGTGTGTCACACGCATCTACAAGTGCACCGCGCAGATTTTGAGCACCGAACACCTTGAAATTTTTCCCGAAAAAGCTTCGTTTCTTCAGTGAGCAGCCAATGAGGGTATGCTTCGTGTTTTGAAAATGCTAATGGGCCTCTTAAATGGTCTCTTCCACCTTTTAAAATTCAAATAAGCTGAAATACCTTTGCAGTTTATTTGGAAGGTTTTGGATGCCTTTTGAAAAGGTTTTTGTCAAATAAAAATACAACTCACCGCCCTCAGTATTATATCACTTTTAAAAATACCATAAAGACCCATTTTCTTAATTGTCCTCTTTGTATGCAATATGCAAAGGCTATTGTTAAAGACTGGGGCTATTCTTTCCTTCAAAAGGAAAATTTCTCAAGAACCATATTAAAGACTGCTGATGCATCCTTTGCCTATCTCATGGAAGGAGGTGATTGAAAATTTTAGAAATTACTTTGATAATTCAACTCTCTGGTGTTTGATGATTTATTATGTCCATTGTTGAAGTTTTTCAAACACTGTTAGGCACCTTATATTGAAATTTTATTTTGACTGTGGATAAACCCTCATTTGCACTCACCAAGATTTGACCTACATCTGTCCATCAAGGAGAAGGCTTTTAAAAAACCTTAATGCAATCATATACAAACAACAGAGTTTGTTCTTAGGTACATAAGAAGGTCTTGTCTATGACTGTGGTATGTTTTATTTCTTTGAAAGGTGTCTTGAACTTGAATCATTGTGTCATAGCTTTCCTTATCCATACTGTCTCTGTGTATTCATTTGCAAAGGTCTTTTTGAGAAACAAGGCTAGTCTACCTTCTAGTTATTTCGATGAGATTGTTCCAAGTTGTGGACATTCTAGCCTCAGATTACTCTTTTAAGAAAACCTTTATGGACAGAAAAAACAAATCTTCTTGAACCCCATAATATCAATGCTTGGCATATGTTTAACGCAAGACTTCAACTCATAAAACTTCAATTTCTTCCCACTGAATTTCAATTATGTCCTTTAAACAGTGAAATCATTTAAACACCATTTGAAACACTATTTCTATATCAGTTGTTTCATCCTTTTGGAGGAAGTGGTGTAAACAAGTTTTTAAGTCATTTGAAACACTGTTAGTCTCGTTCTCTTTGAATGAGGCTATACCTCTGTTCCTGACCCTCTGCTTTTAAATGAAGGAGGCCCTTATCATATTCCTAACCATCTCCTTTTAAATGAAGGAGGTTAACATAATATCTCCAAACCATATTCTTTTTATACTAGAGGAGGTTTACAACATGTGACCCAACCATCTGGTCTTGTTTGGAGGAGGTTTTCAACATGTGACCCAACCATCTGTTCTTGCTTGGAGGAGGTTAACACAGTCATGACATTTCATCCATTTCTCAAACTGTGTCATCTTTCCTTGTAATACATATCTCTACTTGGTATATCACAATAAGTAATAAAGTGAAAAATATGACAATATGCAATAAGAGGCATGTTTTTAGATATGTATCATGTTGTCAGAATATCTTTGTGAAATTTTAAACCAGGAGCCACATGACTTGTATTTGTAGAGTATTTTCTTTCTAGTCATTACTTACTAACCTTTCTTGACTATGTTGCAGAGGTTTATTGAATTTTCTCTCTGAATAGTATTCTTATCCTAGGCTCAAAACAACATGAGAAGCAGTTTTCTTCTTATGTTTAGTTTGATGATGTCTTTTGGAATACTTGTGCATCTCTACTTCTGAAAGAGACACTGAAACATTGTAGATCAACATTATATCATTTTGGCTTTTGAAACATGTACTACTGAGACATCAAACCTTTTAGTGGCGCAACCTATGGGTGTATCAATATTTTTTTTTTTAAGATTAAGTGCTAATTCAGGGTTGGCTGGTATTGAGCAAAATATTTTGGCTCAGGATGTTTTTTGCCAAGGAAGGGATTTCCTAACACGTTACTACCTAACTTAGGGGCGATCTTGACATATTTTGAGTATTCTCTTTAGGTAGGATTAGATCTCAAAATGACATATGACCAGAGGTAGGGTGGTTGATATTTTATCAACACTTAGATAATGAATGACCTGGGGATGAGGGTAAATGACAGCAGATAATTTTTAGCTTATGACAGCTCATGGACAAGATTATATGACTGAAACTAGATAAGACTTGACAACTAGGTTTTTCCTCATCATAGGCGAACTGGAAAAGGTAGGAGGACATAAATTGTTTATGGGTGTTTTCTAGATGACAGATTTGACAAATTGGAGATTAGCTTCTAGAAAATTTGGCTTAAGAAACTAGTCATCATCAACAGGTGAAAAATACTGATGACTAATAGACTCCACATCTCTATATTTTGTGGATTTAGAGCTCCACGTGCTAATTTCCATGGTTTCTCATCTATTATGCTTTGAAACTTGATGTTTCTCCTTATGGTACTGATTGTGAGTTTTTACCCATTTTATGGTACATTGGTAAGGCCTTGTTCGAAGACCTGCACACATCACAATCTCATAGATCAAAGGAATCATATGAATTTCATAATGAAATTAACTTAATCACATTTTACCAATAATGGTGCATGACTTCCATAGTCATTTAGGTTTTGAAGAAATGACTTCCAAAGTCATTCATAATTGAACATCCTTGTTGGGAAATGACCAGGTCCCCTACAACATCCTGCTCAGTACAATGTTAGACATATATATCATCATACAGGTCATGTATCACCCATAAATCATAATTTAACCATCTGTTCCACATAACCACGAGCATCCATGGGTCTATGTGTCTCAATACAAGATCACCATCCATGTCATACACCTGATACATAAGTCAGATGCAAAAAGAGAAACATATGCATAACACCATATAAAAGACATAATCAAATATACCACACATAAGAGAAAATACAACTATATAAAACATTTTTCCCAAACCAGTGATCAATCTTCCATATATAAACATAAGAGGAAACATAACTATGTATATAAAACATTGTTACCTAATCCAGTGATCAGTATGACATACATAAACATAAGAGGAAATATAATTATGTATATAAAACTTTTTCCTCAATCAAGTTCCATATATTTAACTCATAAAAAATCACCCGTAATAGGAGTTGTTGAAAATGGCAACAAGAAATAGTGAAGGAGGCCTCCTGAAACATCTTTCCTGATCCTAGTTGGAAAGTGATAACCTAAACTAGGTGGGGACCATACATGTGATTTTTGTCGAAAAATCTATTTTTAGACTATGTCTATTTTTAGACATATGGAGCATGGTCCAGGGGTTGCAGTATGTTATTCTTGGAGTATTGGTCATGTTGGTAAAAATAGATGGACATCTATTTTTTGGACCTATAGGTCGAAGTCTATTTTTAAACTGCCTATCCTAAAAATAGGGAAGTCAAATATTATTTACCCTTAATAATATTTGGACTCTAAACTTCAGTTTACTCTCTTGGAGCACTTCAGTTTGACCCCCGGAGGTGGAGCATGCAGCTGCCAGAAGGAAATACGCTTTTCCTATGGGATAGGTGAGCTAATGCATGGTTGACTTCAGTTAGAGCTCAAGTGGCGGAGTTCGGTGGAGTTGATGCGACAGTTAATGGAGGTGGTGTTCTGATTAACTAGTTGAACTAGTTGTATTTAGTTTAACTGGCTAATACACTATAGATGAGTTGTGTGAATTAAATATTATTTAATTCACAAATTATTAACTCATTATTCAACTAAAGAACACATTAGTTTAACTCAGTGCATGGACAGTTCAGTGGCGACAAGTGAAAGAGGTAGATGAAAGGGTTGAGTTAGCTATCAGTTGCGACATCAGTTGTGCATGAGATTTGCACCACAGTTGGAGGAAATTACCAATGACAATTGCGTAGTTGGAGCCAGTGAGATTCGAACTTGGATCTCTATTTAGACCAGCCTTGACTGCGCAATAGAGGAAGGGAAATTAGTGGGTGTGTTTTGAACCTGTGACTTGTTCAAAACCAAGCTAGTTTTTGTGTAGCTTTGGGAGATAGTACTGAGTACTTGTGAGGAGTTTGTATTATGTATTTGCTGCATGTTCTCTCCATCTAATATACAGAATAGCTGAGGGGTTTTCAGCTATATGCTTTCCCCATACATACTGTGTTAATGTGTGTGATGATTTGATGTGCTATCACTTCTATTCTTTCCGCATGTGACAATTAATTGTAGAAGAGATTATGTGTTATGCATGCAATTCGAAATTGATGTGTGATCGGGTTAATCTCCATTGAATAAAGTGATTTATTCAGAAAATTTCTACATGGTATCAGATAAATATTAATTGTCAAGATCTATTACAGTGATTGCAAACTTATTTCCTCGGACAGAGCCCGCATACGGGCCAGATAGCCTCTGGATTCATTTTTCTTCAGAAAGTGAAAGGTCTGGTAAAAGCCCATGCAGTAAATCTCTGATTTGGAAATAATTTTTTCTCAAGTGTAGATCGGAAGCGATTGAGTTATCAGCTGGTGGTGAAATTCGAATTTGCATATTTGTGTTCTTGGTGCCGCGGCGAAAATGTCTTTCAACGGTTTGCGACTCGAATATGCCTTGGAAGGAAGTTCGAATTATGTTGCATGGAAGGACCGCATCGAGGCTGTATTAGATGATAATGGGCTGTTGGAATTCATGGAGAAAGAGATTCCAAAGCCTACTTCTAATGATGCTGCTGTTGTGGAAGCCTGGCGAAAGAAACAAGCAAAATGTCGAAGGATTCTGTTGGAGGGCGTAAAGGATCACATTGTATCCAGCCTGCATGGAAAGGCTTCTCCATATTTTTTGTGGAAAGCCTTGACAGATCTGTACCAAAGCAAGAGCGACCAAAGGAAGCTGGCGCTCAAGGATAGACTAAGAAACTTCAAGATGGAGAAAGGCGACAGCATCGCAAAATACCTCATGAAGTTCACTTAGTGCAGAGATGAGCTGGGAAGTGTGGGGGTGACTGTCGAAGATGAGGACATGGTGGACCTAGCTCTCCTTGGTCTTCCGGAGGCTTGGCATTCCTATCAGGATAGTGTCAATGGTCGGGAGAAGTTGCCGGGATGGGACCGACTGTGGTCGGATCTCATGCAAGAGGATATCAGGAGGACTACCAGGGACGGATCTTCATCAAAGGTATCTGATGAAGAATACTGCTCTTTGGCTTCCAAAGCAAGGAAGGGGAAGGGCAAGGAGAAGGCTTCTCAATCCGGTGCAGATGGTAAAGAGCGTGACATGTCCAAAGTGAAGTGTTTTCACTGTCACGATCATGGACATTACGCCACGAATTTCCCAAAGAAGAATAAGAACAAGCAGGTTGCTGGATCTGCAGCTGGTGAGGCTCTTGCCTTGCAATTTTAGCTGGACTTCTCATTTATCGCATGCATGTTGTCTAGTGCATTGGGATAGGGGTGGTATATTGATAGTGGCGCTTCCTTTCACATGACGGGAGATGCAAATCTTTTCAGTGACTTGGTGGAGAAAGGTCTCGAGATGCATGTTGAGTTGGGCGATGGTGGACGATACAATGCGACTGGCATTGGTACCATAACCTTTCAGAGGGAGTTAGGTAAACTCATTCTTTTACAAGATGTATTGCATGTACCAGGTCTAACAAAGAATCTGATCTCAGTCGCAATGTTAGAGGATAAAGGGTATGAAGTTGTCTTTAGAGAAGGAAAAGTTTTCCTTCGGCACAAGGCAATGGGACAAGTCAAGAAGGTTGGGATTCGGGCAAAGAATCTCTATAGACTTGAAGTAGATGGGATGTCTATGGAGCTTCCTACTATTGGGAAGTGGAAGGAAGACATGCAACTGAAGCTTAAGAGGGAGCAAGTGTTGCATGCAGGCGAGAAAGACATGCAATTGATGCTTGAGAGGGAGAAAGTTTTGCATGCAGGTGATAGTGAACCTCGGGATGTGGAGTAGCCACAAGAGGATCATGGATGGGAAGAAACAACTCATGCAGAGAAATTTCGTGCCAGACGGGCAGAGGGAGTGCATGCAACTATACCACCAGGTATGAGGTGGGGCGACATGCATGATTAATCCCATGAGGAGATTTTTGGGCAGATTCATGAGATGGTGTGGATCTCATGGATTGAACCTGGCTACGAGGTGCCCACAGCGCAGCAGTAGCAAGATCAGTTGGAGTGATGTAGGCAGATCAAAGTGACAGTGTCGGATACTGGAGCGCGGATCAGAGTTGACAGCAAGTGCAAGAGTGCATGGGTGCAAGAGTTCAACAGCGCAGTAGTTCCTGATGACATGTGCAGTTGGTACCAGCAGAAGTCGAAGACTTTGATGATAGATTCTAGATGCATCAAGACTGATTGAGTTGTTTGGAGCCTATTCAGTTTCAGAGGAGTTGCAGAGCAGATGCATGGAGTTGCATGGCGCTTGTGAAGGTTGCAAGGCGAATGCATGGAGTTGCATGTCGCATGCATTGACAGTCCTTTCTTGTTGAGAGGGAGTGTTGAAAATGGCAACAAGAAACAGTGAAGGAGGCCTCCTGAAACATCTTTCCTGATCCTAGTTGGAAAGTGATCACCTAAACTAGGTGGGACCACACATGTGATTTTTGTCGAAAAGTCTATTTTTAGACTATGTCTATTTTTAGACATATGGATCATGATCTATAAGTTGCGAGATGCTATTTATGGATGGTTGGTCATGTTGGTAAAAATAGATGGACCTCTATTTTTTGGACCTATAGGTCGAAGTCTATTTCTAGACTGCCTATCCTAAAAATAGGGAAGTCAAATATTATTTACCCTTAATAATATTTGGACTCTAAACTTCAGTTTACTCTCTTGGAGCACTTCAGTTTGACCCCCAGAGGTGGAGCATGTAGCTGCTAGAAGGAAATACGCTTTTCCTATGGGTTAGGTGAGCTAATGCATGGTTGACTTCAGTTAGAGCTCAAGTGGCGGAGTTCGGTGGAGTTGATGCGACAGTTAATGGAGGTGGTGTTCTAGTTAACTAGTTGAACTAGTTGTATTTAGTTTAACTGGATAATACACTAGAGATGAGTTGTGTGAATTAAATATTATTTAATTCACAAATTATTAACTCATTATTCAACTAAAGAACACATCAGTTTAACTCAGTGCATGGACAGTTCAGTGGAGACAAGTGAAAGAGGTAGATGAAAGGGTTGAGTTAGCTATCAGTTGCGACATCAGTTGTGCATGATATTTGCACCACACTTGGAGGAAATTACCAATGACAATTGCGCAGTTGGAGCCAGTGAGATTCAAACTTGGATCTCTATTTAGACCAGCCTTGACTGCGCAATAGAGGAAGGGAAATTAGTGGGTGTGTTTTGAACCTGTGACTTGTTCAAAACCAAGCTAGTTTTTGTGTAGCTTTGGGAGATGATACTGAGTAGTTGTGAGGAGTTTGTACTATGTATTTGCTGCATGTTATCTCCATTTATAATATACTATAGTTGGGGGTTTTCAGCTATAATCTTTCCCCATACATACTGTGTTAATGTGTGTGATGATTTGATGTGCTATCGCTTCTATTCTTTCCGCATGTGACAATTAATTGTAGAAGAGATTATGTGTTATGCATGCAATTCGAAATTGATGTGTGATCAGGTTAATCTCCATTGAATAAAGTTATTTATTCAGCAAATTTCTATAGGAGTGACAAAACTATACTAGGAAAAATAGGACACTACATACACGCAACCAAGACTAACATTGTTGGGTTAAGTGGTAGCCATGATGAAAAATAGTACAAAGGATTAATCATGGTTTTAAAAATTAGGGGTTCAGAGACATAAGGGCTTAGGGAAAACAAATGGAGGAGTAGAATCCTATATCAATTATGATTTAAAAACTATAAATTTAAATAAGAATATAGCTATAAGAATCTTGGAATTTTTAATAAAAGATATAGCAAGGAATTTCAAGATGATATTTAATATAATATGTAAGATAATAATATAATCCTAATCTAAATAGATTATCTTGATATATACCTATTGATTGATGACGTATGCATTGATTTGCATTTAATCTAGCCATGTGAGGTGGATGTTGAGTCACCCTGTTAGATTTCCTCAAGCCACTATTTAATGACCACGAGTAGTAGAAATTTAGTTTTAATGAAATAGGAATTCATTATACACTAGAGCTACTAGTAACTTTCTATCAAGCTATAATATTCAATAATGCAAGATGTTAGGTATAATTACTCACTAAGTTAAAAACCTAGTAAATAGTTGTTGGCTCTTTTGGGCTTGACCCAGGTTCGACTTGTACTTTACACCAACAAAACCCTTAGACAATAGGCCTTTTAGCAATGACCTACAAGCAGATCATAGTCTCACCCAAGGTGGCTATGGGTGGCTGTAGAACCAGGTTTCTACAGCCTTGAGGGACTACGTGAGGTGGATTTTACTTTGATTTTTTGTATTTTACTTAGTCTTATGGCATACATATCACTACTACGTTTTATGGCAAACATATCACTACTGCGTTGTACAACTATTGACCTCAACAAATTTATTTTAACATAAGCATATTACATAATAATATAAACTATGCTATCATAACATTTACTGGCAATTAGTACTTTGAACCCATAGATAGAAATAAAACATAACAATACACATCAACACAAAATATCTCCCAAAACTCATTCTTCTATTAATATGAATCCTTTCAATACATTTAACTTCGTAACCTGTGCACATAGCTGCAAGTACTCTACGCACTAAGCTGCAGACTTTTCCAAAGTCTTCGCGCACTCAGCTGTCGAGCCTTTCCTTAATTCCCAAAACACTGAACATAATATACAATGAATTGCACTCAATGTTTATGATTGATTATGATATATATTTTACAAAGTGTTACATATCTATATATACATTACATAGCTACAAAACCATGGTCCACATACCATGGGCTTCAACAAAAAAATTAACTAAAACCCCAATACCCGTTACAAAATGAGGGGCTTCGAGCCACCATGAAGCCCCTAGAACACCATGTGATAAATATGACTTCACGGTAATGCACACTCTGCTCATCAAAATGTAGAGTATTTTACCAAAATTGGACCAAGTTGGGCCACGCCCAATAGGCCTCCAATAGTCACATGTGACTCATCATGAGTCACTCAGCTGGCGTGCCCCGAATCTCTGTTTTGATGCTCATGTAGGTGGAAATATACTGCTGAAGTGTTTCTTCTACATGTTTTTCCTCTTGGCTCACTTCTTCCAGTAGTTCCTTTGTTGTTTATATGATAGTATTCTTCGACACTTATTTCCACCTCTATTCTAGGTCCTTGAGCCTATCCTTGAATTTTTACGAGAGCTGAAGGGCCTCATCTTGCCATGGTTGAGTCCTCTATGTCATAATTTATTATTTTCTATGAAGGTCTTAAATTTTGTTTTAAAGAGTCTTTCCTTCAGTGATGCAGGTGAGCCTCTGTGAGAATGGTAAGGTCTTCGTAGTTTTTTGCATCCTTTCCTACTTCTTCTGCTTTTTCTGGAGCTCCTCTTCAATCATCTAAATATTTGGATTCTCATCCAGTGAGGTCCAAATCTACATAGTTTCATCTGGTAGTTTGTCACACGTCGCCACTATGTTAGAGATGCATTGTACTGCAAATTTTATATCCATCTCCCTCTGCTCGTGTACTTCTTGTGACATGATTGGCTACAACCTCATCTGCAACTTAGTAATCTTCACTTCATACACAAACTTCATCTCGTCAAACATAATATTTGAATCCTTTATTGCGACGTCAGTCTTCGTGATCTTCTCTACTAGTGATGCTTCTTCATGGACCTTTACATCTGGAACTTCACTTCAAGTTTTTGTGATGACTTCCTCTAGTTGTTGTTGTTGCTAGCATGCTCCATTAATTTCTTTGATTAGTTGGTTGAGCTCCTTTTTCAACAAATCTCTTTCCTTCTCCACCTGAATGTTCAATGTCGAAGTGCGTTGTTCTCACTCCTTCAATTTAGTCATTATAACTTCATGGAAATCATGCAATATCAGAGTTGGCAGTGCAATGATGTTCATATTGACATGGTCCCACCCTTTTTCTCAATCTTCGTCTTAGAAAGATTCAAACTGTAATGCTCCAACTGGTATCTTCATACTCCTTAGTCCAAATGTTTTTTCGATCTGTTGCTCCGGCTGCAATAGATGGCCCATTTGTTCTGTTAGTCTGTATATCTACTCCAGTACCTTTAACTCTACAATGACTTGCTAAAACTCTATAAGGAGCATTTTGTAGCGATCATCGACCTTGTCCGATGTCTATTTTGTCAGTTCTTAAATTTTTTCTCTAATTTTTTCGATGTCTCCATCAGTGAGGACAAGTGGAATTTCTTCCTTGGACTTGTCTACCTTCTGTTTCTTTCTTTCACTCACTGCAAGTGTCCAATTTTTTATAATGAATGAATATTCCTTTGTTGGCTCTATGTTTCTGAGAGGGTCCTGACCACCTTGGTATTTCTTTGGCTCTGTCTCTTCCGCATTTGTCCCTTTTTCCTTTCCACTTGTACCGGTGTGTTGCATGGTGTCCCCCTCTGCTTGAGTGCCGTTTATGGTTAAATTCATCCACTCTGTGACCAATGGTGTACTATCTCAATAATTTCATCTTCAGTGACCAAATATGGCAAGGATGCCATGTATCCATCAGATCATTCTGAGCCTTCATGTATATCCTATGAAAGTCTATTATATTGTGATATTGATCGAACAAACTTGGTGAAAACATAGGATTTTGGTTCACTACTATGTGAAAGCCAATTTGCATTAGTAAGAATAAAATATTGTTCTCATGTGTGCATGACGGCTCCTCAAAATGCAAATTCTTTAACCAAAATTGGACAAGGTTGGGCCACATCCAATAATAGTTGAATAGTGGAGTTTATATTATATTTTTTTAACAACCAAAGGATATCCTTATCCTTAGCATTGATACTAGTTTATATATTGTCACCCAGGTTGTCCCTCATCTCTCACAAAGGAGTCAAATGCGATGTCGTACTATGCAAGATGCACCTTCCTATGTAACTATAGGACTTCAAGATAATTCTCATGATAGAATTGGGCATCTTGAATATTTCATAACAAAATGGACGTTGTATATCCCCTAAAGATAACCTATTTAACAAATGAATCTAAGACTATATTTATAACAAGAAAATAGTGCATGGAGTCGATTTCTACAACTTATTTTAATAAAAAAAAGGTGTTCAATTTTAATTGGAGAAAAGTTGAAAGGAAGGAACCTAATAAGGGGTTTTAACATGATTCAATCATATAAATTTTTGAAATTTGGTTACCGGAGGAAAAGTGGTTCCCTAAGGTTTTGATCTTTGGCCTAGGGAAAAGAGTCCAAAAGAATTTATTTTTTCTCCTAAAGTGACTTTATAAAGTTCTAAAGTCAAACCTAATTTTAAAGTGACTTTAACTGATAAAGTTACTAAGTCGAATTTTAAAGTGACTTTAATAAAGTCAATGAGAAATTAGAAAGTGAAAAGTGACTTTGGAAATAAATGACTAAGTGGGTCTTTATTAAAGTGGGGTGAATTAAAAAAAAGAAAGTGAGATTTAAATGAGCATTTAATCTCAGCCCTAGATCTAAAGCTATCTCAGCCATTGGATTTATGGATTCTCCAAAAGTCATATAGGGTTAGGTTAAAGGAGGAAAAGGAGGGAAAAGTTCATTCATTCTTTCATGAGTAGATTGAGAGAGGAGAAGAGAAAGATGAAGAGAAATTTCTGAGCGGAGGGAAAGCAGAATAGCTACACAAAAAATCCATACAGTAAGAGGGAAAATTTCCCAAGGTAGAATTTTCGTACAGCAGCATTTATTGGCACATTTACCAAGGCAAACAATATGTACATCATTGTTTAGCACATTTTTCAAGGCAAGAATAACGTTGTTTTCGAGGAGAAAATTCAATAGCAAAGGGCATGGTTTTTGAGGCAACTTTTTTGGGCACCAAAACCGAGGAAGGAGTTCTTGTACTGTCCATACAGTTCTGTACAATACCGTACAGGTAGAAATTTGGGTACATTTTCCTAGGAGTGAGTACAACATTTATTGGTGTATTTTTTTATAATTTTTTGTTTTGTTGTTGGCACGATTTTCAAGGTTGGAGGTTGACACAGAAATTGAGATAAGTGAGTTTTGTATTTGTTGTAATTTTTTCTGTGTTTCACTGTTCACTGTAAAAGAATTTATCAAAAATATGAAGAGCTTTCAAACTAGTTTTCCCCAAGAGTTGTAGGGGTTTTTCCAGGGTCACATTGACCAAAAATTAGCGTGTCAAAATTCTGTGTGGTTGATTTATTTTTCTGAGTTTTTATTTCTGCATTTCAACATTGTGAAATTTCCAGAATTAGTGTTTTCATAAAATATTTATTTTTCCATCTTGTTGAATGTATGGCTATGGGAATGGGATTTAACTTTATGGGACAAATAAGGAGAAAATGAAAACTGGGGTTGGTTATTAAAATTTCTACATGGTATCAGAGCTATTTTGCTAAAAAGGGAAGTTTGGGATAGCAAGAAGAAAAAATTACAGCAAGCTGATTTTTCACTCAAAAATTACACCAAGCATGTCTTTGGGCTTGAGGGTGGAGGATAGGTTGGATGGGCATAGTAACTATAATGTATCGAATGAGAGAATGCAGAGCATATTTAAGGAGGCATAAGTCTGGGATATCATGGTGCGTACCACACAAAACCTTGTTAATGTGCCTACAGATGCTGTTCAGTTGGCAGCCTTTAATAAAAAGAATAACAAGGGAAAGAGACTGATTCTAGATGGAATTAAAGACCATGGCATTCCCCGTGTGAGAGGAAAGATATATTATCATGAGATGTGGACATCATTGACCAATATCTACCAGAGTACCAATGAGAACAGGAAAATGGTCCTAAGGGAGAAGCTGAAGACCATTAGGATGGGTAAGACTGATAGTGCAGTTGGATAACTCACAAAGATTACTAATGTGAGAGATGCTTTGGCAGCAGTTGGAGAGGTAATTCCACCCACTGAGTTGGTGCATATTGTAGTGAATTTCCTTCCCAATTCATGGATGAACTTTTCTGTTGAGGTTTGTTCACATGAGACCCTTCCCTCTTGGGAGAGGTTCTGGGATGATTACATACAGACATAAATCAGAAAGAGCCAACTTGGGGCAGCCAAACTAGTTGAGCAGGATGAGGAGTTAGCACTGTTGGTAGGAGGCAAGGAAGGAAAGGGAAAGAAGCAAGCTTCCACAAGTGTTGGTGGGGGCAAAGGAAAAGGTAAAGGTAAACAGGGGAACACATAGAAGGACTATTCCAAGGTGAAGTGTTGGAATTGTCAGAAGATGGGACACTATGCAGTTGTGTGTCCGGAGAAGAAGACGAAGGGGAAGAACCAGAGCATGGCAGCATCAGCAAAGATAGAGGACTTTATAGATAGCTTTGACCAGGAGTTTGGGTTCATTTCTTGTGAGTCCACTAGTGCAGGATCACCTGCCACAGAGGTTGAGAGGGAGTGTGCATTTCCCTCCACTAGCGGAGCATCTTTAGGTAGCTGGTATGTTTACAATGGGGCTTCACATCATATGATAAGAGTCCATGAGTACTTCTCAGAGCTTTCAGAGAGTGGCACTGATACAGAGGTAGTACTTAGATATGACAGCATTGTTATAGCAGTCGGTGTGGGGACATTGACATTTGATAGGGAACCCAAACCTCCCTTGAAGGTGTCAAATGTTCTATATGTGCCAGGGATGAGGAAGAACCTCATATCCATCTCAGCATTGGAGGACAGAAGATATGGGATATTGTTCAGGAGAGGACAGGTGGTGATATATCCCAAGGGCGCTCCAGCTTATTCAGCTAGAGTGATAGGTGCATGCCATGCAAAGGTGTACAAGTTTTCATTTCAACCTCTTTTGGCATTGAGTAATAGTATCGAAAGTAGAGCTAGCAGTTCAGAGCTCTGTGAGATTTGGCACCGCAGGATGGGGCACATGTATCATGGAGCCTTGAAGAAATTACGGGAGATCACTACAGGTGTGCCAGATTTCAGTACTGATCACTTTGATACATGTAGAGGATGTGCGATGGGTAAGTTTTCCAAATCCCCTTTTCCGAGCAGTGACAACAGATTGACTGGGATAATTGATTTGATTCATTACGATGTGAGTGGTCAAATGTATCATGTTTCCTTGAGTGGATATGAGTATTATTTTTTATTCATTGATGATCACTCCAGGAGGACCTACATTTATTTCTTGAAGACCAAGAGTGAGGTATTCAAGCGGTTTTAGGAGTTTAGAGCTCTTGTGGAGACTCAGACAGGTTGGAAGATCAAGTCCCTGAGATCGAAAAATGGAGGAGAGTACACCCTTGGTGAGTTTGTTTATTATTGTGTAGGAGGCAGGCATTAGGAGGGAGTTCACAGTTCCTTACAACCCCCAGCAGAACGGAGTTGCGGAGAGGAAGAACAGATCCATCGGAGGGGCTGCCAAAGCCATGCTACATGATCAAGGGTTACCATTGTTTTAGTGGGTAGATGCCTGCAACACTGCTATATATTTACATAACAGGAGTCTTTGTCGTGCCTTGCGGCATGTGACTCCAGAGGAGGATTTTTCTGGGAAGAACCCTGATATTTTTCATCTTCGTATCTTTGGGTGTATTGCATACTCCTATGTACCCAAGGAGAAGAGGACCAAACTAGAGCCCACCATAGAGAAAGGTATATTTGTGGGATACAGTGAGGCCTCTAAGGCCTTTCGGATTTATATTCTCACACAAAGGAGATTTGTTGTCAAGCGGGATGTGAAGTTCGAGGAGGAAAGGGCTTTTAGGAGGTCACAGGAGTTAGAGTATCTGGATCATCCATACCCTCAGGAGAAGCTGAGCCAGTCGCAGGGATCAGGAGGATCCAGAGGTACATCGATTACGGTGTTAGGAACATCAGTGAGCAGTGGCTCATAGAGTCAGAGGGGTGGTGCTTCTAGAAACATGCAGAGCAGTCTGCATAGAAGTTCACTAGGGAGTCCACTAATGGACAATTCATACAGTACTTCATCTATAGGTTCAGGTTCAGGCAGGAGGACAACAGACAGACAGTCAGTAGTTTAGGCTCTTGATGAGGAGGAGGAGTTTCATTCTCTAGTGGGAGAAGTGTGCTCAGGGAAGAGGAAGCTCAAGTGGCTTCAGGATACCTTGAAAGAGGCCACATCTATTATTGGGCCTAAGAGGCTGGTCAGAGAGAGAAGACCACCTGATAGGTTTTGTAGCTATATGGAAATGGTTTCCAACATCATTGAATCTGAGCCTTCTAGCTATGAGGAGGGAGCTAGCCAGCAGGTCTGGAGAGAGGCCATGCAGGAGGAGTATTCTTCTATCATGAAGAATGATATTTGGGAGGTGGTGACGAGGCCTGAGGGAAAATCCGTGGTTACTTCCAGATGGATTTACAAGGTAAAGCATGCTGCAGATGGAAGAATTGAGAAATTCAAAGAAATGCTTTTGGCTAGAGGGTTCTCCCAAGTAGAGGGAGTTTATTATGAGGAGACCTTCGCTCCTGTGGCTCGATATACTTCGATTCGCTCCATCATATCGATAGCAGCAGATATGCATTGGAAGATCCACCAGATGGATGTGAAGACAAAATTTCTCGATGGCTTCATACAGGAGGAGGTGTACATTGAGCAGCCATAGGACTTTGAGGTGCATGGGAAGAAGTCCCATGTGTGCAGACTGAAGAAGGCCCTTTATGGCCTGAAGCAAGCTCCCATAGCTTAGTACTCCAGATAGATACATACTTGCAGGAGATGGTTTTCACAAAGAGTGATGCAGATCCAAACCTTTACTTTATTGTGATAGGTGAGGACCCTCTCATTCTGGTGTTGTATGTATATGTCTTGGTCATTACGGGTGCAGAGAGACTCATAGAGCACTGCAAGAGAGATCTTGTGTCAGAGTTTGAGATGAAGGACATTGGCTTGATGCATTACTTTTTGGGTTTAAAGGTGTGGTAGGAGCAGGGGAATTTCTTCCTGGGGCAGGGGAAGTATATTGTGGACATCCTTAGCAAATTCCACATGGAGGATTGTAGACCCTTGTCGACACCTATGATCACCAACTGGAAGAAGCTTCATGCTTCAGATTCGGAGTTGGTGGATCCCACTTTGTATAGACAGCTAATTGGTTCCTGGATGTATTTGGTCAACACCAGACCAGATATATGTTTTGTAGTCAACACGATGATCCAGTTCATGTGTGAGCCCAGGACGATTCACTAGATTTGGGTTGGGTCCAGCATTGGTGTCGTGGTTCAGCCGAAAGTAGCAGTCAATAGCATTGAGTTCAGCGGAAGCAGAGTACATGGCAGCCAGTCTAGCTATTTGTGAGGCCATATGGCTTCGCAAGATGTTGTTTGTCTTGTTTGGTCAGTCATTGAGACCTTTAGTGATATACTGTGATAATCAGAGTTGCATTAAACTCACAGAGAATCCAGCATTTCATGACAGGTCGAAGCATATCAGCATCAGATATCACCTCATCAGAGACTATGTCCAGAAGGGAGTTGTGAAGCTCGAGTATATTCCCACTGATGAGCAAGTTGCACATATTCTTACCAAAGTCTTACCATGGGGCAAGCATGTCTACCTCAGAGACAAGATGGGTGTGGTGAGGAACACCTTCCTCGGTAAGAGGGAGTGTTGAAATTTGGTTACCTAAGGACAGGTGGTTCCCTAAGGATTTGATATTTGGCCTAGGGAAAATAATCCAAAAGAATTTAATTTTTCTCCTGAAGTGACTTTATAAAGTTATAAGGTCAAATCTAATTTTAAAGTGACTTTAGTAAAGTCAATGTTAAATTAGAAAGTGAAAAGTGACTTTGGAAATAAATGACTAATTGGGTCTTTATTAAAGTGGGGTGAATTAAAAAATATAAAATGAGATTTAAATGAGCATTTAATCTCAGCCCTAGATCGAAAGCTATCTCAGCCATTGGATTTAGGGATTCCCCAAAAGTCACTTAGGGTTAGGTTGAAGGAAGAAGAGGAGGGAAAAGGTCATTCATTCTTCCATGAGTAGATTGAGAAAGGAGGAGGGAAAGATGAAGAGAATTTTCTGATTGAAGGGAGAGCAACATAGCTACATAGAAAATCCGTATAGCAAGAGGGAACATTTCCCAAGGCATCATTTACGTACAACAGCAATTATTGGCATGTTTACCAAGGTAAAAAATTTGCACAACACTGTTTAGCATGTTTTTCAAGGCAAGTACAATGCTATTTTCGAGGAGCAGATTCAACAGGAAAGGGCACGATTTTTTAGGAAGATTTTTTGGGCACCAAAACCGAGGAAGGAGCTATTGTATTATCCGTACAGTTCATATAGTACCGTACAGGCAAAAATTTGGGCACATTTTCCTAGGCAGAAATTACAGCATTTATTGCTGTATTTTTTCTGTAATTTTTTGTTTTGTTGTTGGCACAATTTTCAAGGTTGGAGGTTGACACGAAAATCGAGATAAGTGGGTTTTGTATCTGTTGTAATTTTTTATGTGTTTTACTATTCACTGTAAAAGAATCTATCAGAAATAAGAAGATCTTTCGAACTAGTTTTCCCCAAGAATTTTAGGGGGTTTTTCCAAGGTCACATTGACCAAAAATCAACATGTCAAAATTCTGTGTGGCTGATTTATTTTTCTAAGTTTTTATTTCTACATTTCAACATTGTGAAATTTCCAGAATTAGTGTTTTAAAAAAATATTTAATTTTCCAGCTTGTTGAATGTATGGCTATGGGAATGAGAATTTATCTTTATGGGAGAAATAAGGAGAAACTGAAAACCGGGGTTGGTTATTAAAATTTCTACATAAATGACTTTTTGAGCCATGGGCATCAAAATATAGTTACTGAATTAAAATAACTTAGAAAGGAAAATTATGGGAATGTAAGGAGGTAGGACTACTTTCCTAGCACATATTCATTAGACATAAAACAATGCAAAAGAAAAGGATTGATACATTAGCCTATTTAATAGTATATGAGATATGAAATGAACTATAAAAAGTGAGAACAACTTTCTTGAATATATGATTCAAAATTGTTAGTAACCTCGATCCTGGTTTCATAGTAATTTCAATATTTAGTTTCTCAAAGAATAGTTCCAATGTTGGGGACTATAGAGGTATTAGATATAAAAAAACATTCTATTAGTAAAAAATGATACCAGTTGTTGGGATTAAAATATCATTATTCTAAAGCTTTCTTATTTTCCTTTAGAGAACCTACTACTCATAAGTTACAATAAGAATGAGGGTGAAGGGGGTCAATAGTGGAATAAAGAGAAAGCCATTTTCTGCTACAAAATTGTGACACTTCGGGTAAATATTCAAATATTTATGACATTTTCCTCTATTTTTCTATATTCTTGGTGAAAATTTGAAAATTTAATTCTCAAATGAAGCAACCTGCCTTTCTAAAATAGAAAATCCTCTAACATACACACCATTTAAGAAATGCATGCCTTATATCTAGTTCAAAACATATATTTATGGTTTCTAATTTCTCTTAATCCTTTAATATCCTCTTAATAATTATGGGTCACCACTCTCTCTTAATATTATAGGATTAGGGCCACATATGTGAGATTCATCCTACAAATGGCTATGCTACCCACATCGAAAAACTTGCTAAGTGTCTTCTTGTCATGATGTCACATGCTTCTTTGAAGTATAGTGCCTCATTTTCCTTTGAATATAGATAGCTTTGGACATATTTTAACTTTTATGATCGTGTGCTCCTTTAGGAATCAACCCAAACATTGTGATTGGTCCAAGGTTAAATTTTGAATAGTGAGTATGGGGCCAATTAGGGCATCAATAAATATGTTGGAATTGGCCAAGGAAACCACTCTCACAATGAGAAAGGGGTCAATTTAGGACTTGTTCCTAATCTTGAAAAAAACCAAGGAAGTCACTTTAATATATATAAGGGGGCTCTATTCTGGAATAGGGCATGATCTTGAAATTAACTAAGGAAACAGGTTAAATAGTGATAAGGAAGCCAATTGAGGAATTATTCCTAGTATTGAAATCAACCAATGTAGTAAATTAGATAGAGAGAAGGGGACTTAATTGATGAATCATCCATGATCTTGAAATTTGATAACGCAAAAACTTGAAGAATGAGAGGGGAGCCCAATTATTCAACTGAGGATTCAATCCCAATCTTGAAATCAACCAAGGAAATCACTCAAATTACTGAAAGAGATTATTATTTGAAAATCATGGCTAATTTTGAAATCCAAATTGATTTGTAATCTAGTATGAATGAAAATTTTGAGAAAGTTAGAAAACACCAAGATTTTATATATTCATGAAGGGCTTATGTGTAATTAGACGTGATTTATTTGGGCTCAGCAAGGAGACACTAGATTGGATAAGTAATATCACATCCACGTGTAACACAATTTTTTTTCAATTTAATTCTCTTCAATTGATTACATAAATTATCGACCAGAGTTGGTAAACTTGTGAAGTGCAAGTGAAAAATATGTGCGAGAAGCCTTTTTTTAACACAATTTATTGGTTTGATGATTGAATTTGTAGAGATTAATTCTAAGGATTTTTTTTATTCTATATGATCCTAATGAAATTGATAAATTACATCAAATTTATAAAAATCAACTCTGCAAAAATTAGCTAAGTTCTACAAATCAATTAAGTTTCTATTCTGAAAAAACAAAACAAAACAAAACAAAACAAAACAAAAACAAACAAACAAAACAAAAAAAAAAACTATTGTTTCTTACGAATTACTTTGTAATTTTAAGATTTTGAAAGAAAAAATAATATACATCCAATGAAAACATAAAAAACATAAATTTCTTCTTCAAATGGAAATGTAGAATTTTGAAAACAACTACAACAATTAACAAAATGAAAGCAAGAGCTTAAGCTACATCAAATGATAAAATGAAAGCACGAAAACAACTACATTAAAAACATAAAATGCAGAACCTTCATTGTTTGTAGGGGCCCTCCACAAATAGGTGGCATCAAAGCTTCACATGAACAGTCATTTGTGCATCAAATCTTCAAGGCACTTCTTTATCAAAAGTGATGTAGAACAAAGTTTTAACAATTCACTGTATGCTTCATAAAATTAACCTCGCCTCTTTGTTTCAATGGAGTTTTTATATACGGGTTACAATGTAACTTCATGGATATTCATATGGCTAAAGATCAAAATTGAATGGACACCTATTTTCCATGAATTTGATGAAGAAAAATCCATTCCAACCTTAATTTTCTTGACTAGGAATTTATTGACACATGGGTGCATTGTTTTCTCACACAACTACAAAATAAGGCTCCAAATAACCTGAAATATATTCCAAATGGTAGCGAATTCGGAAAAATTGTTCATTGAGAACTTAATTGGGCTTGTGCTAAACAAAACCCTTTTTTTGTGTGATTCGCTTTCATTTGTTCAGAAAACTCATTTGAAGTTGACTCGTCAAAATTTATGTGATCTTCCCTTGATCTTTACCTGGAGGTTTACACGTGCGAGTTGGGTGGAATTTGACAAAAAACAATCCATATTGGAGTTTCTAGAAACAATGTCCATGTGTCAGATTTTATTCTAAAGTGGTGCTACTACCTCAACCATAGAGGTAGCTATGAAAACTAGACAAATCTACAGCCACGTGAACTTGCTAAACTGTCATTAGTTAAAACCATTCAAAATTCTTCGTAATCTACTAAAAATAAAGGAAAACAATGTTAATTAACCACTTAGAGATAAATAGACACGATTTAAAGAATTGTGGTAAAAGTGGTATCAAGTGAGTGAAATGGTGCAATGGATGGTTCGAAACAATGGCTTAATGAATGACAAAGACAAGTGAAAATGATGACATATCATCAACCCAACAACATTCATTCTTTAACCGTTTTTACAATGGAAATATAGGATATATACAAAATATTGTATGATGTTGCAACCATGGTTCACAAAAAGGTGAACCGTTTCTCTATTATTAGTATAGTAAATTTCATTTGGGGTGAAGAGCCATTATCAACAACATAAACAACAACTAGGTACATATTTCCAATTAGTTAACCAACTACAAGATCATGTATACATACCAGTAACTTGAAAAGGAAACTTATTTGAAGATGAAAGTAAATATGAATAATATTAAGGAGGCACTTGGCACTAAAGAAACCTAGGGTCCATCAAAGCTTCAAAAGTAGATCCTTACTGTGGTTACTATATATGAAAAATAATTGGTTTATAGAAATATTACATGAAAACCCACCTCATATAAATATTTTTGTCTACAAGAGTATATTTATCTTCCAACCACAAATTTTCATGTGGATATCAATTCCCATGATAATGTGCCAATTATCTATGCTTCAACATTTGAATTATGATTCTACTAGTCGTAGAGGGAGGTATAAAACCCAATAACAAAATATTTTAGATTCTTCACCATAACAATTAGGTCATATAACTATTTATCCTTCTAACAATTAAAGTCATTTTTAGATTTGGAGTGAAAAACCCTTGTGTTGACTTAGCCTACAAAATTAGACAATGAGAAATCTCAATAACTCTTTACAATATGCTCCATCATTTTGGGTAAGTGTGCATATAAGTAGAATGCTTCATTAAATTCCATCAAAAATCCTTGAACTTTTTTCTTTATTTAGCCACTTAATTTAAAGGAAAAAGAAGTGGTCGGATTGAATCAAGGTTGAGTCAATGGTTGTGGTTAGGGTTTTTTTTCCATTAATTTTAGGAAATTAGTGGAAATATATATGGACAAGAATGTCACATAAAAATTCATTGAGAATAATGTAAAATATGCACTAAATAAAAAATAATTATTGCACAAATAAACTTTAAATGACTATAAGTTAATGAACATAATTAATGAGTGGACTCGTATATTGGATTGATGCAATCATCCTTATCCTTTTGTAACCAAATGGACATGATCAACGCTAGCTATAATTATTATATCAAAGTCTTTTGTGTTGATTAATGTGGTACCTTTTGCTATGAAAGTTAGGGGGACACCCAAATGGATGCATGAAGAAGTTAAGGGGTGACCTTTTGTATATGTCGGCCCCTTCAATGTATCTAGTTAGCCTAGAAAATATTAAGGGCATGCTTTTGGATATCAATATTCTATCAATAACATAATGTATGAACACAATATTGTGTAGCTTTGATGGAAACGATGTGATTTGATGCACGGAGACCTGAGGTAGAGGAGTGGAGGAGAAAGGAGAAACAGACATATGTAAATGTAAAAAGCTCAAGAAGTGGAGGTTTGAAGGCAGGTTTGTGGCATGAAAGAATGGCCAAGGTGTGAAATTCACAGCAAGTCAAAATATTGAAAAACCTCAAAAAAATTATCACATGAAAATCCTTGCAAATATAAAATTATCAAGTTGTTTCCATTAGTTGATAAAGATAAAAAATATTTTCAATAGATGGTTCATCTACCAGATCCTTTGTATACAGTTTTTTTTATATTTTGTAGAGCTTTTAAATTCACTGATATCTTAATAAACTAGCTCTTGGTCATAATCCCTAGTCACAATGTTTCTAAGGTGTAGTACATAAAGGCTAAGCACCATCAAAATATCATCATATTTACACCTTAATTTAAAGGTGCCAAGATTGTGAATTTGTTCCAATATCCGAAAGTCCTCGGTCATATCCCTAGTTGCGACAATATTATAGTGTAGCACCTAAGGCCTAAGTTCCCTCTGTATATCAACATATTAGTGCATACATATTTTTCCAATACCATGAGTCTTGGTAAGCCCCATATCATATTTCTTCATCATGTGGAAATTAGTTGAAGCTATGAGGGATTAAGCACTCAACATATCACAATATCGATGTTTTGAGTAAACACTCATTTTTTGTTGATATCTGGTATAATGCCTAGTCTTAGTACTTGGATTCAAAGGTACTTGGTTTTATCTCATGGGGAATGAAATTCCTCAACATATCAAATATTGGGGGATTTTGAAATGTATTGGATTTTCCAATAATTTAATAACATGGTGCTCGAGTGCATCAATTGAAAGGAATATAATCAATAATTGGCATACAATTTTTCTGTCATCTAGGCCCTTAAAGTCTTAGTTTTGTGAGTATTTTTAGTGTAAATACTTTTGGATTAATTTTCAATATTCTAGTACATAAAGAAAAATTTGATGTTTATTATCTGCAGTGACCTTGGGAACGACAATTAATAGTGAAATTTGGTAATAGATAAAGGACCATTGCTCGAGATAATTCCATATTGCAATATTAAGAAGTTCATCTAGTACTTTTGTATCCATACATCCTAATGTCTAGGCCTATCATCTGATAAAGGAATTATTGTCATTTGATATATACAATTTTCTTTTCGATGGCCAAAATAAAAGTCGCTTTTCAAGAATTTCCTTTGTGAATGGTTAGGGGGATTCCTCCCTATAGCCTAATATTATAAGAAATAAGGTATATCAAAAGAATTGTATACAAGTTCTAGGATGTTGGTAACATATTAAAAAAAATTGTTTGGTGTTGTGAGCACCAAGTTTTGAAGTTTGGTTTGAAGGATGCGATTGTTATGAGGGTTCTACATTATTGAAGCGTAGTGCTTGTAGTTTGGGTTGAAGGAAGCATCGTATGATCAAAATCTACTTTGGTAAAGAAAATTCAAAATTATGTTCGTTGAAGGAAGTTCTTGGTAACACAACAGAAATTAAATGTAGAAAATAAAGAAAAATTTGAAGAATAAGAGTGGAAAACTATTTAGGTGGTTGTGAGGATTGATGTCTCTTGTAGGTTGGCACATACAAATTCTTAAATCCAAGGGAACTAGTGTCTCATATGGATTGGTGCCTACAAATTTGTGAAGTTGATTAGATTGGTGTATCAAGCAGGTTTTTGCCTACAATTTTTTCTAACAGTAAGTCGATGTCCGCAAAAGAACTATTATATAAAAAAATTATTTTTTTTCTCCGAGAAAGGTTTCCAATTATATCTTGCGTTTTATGAATTTCTTATTTTCTTATGATTCTTGAATTTTTAAATAAGTAAAATTTGAATATTACACATTGTTGGAATTTATTTAAGATTGGTCATGGAAAAGGAGAACATGATGGTGCAGGCGTATGTATAAAACGAGCACTTTGAAGATATCAAATGGACTACCCTGCACACTGGCTTGTCTAAACTAAAAAACTTGTTCAATGGTGCATCGTTGCACTAAGCCATGAAACTAACCGGTCAAGGGAAGTATGAAGGTACATGTACATATATAAAAATTACCTTGCATACATATATATATATAATATACATGATCTAATTTTTATTAATTTTCTAATTATAAACATTATTTATCACAATGATTATCTTTGATGGTATTTTAAATAACATATTTATATTCTTATTTGAATTTTCCATATAGGTTTTTTTGGCGTATTGGGGTCCAAGATGTAGACATATCAAATGGAAATGACATTGAAACAAAAAAAGGGACTCAGAAATTGTATTCAATTAAAATAAAGGAGTACCAAAATGTGTTTTCATTTGATAAAAGAAAATATTCTTGTTTTTTTCATGTTTGCATAGACGACACAGAATCCAATGATGTTTGTGAAAGAAAAATATATGTAAAATATTGGCAACATATAGAACTAAATACAAAGGGGAAAATGTCTATTCCAAACTTTGAAGAGATACAATCAGAGGAGACTATAGTATTATCTGGAGGTGATCGAGTTTCTGATCTTGTTAGAGAAGGTAACATTTCAATTGCTTTCAAATGATAGATATTTAGAAATAGATAATAAAATGAAATACACATGTTAATTTTAAAGTTAACTTTTAATGTTAATTATGATCTAAATTTATGTACTTGTTTTATTGTGCAGGAAATGTTTTTGTTGTAGTTGTACCTTCTAACAACATAGAAAATGTCAAGTATTATTTAATATGTTGCATTTAATTAAAGATGAAATTATTGGAAAACTATGATGATAATGGGTTTATATATGACATAGGGTCTATTATACTGAAATATTATTTTTTCCAACAAAATCATCAAAGTCAGAATATTATTTACTTTCAAGACTGTGAACCTAATGTCATAAGTTGTCAATATAGTCATTTGGTGTGTGCACTGTGCATAAAGTTGATAGAAGTTCAATCAAAGAAAAAATTGAAAGTTAAGAAATGGAAAATGTCAAAAGTTGATCATGAACGGATCATTGAGGATGGCATTCCATTCAAATTTTTTTTGATTAAACTGCCCAACAATTTCTTCTCCTTAGATTCATCTTTGAGAACTTGCAAAACTCAACTACAAATTGTTATCCTTTTTTTATGCATTCTTGAGTTGTACGTTCTTATTTGTATATTTTATGTTATGTACAAGTTTTTTCACATGTACATTATTTTTTCACATGCACTCAACAAGTAATTTCTACATGTACACATACATGTGCATTCTCTAGCCTTAAACGATTTCATACATTCTCTCATATGAGCTAGTTAATTTATGTCATTATTGCAAAATGTAGGTATCTATAATATTTGATATAATGCAAAATTTAAGTTATGATCTTGTTTTAGAAATCTAAAGAAAATGATAATAATCATTCTTGAATGCAAAATGTGTACCATGTTTTGTAATTTCCAGTTTTATTATATTAAAGTTTACTATCAACTGACATCCATAGTAGCCTTTCTATGTACATTAATGAAAAACGTTGTATACCATATTTTTTAATGCAATTTTAAAATTTTATGATTGTTTGACACATCTATGCACACCTAGAATTTTATGATTATTTTTAAATGTACATCTATATGTATTGTATATTAACATTATAAGAATGATTTCAAATGCAAAATGTATGAATTAAATGCAAATTTGCTTTCATTGCTACATATTCATGAACTTAAATATATATGTATTTAACCTTTAAAAGCATCAAGCCACACTTGCACCATGAAAATTGTACATGGTCATGTTTTATAACTTATATGTTTATGCACATGTTCATTTACAACTTTCTATTAAAATTTAACTATCACCGTTAATACACATATGTACACATAATTATACAAAATTCACACATTGTTCAAATGCATAACATGTACCACATGTATTTTGTAATTTGCAATTTCAATCTAGTATCATTTTAAATAACAAGTAACAAAACAACTTGAGCTTTAAAAACAAAACATTTAAAATCTAAGTTAACATTATAACAACATGTCATCATGTATGTGAAATGTAACAACTAATGAAAATGTACTTCAATCATTGTTACATATTCATGAACTTACATATGAAAAACCATCTATGATTGTTTTAAATGACACATGATCATGTGAAAAATGTACCTAAATATCACTTTTAATATATGTATGTCCTAGTTATATAACATTCATACATGTTCAAATGAATTTAACATGTACCACATGTGTTTTGTAAATTTCAATTTCAATCTAGATTCATTTAAAATAACAAGTGATAAAACAACTTGAGCTTTAAAAACAAAACATTTTTAATCTAAGATTGAATCTAAGTTAACATTATAACAACATGTGATCATGTATGCAAAATTTAAAAACAAAATGAAAATGTACTTCAATCATTGTTATATATTCATGAACTTAAATATGTAACACCATCTATGATTGCTAGAAATGACACATAACCATGTGAAAAATTTACACCTAAATATCACTTTTAATAGACATGTCCTAATTATATAACATTCATACATGTTCAATTTCATTTAACATGTACCACATGTTTTTTGTAATTTGCACTTTCAATCTAGATTCATTTTAAATAGAAAATGAAAAAGAAACTTGAGCTTTAATAACAAAACATTTTTAATATAAGATTGAATCTAAGTTAACATTATAACAACACGTGATCATGTATGAAAAATGTAACAACTAAATGCAAATGTACTCCAATCATTGTTACATATTCATGAACTTAAATATGTAAAACCATCTATGGTTGTTTTAAATAACACATGATCATGTGCAAAATGTGCACATAAATATCACTTTTAATAGACATGTCCTAATAATATAACATTCATACATGCTCAAATTCATTTAACATGTATCACATGTGTTTTGTAATTTTCAATTTCAATCTAGATTCGTTTTAAATAAGAAATGACAAAACAACTTGAGCTTTAAAAAAAAAAACATTTAATCTAAGATTGAATCTAAGTTAACATTATAACAACATGTCATCATGTATGCAAAATGTAATGTAACTAATCCAAATTTACTTCAATCATTGCTACATATTCATGAACTGAAATATGTAAAACCATCTAGGATTGTTTTAAATGACACGTGATCATGTAAAAAATGTACCTAAATATCACTTTTAATAGACGTGTCCTAATTATATAACATTCATACATGTTCAAATGCATTTAACATGTACCACATGTGTTTTGTAATTTTAAATTTCAATCTAGGTTCATTTTAAATAACAAATGACAAAACAACTTGAGCTTTAAAAACAAAACATTTAATCTAATATTGAATCTAAGTTAACATTATAACAACATGTCATCATGTATGCAAAATGTAATGTAGATAAATGCAAATTTACTTCAAACATTGTTACATATTCATGAACTTAAATATGTAAAACCATCTATGATTGTTTTAAATGACACATGATCATATGCAAAATTTACCTAAATATCACTTTAACAGACATGTCCTAATTATATAACATTCATACATGTTCAAATGCATTTAACATTGATGTAAGAGCATTAGGCTCAGAAAATTCTTTGTATTTTAATAGACATAGGGGTCTTGTGTTTTCAAGGAAGATGGTTTCCTATTAATGTAATTTTAAATATTTTGAGTGATTTAAGTGAGACATTTAGAATAGGAATTAATTTATAATTGTGAGTCATTTTGTAAATGTTCCCGAATGTTGGAGAACATGAGAGAATTAGGATAATTGAGGGATTGAGAAATTTGGGAATTAATTCAAGATCTTAAATTAGGAATTAGATCATGATTTATGGAATCGAGAGGATGCTTAGGGATAATAGAGATATTTTAGGAATTAATGAGGACTTAGAAAAATTAGGGATTTATTGAGTAAACTGGGATCTAAACTAGAATTGGTTTCAAAACCATTTGTATAAAATTATAATCCTTGAAGAAGATAGAGAGAATTCAGGTTTTAGACAGATAGCGGTTTGTTATTGTAAGCCTACGGAAAATTACAAGAAAATCCATCGATTAGAATATCAGGCCAGAGAGAAGAAATATTTGTAATTATTTGGTGATATATATGAAGAGATTTGATTCTGAAGTGAGTGAATATGCATTGATTGATTGAATTAGTGTTTCTGTAGTGAAATTTGAATACAAAAATAGCTGAAATTTATGAATTTATGTCATTGTGGATTCAAGCTATAGATTTTGTAAATCTATGAGACTGTGTGGTTTTTAAAAGCTCATTCCTTTCATTTGATAGTTGAATCTTGTGTGGATCTGTGTGTGTCAAAGATCAACCATCGATCACAGAATGGATCAATGGTGATCCATTAAAAGGAATGTGACATTGAAATTGATTCCATCGTGCACTGCACAATGAAATAAGGAAGATAATATGTCCAAGTGTTAAGAACTTCACTTCAGATTGTGTATTTGAACACTTAAATTTGGGTTAAAATCCACATGTTTAAGTAGTTGGAACCTAGAGTTACCTATGAAATTGTATGGCAGAAGCTTGGAATGTACAGAAAAATGAAGACGGTTTCACAAAACCAGTAAATGGTATTCATGTAGATTGAAAGTAGTAAGCAGTAAAGGGTGAAGTCATGCGATACAGTTCAGAAGGTGACACATAGCATAAAAAAACCGCTCATTTCGCATATTATGAAAACCTTAAATGTCATGCATGTTAGGGTGCGAAATCAATTGGATTACATGCATATCGATTGTGGGGTTGTGATTACCGTCGGATCTGGTAAGCAGATGAACTATGGGCCCGATATAATATTGCTGGCATAAGGTTTTTAACCAAGGTCACAACCATTGAGTTAATGTAGTGTCCCTTCTTGGTGAGATAGCTTTGATGACACTTAGAGATGGTGATTTTGAAATAATGATATAATATTATGTATGAAAGACTTATGTATATGCTTATATGCTATGACCTAGTTTGGGTCACTTGGTTGTTGTGTGCTTATGATAATATGAATGGTTGCGTGCACAAGAATTGATTTGGTTAAGAGCATATTAGCGATGTTTTCACTTTTGGTATCCTATTTTGGACATAGATGTATGACATGAATGGTGATTCATAATTGAGATACAGATCCATGGATGATCATGATTATGTGGAACATATGGTTAATTATGATTTATGGATGATACATGATTTGTATGATTATATGTGCATAATATCATACTAAGCATGATGTGGCAGGGGACTTGGTCATTTCCAAAAACTATGCTCAAGTTATAAATGACTGTGGAAGTCATTTCTCCAAAACCAAAATGACTGTGGAAGTCATGCACAATATTTGGTAAAATTTGAATAAGTTAATTATGAAATTCATTTGATTTATTTGATCAATGAGATTGTGATGTGTGCACGTCTTGGAAGAAGACCTTACCAACGAACCATCATATGGGTATGAGCTCACAACGAGTACCTTAAGGTGAAACGCAGAGTTTCAAGGCAGAGTAGATGAGAAGCCATGAAAATTAGGGCACGAAGTCCTAAATCCATGAAATATAAAGACGTGGAGTCTTGGATATATAATAAAAGGATTAGGGCATGGAGTCCTGAATCCATGAAATATAAATACATGTACTCTTAAATCTATAATGAAATTTTTTGGGTGCGGAGTCCTGAATATTTAAAAAGATCAAGGTGTGGAATCTTGGATCTTTAAAGTAGATCAGGGCGCAAAGTCCTCAATCTACTAAGGCACGGAGATGCATAGAATAGGGGTGTGGAATCCCTATTATCTGGAAGAAAAATACCACTTATGGGCAGCTCACAGATGAATTTCCTTAATAAAATCTCATTCCTAACAATTTTGGAGTGACTTTGTAAAAATAGAAAGTCATGCCTACCATTTCAAGTATGAGTTTCCAAAAATAGTAAATAACCTCCAATCAATTGGTTAACAAGTATACTTGAAGGAAAATCACTTAACTTATTATTAATCAATTGTAATAGTTCAATCTCAACTTAATCCCCAATATTATTAATATTATTAATATTATTATTATATTTTATGAGACTATGATATTATTATTAAAAGGGAATTATATCTCCTCAATCACTTCACACCTCTCTCCTTGATGATTCTCATGGGTCTATGTAACTCTCTCTCTCTCTCTCTTAGTAATCCATTACACTCTTTTTTATGCACTCATCAAAGAATGGCATATTACTCTTACAATCATTAAAGACATGTCATAAAAGATTACTCTTACACTCTCTTTAATGCATATGCTACACTCTCCTTAATTAAGGCATGCATACCTCTCCTTAATGGCATGAGTTACACTCATATAAATGGAATACAAGGCATGCATATTAATCCTCCTTTATGACAATAATTTTTTTCTCCTCCTATATATGTGTCTCATGTATTCTCACTTGGGGGGGTGCATGGTGATACCAAGAGTTGGAGAGATTTGAAAAAAAAATTATGAGAGGGAGGGACTTGGAGGGTAGCCAATTTATTTTGAAATGAATTTCAAATCCCTAAACTAAATTACTAATTATTTATACATGGTGCAGCTGACCATGAGTGGTATTTGGAGGAATTTAAACTTATCTTCCTCAACTTGCCTTGGTTTTCTCTCTACTGCTATATTTTGGTACTATTTGTGAGCTTTTACAGCTCAGGGGTTCTAGGGGGAGGAGTTCTCCTTCGATATGGTTGGGTGGAAAATCGGATGGTTCAAATGAGTTGTTTAAGGGATCAAAGGTGGATCATATTCTCAACGATTGGAGATGAATATCTCTTCAGGTATAATTTCCATTGTCCTAAAATTATAGTACCTTTAGCATAAAATAAAAAGTAGACATTTAAATTGTTGTAAGCATCTAATTTTTTTTAGGCTTATGTTATATATAATATTATTGATTAGTTAAAAATGAAGACTAGATCAATCTATATGTATCGATGTTTAGATCTCAATATTGGAGTTATTATTGGTGTATTTGATGGTACTAATATTGGTATTGTAGCATTTGAGAAAGGAAAGCCAAATATTTTTTAAGGTAATTGCAATAAATAAATTCCAAAGGAATTGAATAAGTATTTCACGATTTATGGTTTTGTTTCATGATTCATGGTTTTGTTTCAAGTAATTAGATGCATGTTTTAGAAATGGTTTTAGGATAATTTGCAAAATGTTTGACAAAATCCGTGAATGAGTAATGTTATCAATTTATTTATGCATGAATAAGTGCTAACTTGTAGCTTACATCATAAATAATAAAATGGACATGTACCCAAAATATACCTGGAGGAATTACATAATCAACCCTTAAAAGAAAATACAAAAATAATGGCAACTAAAATATGGTTTGGAAGATCAAATGCTTGAGGTAAGTTGGAGATAAATTTCATTTATGGCTTATGTTTCATATTCTTAATTCAATGTTTTGTTATTCAAGTTCTTGTAATAGTACTATCAGAATTTTCATAGAAAGCCTTAATGGTTGTAGCATTCAGGGCTGCCATGTGTTTGTCAAATTTTAGCAATTGGTGCAAAAATCTTGTCAAATCATATCAAATGAATTAGCTTGTGTGTGGTAAAATGTTTCAAGAACTCATATGGTGGATTTATAAATGTGTGAATTCAATGAGCATATCTTAGTAGCATAACTCTTGGTTGTTTTTCCTCATGTAGAGTTGTAGTTGTAAATTTTCATTTCATATGTTTGAGAAAAGTCATAAATGAAACATTTAGGCTATAAATTTTTGTTGTTTTCAAGAATCAGATTCCTGGGCACTTTTAATTTGATTCAGCCCAACATCAGGGGATATTCGTGCCTAATGCACACGTAACACCTATTTTCATTCCAAAAAATTACTTTTCAGAACCCAGATCGGAAATCTGGGCGATTTTGCAGATCTCTACTGTGAGTTATGTGTGCTTGTTGTTGAGTCTTTGATGAAATACTAATATTATTTAGTCCCTGTTTTAATATGGCAACATTTAAAATTTCAATTTCTAAATTTTATGAGATAAATATGTTGAAGAATAATCTTAAATTCATTATTGCCAAGTGTTTAAAAAAATCCCTCAATGACTTTTAATTGCATGCTTGCAAATTGTTTTTCATAAGGTCTCAATGAGTGTAGAGTGCATGTCTGCAAAGTTTTTGTCAAAAGTCTTGAATGGTTGTAGCTTTTGTGCATATAAATTGTTAGTGTAAAAGTCTTAGTTACTATTGTTTTTTTTATATTACTATAAATTATAAATAAACTATTTAATGGGTGTAGCTTGTTTTTAGTATGAATGTGAAAATTAATTTAATAATTTGTTGAAGTATGAATAGAGAATAAGACATTTGTTTCTTGTATTATCTAAAGCATTTATAAAAAAGGGCTTGTTGTTGGAAACAATTTTATAGTGACTAATTCTTTAGGATTTTGTGCAAATGGGTATTAGTGATTAATGTGGCCTTTATTTCTCTATATTTTTTTATGGTGGGTAAGGTGGGACCTTACATATGGTATCAGAGCGAGTTACAATGCAAGGGCCTAATGGGCCAACATGCTTACTTGTAGGTTGATGATGTATGAATATTGATTTTGCATGCTTGTTGAGTTGTTGTATATCTTGACTTGGAAGCATATTGGTTGAATAGAGGATATTATTATCATTATGTCATTTAGAAAATCGTGAAAAAATAAAATTATTCTCTATATTCCTTTATATTTTTTTTAATACATTTATCAGCAATATGTTAAAATGCTTAGACATGCTGGGAAAGGATGTGCTTGAGAAAGTTGGGGTTAAACCCAAGTATGTGAATGACTTGATTTTCAATCGATGAGTGAGATAGGTGGAGTGAATGTATGGTTTCATATATTTTTAATGCATCATTTTCAATGTGATATGGGCTTAGTAGCCATCTTTACTAGCTGAAATCGTATCTACCAAGAAGAATATTCGCTTAATCTGGACTATAGTGTGATGACCTTGGTGTGTATGCTTTGGGAATGAGTAACAAGTGTAAGGTTGAGATTCCATTAACGTGATGATTGAGTTCATCATGATAATTTTGAATCTTTTCGTACCTACACTAAAGAAAACTTAACTAAAAGCTACCTTGAAGGATGTCACTTTTAACTGTGAATGTAGATTCAAGAGTAATGTATGTGTATTAATTAGATGTGTTAAAATATGATTTGGGAATACATTCTTAATGAGTAAGAATGAAATTTCTCTGATTTCTTTGACATGATTTTGTGTATTTTGGGTTGAAACTGGGCATCAAATAACTTTCAATTACTCAAATACTAGGTTGAGGTATGACCTTCCTAATAAACAAGAGGCTTAAATGATTGGTGCATGAAGGGTTGTGGAAGCCATTTTAAGGAACACTTGAATGTTATGTTTTCCTTAAGCTAATGTATGGGTGTGGAATCCATACTAGCATATATCTATGAGAAAATTTATGGGTGTGGAATCCATACTAACATATATCTATGATCTAATGTATGGGTGTGGAAACCATACTAGCATATATCTATGAGAAAATGTATGGGTGTGGAATCCATACTAGTATATATCTATGAGATAAGTAATGAGGTAAGGTATGGGCGTGGAATCCATACTAAAATATATCTATGAGCTAAGTAATTCTTCTGGTTAGAATATTTTGATGGAATCTTATATTCATGATTAAGCAGTAATTAAAGTTAAAAGGATAGAGATTTGTAACACAAATTTTCTTGAGCTTTAAATCCATTATTTTATTTTTATTACAAAAGAAGATACTAAGATTGGTATATTGAACACCATTAGGTGGTTTAGAATGTTTTGAGTAATTGATTTTGATATATCAAGTCAAGTGTGAACTAGATATCTATCCTCTATTATTGTAATCCTTTTTTATGTGTTGAATTTAGGTAGAATTAAAATGACTTTCAAATTCTTGAAATGTAGAAAAATATTATTGTGATAAGTTGATGAAATAAATTTTCTATTGGCTTAAGACAAATTTGGTCTAGGAAAGCCATAATAGTCTCTTTAATGATTTTATCAGTTGAATATTGGTTGCATTTTGTTTAACCAAATTAATTAGAGAAATTATGAGGATTGAATTCATGTATTGCTCTAAACTATTGTTAGTTAGGCGATCGCGTCAAAATTCAAATTGTTTATAAATTGTGAAGAGAATAACATGTTTAGAAGGTAAATGTTTTGTGGTGAGAACTTTTTTTAAAATTAAAGAAAAAAAGCATGTGATTAATGAAATTCTTAGTTGAGTTCTTGTTTTACAAGAATATGTGCTTGTGATATTTGTTGAGGGAGAAATTGAAGGAGAGCGAGATCACATTTTGATGAATTGGAATTCTTGCATGATTTAGAAGCCTAAGATGAGTGTATTGTATGTGGAATGGAAGAGATAGTTCGATTTAGGAATTTTTTGTTGGGATGTATAGCTGTATGAGTATTTATTAGTCCTACAAAATGTTGTAATAATTTGAGAGGGTGGTAATTATCCTTAAAAAAAAAGGTCTAACTTTAGGCTAGAAATTCCCTTGTGATAGTCTAAAACTTATTTAAATTTAACAAGATTCATCACATTTTGAGAAATGTATGGTTTTCATAGCTTGTTGTTGTGTATGTATTAATTGTAAGGAATAAGACGTGAAAGCAAATGATTTGATTAATTATTGAATATAAATCATGAATTATTTCATAGTTGGAAAACAAATTTACTTAAAGTTATCAAGGTTACCATATTTTCATAATTGTGAGAGTTGTTCTTGATTACAAGTTTCTTTCAAAAATATATCATTAATCTACTTTCAGAATGAAGATCTTCTAACAGAGTCATTCATAATTGATTCTCAAGTTAGAGAAGTGAATAATAATGAAGATTATGCAAACTAAAGGAGTGATATATAATAGATAAGTGGGTCAATGAGGACTATATTTAACCTTAGGTTGTTAGTTAAAAAAAAAAAAATGGTGCCTTGAACCTCAAATTGTATTTTTTCCTAAAGAGTAAACGTTTAGTAATAAGTAAAGATAGATCCTAAATATTTTGATTGAAAAGATGTATTATGGAATGAAAAGAGGAAAATTGGATTGAGAAGATATAAATCAAGTGGGATGTAAGAGTGTGTTTTATATATAACGTCATGTTTTGTTGTCTAAAAACGGGTTTTATATATAACATCATGTTTTGTTGTGTAATATCACTGACAATTGTATGTGGATTATTTTATGCTTATTGTATGCCAATTTGATTGTGATATGGGATGGACCATCATTGTTGCGTATACAACCAATGTGTGTTCTATTTATAGCTTGGAAAGCTCAACATATTACAAAACCTTGAAGATGACACATGTAGGATTCATATAGACTATGAGAAAAAAACATGTAGAATATCAAATTATTATAGATTAATTAAGTATATATCATATCAATTGCATACAATAGTATTTTTATATGGTACTATAAATTGTATGGTTGGTTTCCATATAGAAATCTTTGGTATTTTATATTAAAACATGTCTAATATGGCATGGATATATTTTATACTTGATTAAGAATGGTATTTTTAGTTCTCATGGAGTTTCTTCCAATTTAGAAAAAATTAAACTATGGATTGGCATGAAGAAAAAAATATATCAGATACATATACATAAGGTTAACAACTTATTGATAGGAGAATCTAAAAGAATTAAGTATCTTATGACTGTAGGAAAAACTTTGGGCCAAGTTTAGCCCAAGAGGGGGAGTATGTAGTGTCCCTTCTTGGTGAGATAGCTTTGATGACACTTAGAGATGGTGATTTTGATATAATGATATAATATTATGTATGAAATACTTATTTACATGCTTATATGCTATGACCTAGTTTGGGTCACTTGGTTGTTGTGTCCTTATGATAATATCTATGGTTGTGTGCACAAGAATTGATTTGGTTGAGAGCATATTACCGATGTTTTCACTTTTGGTATCCTATTTTGGACATAGGTGTATGACATGAATGGTGATTTAGAATTGAGATACAGATCCATGGATGATCATGGTTATCTGGAACATATGGTTAATTATGATTTATGGATGATACATGATTTGTATGATTATATGTGTGTAATATCATACTAAGCATGATGTGGCAGGGGACTTGGTCATTGCCAACATGTATGCTCAAGTTATAAATGACTATAGAAGTCATTTCTCCAAAACCAAAATGACTGTGGAAGTCATGCACAATATTTGGTAAAATTTGAATAAGTTAATTATGAAATTCATTTGATTTATTTGATCAATGAGATTGTGATGTGTGCAGGCCTTGGAAGAAGACCTTACCAACAAAACATCAGATGGATATGAGCTCACAATCAGGACCTTAAGGTGAAACACGGAGTTTCAAAGCAGAGTAGATGAGAAGCCATGAAAATTTGGGCTCGGAGTCCTAAATCCATGAAATATAAAGACATGGAGTCTTGGATATAAAATAAAATGATTAGGGCATGGAGTCCTGAATCCATGAAACATAAAGACATGGACTCTTGAATCTATAATGAAATTTTTGGGATGTGGAGTCCTGAATATTTAAAAAGATCAAGGTGTGGAATCTTGGATCTTTAGAGTAGATCAAGGCACGGAGATGCATACAATAGGGGTGTGGAATCCATATTATATGGAAGAAAAATACCACTTATGGGAAGCTCATAGATGAATTTCCTTAATAAAATCTCATTCCTAACCATTTTGGAGTGACTTTCTAAAAATAGAAAGTCATGTCTACCATTTCAAGTATGAGTTTCCAAAAATAGTAAATCACCTCCAATCAATGGGTAAACAAGTATACTTGAAGGAAAATCACTTAACTTATGATTAATCAATTGAAATAGTTCAATATAAACTTAATCCTCAATATTATTAATATTATTAATATTATCATTATATTTTATGAGACTATGATATTATTATTAAAAGGGGATTATATCTCCGCAATCACTTCACACCTCTCTCCTTCATGATTCTGATGGCTCTATGTAACTCTATCTCTCTCTTTTAATAATCCATTACACTCTCTTTTATGCACTCATCAAAGAATGGCATATTCCTCTTACACTCATTAAAGACATGTCATAAAAGATTCCTCTTACACTCTCTTTAATGCATATGTTACACTCTCCGTAATTAAGGCATGCATACCTCTCCTTAATGGCATGAGTTACACTCATCTAAATGGAATACAAGGCATGCATATTACTCCTCCTTTATGACAAGAATTTGTTTCTCCTCCTATATATGTGTCTCATGTATTCTCACTTGGGTGGGTGCATGGTGATACCAAGAGTTGGAGAGATTTGAAAAAAAAATTATGAGAGGGAGGGACTTGGAGAGTAGCCAATTTATTTTGAAATGAATTTAAAATCCCTAAACTAAATTACTAATTATTTATACATGGTGCAGCTGACCATGAGTGGTATTTGGAGGAATTGAAACTTATCTTCCTCAACTTGTCTTGGTTTTCTCTCTACTACTATATTTTGGTACTATTTGTGAGCTTTTATAGCTCGGGGGTTCCAGGGGGAGGATTTCTCCTTGGATATGGTTGGGTGGAAAACTGAATGGTTCAAATGAGTTGGTTAAAGGATCAAAGGTGCATCATATTCTCAACGATTGGAGCTGAATATCTCTTCAGGTATAATTTCCATTGTCCTAAAATTATAGTATAGCTTTAGCATAAAATAAAAAGTAGACATTTAAATTTTTGTAAGCATCTAATTTTGGTTTAGGCTTATGTTATCTATAATATTATTGATTAGTTAAAAATGAAGAGTAGATCAATCTATATGTATGGATGTTTAGATCTCAATATTGGAGTTATTATTGGTGTATTTTATGGTACTAATCTAGGTATTGTAGCATTTGAGAAAGGAAAGCCAAATATTTTTTAAGGTAATTGCAATAAATAAATTCCAAAGGACTTGGGTAAGTATTTCGCGATTTATGGTTTTTTTTTATGCTTTATGGTTTTGTTTCAGGTAATTAGATGCATGTTTTAGAAATGGTTTTAGGATAATTTGCGAAGTGTTTGACAAAATCCATGAATGAGTAATGTTATCAATTTATTTATGCATGAATAAGTACTAACTTGCAGCTTACATCAGAAGTAATAAAATGGACATATACCCAAAATATACCTGGAGGAATTACATAATCAACCCTTAAAAGAAAATACAAAAATAATGGCAACTAAAATATGGTTTGGAAGATCAAATGCTTGAGGTAAGTTGGAGATAAATTTCATTTATGGCTTATGTTTCATATTCTTAATTCAATGTTTTGTTATTCAAGTTGTTGTAATAGTACTATCATAATTTTGAAAGAAAGCCTTAATGGTTGTAGCATTCAGGGCTGCCATGTGTTTGTCAAATTGTAGCAATTGTTGCAAAAAGCTTGTCAACTCATGTCAAATTAATTAGCTTGTGGGTCGTAAAATGTTTCAAGAACTCATATGGTGGATTTACAAATGTGTGAATTCAATGAGCATATCTTAGTAGCATAACTCTTGGTTGTTTTTCCTCATGTAGAGTTGTAGTTGTAAGTTTTCATTCCATATGTTTGAGAAAAGTCATAAATGAAACATTTAGGCTATAAATTTTTGTTATTTTCGAGAATTGCATTCCTGGGTGCTTTTATTTTGATTCATCCCAACATCAGGGGATATTCTGTGCCTAAAGGACACGTAACACCTAATTTCATTCCAAAAAAATACTTTTCAGAACCCAGATCAGAAATCTGGGCGATTTTGCAGATTGCTGCTATGAGTTATGTGTGCCTATTGTTGAGTCTTCAATGAAAGACTAAGATTATTTAGTCCCTGTTTTAAGATGGAAACATTTAAAGTTTCAATTTCTAAATTTTATGAGATAAATATGTTGAAGAATAATCTTAAATTCATTGTTGCCAAGTGTTCGACAAAATCCCTCAATGACTTTTAATTGCATGCTTGCAAAGTTTTTGTCATAAGGGCTCAATGAGTTTAGAGTGCATGTCTGCAAAGTGTTTGTCAAAAGTCTTGAATGGTTGTAGCTTTTGTGCATATAAATTGTTAGTGTAAAAGTCTTAGTTACTGTTGTTTTTTTTATGTTACTATAAATTATAAATAAACTATTTAATGGGTGTAGCTTGTTTTTAGTATGAATGTGAAAATTAATTTAATAATTTTTTGAAGTATGAATAGAGAATAAGAAAAAAATTTCTTGTATTATCTAAAGAATTCATAAAAAGGGGCTTGTTGTTGGAAACAATTTTATAGTGACTAATTCTTTAGGATTTTGTGCAAATGAGTATTAGTGGTTAATGTGACCTCTATTTCTCTATATTTTTTTATGGTGGGTAAGGTGGGACCTTACATATCGTATCAGAGTGAGTTACAATGCTAGGGCCTAATGGGCCAACATGCTTACTTGTAGGTTGATGATGTATGAATATTGATTTTGCATGCCTGTTGAGTTGTTGTATATATTGACTTGGAAGCATATTGGTTGAATAGAGGATATTATTATCATTATGTCATTTAGAAACTCATGAAAAAAAAAATTTATTCTCTATATTCCTTTATATTTTTGTTAAGACATATTATCAGCAATATGTTAAAATGCTTAGAAATGCTGGGAAAGGATGTGCTTGAGAAAGTTGGGGTTAAACCCAAGTATGTGAATGACTTGATTTTCAATCGATGAGTGAGATAGGTTGAGTGAATGTATGGTTTCATATATTTTTAATGCATCATTTTCAATGTGATATGGGCTTAGTAGCCATCTTTACTAGCTGAAATCGTATCTACCAAGAAGAATATTTGCTTAATCTAGACTATAGTGTGATGACCTTGGTGTGTATGCTTTGTGAATGAGTAACAATTGTAAGGTTGAGATTCCATTAACGTGATGATTGAGTTCATCATGATAATTTTGAATATTTTCGTACCTACACTAAAGGAAACTTAACTAAACGCTACCTTGAAGGATGTCACTTTTAACTGTGAATGTAGATTCAAGAGTAATGTATGTGTATTAATTAGATGTGTTAAAATATGATTTGGGAATACATTCTTAATGAGTAAGAATGAAATTTCTTTGATTTATTTGACATGATTTTGTGTATTTTGGGTTGACATTGGGCATCAAATAACTTTAAATTACTCAAATACTAGGTTGAGGTATGAACTTCCTAATAAACAAGAGGCTTAAATGATTGGTGCATGAAGGGTTGTGGAAGCCATTTTAAGGAACACTTGAATGCTATGTTTTCCTTAAGCTAATGTATGAGTGTGGAATCCATACTAGCATATATGTATGAGAAAATATATGGGTGTGGAATCCATACTAACATATATCTATGATCTAATGTATGGGTGTGGAAACCATACTAGCATATATCTATGAGAAAATGTATGGGTGTGGAATCCATACTAGTATATATCTATGAGATAAGTAATGAGGTAAGGTATGTGTGTGGAATCCATACTAAAATATATCTATGAGCTAAGTAATTCTTCTGGTTAGAATATTTTGATGGAATCTTATATTCATGATGAAGCAGTAATTAAAGTTAAATGTTGAAGATTGCAACAAGAAACAATGAAGGAGGCATCCTGAAACATCATTCCTCATCCTAGTTGGAAAATGATCACCTAAACTAGGTGCGGCCCACACAGGTGATTTTTGGTGCAAAGTCTATTTTTAAACATGTCGATCATATTCTATGAGTTGCAGGATGCTATTTGTGGATGGTTGGTCAAGTTAGAAAAATAGATGGACTTCTATTTTTAGACATATTGGGAGGAATCTATTTTTAGATTTCCAGTCTAAAAATATATATGTCGAATATTATTAGCTCTTAATAATATTTGGACTCTAAACATTATCTTATTCTCTTGGAGCACTTCAGTTAAGTGCACAGATGTGGCACAACAGCTGACAAAAGGAATTACACTATTCCTGAGGTTTTAATGGAGCTATTTCATGGAGGACTCAGTTAGAACTGAAGTGGCAAAGTTATGACAGAGTTGGAAGAGTAGTTTATGGATTTGTATTCAGTTTAACTCAGTTAGACTCAGTTGAGCTAGTTGTATCTAGTCTAACTGATTGATACACTAGCGAGACTTGTGTGAATTAATTAATAAATAATTATAAACTCATTAATCAACTAAATAATACATCAGTTAACTATAGTGCATGGAAGTTTCAGTGGAGACTATTGGAGAGATAGGTGAAAGGGCAAGATAGACTATCTGTTGTGACTACTAGTGATGCATGAATTGCATCTATATATACATTGGAGTTTCCAAAGATAATAACACAGTCAATGAGAGTGGGATTACATTGAATTGGTCTTTGTAATCAGCTTGGATTGCACAGTGGAGGCAGGCTAGCAGGTGGCAAAGATCGGTGCATGGATTTGCAAGATTGGGCCTGATTAGTGTATGACGATTGTACTATAATAAGAGCTTGTGATAAGCTTTGTATGCTTTGTATGATATTTTCATATGATCTCCATGATACATAATGTATAGTTGGGGTTTTCAACTTCAGGCTTTCCTATTAAACAACTGTGTTATGTGTGTTTTATTGCTTCATGTGTTTTTAAATTGTTGATTAAATTTCCGCAAGAATTATAGTGGAAGGATTTTGTATTTTGCAAGAAGATAAATATTGTGAGCTCAGGAGAGTCCGGATATATGCATGCTTATTGTATATAATTTCTACATTAAATGGATAGAGATTTGTAACACAAATTTTCTTGAGCTTTAAATCCATTATTTTATTTTTATTACAAATGAAGATACTAAGATTGGTATATTGAACACCATTAGGTGGTTTAGAATGTTTGGAATAATTGATTTTGATATATCAAGTCAAGTGTGAACTAGATATCTATCCTCTAGTATTGTAATCCTTTTGTATGTGTTGAAATTAGGTAGAATTAAAATGACTTTCAAATTCTTGAAATGTAGAAAAATATTATTGTGATAAGTTGATGAAATAAATTTTCTATTGGCTTAAGAAAAATTTGGTCTAGCAAAGCCATAATAGTCTCTTTAATGATTTTATCAGTTGAATATTGGTTGCATTCTGTTTAACCAAATTAATTAGAGAAATTATGAGGATTGAATTCATGTATTGCTCTAAACTATTGTTAGTTAGGCAATCGCGTCAAAATTCAAATTGTTTATAAATTGTGAAGAGAATAATATGTTTAGAAGGTAAATGTCTTGTGGTGAGAACTTGTTTTATTTTAAATTAAAGAAAAAAAGCATGTGATTAATGAAAAGCTTAGTTGAGTTCTTGTTTTACAAGAATATGTGCTTGTGATATTTTTTGAGTGAGAAATTGAAGGAGAGTCAGATCACTTTTTGATGAATTGGAATTCTTGCATGATTTAGAAGCCTAAGATGAGTGTATTGTATGTGGAATGGAAGAGATTGTTGGATTTAGGAATTTTTTGTTGGGATGTATAGTTGTATGAGTATTTATTAGTCCTAAAAAATGTTGTAATAATATGAGAGGGTGGTAATTCTCGTTTTTTTTTAAAAAAAGAGGTTTAACTTTAGGCTAGAAATTCCCTTGTGATAGTCTAAATCTTATTTAAATTTAACAAGATCCATCACATTTTGAGAAATGTATGGTTTGCATAGCTTGTTGTTGTGTATGTATTAATAGTAAGGAATAAGACATGAAATCAAATAAATTGATTAATTACTTAATATAAATCATGACTAATTTCATAGTTGGAAAACAAATTGACTTAAAGTTATCAAGGTATGTTCAATAATATAGATGCCATATTTTCATAATTGTGAAAGTTGTTCTTGATTACAAGCCACTTTCGAAAAGATATCATTAATCTACTTTTATAATGAGGATCTTCTAACAGAGTCATTCATAATTGATTCTCAAGTTCGAGAAATGAATAATAATGAAGATTATGCAAACTAATGAATGATCTATAATACATAAGTGGGTCAATGAGGACTGTATTTAACCTTAGCTTGTTCGTTTAAAAAAACAAAATAAACAAAAATGGTTCCTTGAACCTCAAATTGTATTTTTGCCTAAAGATTAAACGTTTAGTAAAAACTAAAGATAGATCCTAAATATTTTGATTGCAAGGATGTATTATGGAATGAAAAGAGGAAAATTGGATTGCGAAGAAATAAATCAAGTGGGATGTAAGAGTGTGTTTTAGACATCATGTTTTGTTGTGTAAGAGTGGGTTTTATATATAACATCATGTTTTGTTACGTAATTTCACTGACAATTGTATGTGGATTATTTTATTATTATTGGATGCAAATTTTATTGTGATATGGGATGGAACATCATTGTTGTGTATAAAACCTATGGGTGTTCTATAAATAGCTTGGTAAGCTCAACATACTATAGAACTAAGAAGATGAGACATGTAGGATTCATGTAGACTATGAGAAAGAAAAACATGTAGAATATCAAATTATTATAGATAAATTAAGTAGATATCATATCAATTACATACAATAGTATTTTTATATGGTACTATAAATTGTATGGTTGGTTTTGATATAGAAATATTTGGTATTTTATATCAAAACATACCTAATATGGCATGGATATATTTTCTACTTGATTAAGAATGGTATGTTTAGTTTCATGGAGTTTATTCTAATTTAGAAAACATTAAACTATGGATTGGCATGAAGAAAAATATATCAAATACATATACATAGGGTTAACAACTTATTTATAGGAGAATCTAAAAGAACTAAGTATCTTATGGCCGTAGGAAAAACTTCAGGCCAAGTTTAGCCCAAGAGGGGGAGTATGTAGTGTCCCTTCTTGGTGAGATAGCTTTGATAACACTTAGATATGGTGTTTTTTATATAATGATATAATGTTATGTATGCCAGACTTATGTACATGCTTATATGCTATAGACTTGGTTTGGGTCACTTGGTTGTTGTGTGCTTATGATAATATCTATGGATGTGTGTATAAGAATTGATTTTGGTTAAGAGCATATTAGTGATGTTTTCTCTTTTGGTATCCTATTTTGGACATAGGTGTATTACATGAATGGTGATTCAAGATTGAGACACATATCCATGGGTGATCATGGTTATGTGGAACATATGGTTAAATATGATTTATGGATGATACATTATTTGTATGATTATATGTGCGTAATCTCATACTAAGCATGATGTGGTAGGGGACTTGGTCATTGCAAACAAGGATGCTCAAGTTATAAATGAATGTGGAATTCATTTCTCCAAAACCAAAATTATTGTGGAAGTCATGCATAATCTTTGGTTAAATGTGAATAAGTTAATTATGAAATTCATTTGATTTATTTGATCTATGAGATTGTGATGTGTGCAGGTCTTGGAAGAAGACCTTACCAATGAACCATCAGGATGGGTATGAGCTCACAATCACTAACTTTAGTTGAAACGTGGAGTTTCAAAGAAGAGTAGATGAGAATCCATGAAAATAAGGGTGCCGAGTCCTAAATCAATGAAATATAAAGACGTGGAGTCTTGGATATATAATAAAAGGATTAGGGCACGGAGTCCTAAATCCATGAAATAGAAAGACATGGATTTTTGAATATATAATGAGATGTTTGGGGTGCTGAGTCCTGAATATTTAAAAATATCAAGGTGTGGAATCTTGGATCTTTAGAGTAGATCAGGGCACGGAGTCCTCAATCTACTAAGGCACAAAGATGCATACAATAGGGGTGCGGAATATTTATTATCCGAAGGAAAAATACCACTCATGGGAAGCTCACAGATGAATTTCCTTAATAAAATATCATTCCTAACGGTTTTGGAGTGACATTATAAAAATATAAAATCATGTCTACCATTTCAAGTATGACTTTCCAAAAATAGTAAATCACCTCCCATCAATGGGTAATCAAGTATACTTGAAGGAAAATCACTTAACTTATGATTAATCAATCATAATAGTTCAATCTCGACTTAATCCTCAATATTATTAATATTATTATTATATTTTATGAGACTATGATATTATTATTAAAAGGGAATTATGTCTCCTCAATCACTTCACACCTCTCTCCTTGATGATTCTCGTGGCTCTATGTAACTCTCTCTCTCTCTCTTAATAATACATTACAATTTTTACACACTCATAAAATAATGACATATTCCGCTTACACTCATTAAATACATGTCATAAAAGATTCATCTTACACTCTCTTTAATGCATATGTTACGCTCTCCTTAATGGCATGAGTCACACTCATCTAAATGAAATACAAGGCATGCATATTACTCCTCCTTTATTACAAGAATTTGTTTCTCCTCCTATATATGTGTCTCATGTATTCTCACTTGAGGGTGGTGCATGGTGATACCAAGAGTTGGATAGATTTGAAAAAAAATTATGAGAGGGAGGGACTTGGAGAGTAGCTAATTTCTTTTGAAATGAATTTGAAATCCCTAAACTAAATTACTAAGTAGCTATACATGGTGTGGTTGGCCATGAGTTGTATTTGGAGGAATTAAAACATATGTTCCTCAACTTGCATTGTATTTCTCTCTACTGCTATATTCTGGTATTGTTTGTGAGCTTTTAAAGCTCGGGGGGTTCTAGGGGGAGGAGTTATCCCTGGATATGGTTGGGTGGAAAACCAGATGGTTCAAATGAGTTGGCTAAGGGATCAAAGGTGGATCGTATTCTCAAAAATTGGAATTGAATATCTCTTCAAGTATAATTTTCATTGTCCTAAAATTATAGTATAGCTTTAGCATAAAATAGAATTAGAAATTTAAATTGTTGTAAGCATCTAATTTTGATTTAAGTTACGTTATATATAATATTATTGATTAGTTAAAAATGAAGACTAGATCAGTCTATATGTATGGATGTTTAGATCTCAGTATTGGAGTTATTATTGGTGTAGTTTGTGGTAATAATCTTGGTATTGTAGAATTTGAGAAAGGAAAACCAAATATTGCTGAAGGTAATTGCAATAAATAAATTCCAAAGGACTTGGGTAAGTATTTCACGATTTATGGTTTTGTTTCATGATTTATGATTTTGTTTCAAGTAATTAGATGCATGTTTTAGAAATGGTTTTAGGATAGTTTGCAAAGTGTTTGACAAAATCCGTGAATGAGTAATGTTATCAATTTATTTATGCATGAATAACTGCTAACTTGCAACTTACATCAGAAGTAAGAAAATGGACATGTACCCAAAAGATACCTGGAGGAATTACATAATCAACCCTTAAAAGAAAATGAAAAAATAATGGCAACTAAAATATGGTTTGGAAGATCAAATGCTTGAGGTAAGTTGGAGATAAATTTTAGTTATGGCTTATGTTTCATACTCTTAATTCAATGTTATGTTATTCAAGTTGTTGTAATAGTACTATCAGAATTTTGAGAGAAAGCCTTAATTACTGTAGCATTCAGGGCTGCTATGTGTTTGTCAAATTATAGCAATTGGTGCAAAAATCTTGTCAAATCATGTCAAATGAATTAGCATGTAGGTGGTAAAATGTTTCAAGAACTCATATGGTGGATATAGAAATGTGTGAATTAAATGAGCATATCTTAGTAGCATAACTCTGGGTTTTTTTCCTCATGTAGAACTATAGTTGTAAGTTTTCATTCCATATGTTTGATAAAAGTCATAGATGAAGCATTTAGGCTATAAATTTTTGTTGTTTTAAATAATCGCATTTCTGGGTGCTTTTAATTTGATTCAGCCCAACATTAGGGGGTATCCACGCCTAATGGCCACGTAACCCCCAATTTCATTCCAAAAAAATACTTTTCAGAACCCATATCGAAAATCTGGGCGATTTTGTAGATTGTTTCTGTGAGTTGTGTGCCTATTGTTGAGTATTTGATGAAAGACTAATATTATTTAGTCCCTATTTTAAGATGGAAACATTTCAATTTTCAATTTCTTAATTTTATGAGATAAATATGTTGAAGAATAATCTTAAATTCATTATTTCCAAGTGTTTGACAAAATCCCTCAATGAGTGTAGAGTGCATGTCTGCAAAGTGTTTGTCAAAAGTCTTGAATGACTATAGCTTTTGTGCATATAAATTGTTAGTGTAAAAGTCTTAGTTACTGTTGTTTTTTTATGTTACTATAAATTATAAATAAACTATTTAATGGGGGTAGCTTGTTTTTGGTATAAATGTGAAAATGAATTTAATAATTTGTTGAAGTATGAATAGAGAATAAGACATTTGTTTCTTGTATTATCTAAAGCTTTCATAAAAAAGGGCTTGTTGTTGGAAACAATTTTATAGTGACTAATTTCGTAGGATTTTGTGCAAATGAGTATTAGTGATTAATGTGACCTCCATTTCTCTATATTTTTTTATGGTGGGTAAGGTGGGACCTTACAGTTAAGCATATAATTAAGTGGTTTAAATATTTGGGTTTCATAACTATAGGAATATTCATATCAGGGTATGTTATTTGGTTGGCAACTATAGTTGTATAAGGATGAATTAATTCCATTTAAGGGTTTCATTTAAATTAAATGAAGAAATCATGGACACTTGTTTTTGCTAAATATTTCATATGCATACTGTGTGTACGGTGTAGTTTGGGCTGCATCAAACATGTACCACATGTGTTTTGAAATTTGCAATTTCAATCTAGATTCATTTTAAATAACAAATGAAAAAACAACTTGAGCTTTAAAAACATAACATTTAATCTAATATTGAATCTAAGTTAATATTATAACAACATGTCATCATGTATGCAAAACGTAACAACGGAATGAAAATGTACTTCAATCATTGTTACATACATTCATGAACTTAAATATGTAAAACCATTTGTTATTGTTTTAAATGACAAATTATGATGAAAAATGTGCCTAAATATAACCTTTAATACACATTTACACCTAATTATATAACATTCACACATGCTCAAATGCATAACATGTACCACATGTGTTTTGTAATTTGCAATTTCAATCTATATTCATTTTAAATAACAAGTGACAAAACAACAAGTTTTAAAAACAAAACATAATCTAAGATCATCTAAGTTAACATTATATAACAACATGTGATCACATGCCAAATGTAACAACTATCCAAAAATCAAAATCATTCAATAAAAGTAAATGTACCTCAACTATCCAAAATGTACAATATTTCCAAAATTTATATCATTCAATAAAAGTAAATATAAAAATGTATCAAGTGTTACAAGTATCAAGTTATATAGAAAAGTAAATATGACAAATGTTTAAGTTATAAAAAGACTAGATCAAATAAAATGTTGTGTGCATCAATTAAATAGAGAATTTGGCTACCATGTATTTTCCAGCAGCCTCTCTGTGTTATCATCTCAAGAATGGGGAACCTACATGTGTAATTGCATATATATACACATGTATAAGAAATTTATGTACGGGTATTAAAATTAAAATTTAATGGTTTAAAATTGAATGAGAATGTAGAACTTCATAAAAATAAAAATAAAATGAAAAAAAATATTCACGCAATACCTCATGTAGTTCCCCCTCCATTGTCTCGCGTTGGCCCTAACTGCATGTGTGTGTGTGCGTGTGTGTGTGTGTGTGTCTGTGTGTCTGTGTGTAATAAAATTACATTAAATGTATTAAAATTAAAATTTAATGTTTTAAAATTGAATGAGAATGTAGAACTTCAATAAAACAAACTAAATGAAAAGAAATGGAAATTTCATGCAATACCTCATGTAGTTACCCCTCCATTGTCCCATGTTGGCCCTGGATCAGTGCATCCTCTAGGATAAACGATACAATATACATGTACAAGAATATATATATATATATATATATATGAAAATGCATAAACTAATGCAATAAATTTAAAAAAATATTAGACAACTTCTTCAAATTGTTTGGATGTTCATATCTTCATCATACACTCCATTGTAGAAGTCCTTGGAGAAGGGAAATCATCTCCACAAACCAAAAATTTAGAAATTTTAAAACTGTAAAATAACTCAAGATCTAGATCTCATTTTTTAATGAAACTTTCACTTCACTTTATAACCTGAAACGTAAGTAAAAATTTCAATAATTGTGACGATGGATTATTTGGCACATCTCCTAACAGGGAAGAAGAGGGTGGATGCATTGCGAAATCAGTGGGTGGAATCAAAATCTATTAACATTTAATTATATACATGTGTACACAATTATTTATTTTAAAAATATGTCATCATGATACCGATATAATAATATAATAATAATTTTATATCAACATCATGTACTCTTAAAAAAAACTAACATTTCCCAAAATATCATCTTGATTGCCAAAATCTGAACCTTGGACTGTGATATTATCAAAAATATTCATTCAAAAATCATGTTAACTTCAAATGGTGAACATATGATACATTTTTGTTAGATTAACACATACAAATAACCATGTATATGTAAATTACAAATTACATTAAAATATTCACCCTAACCATTAACACATATTGATCCCACACCCTCTTCCTCATTAAGAATTAAGTCCTACCAACCATTGCAACAATGGTTTGCATATGTTCTAAGCTCTTCAATACTCATGTTGTGTATCTCATCATCTTTACTATACAAAAAATTAGCACGTGTATTATCCCGTGCTCTTTGTCAATTCAAACCAATATGAATTCCACCAAATCCATTCTAAACATTTTCTATGATGGCATCCCTTGCTTCTTGACTAATTTGAGAAGTGGAATCCATCTCTAACCACAAATTTTCCACACGAGGAGGTCAACTTACTAATGGCGGCTTAGGATGAGGCAACTCAGCATCATGCTTAGCGCCCCTACGGTCACATAATTGACCTTTCCTATGACCAAAAAATTCAGAAGGAAGGTCATTATAATTGGGTTTCATTCCCAAAAAGAATTATGCATAAAATAATTTTGAAAAATAAATAGGAACCTCATCCTTCCATGGTAGTCTTCGATAAGCTGCAAGGTGCCTATCATACAAATGGCAAGCTATATTAGGCTGGTTGAAATATTGCACCTTAAGCATATTTCTTTTCGGCCCTTCTTTGAAATTAAAGATATATTTTTCCATTTCTTTTGTAACTTTTTTTTAACATCGTCCCATGTATCGGGACACATTATTGTTTCCTTTATTTTCCTCACCACTTCTACAAAAATATCAGTGGTTGACCCAAGCTTTATTTAAAAATCTACAAGTGTGCTTAAAGAGTGCGTAACTACTTGTAAACTTTATCAAATCTTTACAGAGAGTTTCAAAGACACGAGATCTTTCTTCAATTTTGAATAACTATTTTCACACCTTTGTAATGTGCATTGTTGGTTTGTTTCCCAAGATAAATAATTAGGAATTTCAGAAGGATAAGTCGTGGTTGGTGTACAACCTTCTGCTTGAATTACATGATCTTGCCTATGTCTTTTTTTAGCAACATTTTCACCCTCTGCATCAATATAAAAATTTTGTATAAATAAAAAACATGTGAACAAATTTGTACAAATTTTATTTTTAACCGTAAATATTCAAATTAATAATTGAATGACAACAATATTCAAATTGATGGCCACCACGATATGGTTGAGCAACATCATGCCACCAGGGGAATGTGTACCACCACCCTCACACAATTTTCCAACACCTATTGATTGGCCATCAAGGGAATGTGTACCACCACCACCACCCTCACATGAGGAGAGGGAAGATTTATAAAAAAATATGAATTTCTAATCAATTAAAATATACATATAAGTTGGAGTGGGGTCCCTTAGGACAAAATTTTGGATAAAAGTATAGTATTTCCTGTAAGTTAAGTCGTGCGTGCTAAGCGAAGCATAGGTCAAGGGGATTTGGGGTGGGTCAAAGCCCCTCATGAGTTGTAATGGACAAAAGGGTAGAACTAGGGGCCACAAACCACAATTTTCGGACCTTAGACGAGCACAGGCTAAAGATATAAATAGGAGTTTAGATCAAGTTGAGTAGATAACAAGTAAGAAGTCTGATTTATTTTATATGACGTTATGAGCTAAAAATTGAATTTTTCTGGGTTTAGAAGGCTCCTATTGGCTGTGTGCGTGGAGACATTAGTCCTGCTGTGTGCAGACCCCACTAACTGTGTGCACAGGTATAATGGAAGTATTGTAAAGAAGATTTGAACTGTGAATGAATAAAGGAACTTTTTGGAAGAAATTTGAGTATGAAACGCATTTGTATTCTGCTTTATGATATGTTTTGTATGTTACTTACTTTTATTGTGTTATATGTGTTTGGATCAGTTGTGCAATTTTCTTATGCCTTAGATGAATGATAAATGAATAGGTGTTTTGTCATTGAGCATGAATGTTATGCACTAAATACTATTGAAAGGATTGTGGGACCTGTATCTGAGCGCGCACATGATAACTTGCATAAATTGACCTAAATATACCTAGTTAGGGTTTTTGGTTAAGGCTTTTGTTGCGAAGGCCATATCACGGTTGTTTTAGATCAAAAGACACCCACATCATTTAATTCTCTCTTTGGGTATGGAAACCTAGTTCTAGTACCCCCCCATACTACTTTAGGTGAGACTTTGACAAGTGCAAGTAGGTCGTTGCCAAAAGGGTCAGTAGTAAGAGGGTTTTGTTGGTTAACCTTAACTCTGAACCTCGGTCAGGACCCCTCAAGCCAAAAAATGGTTCCATTGTCGGGACCGAGATCATTTTGAGAGAGATTGGGTGATGTGGCAACCATCAAAACCTAAATTAGAAGACTATTTTGAGAAACAAATCCAAGATTTTTCCATTGAGGGAAACAAAAGTAAGAAGATGTTTGTTGAAGATTGGAAGCAAAATTATATCTTCACAGAGGTTCATGAGATCTTCTTTGTGATCTTTGCGGAAAAATTACAGGAGTGGTTGTCAAGTTTAGTAGAGTTCCAACCCTATTGGAAGGACGACAAGGTCACTCATTGGACACCTGAATTGATCCAGCAGTTATATCAGATTGATAATTCTGTCACCCGGACTCTAGATCACTTAGTTGACAGCATCTTGGGTGGGTTTGTGAAAAAATTTGCAGTAGATCAGTTTGTGTCGTATTTTGAAGCTGAAAGGAGGTTTTTCAAGGGACTGAGAGGTAATTTCATATGCTCTCTTCCTCTGTTGATTAATATTCTATTATGTGAAAAGGGTTTTTTGTGTAGCCACACTGAGTGAATGACACTAGATAAGCTAGAAAGCACTACGCGTAGCGGAAAATATTATCGGGTTAATCAAAGAGGAGACATATCTATATACAGCCCTCTGAGAAACTCACTTGAAAGTGATCTAGAGAGTGGTCAGGCTATGCGCGCTAGAGGTAGCCCTCCTACTACTCCACAGTTGAACTCGTGCAGGGGTAAGACATCTCCTACCCCACCACCACCGCCACTTGATGGAGATATGGTTGCGCATATGAAGATACCAATATTTAATGGTGTGGGAGATGAGGACATGGATAGGTTTTGGTTTCTTGCTAATGCAGTATGGACTGTTAAAAATTTTAATACTGATGTTTTCAAGAGAGCGCAACTGAATATGGCGTTTGAGGGTCGTGCATTAGATTGGTTTATGGGATATCTAACTCAGCACATTAATCCCACTATTGCACACACTAAGGATGCTTTGAAACAACAATTCAGGAAGTTGAAGTCCTACTCAGATTGCGTGACAAAATTAAAAGATATCAAAGAAGAGCGGAATGAATCTTTTTGGGAGGCTAATCAATGGCTGAAGTGCACCATCAGTGACGGAGGATTTATTTATGACAATAAGCAACATAAAAAATGGTTTATTTCCATGATCTTGCCACATCTGCGTGGACCTATGAATCAGCAGAAGATCGATTCTCAGGCCGAAGCTCTGGAAGTTGCTATGAAATTGGAAGCTATGCCTAGAGAAGATGATCAATTCGTAAATCTGAAAATCTGGATGAGGAAGATCCCCAACAAGAGGAAGGGGAGGAGGGAGAGGTGGAGGCGCAGGTCGGGGAAGAGGACAATTAATCTGCTATATTTGTGGAAACACTTGACACTATGCGCGCGACTGACCGAACACTGTGCGACAATTTTGTAGGCACTATAGGAAATTTTATCATGTAATTGAAGACTGTATTGTTTTAATTTCTAGAATGGAGAAAAAGAAACAATAGATGCCTACATAAAACATACAAATTTTGAAAGTTGAATCATGCGATGATGATCCAAGTGTAAACATAGTTACACGCAGTGGTGCTACCACCGGAGTAGATGAGGAAAATAAGGTTGATGCAGAGCTATTAATCAGAATGGCCTGTGAAAAGAAGGAAGGACTCAACCTATAGAAGGAAAAGGATACTTTTATTGAAGACGAGAAGGATTTTGCTGGTGCAGGAGCATCCACATCGAAGTCTGTCATGAAATCAAAGATTGATGGTGAAGTCAAACCATTCCTACAAGTCTGTATTAAGTTAATGCGCAATCAGAAAGTAGTAGACAATCTTTAGGCCCTGATAGATAGTTGTGTGGAAAAATAAGTGCCTCGAACTGAGACTAAGGCCATGAACAAGGTTTATATGAACAATAAGAGAACTGGTAGGGAGATGTGCATGACCATGCAAATTAGAAAGTATGAAATGGATCAAGTCATATTGGACTTAGGATATGATGCAAATGTTATACCTAAGCAGACCTTGCAGAATATGGGAGAACCAAAGCTAGAATGGTCCACAATTCAACTAGGCATGGCCAGTCAGTAGAAGATCATTCCACTTGGAAGACTTCCACAGGTTCTGGTAGACATTGTTGGAGTAAAGGTACATGAAAATTTTGAAGTGATACAAATTGTGGATGATGTAGATCCCTACCCTATGTTCTTAGGGCTGGAATGGGCCATTGATATGGGAGGAATCATCAATCTAAAGTGTATAAGCATGATCTTTGAAAATGATGGTACACGGGTGATAGTACCACTGGAATCTGCAGAGGGAGAAAGTTATACAGAGCCAGTTCGTGAATAAGATGATGTCGACCATATCTACAAGCTTATTACGTGGGACACAGATTGGATCAATGCTACAGCTGATGGAATGCTAAACTAGAAGAAGGATAGTTCGTGTTTCTCAAATTCGGATGGGGAGATGGAGAACTGGAAAAATCGGTTGAATGATGTTTCTATGTTGCACTGCCTCAAGATCACTAGAAATTTCTGATGCATATCCTCAGAGGCAATAGAATTACCATATTTTGATTTTTCTCGTAGTGTTGTAGAATTTAAGGAAAAATTGGAAAAGGTTGTCCCAGAGGAAAAAAGGTTTTGGGCACTTGATCTGGCTATATGCACAACCCCAGTGCATTGGTAGGATACACACAAGGGAGTTTTTAAGGACTGGGAGGAATGGAGCAAAATGATGAAGTTTCACTTTGAGCCACCCACTACCCCGGTCACTGAACTTTTATATGGTCAGGGAGACTTGCCCAAGCACCTGGTCATGTGGATGGAGGTTTGGAATGAAAATACCTAGAACGAATGGCTTCATATGTTTATCCATTCATTGGGACCGATACCTAATACATGGTATCTAGAAACAGAGCTTCATCGAGGGACTCACCATTGGATTACAATGACTGACATTTTCCTATCAACCTTTGCCTTGGTTGGGAGATCAGAGGGATTGGATGAAGCTCTGTAGGATATAGAATCCCTTTTATTTGATGACTCCTGACCTCTGAGAGAATTTGCTGCCCTAGCATGGGAAGCACAGATGCAAGATATTTTCAATTGCAGGAACCTATCGGTAGAAGATAACGAAGATGATCCAAGGAATATCAACATCCCTCAGTCCAAAAGGGAGCACGCACTTGCAAGGCCCTCATTGGGAATGGTAGATGTAACTAAACCTCTGAAGTTAAAGGAAGTCAACATTAGGATAGAAGAGAAATCCAAGATGGCCAAAATCAGGGACTACTGGGATGATGAAACAGTAGGGAAGGTCGCAGAATTTCTGACAGACTATCAAGACCTGTTTCCCAAAAAGTTCTCTGAGCTCAAAGGAATTGTAGGAGACCTAGGCATTATGAAGATCACTTTGAAACAATATGTGTGCCCTATCAAGCAGCGACCATATCGATTCAATCCCAAGTATAAGAAGAAATTAAAAGAGGAATTAGAAAAAATGGTTGCTACAACAATCATTGAGCATGTAGAGAAACCTGATTGGGTGAACCCAATGGTTTTTCAAGAAAAGAAGACCAAAGGAGAGATAAGGATTTGTGTATATTTGTGCAAGATGAATGATGCATGTGTGCATGACCCCTTCCCTACTCCACTTTCAGATGAGATCTTGGATAATGTGGGAGGACAAGAGGCTTATTATTTTACTGATGGATTTTCAAGATATCATCATATCATAATTTCTCCTGAAGACCACAGCAAGACCATATTTGCAACAGAATGGGGGTCTTTCCAATACATGGTCATGCCTTTCAGATTGAAGAATGCACCAGCAATCTTCTCGTGCATAGTAGTAGTTGTGTTCAAAGAATTCATGCAAAAGTTCTTAGAGGTGTATTTTTATGATTGGACAGTGTTTGGGTTGGTAAAGAAGCATGCGTCAAACCTACGCATGATGCTTGACACTTGTAGGAAGCACCAAATTTCTCTTAACCTGAAGAAATGTATATTTTTCATTCCTTTTGGAATTTTGTTGGATCATATAGTGTGTTAGCAAGGATTGATGGTAGATCTAGCAAAAATAGTGGTTATTATCAACCTAGAAGTCCCCACTAATGAAAAATAGTTGTGCTCCATCCTAGGAAACACCAGATATTACAAGAAATTCATTTAGGGCTACGCTTTGATCACTGTGCCCATGGAGAAGTTATGGAAGAAGGATGTGTCATTTTTCTAGGATGAAGAATTTCAAAAGAGCTTTGATATGCTAAAGAAAAATATGGTTGTTTCACCTATTATGATATTTCCAGACTGGTCCAAGGTCTTCTATGTACATGTGGATGCATCTAGTATAACACCTGGGATTGTCTTAGCACAACCAGGAGAGGGAGACATTGATCACCCTGTTGATTTTTCTAGTAGGAATCTCTTCAGTGCAGAGCACAAATACTCAACCATAGAAATGGAAGGGTTGGGCATGTTCTATGCTAATATAGACACTATCTTCGAGGAGGACACTTCAAAATGTTCCCTGACCATTCTTCTTTGAAATACCTGGTCAATAAGCTTGTCTTGGGGGGGGATATTTGTAGATGGTTGCTGTTATTTCAGGAATACGACTTTGAAATCATTGTGAAGCCTAGTAGATTAAATGTTGGACTTTTCATTTGTCACACATCGAAAATGGGAAGAACCAAAAAGACAGGAGGAGGGGTTACCTGATGTGAAGCTCTTTTCTATCAAGGTGGTTGATGAGCACTTTGCTGATATTATCCACTTTATGACCACTGGAAGTGCGCATGATGAAAATTTGGTGCAGAAAAGGAAGGATTTGGTTGTGCATGAAGCTGATTTTATCCTAAATGCTAGTCAATTGTACAAGCTAGGAGTAGATGATGTATTAAGGAGGTATGTGTTGGAACATGAGAGACATGATATCTTTGCTGAGGCTCATGGAGAGGTGGCAGGAGGCCATTATGCAGGGAAGGCTACTGCACGGAAGGTGTTGCATGTTGGGTTATTGTGGCCCACACTGCACAATGATTCACATGCATAATGCCAAGCCTGTGATGCATCCCAAAGAACGAGGAAGCCCTCACACAGAGATGAAATGCCCCTGTAGCCTCAAATGAACCTATAGGACTTTGATAAATGGGATATATATATTTTTTGGACCTATCAATCCCCTAGGGAAGAAGACTGGTGTGCGTTATATCATCGCTGCCATAGATTACGTAACCAGATGGGCAGAACCTAAGGAATTCAAGGATTTTATTGTAGATACTGCTGAACATTTCATTTTTGAACATATTTCGACTAGGTTTGGGTGCCCGAACATATTGATGAGTGATAGGAGTACGGACTTTGTTAATGAAACCATTGAAGCTCTGACAGAAGAATTTCAAATCCATCACCAGAAGAGTACCTCTTATCACCCTCAGGAAAACGGTGCACTAGAAGATTTCAACAAAAATTTGGAGAATTCACTCACAACGATCTGTAATGAAAATATGAATGATTGGGACGTGTGAATCCCTTCAGTGTTATAGGTTTACAAGACCACATGCAAGAAGTTGACTGGAAAAAAACCTTTTAGGATGGTCTATGGGCAAGAAGCAATCATGCCAATGGAATATATCATCCCAAGCATGTGCATCGCAGCATTCACTAATATGGTCGAGCCAAAAATCATGGAAGAATGTCTCACGCAATTGGTTGCCTTAGAGGAGGATCGATTCATTGCTAACTTCCGTCAGCAAGTGGAGCAGGTGCACGAAAATGCCTGACATGATAGGCACATCAGACAGAAGGTGTTCATGGAGGAACAATTTTTCTTGTTACATGACTGTCAGTTTGCATGCCACCCGAGGAAGTTCAGGAAACATTGGTTGGGGATATACATCATGAATGAAATCACTGATGGAGGTGTGGTGCACTTAGCCACGTTGCACGGTGAGAACCTTCCTGGGTATTTCAATGGAAGTTGATTGAAGCTTTATATGGACAATAATGTGTCAACCAAATGACTGTATGGCTGGAGAGTAAGAATACATTTGTCTACGTGTGACATAGAGGGATTGCATAGACATGTGCAGTAGGAGCATAGAGGTGATGCGCAACAGGAGAAACTAGCAGTTGGAATAGTGAAAATGGGTGAAAAAGTGATTTTATTGTTGGATGTAGTGATGTTTTATGAATTTAATGAGCTGATATTATAGGATTTCGGACCATTTTTATGGAGGCCAGTTGCATTTAATGGGGATCCAACCATTTCCACCTTGGGTAGCCTATAGAAGGAAGGGTATGGGTCACATTTGGTTCCTTTTCTTTCTAAGTATATTGATCCTTGAGCCTATCTGTGAATTGTGTTGTAAATTTCTCTGTGAGCACTATATGTCTGGTTGAGAGACCCCTGCATTTGAAATAAGAAACCTAGAATTTGTCTTTTGTCGAAGGTTGACGGCCACTAATCCAGAGATTGCGCCATCTAAGGAGCACTCTGTGTCGCTCACGGTGATGACAGAGCTAGGGTCAGATGATGTCCATGAAGTGGTGCCTAAGGTTGAATAAGTCATGTCTCTAACGGATAAGGGAAAGGGAAAGATGACCAAGGGGTCATCCTCCAAGCTGCAGATCTCTCCTAGGAATGTTACATCCCCGCGCCAAGCTTCGAAGGATAGGTCGCCTATGGGTGATCCTACGAAGAGACCTATGAGCACCACTTAGGAGGTTGTGCTTATTGAGCCAATCTCATGGCGCCCACTCTATGTCAAGACACGCAAACCATTCATGCACGTGCCTAAGAATGTAGATGTGGTGAGGCACTACCTTCATATGCCACTGATCCCATAGGCTACCCCCCTTATTGAAGATATGTTTGGCAGGATCCCTTTGGTCAATTTCGACGATTATGATCTAGTGAATGAGGAAGCATTCCCCGATTTGGTGCAAAAATATTACCTCGAACGTGTGATCTATGATGATGTGGTGAAGTTTGAGCCTATTTCATGGGCGCACAGATTGAGCAATGCTAGGATCCTCAATCTGTTGAGGATCCCTCACTTCAAGAGGTACCCTATCACCGCTATCTATGTGATTTGATTGTTGGCATTAGTTCATGAGGGTTGCCTATGGATTCAAGGATGGATTCCAATATTCATCATGCTGATTCACTGGATCACTGGTCTTCCCAAGAAGGGACCCCATCCCATGGCTAGTTTCGGAAAGAGAAACGAACTCAAGGTTACAGCGAAGGTGAAAAAATATTACCATGTCGGACGAGACGCCAAGGGATTCCTGGTGCAACATATTTTTGACCCGGGGGTGTGCCTAGGAACCTTAGTACTGCATTGAAAATTGATGTGCAAGTGCTGCCCAAAAAAATTCCCTAGGCATGTGATTGCATTGGTGAGCGAGTTTGAGAAGGGGGTCAGCCACAACCGGTCCCAATACCTTTCCCAAGAATTTCTGGACAACTTGCGCAAGGCGGAGGAATAAGGAAATAAGTTCTGCTACTCATGGTTGTTGTTGCTAATTGTGTTGGTAGCATGGGAGAGGCCATAGGGCGTTGTCCTTCTAGAGTTGGAACTTGGTGTATGCGAAGGCGTGCGCTACGCCAATCTATGGGATTCCACCAACCCCAAGTGAGTGAAGCAGAAAAAAATCTGTTGGGTTCTATTTTAAGGTGCATTGGCAGCAAAAATACATTCGCATCCTAGATTATCCCCAGAAACATACGATAAGTATAAATTTATTGTAGACTTTGGCGTTACCATGCAGCACGTGCATATTAGAGTGCACAACGATCTAGTCTTGTATAACTTGCCCTTCATGGTGACCAAAGTGGAGATCGACCAGGTCATTGTGACCCAGCTAGCAGCGTGGAAATTTAGGCTCGACTCCACCCAACCCGTTACAATATCCACCTCTAGGAAGGAGACAACTCCAAGAGACAAAAAAAAAGAAGCCGAGCCACACACCGAAAAAGATGCAGAGACAGGTGCAGAAAAATATGCTGAAAAGGTTACAGAACAGGAAGCAGAAAAGGACACAGAGCAAGATCTTGGTGGAAAAGTCAATTTAGAATATGAAGACCTCGATGGGTTGGATGGCACTGACACAAAATCTCCACGCGAAACGTAGCGTGGCGTAGAAACCCCCATGGAGCTAGAAAAGAAAAGGAAAGACTCTAAGATTGGAGGAACAAAAGAGGTCACTTTAACAGAAGATGACCTATACAAGATAGCAGATGCAGTCACATCTGCCTCTGAAGAGAGACGGACCGCCATGGAAGAGAAATACAAGGCTGCGGTCAAAGCATTATAATCAGGATTACACGTACTATAGTTGAATACTGATAGTATACAATGGAGCATGAAGCAAGTGAGGTCAATTCAAGAAAGCCATCCGACAACGATGATCATCACCTCAACAGATCATAGGACCTGCCCCTTCCAAAGTGTAGTAGTCACTTCAGAGCAGCCAGACTTGCGCGCATAGGTGCAATCCTACCTAGAGGTCGGGATAGACTTATCCATGCTGCCTAGTGGGAATCTGCACGCAATTTATACCATCATCACGGATGAGCCATAGTGCAAAGAGGCGTGCGTGAAGAAATAGTTGAGATAAGCTGAGAGAAAGGTTGTGGCAAAAATTGAAGAGTCACTCCAAGCTCAGACAATGCAGTAGGCGGCTATAGCTCTGCGATCAGAGCTAGGGAATTTGATTGACAGACTGTGTAGTGACCTTTCAGAGGTGGCCATTCCTACATCCATCGCATCGTAATTAAAAGTTGAGAGTTTGGTCGCAGCACTAAAGGCTTCTCGGTCATAGTTGCAAATGGTAAAAGTAGAGTTCAAACAACAAATTGTAGCATTACAAGCTAAGCTGTAGACAAAGACTCCCCTTGAGGTGCACACACAATGGGAGGACTTGGTTAAGGAAGCATAAAATATTATCACCGCCACAGCTAACAAATGCTCTGCACTACTAGAAACAACAATGGGAGTGTACATTTGTATAGATAGATCCACTAGTCAAGAAAATCTTCAATAATTGCGCGTTAAGGAGTAGGCATTCAAAAACCTCCAGGAGGCCCTTCCTACTTTTGTCCTTGGCCAACGCATGTGCTGCTTACAAACTAGCCAAATCTTGCACGATGAGGTAGAGGAGCTATAGAGGAAGAAGAATATTGTGACAGAGCACATGAACCTATGCGTCGACGAGGTGATGAAGGTGTCACAAGATCTGGATATCACTGTCAAGAATATGAACCAGACCTATCAAAGCGTAAACGTAGCCGCAGAAGGGTTGACGTCATAGAATCTGGTGGACACAACACAGAGTGTAGATGATCAGAGAGCGCACATCTTGACACCCTTCATCATTTCCATTAAGGATTTGCAGATCAAGATGAAGAACCCAACACTGCTGCGACTCAGGATGAGTCAAAATATTGTGTTGGGGGCATGTTGGAGTGGGTTCCCTTAGGACCAAATTTTCGATAAAAATATAGTATTTTTTACAAGTTAAGTCGTGGGTTCTAAGAGAAGCATTGGTCAAGGGGCTTTGTGGCAGGTCAAAACCTCTCATGAGTTGTAATGGGAAAAAGGGTAGAACTAGGGGCCGCAAACCATAGTTTGCAAACCTTAAATGAGAGCAGGCTAAAGATATAAATAGGATTCTAGATTGAGCCGAGTAGATAACAAGTAAGAAGTTTGATATGCTTTGATATGATGTTCTGAGCTAAAAAGTGAACTTGTCTGGGTTTAGAAGGCTCCTGCTGGTTATGTGTGCGAAGACCTTAGTCCTGCTCTGTGCAGAACCTACTAACTGTGTGCGCTGGTAGAATGGAAGTATTGTAAGGAATATCTGAACCATGAACGAATAAAGGAATGTTTTGGATGAAATTTGAGTATGAAATGCATATGTACTCTGCTATATGACTTGTTCTATATGTTATTTCTGTTTACCGTGTTATCTATGTTTGGATCAGTTGCACAACTTTTTTCTGCCTTAGATGAATGATGAATGAATGGGTCTCTTATTGTGGAACAAGAATTTTATGTATTAAATACTATTGAAATGATTGTGGGATCTGTATCTAACCGCACACAGGATAACCTGGGTAAATTGACCTAAATCTGCCTGGTTAGTGTTTCTAATTAGGGCTTATGTTGTGAAGGTCAGATCATATTTGTCTTAGATCTTAAGATAGCCACATCATTTAATTCTCTCTCAAGGTGTGAAACTTGGTTCCAGCACCCCCCCATACAGCTTCAGGTGAGACTTGACATGTGCAAGTAGGTCACTACCAAAAGGGCCATTATTAAGAGGGTTTTGTTTCTTAACCTTAACTCTGAACTTGGGTCAAGACACCTCAATCCAACAATACATGTATATACATACATGTGATTGAGTAGATTGTGTGAACCATAACATGATTGTGTGAACCATGGCCAAGCTCCATTGATTGAGTAGATACTCTTTTCCTCTGAACTCCTAAAAAATGAAAGTTATTAAAAATTAATTTAACTCACAAAATAGATAAAAACTAAATTCCATATGTATACATGTATGTATGGGGATAATATTATATATTCAATAAAAAAATAAATTCCATATGTATACATGTATGTATGGGGATAAGACTATATATTCAAATTTCAATTAAAAACTTGCACATTTAATATAAATACCATGAACATGATGGACATTCCCCGATCCATGATCCCTCTTTCTTGTAGAGGCATGGGACTCTATTGATCTTCGCCATGAAGAATCATGTGGCAAATGATCATCCTCCATGATATATATATGATATCTACAAATACATAGATACAAATTATGTTTAAAGCCTCGAAGAATCATGTGGAAAATGATCATCCATGATATATATGGATCTATCTACAAATACATAGATACAAGATGTTTAAAAAGTTACCTCGTGCATTTACAATTATTTTTAAAATTACTATTTAAAGTTTTTTCAAAATAATTAAATAAATTGATGTAATTTACACAAACGTTGGAGCACAACTTGAACGCAAATTATGTAAAAACACAAAAATTTCAAAGAAAAAATTGATTTGTAAAACTCATTTGACTATTTAAACAAAAAATTGTTGAAGTCCTGCACATTTTGAAAATTAAATACAAATTTTTCTAAAACATGAAGTTCACCAACTTATTCTTACATAGTGGGTGCACATTTTGAAAATTAAATAAAAATTTTTATAAGACATGAAGTTCACCAAGTTGTGCTTACATGGTAGGAGCGCACTTAGTATATGATTGAAAAAAACACATGGTCATTAAAAATGACACATTTATAACTAAAAAACACACACATATCAACTATATCTTACAATGTCCATCAATAAATTTTAATGGAGAGCGTCTCAACACTAATTCATCTTTGATAGATGAATCTTGAATTGGCATTGCCCCATACAATAATTATTCATCTTTGGAAGATGAATCTTGAATTGGCATTGCCCCATACAATAGATCACCAGAAATCTTATTGACATTTGCACAATGTCTTATACTAAATAATTGAAATTGTATAACAATATTGTTTGCTTTCCATGAATTTGTTTTAGCCTCTCCTTCTTAAATTGGTACATGCCTTTCATCTGGTTGTATACAATTTCAGAACTAGTGAAAACTACAATTCCATTTGATATATACTCCAATTTTTTCCCAAGCCTTCTATCAATGCAATATAATATGCTTCATTTTTTTTCTCTTCCAGGTATATTCATTTTCCTTTGGAGGACTTTGTTAGTCGCAATATTGCATAACACATATGTAATCATTACTTTCCCTAGATTCAGATAACAAAAAACATCTATGCATAATGTCCATTTTTCAACCATGTTTAGTGGGTTTTTTTTATCACTGAAAAAAACAAATTCAATAAAATATTAAATGACATTTATTGAAAATGATAAAAATTTAATGGGAGAAATGACATTTACATAGAGCAAGGAAAAAGAGACTGGCATGACATATATGATTTTGAAATCATCCTTGTTGCCTCAGAGCAAGGAAAAAGAGACTGGCATGACAGATGTGATTTTGAAATCATCCTTGCTATTAAAAAGGATAGGGGCTATTTAAAATCCTTGACGAAAATCCAATCAACCTCCTTCAAAACAATGGAGCTCAGCAGATCAAAGAGACAATGAGGAAGATGATGTCCCAAATCATGATAATATTTTTGTTGCTAGAGTAATGCTACTAATCAGGTGACATTAGATATATTGATCAGTAACATTAGATGTATTGATGGAAACCATAGGGGTTTCAATTTTTCATGCCAATAGAGCATGTGAGATGAAAGGAATTGGGTAATAATTCCTTGAATTTATGTTTATGATACAGGTGAGATGATGGATCTTGATAGCATGGAAAAATGATCGCTAATATAAAATAGGAAGTATAGGGAGAGTGAGACTATGATGACACTAGAACCATGTGATTGAATACTCACAGTTGTTTGGTTGAATGAAAATTCTGTCAAGGAGGACAAATTGCATGTAGCAATTGATTGGATATAAAAATTATATCAAGGAGGACATATTGATAGGTAGAAATTGATTCCTCGTGAAATTTTATATCATGTAAATATGCTAACAAGATAATCTGAATTGCAGAAATGGTTCAAATAGTCATTCAAGACTTGGAAACTCAAGGACAAATATTACTAAACAAATCAGTTAGAAAAGTACCATGTACTCTTCAAGATATTGATTTCAGAAAATTATTTCCAGATTTTACATCTCTATCCTATGTAGAGTATCTAAAAGAAAAAATTTCTTTTATATACAAGTCGTGTGACTTCAGTGTTGAAGGAAAATGTATACTCAATCATGATGATGTAATTATTAATACAGAAAAATTTCACCATAAGAAAAACATTGTTGTAAGTACTATTTTCCGTAAATATGCTAACAAGATAATCTGAATTGAAAAAATGGTTCAAATAGTCATTCAAGGCTTGGAAAATCAAGGACAAATATTACTAAACAAAGAAACTAGAAAAGTACCATGTACTCTTCAAGATATTTCTTTAAGCAGATTATTTCCAGATTTGACATCTCTATCCTATGTAGAAATATATTGCTTTAAGCAGATTATTTCCAGATTTGACATCACTATCCTATGTAGAATATATAAAAGATAAAATTTTCATTATATACGAGTTGTGTGACTTCACTGTTGAATGAAAATTTATACTCAATTATGATGATGTAATTATAAATACAAAAAAAATTCACTATATGAAAAACATTGTTGTAAACTTACTATTTTCCAAAAAAAATTGTCTCATATTCCTCATGAATTTTTATATCATGTAAATATGCTAAAAAGATAATCTAAATTGCAGAAATGGTTCAAACAGTCATTCAAGAATTGGAAACTCAAGTACAGATACTAATAAACAAAGAAGTTGGAAAATTACCATGTACTCTTCAAGATATTGCTTTAAGAAGATTATTTCTAGATTTGACATCTCTATCCTATGTAGAATATCTAAAAGACAAAAGTGTTGTTATATACAAGTTGTGTGACTTCGGTGTTGAAGGAAAATGTATACTCAATCATGATGATGTAATTTTTAATACAAAAAAAAGCACTACATAAAAACATTGTTGTAAGTATTATTTTCCTAAACATTGTTGTCCCATATTCGTCATGAATTTTTGTATCATGTAAATATGCTAACAAGGTAATATGAATTTCAAAAATGGTTCGAACAGTCATTCAAGGATTGGAAATTGAAGGGAAGATGCTACGAAACAAAGAAGTTGGAAAAGTACCATGTACTCTTCAATATATTACTTTAAGAAGATTATTTCCAGATTTGACATCTCTATCCTATTTTAGAATATCTAAAAGACAAAAGTGTTGTTATATACAAGTTGTGTGACTTCAGTGTTGAAGGAAAATTTATACTCAATCGTGTTGATGTAATTATTAATACAAAAAAAATCCACTATATGAAAAACATTGTTGTAAGTGCTATTTTCCTAAACATTATTGTCTCATATTCCTCATGAATTTTTATATCATGTAAATATGCTAACAAGCAAATATAAATTGCAGAAATCATTCAAACAGTCATTCAAGACTTGAAAACTCAAGGATATATATTTCTAAAAAAAGACGTTGGTAAAGTACCATGTACTCTTCAAGATATTGCTTTAACAATATTATTTCAAGATTTGACATCTCTATCCTATGTAGAATATCTAAAAGGAAAAACTGTTTTTATATACAAGTTGTGTGACTTTAGTGTTGAAGGAAAATTTATACTCAATCATGATGATGTAATTATTAATACAAAAAAATTTCACTATATGAAAAACATGGTTGTAAGTACTATTTTCCTAAACATTGTTGTCTCATATTCCTCATGAATTTTTATATCATGTTTATTTGCTAACAAGATAATATGAATTTCAGAAATGTTTCAAAATGCCATTCAAGACTTGGAAACTCAAGGACATATATTACTAAACAAAGAAGTTGGAAAAGTACCATGTACTCTTCAAGATATTGTTGTAAGAATATTATGGTTTAAAAAATCATTCAAGGCTTGGAAACTCAAGGACATATATTACTAAACAAATAAGTTGGAAAAGTACAATGTAATATTCAAGATATTGCTTTAAAATTGTAGAATTCACACATTATAGTGCTGGTCTATCCTAGCTGAGAATAGCCATACTACCACTGGTTTTTTCTTAAATTAAAGCTTCTAATTATTCGAAAGGGAATATCAGTTTTGAAAACAACCATCCATAAGACAAATATTACAATCTGAAAAAACTCTTTAAGATTGCAAAAGTGACATGTATCATGATACATTAATCACATTAGGCCACCTACAACCAATCCAACAACATACAAGTATACACAAGTCTCTGCATCATTGTCACAATAATACTATAGACATATTGTTATCACTATCATCCAAATTATAGTTTTCGTTGTCATATCAAGTTCATTGTCCTGTCATTCGTCAAGTTCAGTCTCTATCATCAAGGGAATGTCAATATCGTCATTCAAATATTGATTGAATGGCTATGCATCAGATAGTAAATAGTGACACTAGAACAAGTATATGCATATGGATGTGACTTCTTTAAAAACAGAGTTTTTGATTTCTTCTCTAAGGACAAAATTGTAATGTTCATGATCCAGATCACTAATGAACATGAAACTATATGGGATATTGAAGTTCTAGATTGACTTTAGAAATAGTGTCCATACTATTTGTATTTAAGTAGAGTTTTCAGAGAATTTACGAATTGAAAAATAGGCCTTCCTTGGTTTTCCAAGATAGATTCTCATCAATTTTATAATAAAACAAAAAAAAATGCAAGAAATAATATAGGGAATGTCAGTTTTGAAAAAAACCATCCATAAGATAATTACAATCTGAAAAAAAAAACTCTTTAATATTGAAAAAGTGACATATACTACCTCTAGAATGAAAAATGACATATAGACATATCTGCTCTTGTTATTTTTTCAATTAACAACAATAATTCAATAGCCATATCATAACCTCTTTTAAATTAAGGCTTCATACAATTCAAAAAGGGAAATGATATTTAAAATCAACCATCCACAGATAGTAAACACTAACACTAGAATAAGTATATGCATCTGGATGTGACTTTTTTAAAAACAGAGTTTTCGATTTCTTCTCTAAGGACAAAATTGTAAATTTCATGACCTAGATCACTAATGGACATGAAACTATTTTAAAGGTTTCATAGGATTTATGAATTCAAAAACAAGCCTTCCTTGGTTTGCCAAGATAAATTCTCATCAATTTTATAATAAAACAAAAACAAATGCAAGAAAGAATCTAGGGAATATCATTTTTTAAAACAACCATCCATAACACAATTACAATATGAAAAAAGTCTTTAAGATTACAAAAGTGACATATAGTCGTATCTACTCTTGGTATTTTTTTCAAGTAACAACGATAATGCAATAGCTATATCATCACAGCTTTTAGATTAAGGCTTCATACAATTCAAAAACGTAAATGAGCTTTAAAAATAATCATCCATAGACAATAAACACTGACACTAGAACAAGTATATGCATCTGGATGTGACTTCTTTAAAAATAGAGTTTTTTATTTTACTCTAAGGATGGAATTGTAAAGTTCATGACCCAGATCACTAATGGACATGAAACTACATGGGATATTAAAGTTCCAGATTGACTTTAGGGATAATGTTCATATGGTTTGTGATGTAGGAGCATTAGATTCGAAAAATACTTTGTATTTTATTTAAACTAGGGGGTCTTATGTTTGTGAAGAAATATTAATTTTTTGTAAATATTAATGGGATGTTTGAGAGTTTTTTAATTATATGTGAGGATTTGTTAATTTTTCCAAATAATTGGAAAACATGAGAGAAATTAGATTTGAGATATCTAAGAATTAATTATGAATCCTAAGATAGATTTAGTTTCAAGATTTTAGGGATAAATCTAGATTGTAGGATTTGTTAAGATATTTGAGGACTTTGTTGAGTTATTGAAGGGATTTGAACCTAAATTGGTTCAATTCAATTTGTATAAATTAATGAGCTTCAAAGGAAAAAATAATAGAGTGATTTAGAGGTGAGGTTTGGACAGCAAATTTTGTAAGCCTACGGGCTTTTGTAAAAGGGCCATTGATTTGAAAATCTGGCCATGGACAAAGAGGATTTTTGTAATTGATTACATTTGATTATATCGATAAGGAATTTGTTTTGAATTTCTGTGTGAATTATATATGTTCTTGGTTAAATTTTGTTTAAAGAATGGTTGAATTTATGTGAAAAGCATATGAGGAGAGAATCGATTTTAAATTAATATTGATTCATGCTTTGAATTGAATTAAATCTGCATTTGTTGAATAAAATGCAAGAAAAGGGATCGATCGTCCTAGAAGTGGATTGGATCAAATATCAATTAAGTTGGTATTGGCATATCGGCTTTGGAAAGTCGATTTCATGGATGCCGCAATTGCTTTATTGAGAATATGAATGAATTGTTGTGTAAGAGTGCAGAATTAATGTTTGAAATCTGTTGATAAGAAATGTATTCTTAAATTCAACCTCAATGTTGAGGAATTGCGTTGAGGAAATTTCTGAGTAAATCAAACCTAGTCATTCAAATTTGCATGGAGCGTTGTTGGATTGAGGATTCATTTCATATTGACATACAATCAAATGTTTGTTTACATCATATTAATATATATGTTATTGAACACTTTTTTGACATGAATTGAATGCAGCTACAGGATTAATATGAAAAGATGGAGTTTAGAGACCCAACATGTTATGGAAAATCGATCCAAAATATCGTAACCATGAATGTGTGCAGAAGCATATGGAGAATGGAGCAATCAAGTGTTGAAGATTAAATGGAAATGAATCCATAATGGCCAGTGAGTGCGTTGGCATACTTAGAAGTACAAAATTACAAATACGCGTGAGAAATGGTTTAGTCAGAATCGCGAATTAAGGACTACAGTTCTGATTTGAAGAGCGTGTTATGTGTAAATTGGAGCAAAAATATCCTTATTGCAAAAATTGTGATTTGAAGAACGTTAAACACAGAGAAAATGCAATTTAATTGCAGAAGTGTCGTGGTGAATACCTTCTGATCGCAGGAGAAGAGGGTTGGAGAAATTCGATTGCAAAGAATTTCCATCATCGGATGGATGAAGAGTTAGTAAATTTTGAAGGACAGCTTTGAATTTAAATGTGAATTTGTGTGGTTATAATTGCCAGCGGTAGTGAGAATATAGATCTCTGTTACATTGGCAACGAAATTGTGCAATCAGAATTCGTAGTGTTTTGATAAGCGAATCCAAATTAAGGATGCAGAGATTGGAAACGGGAGTGCAAAGGCCTTCGATTAATAATTGGTGCAAGTCTGTTAAAGCACAAGTATTGAGTGACGTGTCTCATCGCCATTGGGAAGGTACGCTAGTTGCATGATTATGTGTGTTATGTGTTTGATACAATGGTTGTGTTTATGGGCGTTGGGAGTTATATTTCCAATTGGCCATATGTATATCAATAAAAATATGAACACATATGGATTTGCAAAAGGGCCATCGTATTGAGGTTTGGTTGAAATAAAACTTTTGCACAATTGAATGTTAAATGAAAAGCCATATAGATAATGGCTAAGATTTTATTGAAATCTGGGTGTATATGGTTCATAACCATAAGATCATAATTGGAAGAGAAACTTCTACACGAGTATTTGGTTGGTTGACATGCATTATAAATTCAAGCTTTTGAGTTGAGATGTGATAAGCCCTTGGTTTAATTAAAGTTGAGGTTTTAAAATAAAACCAATGGGGCTTAATTAAAGTCTTTTTCTAAGACTTTTTAAAAGGTTTATGTGTCGAATGATTTGAAACACAGTGAGTGATTTTTAAAAGGAGCTTCCGCGAATGATAGTGTGTGAATTTGCCCAGACTTAGAATTGGTTTAGGGCATTTATTTGTGATGCAAATTTTATATGCATGAGAGTGGCGAGAGTGTGGGTAAGGCAGGGTTTTCCTGCATCAGTTTGTATTCAGGTATAGTTTTCATAGGATTTAAAAATTCAAGAACATACCTTTCTTGGTTTGCCAAGATAAATTCACATCAAACTTATAATAAATAAAAATAAAAAATGAAAGAAAGAATCTAGGGAATTTTAGTTTTGAAAACAACCATCCATAAGACAATTACAATCTGAGAAAAAAAAAAAAAAACTCTTTAGGATTGAAAAACTGACATATATTTCCACTTTTGTATTTTACCACTTTTGAACACATATGGATTTGCAAAAGGGCCATCGTATTGAGGTTTGGTTGAAATAAAACCTTTGCACAATTGAATGTTAAATGAAAATCCATATAGATAATGGCTAAGATTTTATTGAAATCTGGGTGTATATGGTTCATAACCATAAGATCATAATTGGAAGAGAAACTTCTACACAAGTATTTGGTTGGTTGACATACATTATAAATTCAAGCTTTTGAGTTGAGATGTGATAAGCCCTTGGTTTAATTAAAGTTGAGGTTTTAAAATAAAACCAATGGGGCTTAATTAAAGTCTTTTTCTAAGACTTTTTAAAAGGTTTATGTGTCGAATGATTTGAAACACAGTGAGTGATTTTTAAAAGGAGCTTCCGCGAATGATAGTGTGTGAATTTTCCCAGACTTAGAAATGGTTTAGGGCATTTATTTGTGATGAAAATTTTATATGCATGAGAGTGGCGAGAGTGTGGGTAAGGCAGGGTTTTCCTGCATCAGTTTGTATTCAGGTATAGTTTTCATAGGATTTACAAATTCAAGAACATACCTTTCTTGGTTTGCCAAGATAAATTCACATCAAACTTATAATAAATAAAAATAAAAAATGAAAGAAAGAATCTAGGGAATTTTAGTTTTGAAAACAACCATCCATAAGACAATTACAATCTGAGAAAAAAAAAAAAAAACTCTTTAGGATTGAAAAACTGACATATATTTCCACTTTTGTATTTTACCACTTTTGAACACATATGGATTTGCAAAAGGGCCATCGTATTGAGGTTTGGTTGAAATAAAACCTTTGCACAATTGAATGTTAAATGAAAAGCCATATAGATAATGGCTAAGATTTTATTGAAATCTGGGTGTATATGGTTCATAACCATAAGATCATAATTGGAAGAGAAACTTCTACACGAGTATTTGGTTGGTTGACATGCATTATAAATTCAAGCTTTTGAGTTGAGATGTGATAAGCCCTTGGTTTAATTAAAGTTGAGGTTTTAAAATAAAACCAATGGGGCTTAATTAAAGAATCTAGGGAATTTTAGTTTTGAAAACAACCATCCATAAGACAATTACAATCTGAGAAAAAAAAAAAAAAACTCTTTAGGATTGAAAAACTGACATATATTTCATCTAGATTGCAAAAGTGACATATAATCGTATTTTCTCTTGTTATTTTTTCAATTAACAATGATAATGCAATAGTCATATCATCATTTATTTTAAATTAAGGCTTCATATAATTCAAAAATAAAAATGAGCTTTAAAAACAACCACCCATAGATAGTAAACACTGACACTAGAACAAGTATATGCATCTGGATGTGACTTCTTTCAAAACATATTTTTTTATTTCTTCTCTAAGGACAGAATTGTAAATTTCATGACCTAGTTCACTAATGGACATGAAACTATATGGGATACTGAAGTTCCAAATTGAATTTAGGAATAGTGTTCATAACGTTTGTATTCATGTACACTTTTCATAGGATTTACGAATTCAAAAACATGCCTTCCTTGGTTTGCCAAAACAAATTCTCATCAAAATTATAATAAAACCAAAAAAATGCATGAAAGAATCTAGGGAATATCAGTTTTGGAAAAAATCATCCATATGACAATTACAATCTGGAAAAAAAAAAACGCTTTAAGATTGAAAAAGTGACATATAGTCGTATCTGCTCTTGTTATTTTTTCAAGTAACAATGATAATACAATAGCCATATCATCACTACTTTTAAATTAAGGCTTCATACAATTCAAAAATGGAAATGTTCTTTAATAACAACCATCCACACACAATAAACATTGTTCTTACTTTTGGTTATACTAATATTGTGATTCAAGTGGAACAACTAGGAGAGTAGTCCAACTGGTGTAAACACCAGGAGTCCCTATAATCTTAACAAGTAGAGCAACAACATAAAATATGTCTTTTAGTTAAGAGAGATGTATATATTTATGTGAACCAACCTAATTATGTTGTTTATGTAATTATAGCTATTTTTATTACCAATCTCAACTTATGGAAATGCTAGTCTTACTATATCTTAAAATCCAATTGATATCCCCAATGATAGGGAGATTATGTATCCGACCCAATCTCAACATTTTTTTATGATACAGAATTAGGTAATTAATTATATGAAGTAGGAATCTAAATGAACAACTACTTGGACACAGTCAATCAATATTTCAACTTGGTTGGGCTCCATGCATAAAACAAAGAAAACTTTTACTATATTGGAATATTGCCTCCTATGACACTAGAACAAGTATATGCATATGGATGTGACTTCTTTAAAAACATAGTTTTTGTTTCTTCTCTAAGGACATAATTGTAAAGTTCATGACCCAAGTCCAACAGAGTTCAGACTCCATTTCTATTCAGCCACTCTTTAATATCTATTAGACTAGATTTTAGCAATATTATAGTCGCATTTATCAATTTATTTTCCATTTATTTCTCTCTAGATATGATGGATAAGTTATCCTCTCGACCATTAAACAACTTCTTCTATTTGTTCTATTGGACTTTTCTAAAGGTTTTGAACACCATGAAGCCAACCATGGAAAAAGGGAAGCTTCTAATATTGAATATTCGCCCACCCACTTATGAGGATTCAGATGTTGAGTAACCGCAGAGCTACTAAAATACCTACAGGATATTAAGAGTCAGAGAACTGAGGCCCATCATGTATGCATGTCTCGTTGGAGATCCAACCTACCTTCCTTAGCAACAATGTTGAAAGGCATTCAATCAAGAATAGATAAGTAAATGTGGATGATAATGACGCACATAATTATCATTAAGTTTCAAGCATGCTAAAAAGGGGGTATTTTTTTTCTTTTATTATGGATAGAAATTATAAATAGGCCATATGAAGAAGCTCTGCAAAAAATAGTTTGTTGACCAGAAAACCAACCAGGGAGGGCCCCAGCAGAAGGCTCATGTCATAGAGCACACAGAGGAGGCGTCAGTCTTCTAAGAGTGCCAATGAGAATATTGAATGGTCGAAGACGTGACACATGATATCGCCATTGATGTGGCTACTGAATTGCCCCTTGTGATAGGTGATGCTCACAGGGAAATTAGATAATAAGAACTTCTATGAAGATGAAGGGAAAATTTATCCTTTTAAAAGATTTATAATACAATTTTTAAATATTATTATTAACTATAAATAAGTGAAAGATCATTATGTTTGTGACTTTTTCATTAAAAAAAATATTATCAACACAAAATGTAAACTCACCTTATTAGAATACCCTTCTAAATAACATTGTATATTTATTACTTTGTTGTCTCAAATCTTAAAAACTAATTTTAAATATCCTTCACTCCTTTTTCCAAAATAAAATCTCTATCAAGACCAAGAGCCTTTCAATAGAAGGTATTTCCACTCAAAATACATGAAGAGACCTTATGACAGGCAAAGATAATAATAATATGAATGTTTTTTGGTTTGATAAATTACTTTAAAGACATCACATTAAGTCAAAACTCTTTATTCAAATTTTTTTTATGTAATTTGTAACATTTTGTATAATGTTATTCACATTAGATATTCTCCCTAAAATATATATCTCTATTTTAACAAAGTGAAATAATTTGGTAATCAAATACTGAGATATTTCGTAAGCTTTTGTAGTTTACAACTTTAAAAGATATATAAAAATTTGTCCATTGAAATATTTCATAAACTTTTGTATTTTACCACTTTATATATATATAAACTTCTTGTTCCATGAAAACATAATATATATTTCACAAAAATTCATTGAGAGTGGAATAATTACTGGTGCCAAAAAACCATGATGTCCATTGCACTGTTATAGAAATAAATCCAACCACTAATCTAAATTCTACTTTGCAACATGCCATTGATATCAAGCACATAACAGTCACAAGAAAAACACAACCAGATCATGATCAGTTCATTTTCAGGGTATTAAGCTTGTTCTGTACAGATATTTCTTGTCAGAGATATGGGCCACAAGCTTCCCACGAGGCAGGTAATCTAGTCATAAAGCCACTGGACAATAAAAACATTGACACTAAAAAACCATCCATAGACAGTAAAGGCTTCATACAATTCAAAAATGGAAATGAGCTTTAACAACAATCATCCACAGTCAGTAAACACTGACACTGGAACAAGTATATGCATTTGGATGTGATTTCTTTAAAAAATAGTTTTTGATTTCTTCTCTAAGGAGAGAATTGTAAATTTCATGACCTAGATCACCAATGGACATGAAACTACATGGGATACAGAAGTTCCAGATTGACTCGGTGATCGACCTAGAAAAATAAGGATGAGCACGTCAGGCCAAGGTCGAGGACACTGAGCCGAGTTACATACAAACGTAGAGCCGAGGACGAGCAGACAAGGACACAGAGCCGTGTTGAGGACAAGGACGTCGAGCCAATTTGCAGACAAAAATGCAAGGTCGAGGACTAGCAGACGAGGAGAGAAGCCTGAAAAATCACTGCAAAGTTAGAAAACTAAAAATAAATAAAGAGAAACACAAAAATCCAAAAAAATAACAGTTACCTCTTCAACAATCACATAACGGTTTGAAAGCCTATGAAAAACTTCTAAGGTTCTGATGGGCACTATATTTCAAAGAAAAAGTTGGGCTGAATTTTTATTCTCAGTTTTTCTATCTCTAGCCAAAAATATGGTTATCGACGTCATCAATGTTAACGAAAAAATGAGTTCGACAAACGACAGAAACAATTCAACCGAATTAATTTCAAAAGTTTGACCGAACTTCCTAAAAGTTTGGCCGAACTTTTGAGAAAGTGAAATTTTCTGACGCATTTCTCACGAAAATGTAACCCAAATTCACATTTTTTACTCTTATACTAATTCAACCTTAATATCAGTGTGAATCCAACACTTTACGGCTAAAATAAAAATGTTCACATTATTATGTTGAATAGTTATATTGGAGGGAAACTACTAATCATTAGTCGTCCAAGAGAAAATTGATGATTAATGCTCATTTATTAATTAGAACTAAGTTTGTTTCATATGTTTCCATGGAACTCTATTCTAAATTTCATAGAGCGTATTAATGAAGAAGTATTTAGCCCCTTTAAAAATTTGTGTAATGTGTCTCTTTTAAATGCCGAATGAAATTACAATATTTCCTTATTTACTTATCAATATGAAATATTAGTCAATGATAAAAGTTTTATTTTCAAGTCCAATAATTAGCGTCACATTCTACATTTATCTACTAAATGCATTTTAGTACAACTATGGATGTGTAATTGCTGAAATTCTTTTGTATCTCTCTATCTTTGTCTCTTATCTATGCTTTTAGTGGGAACTTATTCCCTTCGGAAAGATTAAAAGTGGTAGTAATTCCAAACTAGAAGTGGATCCTTTATTTTTCCATGGGAACAATGCTCTCCATATAGCAACATCAAAATGATTTGACTAAAACCACATTTCTTAAAGATGAAAATGGATGTCAATACCTAAATTTAATGAAGATGAATATGGCACTGACGATGGTGTTGCTCCTATTATGAAAAAAATGCAAAGATATATTATTATTATTATCAACGTACCTACCAAGTGAAGATTAAGAATTGTGGAAAAGCATTTATAAAAGAACATTATTAAACTACACTTGGAGGATTTTCAAAAGGTCTTCTCAATAAGATGGTCTTAGGAGAAAAAATTAAAATTATGTTAAAAACTGAATGAAAGCTCTAGGACGAAAGCTCTTAATGAAGAACATATTAAGGAGGTTATAAACATAAATATTAGAAATGTATGTATGAGAATGAAGACGAGTAAGGATTTAAAGAAGGAAGTGAAAAATAATAACAAAGAAATTTTTAGATTTTGGAATCAAATTAAACACTAGTTAATGAGGTTGCGAGATAGAAGGAATAAAATAAGTTTTATTTAAAAAAAAAAAAAAATTAAGAAAGATACAATATTTTAATATATAGAATTATATTTAAAAATTAGGAGCAAGAATAAGAGGCAATTGAAAAGGATTGAGTAAATTTATTAAAAAACACTCAAATATATAAATTGAGCTTTATCTTGAAGACATAAATGTCAAAGATAATGGTATTATCTCAAATAAAAGAGATGTCAGTAATAAAATATAATGTATAGAGTAGGATATCTAAATAGGAAGATCAATGATATAAGTGTATGGAATGAAGAAAAGCTATTAAAAGTGGAATTATATTAATGCAATCATTATCAACAAAGGTTGTAAGAAGGAAATAAGATAAACATCACTATTATCAATCAAGAAGATGATAAAATCACCAATATTCATCAATTAATAATACATTAAGGAATTAATAAGGCATTAAGGAATCATTATATGGTAGGATATTTTCTAATACTAATAAATGCAACAACATGGAAAAGTTAGAGAAACAACATTTAAAATCAAAGAAAATGAAATTATGTGAAAAGAACCCATGAAAGATCAACACAAAATATAATTCAATAAATATGGATGAATAATCATTAATGGTAGCAATATAGTAAAGATATAAGGAAATTCTATTACTTGGTTTCATCAAATTCAAAACATTTATATATATAACTTTGAGAATAAAGAAAATTTCAAGGTATATTAGGTCATGATCCTAAATGGATAATATAGGGTCTTATGTCTTTGTGTGTGTAATATGGTTAAATGTATAATTAATTGGGATTCACGTGATAGGGGTATGTGTGATGAGGAGAACACACATACACAAATATCATGTACATGGTTTTAGGATTTTGATATATAGATGTATAAGGGTTTTTTGTATGAGATTTTCTTTATCAATAATAAGGAAATATTGTGTAACTCATTATTCTGGTTTTCAATCTCCTGTGGTTATAAATTGTTGAGAGGCACTTGAGATTATAAAACATCCTTATAACTTCAACGGGGATGGAGGTTGTGAAATCAGTGACAGTTGGTGACCTCTGATTCGACAAATTTCTTCATCCAGTTCGTCGGCCTCCCAGGTATAGTATCTCACGTTTGTTTTTTCTCCCGTTATAATCTACTGTTTGGGTGTTTTTAGGCCTAACAATGATTCTATTTTCTTTATAATTAGTTATAAATAACTTATGTATTTAAATAAATAAATAATTTAATTATTTACAATTAATAATTATCCCAATAAATTAATTAATTTTTATTTACATTAATAAAAATCAATTAATTAGTAATTATAATTATTTTAGTATCTAATATGTTTTAATAACTAAATTAAATTTTAATTATTATATTTTATTCCCTTAAACCAATTAAATAAAAATAATAATTATTTAATTATTATTAACATTTATTTATTTTGGATAAATAAATGTTAATATGGATTAGTTAATAATTATTTTATTTTTATTTGTATTAATAATTTTATTAAATCTCTATTTAGATGGTGATGTAAATAATTATAAATAATTGGTTTTGAAATCTAAAATTTAATGTAGAGTTAAATCTCACTTATTATTTAAAAAAATAAAAATAAAAATAAAATTACTCATTAAATAGCAATTATTAGTAATTAATGGATTATAATTATAATTCGACTTTTCATCATTTTTATAGTTTTAGCATAAAAAAAAAAAATTTAATAAAGAATAAAAAAAAATTAAATTTTTTTAAAAATAAAACTTTTTTTGATATGATTTTTAAAAAATTAAATATTTATTTTTTTAAGAAGGATAAAATTAATTAAATAATTAACCAAAAACAAACAAAAACAATTTTTTTTATTAAAATCAATTAATTAATTAATAAGTCTTGAACAAATTATAAAATAAAAAAATAAAAAATAAAAAGATAAAAAATTATTAATCTGTCTGCTCCTTTTAATTTCTCCTTTCATTATAAATTCTGACCTAATTCCTTATTTCATTCCTTCATTCAACAATTATGTCCTGAATATGGATCCCCATTGAGATTCGAAACATCGACAAATGTTCTATGACATTGTGAAAAATCCGAAGACCTCTTCAATAACTCACTATTGTTATCACTTTTCTAGATATGCTCCACACTGATATTTGTTATGCATTGTTTGTATGTTGGTTTATTATGCTATTGTAAATTTTTGGTTCATAATGTCTTGTTCTCCCCATAGACATCTTAGACCATTATATATTATATTCTAACATTATTTTAGATAAACATAGTCCTTTACGTGCACTTTTCTTCACAACCAATAAAATATATATTGACAACATCTCTATTTCAGGACACTACTTAATGGATTATGACCTTGGACATGTTGAGTATATGTTATATTATGTGCAGAACTAGCTTCACACGAACTTCATGTGCATCAAAAACAATGGGGGGGTCACATGGTGGGCGTAAATCCTAAAAAAAAAAAAAAAAATTGCCTAGTTTTTTGCATATGTTTTTGGTAGCTTTTGTCACATGGGTTTTTCTTTTCATGATTCCATTGTGTAGTTTTCAGCTCATGGTTTTCTAATTTCAACTAAAGAATTATGGTCGTAATATAAACAAGGGCAATGGATTAGGGTTTTGAGTGTTATTGGATCCTACATATTGTATTCTAAATGTTGAAGTTGGTTGATGATAAAAAAAAGGTAGAGATTTTTCTCTAAAAATTGTATTTTCTTTCCTAATTAAGGGTTTCTAGGGTAACTCTTTGAGTACTATGTGTGATTACCATTTTTTACCTTTCTATTAGAAAAAATCTATGTATGCATTACTTATTCTAAAGGTTTACAAATTATACAATGTTGCATTACAAATCAATAAAAACCATATATACAATATTTAGATTATGGAATTATTTATTTATGTTCACGAGAATGAAACCTATCATAAGAACCATGAATTTACAATAAATTTATAATTTAATATCACAACCTCCAAGGGTCAAAACTAGATTATTACACTAAACCTTTATCCATTGTCATTAACCCACCAATCTCTTATCAATATAACCCCACAAATCCCTAACCCTTAATCCCTATAATCCCAACAACCCATAATTACTAATCACTAATTAACTATAACCTATAATATACACAACCTCAAAACACCTCATTTTCAATATTAATGCACTATCAGTGTTATTGAAAAAACATAAAACATATCCTAGCTTCTCTAACAATATGAACCTTGACATTACCTCGTTATACAAAATTACTTGTAACCTTAAAACACCTTATCTTCCTCAAAACACCTCATTTTTAATATTAATGCATTATCAGTTTCATTGAAAAAACATAAAACATATCCTAACCTCTCTAACCATATGAACCTTGACATTACCTAATATAACTCATTATCAAAAGTTTATTTGAAAGAGAAATTAAATTCCCTTATAGCAATTTGTGTTTAGTTTAAAAAATAAATAGGTAATGCATCATTTTACTTGAAAAGCAATGTTAAACTTTACTATATACTAAAGCTACAATTGATACTACTTTATTAAAGTCAACTAATAGTTTTTTTAGTTTAAGAGGAATGCCATTTTAGAAAAGAAAGATCATATTCGCCCTTATAAATAACCGAGCACAACAGTACGACTACAAAATCTCCATTGAACTTACGAAGTTCCCTATGCCTTTTCTTTCATATTTTACGAACTATCTAAAAGTGAGATAACTGATTTTTTTTATATAATTCTGTTTAGATTTTTTTTTTTTTTATTGAAGTTATTTTTAAAGTTGTTTCATTAATATTATTTAAATAAGAGAAGAGAATCTATATATCACTTTATTAAAGTTATTTTAAGATTATTTTATGATATATTAATATTAATATTATTTATTTTAAATATTATTTAATAATAATAATGATAAATTAATATTAAAATAGTAAAAAATAATAGACAAAACTTATTTGCGATTTCAAAAATTATATCATTAATATCATCAAATATTATTTTTTTTTAATTTTTTTTGTTTCATGCTTTTACATTAGCTAAAATTTTATAAGTATATCACTAATAAAAAACATTCAATATACATATATATGGATTTACAAAAACATTGTGCACAATTATTATTGTCGATTTGATTTTAAGGGAATACAATATTTATCTAGTTCATTGTTCCTTATGTTGCTACACAAGTTTCTTTCCCTTGCAATTAACCTTTGTTTGAAATATAGATTGCCTTGAAGCTACAATGTCTAAACTATATCTATCACTTTCATACTAAATGAAGCATTTTATCTTTTTGTAGTCTATTTCTATTTAAAAACAAATTTTCTCTCATTTTGTGACAATGCGTATAATCCTATCATACTACACTTTCTATTTTCTTTCCATTTTATAAATGATTACATAGAGAGTTTAGATGGACAAACCATTATTGGATAGGGACTTTTTATGTTTCCTCAAAACACTATAAACATCTCAGAGATCCTCAACATCCATAGTATACCAATCTCCAAAGGGTTGTAATTGTATTAAGTTAAAAGAATGAGATAATTAAGATGAACAAAGTAAATCCAAAGCCCTATTTGATGAAGCAAAGGAGGGATGGAATATAGCAAGCTACCGAAACAAACTACATGGGATCAATGGGTGTCTCTCCATAACATTAGAGTAAAGAAAAAAATTAAAGAGGGAAGTCCAAATTTCAATAGATAAAAGAGTCACATAGGAGAAATAGAGCCAAAAGAACCAAAGATTTCCTAGAGAAAGGTATGACACTAGAGAATCAAAACTAGACCATCACTAGGCAATCCTTAGGGGATGTTAACACCAAAGGAAATTATAGATGTTGAGACTAAAAGGATAGCGAAGGTTTACTAAAAGAGTCAAAGAGAGGATGATCACTCTATTTCTCCATTGAATGAAATACCAAATGTGATGAAAACATGCCTTCAACATTGAGCACTAAAAACAAAGAGAAACCGTCGGAGAGAATGCATGGTTACAATTATTAACAAATCCTTGCATTTTAAGGATTATCTAGCTAACACTCAAACTACATCATATCACATAAGAATTTGTGAACCAATACATCAGATAGAAACTTAGAGTTATACTTTGCATGTTTGTCACATCTCTAGCTTTAATTCTTTCCTTGAATCCTATTTTTTCCATAGCCATGTAAAACTTGGAAGGGATGGTCATAAATTATAGTTAAAAGACTCAAAATACCTTTTTTCTTAAGTGTTCGTTATGGTAGAGCCAAACCATTTTCCCCCACATTATTCTCCTTTAGGATTTGATAAAGTAGATTTTGGCCAACTTCTTTGGAAGTGTTGTGATGCTAGAGATAATTAAAGAAGGCTTGAATTTTTTTGGAGGTTCTTTAAGCGCCAATGCCTTTATTATGATCCATAGATCTCCTAAAAACACCAAATCTCATATTCCCAAGTTCATGATGATGGAGAGTGCTTGTAGTAAAATGGAAATCTCTCCTCGATTATTTGTTGCAATTCCAAGCCCCCAGGCATAGATAGATTCTCAAATTCCTTTAAAGTCATAAATGACACCTCTTACTTCAACCACTGCTATGATTAATATTATTATTACTATTTATAATTTGATTTAATTAATAAATTTATATTATTAAAGGAAAATATTTTGTAAAATTTAAATAAAATCATAGCTTAGTTATATTTTCATTTTTTAACATACAATTATTTTTCATGTTATATTTTTTAATCTTATTTTTTATTTTCTTACCATTTTATTTTAATGTGGATGTTCTTATCACAAATCCAAAATTTTAGATTTTAATAAAATCTCTATTCACATATATTCTTTATATTTCTTTTTCATTGTGTTAATTTTTCCATAATTAATTTTATAATAAATTAAAAACCATAATAAATTAGAATTAATATAAATTTAAAGAAAATATACTATAAAAATAATAATAATAATAATTTAAACTTTTACGGGAGAAAAGTATAAAATTAAATGAAATAAAAAATGGCAATGATAAAATATCATTTAATTCTAAATAAATTTTAATTTGTTAATATATTTTTGTTATAAAAATACGTTATTATTTACCATTTTAGCACCAACTCTAATCATGGAATGATTTAAAATGGAAAGAGAAAAAAAAAACAGTTGTTTAATCATGAAATGATTAAACGAAAAGGTATTAAAAAATGGTTGAAAAAATTAAAGCTAAAAATGGACTCGTGATAATCTTAAAAAGAGAATGTTTCCGTTCACATTTTTCCTTTATAGTGACGGTGTTATTCCGTATATAATAACAATAAAAAATAAAGTAGGCATAGAATTGACATAAATGAGAACCCATTTTTCTTTTCCATCAATGATGCTATTCCACATATGTAAATATGGTGGGCATATAGTTGACATAAATAGAAGTGAAATGCTAAAAACTTATTTTCCTTGTTACAATGGCGGCGTAAGTGTCCCAATCTTTAAAAATATTATAAAGAATATTTTAGGTATGATTAATAACTCCACTTTTATTATATTTTTATATTCAAATTTCTTAATAATATGTTGGTTGGTAGATACTATTCGAATGGGATTCTATACATTTCTTTTCAAGTTCATGAATCTCTTTGTCAAATGAGTGTTATACCATTTTGTGCTCCTTTAATTCGATTGATATAATTACATTCCTCCATCTATCATGATAACTTGTGATAGTTACACTCTTTGGGATTAGAAAAATCAAGAACAAGCACATGTACATGTCATTGACACAATTAACATAAGATTTATTTTAAGAAATCTAATAAAAAAAACTGAACTAAAAGGTGAAGTTTATACTTTTCTATCTTTTCTTTAGTTATAAAAGTGCACATATAAAAGAATGGGAACTTGCTACAGAATTATCTTTCAACACTATGGCTAAAGTGGATACTACAAAATCTTTTTCTTCTTTTGGTATGCTCTCAAAATGCTTATCACGCCCCCAAAGTGTACACTCGAGTTAAGGCATGTCATTTCCTTTGGACGTGTAGCACCAACAAGGTTTATCACAATGGTTGTGACCAACTTATGCTACTTCTTTTGGAATATGCCTCTAAAACTTATACTTCTTATTCACATGTGAGATTTATTATGTTATTGGAATTAACATTCAATCTTCAAGCACTAGTAAAATTCCCATTTAACATCCACATCCAACATTCATCATCATAAATGTCACAGTAATGTCACAACACAAATGACACAATATGACAAGTACTACGGCATAAGTGTCATAATTTTTTAAAATATTATAAAGAATATTTTAGGTATGATTAATATCTCCACTTTTATTATATTTTTATATTCAAATTTCTTAATAATATGTTGGTTGGTAGATACTATTCGAATGGGATTCTATACATTTATTTTTAAGTTCATAAATCTCTTTGTCAAATGAGTGTTATACCATTTTCTGCTCCATTAATTCGATTGATATAATTACATTCCTCCATCTATCATGATAACTTGTGATAGTTACACTCTTTGAGATTAGAAAAATCAAGAACAAGAACATGTACATGCCATCCACACAATTAACATAAGATTTATTTTAAGAAATCCAATACATGAAGAACTCAACTAAAAGGTGAAGTTTATGCTCTTCTCTCTTTGCTTTAGTTATAAAAGTGCACATACAAAGGAATGGGAAGTTGCTACATATTTATCTTTCAACACTATGGCCCAAGTGGATACTACAATATCCTTTTCTTCTTTTGGTATGCTCTCAAAATGCCTATCACGCCCCCAAAGTGTACACTCGATTTAAGGCATGTCATTTCCTTTGGACGTGTAGCACCAACAAGGTTTATCACAATGGTTGTGACCAACTTATGCTACTGTTTTTGGAATATGCCTCTAAAAGTTATACTTCTTATTCACATGTGAGATTTATTATGTTATTGGAATTAACATTCAATCTTCAAGCACTAGTAAAATGCCCATTTAACATCCACATCGAACATTCATCATCATAAATGTCGCAGTAATGTCACAACACAAATGACACAATATGACAAGTACTACGATGTAAGTGTCCCAATATTTTAAAATATTATAAAGAATATTTTAGATATGATTAATAACTCCACTTTTATTATATTTTTATATTCAAATTTCTTAATAATATGTTAGTTGGTAGATACTATTCGAATGGGATTTTGTACATTTCTTTTTAAGATCATGAATCTCTTTGTTAAATGAGTGTTGTACCATTTTGTACTCCATTAATTCGATTGATATAATTACATTCCTCCATCTATCATGATAACTTGTGATAGTTACACCCTTTGAGATTAGAAAAATCAAGAACAAGCACATGTACATGTCATCCACACAATTAACATAATATTTATTTTAAGAAATCCAATACATGAAGAACTCAACTAAAAGGTGAATTTTATGCTCTTCTCTCTTTGCTTTAGTTATAAAAGTGCACATAAAAAGGAATGGGAACTTGCTACAGAGTTATCTTTCAACACTATGGCCTAAGTGGATATTACAAAATCCTTTTCTTCCTTTGGTATGCTCTCAAAATGCCTATCACACCCCCAAAGTGTACACTCGAGTTAAGGCATGTCATGTCCTTTGGACGTGTAGCACCAACAATGTTTATCACAGTGGTTGTGACCAACTTATGCTATTGATTTTGGAATATGCCTCTAAAACTTATACTTCTTATTCACATGTGAGATTTATTATGTTATTGTAATTATCATTCAATCTTCAAGCACTATTAAAATGCCCATTTAACATCCACATCCAACATTCATCATCATAAATGTCGCAGTAATGTCACAACACAAATGACACAATATGACAAGTACTACACATTTGTAGAACTCCTTTAAATTACAAGTCTTAAATTTATAATAGGGATTGTCCCACAGCCTAATCTAAGTTACATACCAAAAAACTAGCCCTTGGTTCACCCAACAAATTCCCTTAGAAAAACCAACCCAAATTCCTTTGTTCTATTCCAAGTATCCACTCGCTCAGTTCAGTAATTCTGGGCATCTTGGCTTAGTTCATTCTATCTCATGTTTGCAACTCACATGGCTCAATCATTTAGTATCAAGTTTACAAATAACATGTTTTGGTCATTTCGACTCAAGTTCACAACTCACATGGTTCAGTTGTTCCTCGGTCCAAATACTTCAGTTAGCTCGGCTGACCTCTATCGCAAGGACAAGGCAAGCCCTCACCGCATTCGTCCTTCAAGACTCATGTGAATATACTCCTTTGTACTTCAACGCATTTGAATTTACAATGGTCTCACTTGGTTTCTCCAAAGTCTTCCTCTCCACTTTTTTCCATCACGTAAAAATATGGCACCATTGTGTCAATCGAGCGAGTGCGTGGTTCTATTGGGTCGACACTTTGTTCCATTTGTTCATGTAATAAACCCCCAAAATTTGAGGTTATTCTGACTCATTCCTCTTCCATCTAGTCTTGGGCCGACTCATATAGGGTTCACTCAATTATCTTGGGTGCACTTCTTCCATCTGGGTAGGTCATTTTTCCTGGACACATTGGGTGCGCTCATTCCATGTGACACGCTTTATTGCAGGAGGGACCTTGTTACAACGAGGGCACCAATGTAGGAGTGTTCCTTGGATCTACTTGGGTGCCTCTCATGGTACCTCTCTCATCTCAGGTGAGTGTGCCCCACTCATAGGCACTTATTTTGGATGCTCTTTTTCTCCTCATGCTGCAACACCCAAAATGTCACAGATATCATCACAAAATGTGTGATGGTGCTCTTGTCTCGCGGATCATATTATGTAGCTCATATCTTTCATGGTAACTCAAGTTCAAGGGTCTAACATCCTCCCCCACTAAAAACCTATTATCGTCCTCGACAACAAACCTACCCTGGTAAACCATCAATCACCAAATTTATTGCATCCTCAAGAAGACCACTCATCAATCTGACACAACATTCCATCGAACAACCTCCAAATTTCATGAACCATGTGAAGAATTCATGCCTCCTCAATAGAATTCTCTAATGCACTTCTCCAGAAACACATCTGAGTTTCTACTATCCACTCATCCAAATTTTGTTGTAATGTAGAAGTTCTCCCCTCTTTAACATACATCCTTGGTTGTATAAGTAGTTCCTCCCATACATGTCTCTCCAAACTGGGCTCCTCCATCTCACAGAATAATTGGGTAGCTAATTATTTCACAAAATCAATGAGAATGTATTTCCTCATGCAATAAAACACCTCCACCACATCTCTTTGTCATACGTTTGAACCAACTGACATCATCACGATCACATAGTCACATAAAATGAAGTCTCTCTACTAGAATTATCCAAAACTACGATGCTTCTCCTACCAAGGCACCATGCTTATGCATACACACATTCACACACATACATACATCATGGCCTCTTCTTCCAAGGCCCCTCCTTGAGGTGGTGCATTTCCCCTCCTACCGAACTTGGCACTCGTCCCTTAATAACAAGGGCCTTACTGAGATAGGAAGGCTCAAAAGTCACTCCCTTCACTTCAAGCAACCAAGGTATCTGACTGATGTATTTTCCTCAATTATATCTACACTCCTTCAATATATATTCTTGAAAAACCTAGCTCTGGAAGCCACTACACTGTCAATAGTAAATCATATATCCATATCACATATTTACAATAATACACAATATCCATAAGATATCTATCATCTCTTTCTGCACTAACAACATCCTCATTATAAGAAGCACTAAATACTCTCAGTATTCTATCATATTGTTGGTGAAGTAACTTATACGAAATATTTTGATGTTTCTCCATATTGGGAGAAGAACCATCTCCTCCTAATAAACCTGTAGTTTGGCTCATACTTCAGAAAGGTGCTTGTGCAAGAATGTCCACAAGATCCCTATCTTGTTGATCATGAGATGGGGTTTTTATCCCCTCAAGCTTCGGCAACTGAGGATCCATCTCATACAACACCACTATGGATACCCTCGAATGATATCTAACACTACTATTCTTCACCATTGACACTGTCTTAGCTCCATGATCTCCACTGATAAAAAGTTAATCCTTCTCCAACAAAGGTAATTCTTGAGTTGTCCTGATACAGTCCAAGCCCAAAATAATTGCATAATCCTCCAATGGTATAACTCTCAAATCCATCCTACCAAAACATGATCCCACTCCCATCATTACATCCCTAAGAATACCAAATGTTGATCTCATCTCATAGTTCACTTCTTTGTAGGCGCTCAATTCTTCATCCTTCTCCTTCTTTTGATACAACAACTTAACTATCCCCTCACTAATGAAGATGTGTATAGCCCTAGTATCAAAAAAATCTTCCAACTTCTTCCCCATCATTTTCATATGTACAAACCTAAGTCCCAAATCCCTCTTCACTTCTGGAGAATTCATCCCTTCATCTTGCATCTTTGAAGTAACCCTATTGAATACATTAAGATCCTCCCTTGAAATCAACTCAAAAGATGATTACTTCCTGCCATGCTCCTCTCTGGTAGCAAACTTATACACAAGTTCATTCAACATAGGACTATTTTCTTCATTTATTTGTCATTCCTATGAATCCTTCAAAATTGGATTTACCATGGTTTACTTCTTCTTCTTCCTTCCACCACAAATTCTTCTTCGGCACTTCTTCATGGACTCAACGTGCTCATAATGTGTTTTCCTCATCAAAGAAAGGTATATCACCGTGACTCTCATCTCATCTAAATTCCTTGAGTGATCTCCAACCCATGCATCCATATGGCTAGGCTCAACCTTCTCTCTCGAACAAACATTTCCACTTTTATGGGTATGTGAATAGTCTACCACTACTCCCTTCAATTTCACACCAAAATATTTAGCATGGAAATGTAGCCCTACCATATTTTCTTCCAATCATTCCCAACTTATTAGGATAGCTAAAACCTTAGTTATGTGATCTTACATTAATTTCCTCCATGATGACCTTATGACTTAGTCTTGACAAATGACCATCTCTTCTCCTGACCAAATACACATTCCACCTATCACATCAAGGGTATTATGATGAAGGCCACCAAATAGTCTTCAAAATGCTTCATATCTAAAACAAAATTTTGGTTGGTGAATATTTTCACCACTATATTCACTCCCACAAACTTCAACTCTGATACCAACTCTCAGTTGGTGAAGCAATGCACCACTATTGCACACACTCTTCCATCTTCTATCTTTGATACGAACTCTTGGTTGGTGAAGAGACGCAATGCTACTACACATTCTCTTCCCTATTATAACTGATACTAGCACCCAGTTGGTTAATATTTGCACCACTATTGAACATGCTCTTCCCCCTTATAGCTTTGATACCAACTATTGATTGTTAAAGAGTGATCAGGTGCTCAAAATTATACTAAAAATGAAATATTTGGAAAGGTGTGGAACTTAAATGGCTACGTGGATCTCATCATTATGAATCTGATGCAACTCCTTGCGTAGAAAACTGACACCGTATACTCCAAGAAATGTGTTCTTTCTATTTTCCCAAACATGCGAATTAAAAAAAATCACAGGTGACTATGTATTTTGGGCTAGTGGTAAGATGCCATGTGGCCTCTCCTGGCTAGAAAAAATATATTTTTTAGGCCTGTCAGGCCTCGTCACTTGTCAAAGTTTCATTGGTTCTGGTTTGGTTTAATCCCATTGGGTCGTTGATGGCCAACCACATGTTGCCACGTGGCCAACCGAAGGCCGCCACATGGCAGAATGGGAGGCCACAAAATTTTTCTTAAAGACCCAGCGGAATAGCCAGGTGTCGAACACCAGACCTCCGTCCAACAAAAATTTCCAAACTCCAACTACGCCAACATGATTCTCATTTATATAAGGGTCAAATGTTATATTTAAGTTATATGCACTGGAGGTTTGGGGGTAGGGTATAACATTGCCATATGGATACAACTAGAGTCCAGGCGCATGTCGTAGAGTCCTAGCCACCACCCTAATCGCTGGCATAAATCGTGCCTTGTAACCTAAACCTCTGATGGTTGTGTGACTACTAGGGCTAACTTGCAAAAAATTTTATTAAAAAATATTCTCAATTAACCACGAGGTTATGGTTAATAATTCAAGTTTAAGGCTGCATTAGGAAATTTAAGTATCCGAAAATTTGGCCTGGGTTTCCGTAAAATTGGCCACTCAATTAGCGGATTATGGGGCGAAATTGTAGGACCGGTCCAGATTTTGGGGAAATTGTGGTGTGGTTAGCAGGAAAACTAAGGAGGCTCATAACTTCTTCAATTTTTGAACAATTGCATATCAGAAAGAGGCTAGACAATAATTTTTGGGTATTTTGAAGCTGATGGAACATGTTTTGAAGCCATTTGAGCACTGTAAATGCATGTAATCACCATTTTGAAAATAATTAAAAGAGGGCGAAGCCATTGGAAGTTGGACGAAGGAGACGTAGCCCAGGAGGGTTATTATTATCATTCATTTTTCTGTTATTTTTGTATATTTCAAAGTTTATTTACATGCTTTATATGTTTAAAAATTAACATAGAAGCCCTCAATTTAATCACTTGCAGTTTAGAAACCCTCAAGCACAATTTCATTAAGATCTCATATAGATCAAGTTTGGTATTAGAGCTTGGCCTTTTTTTTTTGTTATGAGGATTTAATTATTTGCAGGTGTATGTGATTCTTACAAGGTTGAAGCTGAAGAGAGGAGAAGGAAATATTGTGGTTGCAAGTCCTCAAGTTAGGTCAAGGACAAGGAGAGAAAAATTTCCACAATATCCACCACAAATCCCTCCTCAAATTGCAGTTGTAGCTTCAACAAGCATGTCTCATGAAGGAGGAATTGATAACATTCCATATAAATAAAATACTTTCAGAAAAAATTTCTTTGACATGACTGAAATGGTGAAGGTTCTATATGAATAAAGGACTTCAAGATTGCAAGGTGAAAGTTCCAAGCCTTCAAAATGAATGGGTTCTTCTGTAGGAAAAGGAGGAGATGATGATAAGCCTTCAAAGGGAAATGGTGACAAGCCACCCTCTTCTCCACCATCATCTTCACCTCCATCCTCACCCTCGTCTTCTTCCTCTTCCACAACCACTATTAGTCAAACACCTCCACATACCCCAAGGGTGCATGGTAAAACTCCCTTATTAAAACTTGATATCGAATTTGAACTCCCTATGTATAATGGCGAAGCGAATGTTGAAAGGCTTGATAATTGGTTTCATCAACTTGAAGTTTATTACAGGATACAGACCATAAAAGATGATGAAACAAAGATTTAGTTGGTTTCATTGAGGTTGGAAAGTGTTGCTTTGATTTGGTGGGAAGCCAAAACACAAGAGGATATGAAAAGGTATGGTAATGTCTCCACCACTTGGATATGTTTTATTGCTACACTTAGAAGAAAATTTTATCCATTAACTTTGGGCAACCAAGAAGGACACAAAAATCAGCAGCATCTCACTGATTGGGTAACCAAGAAAAAGCGTACTATTTCATTGGAAACATCCAAGAATAGAAAAGAGGGAAACATCTGAAAAACTAGGAAAAAGGAAACATCTAAAATATATTGGCTTTATCTAATTATGCATTTTTATTTTATCTTTTATAATAAAGAGAATGATTGCATTGTTTATAAAATTCTCATCTCTTCTTCATAATAAAGTTAGTGGTATTGTTTCCAACGTTGTGTTATTCCAGTTTTTGTGTCTATAGTCTATTCTGTGATTCTCTGTCTTAATTTTCAGATCTGCAAGTAGATCAATTGGTATCGAAGCGTAAGATCTTGGAAGCCATCCACCTGTTCAAAATATATATATATATATATATATATATATATATATATATATATATATATATATATATATATATATATATATATATATATTAAAAGGCTCATACATTTCACTCCATTCAGTGGATGAAAATCATGCCGCCCTATCAAGAGCGTCAAGAGCCCACCCATGCAGACTCGCCAGTGAATGATTTAGCTAGGGCTCTTCAAGAGCTAATTACGCTGCAACAACAACAACGCCCTCCAGGGCAAATGCAGCTTGATACACGCTTTCAACTGCCCAAATTATTAGGGCAAATGAATGGTGAGACTGTTGATTCTTAGATCCGCAGCCTCTCCAACTATTTTAGAACCTGTCCAACGATGGAAGAGGAGATGAAACTTCAGATCGTCGGTCTACAATTGGAAGGCCTAACACAAACATGGTGGGATACTCATCTTGAGAATATGTCCTTGGTTGTGGAACTTGGAGAACAAGCGGAGACCAGATCGATGCCTATCACATCTTGGAATCTCTTTTGCGAGGCCTTACGAGAACGCTTCTATCCTCCAGGATATATACAAAATCTCCTTGCCAAATGGTTGCAGCTTCGATAACTACCCAATCAATCAGTGCAAGCCTACATTGATGTCTTCTGCAAGTTGCGCATTCAACTCCATATATCCAATCCATAAGAGGTACTAATTATCAAATTTAATTCTGGTTTGCTAATGCTTCTTCATCGTGAAGTTGAGTTGTTTGATAGTGCTTCATTAGACAAGGCCTTTATTCGGGCCCTGGCGGTGGAACGCAAAGTGGGTACTCGAATCCGATATCCTCAAGCTAGAAATGGTCCATCTCCCTTTGGTTCTTCTAATGCCACCTCTGCCTCAACCCCCACACCTCACCGCACCCCCTGGTGCACATTTCACAAGACCAACTCACATGCTTCTACAGATTGTCGAGTATTGAAAAATCTCTGCCCCCAGAAGACTCTTTTTACAGAGGTCGAACAACCAATGGCCACTACCCCACTTCCAGCTATTTCTCTCGAAAATCCGACAGAAGTGGACCCCTCTCTCATCCTCATGACTACTAATGCAACAAACATCTCTGTTACGCCTTTTTCTACCCATAATTGTCAAATCAAAAATGAGTTGGCCACGCTTATTCTTGACAATGGGAGTCAAAATAATCTTGTGTCACAAGACTTAGTCAAACGCCTTTGCCTTCCCACCACTCCTCACCCACACCCGTATCAGCTCGGTTGGGTCAGAAAGGACGGTCCTCGTCTTACCATCTCACAATGTTGTGTTGTCACCTTTGCTATTGGACCTTTTCGTGATACTATGGTATGTGATGTTTCTCCTCTAGATTGTGCTGATTTATTGCTAGGAATTCCATACCAAGAGGCTCGACATGCTGTTTATCATGCTACAGATCACCAATACCACTTGCAGCACGATGGGCGCACCTATGTGCTCACATCCTCAGCTAGCACATCAACCCAACCTTCCCGTGGCAAAGCTCCCATTATGAGAGTCAATTTAAACCAATATGTTTCTTTGTGCTTGGTTTGCCCTGTCAAGCCAAACAACCTCACCAATCCAGTCCCTCCTTCAATGGCTCCTCTACTCCTCGAATTTGCAGATGTCTTCACCCAACCCACAGGACTGCCTCCAGCACGCTCTGTTGAACACCACATTGATCTTATTCCTGGTGCTTCCTTACCCAATACCCCATCTTATCGCCTTGCTCCTCGAGAGGCAGCTGAGATAGAACGCCAAATTGAAGAATTTTTGACATCTGGTCATATTCAGACTTCATCCTCGCCATGTGCATCTCCAACTTTTATTATTCCCAAAAAATATACTTCTGAATGGCACCTCGTGATAGACTATCGAGCCCTTAATAAAGCCACTGTTAAAAACCGCTACCCCCTTCCCCGCATTGAGGATTTGTTGGACCATTTACACGGGGCTTGTTTCTTCACAAAGATGGATTTAACTGCAGGCTACCATCAAGTTCGCATGCATGCAGCCGACACATGGAAAACTGCTTTTAAAACAAAGTTTGGGCTATTTGAATGGTTGGTCATGCCATTTGGACTGACCAACGCACCGACCACCTTTATGAGATTCATTAATGATGTTTTTAGGGCACATTTGGGTAAGTTTGTGGTCATCTACCTTGATGACATTTTAGTATTCAGTAAATCTTGGGAAGACCATCTTCAGCATGTTCGCACCATACTTGAGTTATTGCGAGCACATCACCTTCAGGTCAAAGAAAAGAAATTCTATTTTGGACAAACATCAGTTCAATATTTGGGATTTATTATTGACAACAAATGGGTTCACCCAGATCCCTCTCGTGTGCAAGCCTTGGCACAATGGCCAGCCCCTTCCAATGCACATGACCTCAAGAGCTTCATGGGAGGTATTAATTTCTACAGAAAGTTTGTCTCTCATTTTTCATAGTTGGCTCGCCCTTTGCACTAGTTGTCTCATCAAGAAAAGTTTATTTGGGATGCCAAATCTGAGCAACATTTTTCTCAACTCAAGAGTGCCTTATGCTCTACTCCTGTTCTTCGCTTGCCAGATGTGAATCAACCATTTGAGTTGGAAACTGATGCCTCTCAATTCGCCATTGGAGCTGTTCTTAAACAGGGAGGCCACCCTATGGCATACCATTCTGAGGCACTTGCGGATGCTAAGCTCGTGTACAGCACCTATGACAAGGAATTCTACAGTTTAGTGCAAGCTTTGAAGCAATGGCACCATTACATTCTTGGCAAAGAGACCATCCTCCATACAGATCATCATCCGCTAATCTTCATCAACTCACAACGAAAGATTCAAGAGCAATGCCATTTAAAGTGGGCTTCTTACATTCAACAATTCCATCTAGTGATTAAATACAAGAAGGGGACAAGTAATAAGATGGCTGATTTGTTAAGTCGATCGCCTGCTCAGGTCCTACACATTCTAGAGGTGCGTTGTGCTGCATATGATGCTTGGAAAGATATGTATGCAACAGATCCGGTCTTTGGTGAGATATGGGAAGCTTTGCAACACCCTACAGTCATCAACCAAACTCCCTTTCTTGATTATACCATTCGTGATGATTGATTGTATAAATTGAACCAACTATGTGTGCCACAATCTGATGATCGTCTCCTTCTCATCCGTGAAGCACATGCCTCTTCATGCGGAGGGAATTTTGGCACAGCCAAGACCATTCTCAATCTTCAACGCCACTTCTATTGGCCTGCCTTACCAAAGAAAGTGGAAAAATTCATTCGTGCATGTTCTCTTTGTTCACAAAGAAAGCCCTCAAATCGTAAGCATGGTTTGTATCAGCCATTACCAATTCCCTCTCGTCCTTGGGAATCCATTTCCATGGAATTTTTAAGTGGCCTTCCTACTACTTTTCGTAAACATGATGCTATCTGGGTAGTGGTATGTCGTTTCTCCAAGATGGCTATATTTCTTCCTTGTCATAAGACTACTTCTGCTGCTCAAACCGCGGATCTCTTCTTCCATCATGTGTGGCCACACTTTGTTTTGCCAAGTAGCATTATTTCAGATCGTGATTCTCGCTTTCTCAGTACCTTTTGGCGTACTCTTTGGTCTTTGTTGGGTTGCCAACTTCGTTTCTCCACTGCCTTCCGCCCACAAACAGATGGACAAACCGAAGTTGTCAATCGTACTTTGGTTCACTCACTTCGCAGCTACTTTTCCAAAAACAAACAGTGGGATACATATTTGCACATCATTCAACATAGTTACAATCGGGCAACACACTCCTCAACTGGTTTCTCACCTTTTGAGGTTTGCTTTGGGTTTCCACCAAGTGCACCCTCTAAGATGCCATTGAAAATCACCCCTTCTGGGTCTGCACATCAACAACAGGAACAAAAATCAGCTCATCATTTTATACACTCCATTTCTCAACGCCAAGCTCAAGTAACTGCTGCTTTGCAAGCAGCCCAAGATCGTGCCAAACAGAGACATGACAAGCAGCGAACACACTTGTCTTTTCAACCTGGAGATCGTGTGTGGCTCTTGTTGGACAATCAACGCTTCAAGGGCCAGCATCATAAGCTGCACCCTCTGAGATATGGCCCATATACTGTTCTGGAACGCATTGGAGAAAATGCATATCGCTTGGACTTGCCTTCCCAGATTGGCATCCACGATGTTCTTAATGTTAATAATCTCAAATTATTTGAACCACCTCTCCTTGAGGAATCTGTTACAATTCATCATCCGGTTGATAATATTCCAGATTTTCAGCCTCCTCTGCTCAAAGATACAATTCTGGACTTCAAGAAATGGAATACACGACATCAGCCATACTTCTCATATTTGGTTGGTCGGAAGGGACACACACCAGCACAGGCAAAATGGATCAATGCAGAAACATTGCAACGCACTTTCCCTCAGTTGGTGGCGGAAGCCGGGACGCTTCCTGATCTAAACGGGGAGGAATTGGGCAACCATGAAGGACACAAAAATCAGCAACATCTCACTGATTGGGCAACCAAGAAAAAGCGTACTATTTCATTGGAAACATCCAAGAATAGAAAAGAGGGAAACATCTGAAAAACTAGGAAAAAGGAAACATCTAAAATATATTGGCTTTATCTAATTATGCATTTTGATTTTATCTTTTGTAATAAAGAGAATGATTGCATTGTTTATAAAATGCTCATCTCTTCTTCATAATAAAGTTAGTGGTATTGTTTCCAAAGCTGTGTTATTCCAGTTTTTGTGTCTATAGTCTGTTCTATGATTCTCTGTCTTAATTTTCAGATCTGCAAGTAGATCAAACTTATATGTAAAAGGCTATTATGGATTGGCCGAATTTTAGACAACTAAAGGGTCAAAGTGTGCAAAGCTATACTCAAGAATTTAGAAGAAGATGCTTGACATTAGGTGTAGACGTGAATTCACCAGACACTTTGTTGAAATATATTGGGGGTTTACACAGTTATTTATGACATACTATCCTTATGTTTAATCCTACAAGTTTAGATGAAGTTTGTGTCCAGGCAACTCATCTTGAAGCAAGAGGGAAAAACATTCCACAAGAGGGTAGCAAGAAGCCATTCACAAGTGGAGACAAGGGTAAGAACAAGTTCAAAGGAAAGGGAAAGAAGAACACATCCGTCAAAAATGAAGGAGAGAAACTAAGATGCAAAAATTGTTCCAAAGAGGGTCATGATGAAGCTCATTGTTGGAAGCTTCATCTTGAGATGAAACCAAAGAAGTTTAGCAACAAAGGGAAGCAAAAGACAACTGCAACTACACAACATGACTTAGGCTCTAATTCGGGAGGTGAAACAAAGATCACAACAATGGGAATGAAAGGTAAGGACATAGCAAGCACTAGCTCTTCAAGTTGTCCTAATGATACTCAAGATGAGAAAACTAGAATTGAACTTTTCCATATTCGGGTTATTTCAAAAAACACCAAAATTGATACACTTTTTGATAGTGGTTCACAAGCAAATCTGATTTTTGAAGACTTAGTCAAGAAACTAAACTTAAAGGCCATTCCTCATCCAAGACCTTATCCTTTAGGTTGGATATGCAAGAATGCAAACTTACAAGTTACGAGGAAATGCATCTTTAAATTTGCAATTACAACAAACTTTCTTGATGAAGTTGAACTTGATGTAGTACCACTTGATATTTTCGGAATTGTTTTGGGAAGGCCATATTTGTATGATAGAAAAGCTATTTTCCATCGCCATGAAAACAAGTATTACTTGTAAATGCCGGACAAATGAAGAGACTCATTAACTCTAGCAAGAATTTTGTGCTTCTAATGGTCAAGCAAAAGAATGATGTTGAAAATGAAGCTTTTCAAGGTTGTGATTAAAGATTAAAATTTGATTTGGTTGAGGTTGTTAACCAATATGATGAGATGTTTCAGGAGCCAAAAGGATTGCCTCCCAAGAGGGGAATCCAACACGAAATACAATTGCAGCAAGATTGTCCTCTTCCTAACAATTGGCATGTACAGGATGTCAGTGATGGAAAGTGCAGAAATTAAAAAGCAAATTCAAGAGTTGTTGGACAAAGGGATCATCATACCAAGTACTTCGCCATGCGGGTCACCTATTGTTTTGGTGCCAAAGAAGGATGGAACATGGCGCATGTGTGTGGACTTCCGTGCATTGAACAAAATTACGGTAAGGAACCGTTACCCACTTCCTAGAATTGATGATTTACTTGATCAATTGAAAGATGCAAAGTATTTTACTAAGTTGGACTTAAGGAGTGGCTATCGTCAAATTAGATTTGCTGAAGGTGACATATGGAAGACAACATTCAAAACAAAGCAAGGTTTGTTTGAATGGCTTGTGATGCCTTTTGGTCTTTGCAATGCTCTGACTACCTTTATGCGTGTGATGAATGATGTATTGAGGTCATTTCTAGATGAGTTTGTGATAGTCTACTTAGATGACATCTTGATTTTTGATAAATCTTGTGAAGAACATGTCATGCATGTCAAAAAAGTACTTGATGTCTTGAAGAAAGAACAATTGTTTTTAAAGATGTCAAAGTGTGAGTTTGGAAAAACTTCTTTATTGTGTTGGAGGAGGTGAATTGAAAATACATCCCTCCCAAGGTTGATGTCATTTTGAATTGGCCAAAGCCCAAAAAAGTTACAGAGGTAAGAAGCTTTTTGGGAGCAGCCCAATATTGGAGGAACTTTATTGCTAACTTCTCGTCTATCGCAACTCCATTGCATGCATTGACAAGTGTGAAGCAGGTCTTCCAGTGGGGAGGTAAACAATAAAAGACATTTGATGCATTGAAAGAAAATATCTGTTCAGCCCCAGTATTTGCACTTCCAAACCTAAGACAGTCATTTGAGAGTCAGACTGATGCTAGTGATTACGCCATGGGTGCGGTCCTCATGCAACATGGTAAGCCTATCTGTTTTCATTCATAAAAATTTAATGGTGCAATGATTAATTATCCTACATATGACAAGGAGTTGTACGCATTGGTGCAAAGTGTGAAAAAGTGGAAACACTACTTGATGGTTAAGGAAACAATTATTCACACTGATCATCAACCATTGCAATACTTGCAATTGCAAGCAAAGTTGCAGCAATCAAGGCACTTATGATGGATGGGTTTTCTTCAACAATTCCACTTGGTGATAAGGTATAAGAAAAGTATCTACAATAAAGTTGCTGACATGCTTTCTAGGCCTATTGTTAGTGCTGCTACTATTCTTAAGCATAATTCTGTTTTGCATGAGAGCTATGTTGAACAATATGCTTTAGACAATGATTTTCAAGATGTATATGCAACTTTAAGTCAAGGGAACCGAGTAGAGGAATTGGATTATCACATGCATGATAACTTGTTGTACCATCTTGGTAAGCTTTCTATTCCACAGGGAGAAAGAGTCAACATTATAAGAGAGGCGCATACTTCTCTTATTGCTGGTCATTTCGGTGTAAGTAAGACGGTGGCACATCTACAAAGGTATTGTTATTGGCCTCGTATGCTTGAAAGTGTGTCACGTTTTATTAGAGGTTGTTCATTATGTGCTGTTAGTAAGCTTAGCAATAGAAAGTTAGGATTGTACACTCCACTTCCAGTACCTTCTCGTCCATGGGAGAGTGTTTCTATGGACTTTGTTGGAGGTCTTCCTATGTCAAAGAGGAATCATGATTATCTTTTTGTAGTTGTGGATAGGTTCATCAAAATGTGTATTTTGATGCCTTGTAAAAAGAAAATTACATCTGAATAAACTGCTCAGTTATTCTTTCACAATGCATGGGTGCATTTTCGATTGCCCACATCCATTGTTAGTGATTGAGATTCCCACTTTGTTGGGAACTTTTGGTCAAGCTTGTCAGGATTCATGGACACCAAATTGAAAAAGAGTACAACATTTCATCCACAAACAGAGGTGGTGAACATGACAATAATACATCTTCTTCATGGTTATTGCAACAAGCATCCTAAGTTGTGGGATGAAAACTTGCACTATATTCAACATGCTTATAATCGGGCCAAGCACTCTTCAACTCAAACATCGCCATTTGAGGCATGTTTGGAATACTTGCCTAAATCTCCTTTGGATTTCAATTTTGGAAAAGATGTTGCTATTGATGGTCATAGTGACATAAGCAAAGCTAAAAAGTTCATTGAACAAATCCAATTGGTGCATCAAGTAGTTCAAGAACAGCTGGAAAAGAGGCAAGTCAAGTACTAAACAAGGCACGATAAGCATCGTGTAGATCGCAAATTCCAAGTCAGTGATGAAGTTTGGCTTCACATTAGCAAAGAAAGGTTTCAAGGAGAAGGTAAAAAACTAAAACTGATTCGATATGGTCCATTCATAATTTTAGAGAAGATTGGTGATAATGCCTTCAGGTTGGATTTGCCTTCATATATGCAAATTTATGCTTTTGTTAATGTTGAGGACTTAAGGTTGTATGAGCTGCCTTTGATTGAAGATCAAGGAGAAAATGTTCAGATTCCTTCCATTGAGGAATTTTCCCCTGAATACCCTTGATGAACTACAACAAGACACAATTCTTGATAGAAAAACAAGGTCTTCAAAACAAGGGTATGTGGAGTACCTTCATGTGGGCTCAAAGGAACAAATCCAAGAAAGACCAAATGGATCAAGATTGGAAAGGTCAGGGAACTGTACCCTCATCTGCTAAACAAATAAAATTCATCTTTATGGGTCCAATATCTTCCAATGGGGATAACTGATTAGGTGCTCAAAATTATGCTAAAAATGAAAGTTGTTGGAATGTTGTGGAACTTGAACGACCATGTAGATCTCATCGTTTTGAATCCAGCGCAACTTGTTTCCTAGAAAATAGATAATGTATGCTCCCATAAACACATTCTATTCATTTTCCTTAATAGAAATTTTTTTTTAAATGAGAGATGACTATGTATTTTGGGCCACTGGCAGGCTTCCACGTGGCCTCTTCTAATTGGTCGAAAGGTAATTTTTTATGCATGTCAAGCCTCGCCACTTGTCAAAGTTTCATTGGTTCTAGTTTGGTTGAATCTCATTGGGTGGTTGGTGGCCAACCACATGTTGCCACGTGGCCCAACCAAAGGCCTCCACGTGGCAGCATGGGAGGCCAGTGAAAATTTGGTATAGACTGAGTAGACCGGGTGGGGGTCGAAAACCAGACATCCATCCAAAAAACATTTCCAAACACCAACTACGCCAACATGATTCTAGTTTATATAAGGGTAAAATGTTATATTTAAGTTATATGTACCAGAGGTTTTGGGGTAGGGGTCATGGCTTAGCCCTGACCCCCCATATAACGCTGTCATATGACTACAACTAGAGTCCAAGGGCATGACGTGGAGTCCTAACCGCCGCCCTAACCACCCGCATAAATCGTGCCTTGTAACCTAAACCTTCGACGGTTACATGACCGCTAGGGCTAACCGACATAGTTTCTTCATTAAATTTTTTTAATTAACCACGAGGTTATGGTTAATAATTTAGGTTTAACGCTGCATTAGGAAATTTAAGTATTAAAAAATTTCACCTGGGTTTCCGCGAAATTGGTGCCCAGTTAGCGGATTATGGGGTGAAATTGTAGGACCGATCTAGATTTTGGAAAAATTGTGGTGCGGTTAGCAGGAAAGCTAGGGAGGCTCATAAATTCCTCATTTTTTGAACAATTTTGGATTAGAAAGAGGCTGTAAAGATTTTTTTGGGTATTCTGAAGTAGATGGTACAATTTTTGAAACCATTTGAGCACTTTAAATGTATGTACTCACCATTTTGAGCATAATGAAAAGAGGGCCAAGCCATTGTAAGCTGGACCGAGTAGACGTAGCCCAGGAGGGGAGAACTCCTTCATTATTTGTTGTGTTGTGGTTATTATTATGGTGCATTTTTTTTTGTTTATGTGCATTTTAGAGTTTATTTACATACTTTATGTGTTTAAAAATTAACATGGAAGCTCTCAAAATCTCAATTTAATCACTTAAAACCTACAAACCCTCAAGCTTAATTTCATTAAGATCTCATATAGATCAAAGCCTTTGCACCACTGCTGCACATGTTCTTCCCTTTTCTATATCTCATACAAAATCTCACAACCTTGGAGAATACACTTGATTTAATGCACATTTATTCCACTAGACATGTGGCACCGACAAGGTTTATTGCAATGGTTGTGACCAACTTATAACTACTACTTCCATACTATGTTCTTAACACTTATACTTCTTATTCACATTTGAGATTTATTACATTACAAATCTTGAATTTGTATAAGATATTGGCTCATGATCTAATCTCAATCACATACCAAAAACCCAACCCTTAGTTCACCCAACCAAATCCCATGGAAAAACCAACCCAAATGCCTTCATTTTGTTCCAAGTCTCCAATCACACAGTTTGGTCATTTTGGGAAGTCTCAACTTGGTTCATTCCATCCTAGGTCTATAACTCATAGGTTTGGTCATTCTATCTTAGGTCAATAACTTGTTGGGAAAAATACTAAGAGCAGCGAGGGTGAATCAATATTTTAAAAACTTAATTCAAATTTTCAATTTCTTATTTATATTTATGTACACGACTGTAATGAGGTAAATTAGTGTATGTATGTGATTGTGATGAAGACAACTAGCATATATCAAGTTAACTAACTTTTCAATTCTTTTATCATCTGTTTAAATTGAACTAGTGAATCAATACTTCTTTAAACATTACTTAAAGTGTAGTAATAATGGAATAAACCATCACACATAAGAAACACATCAACACACATGAACACCAATATTTTTAGTTGGAAACCCAATGTGGGAGAAAACCATCACTCATGTCGTCTTTGTCTTCATCTTTTATTATAAAGAAAAAATATTTCAATCTTAGACTGACACAGACTCATACCCGCACACAAACACCCACCTGCAGAAGGCTACATCATTTTCTCGTTGTCCAACACCCATTGGAAGGGTGCCCCAACCCCTTAATCTCGTTTACTGACACCCACTAGAAGGGAGATCCTGGCCCCTAATATAATTTACCAACTACCACTGGAAGGAAGCTTTGACTCCCTCACTAAAAGCTCGAACCCTTATCACCACTGTGGACCACGTTTCATAAATTTTCACACTAGATCCACTTGATTCAAAAAATCACAAATTGTAGGTCGCTTTTCATCAAATTTTCAAACTGGACCCACTACCATTATTTAATTCCATTGCCAAATATCAAAATTGAAACCGATCACTATAACAAATCTCTCAATCATTGAACCAACTGAATCAGAAAATAACTGAACCAACTAAGACCCAAATCAATCAACTTATTCTCAAATAACCAAAGCTGTTAGATCACTATAACTTCATCTACCAGATTATCAATCCACATACTATTCATCACATAAATCATATTTTGTCACTACAAACCATGATCAACCATATATAAAAATATAAACTCTATTGTGATTAAGTATATCCATGTATATACGTGACTTCCATGAAACATGCCTGCGTACAGGTGACTAATTTCATGACTAATAATTTGATTTAAATTATTATGAATAATTTCATGGAAACTATATTCCTATACAGGTGATATGATGATCTGTTTAGGAAGGATATATGATGGTTGTGATGTTAAAAATCCTATGGGCAAGGCCATTGTTGTGGCACTTGAACCCTATGAAATACATTGATAACCATGAGTTCTGTTATGAAAAATGTGATGTGTGATATTTAGAGAAAGCCATAGGGATTAAATGGTTGTAAGACTCCATAATTTTCAATATTATTCGTGTATGAGGGATCCTTTTCAAGCAATGGAACACCTAAGGAAATATGGAGGTAGAGAAGGAGATGTTTGAACTTGGAAGGTGCATGATTGAAAGGGAGGGGATACTTGAATGAATTGGTTTTCAAAGATTTAGGTACATACTCATTGGCATAATGAATGTATTGGGTATGTCCAAGAAACCAATGAGTTGAATTTGTTCCCTATGAAAGCCATATGAAGCAAAGAATAACCATGCAGGAATGTGCTAGAATGCCAATACTCCTAGAGGTAACTAAAATGTGAAAGGTGAATGACATTGCTAAAAGTGGAAACTAAGGACATGAAAAATGTTTTTGATATGAAAGTGGCATATGTCTTCTTCTACATAGAATGGTTCTACATATAGTAGAAAATTAAGAACAATGTTCCTTAAAAGGGGAGAGGATTGTGATACCCCTTCCATCACCCTAAATTTTGTAATGTAATTAAGAACATATAACATTAAGGGGCCAACCTTGCTACTATGATGTTAAAATCTATTATATGATAAATGTTTCATTCTATTAATAAAATATGCTAGAAGTGAAGGAAGGGGGACAATAAACAAATTATGATGCCTTGAGAGGAAAATACATACCTTGAATTAATAATACCCTTAATGTGATGATTGATAAAATGAATGGTCAAGGTGTTTTTATTATGAGAATTACTCCATTATTCTTCTCATACACTATTCCCCCCCCCCCCCCCCTTCCCCCCTTCACTCATAAGTTCAAATTGGCATGAGAATTTGTGAGAATTTGTGACAATTCATGTAACAAGAAATTAATTTTTTGTAGTGTTTTTTCATTATAATGGATGGTTATGAAGAATGGGAGTTGTCCTATTTTTGTGTGGCATAGAGAAAACTGAAGAAGGGAGGGTTGACATAAAGACTAGATGGACTCACTTGTGTTGTACAAATATGCATTGTCATTTGTGAACATCTATGGGCTTGGTAAAGGAATAGGAAGTTTGAACACTAAGATTATTTATTGTGTGTGGAGGATAGAACCCCTCACCTTTTATGTTAAATACGATCTAAAAACTATGTTAAATCCATGATTTTAATTTTTCTCTCAAGGCATCAATATCTAGCTCGTGGGTGGCTAACTATGAGAAACACTACAACATAGTTGAGTCTATTATTGGGTGGACAGTGGCTCACCCTTCTCCAGTTCCAAATTGCAAAATATTTGACTCAATATAAGGATCTCTTATCCATTATTATTTAATTGTTATGCATAAGGATCTCTTGTGGCTCATGTTAGCCACCTATAATATTTTCTTATACCAAAAGGTGGCTAAGACTTTTTGAGCCTCCAAGGAACAAATTTTATCACTTAAAAATTCTTGGCTCTTGAAGACTCCGAGAAGGCCTCGTGCCTCTGTCCAAAATCTTCATTGCTGTTACCACTTTACACTTATAAATTCTGTTGATTCCAAGTAAAAGACTGCTGAAAGACCTTCATTTTCCCCCTTCTCAAACCTTCATCTGCTTCCCTTTTTCTCCACAAAACTTCCTTGTTTTCATAAATCCTCTTCTTCCATTTATGAAAATCACTTTCCCATAGTTAAAAACCCATTTTTTGACTATCCCGAAACCATCAAATTCCATTGAAAATTATGAAAAAATCATAAAAAATACAAGTATTACGACTATGGACTTAAGCCCTTTTGGGCTAAGTCCTAACCACTTCCCCACCATACGCTTTGGAGTTGGAACCATTTGCTAATGGGTTAAGGCGCTAATCACATCGGAAAGAATCAAATGTACAAGTCTTTACCATACTCTGAAGAACTCCGATTGCGATTAGCCTCACTGCTTAAGACCCCCGATCGTATTATTTTCATGTAACCCTGAACCTGCCCTCGGCACTTAAACCTTGTGAAGATCTCATGCCCGATCCATTTTTCCTTTGTAAACCCAAAACCCATTTATCCAAAGTTTTTAACTTAAAAACTTAAGTCACATGTTGAAATACTTTAATGGGTTGATCAAAAAGACTGCATCGAAATCTTCTGATGCGATTGGGTCTTGAGTGTTAAAACTTCCCCCGCCTCTGTTTCATATGACTTATGCCCAAGACCAAGTGTTAAAAACCCCAGCGCTGAATCGCATCGCAATTTTTTAAATGGGTTGATCGGAAAGACCGGGCCCGCAGTTCTGATTGCGATTGGCCCTTGATATATATAAATCCCTGGGCCTATCATGTTTCATACACCCAAAGGCCCCGCAATTGGGCGCCTATTCCCTTCACATATAAATATTCCGCCCCGATCTATGTAAACCTTTGTTTTATATTAAAAATTTGTTTTTTTGTATATTATAAGGGTTTTCACCATTCCACTCCAAAGTTAATCCCTACCGTTGATCATATGCCGATCAAACGACCATCGCTCTGTCGCATCAGCGATTTCAATCGCATCGCAAATGTTTAATCGCATGTGTTTTGTTTCCCCCCCCCCCCCCCGATTGCGACTCCCCCGATCCACTCTCCACCATTCATCTCGTTCTTAGATCGACGACTGTCGCATAATCGCTTCTCCCCTCCCGATTGTTTGTGCTCAACCTAGTCTTGTAAATTAAGTTCATTTAATTGTCAACCAGGGTTGGTAAACTGCTGAAGTGAAGTGCACTGTATGTGCCTAGGTGTTTGTTTCTTAATGCATTGTGTTTAGTGTTTTATGATGTTTTTGGTATTTTGATGGTTTTATGTTCACAAGGAAAAGAACTAAATGCTGGTGGAAAGAAGCTACTGGTTAAAAACAAAGCAAAGCCTAAGTTATGAATGAAAAATGCAAAGACTGAAACAGAACCAAACCTAAACTATGACTTAAGCAGAATACAAAGCTTGATAATGACTTCAAGAAAATGAATCAAAACATAAACTTAACTTGTCCAATTCTTTCATTAAAGGTATTTTGGAAGAGCTTGAGAAATGGGCAACTAAGTATACAAATTCTCCTAACTAAACAATTAAACAATCAGCTTATAATGATACAACATCTTATCCATGATTAAAGGTTTGTTGAAGCATATTTGGAGAAGAACATTGGTAACATCATAAGATCTCTACTCTAAGACTAGCTCCTAATTCTATTCTGCAACTTAGTTTAACATCACTAAACCTTACTCAAAAGTTATAGATTTATTTTCAAAGTAGTCTTTTGAGGAAAGGATTTGTTTATGAAATGGTAAAGAGGTTGCAAAAGTACTTCAGGCCTTGGGCTGATGATGTCTTCTATCCGGATGATTATGAGTTAATATAGGTTTGGAACAAAAGAAGTTTTGTAAATAATGAAGGTCGTGGTGTTTAAGTTTAACAACTAATGTAAATTAATATGCAATGGATGACAACTAAATGTGGAATGTACATACAGTGAGCTAAGATAGAACTGAACTAAGGTGTCACTAGTCTACAATAAACAGTGCTGAACTAACAATCCATTATCAAACTTAAAACGAAATAACAGAGCATGAATTGAATGCAATTTGACTTCGGAGTACCCTAACTAAGTTATCATGCAATTAATCTATGGAATTCTACAGCCTATTTTGTCCATCATGAATGGTATTTTGGAAGAGCTTGTTAGAACAATCATGGCTGTACAATTCAGTGCAAATGCAAACATAAAGACTGAAAGAAATTACAATTAAAAACTAAGACATCACAGCTATTTCCTACCCATTGTTATGATATTTTGGAAGAGCGTTTTAAGAGTAAGATCAGCTATGCTACTTAGTGTAAACAAACAACTAAAACCTTCAGTATCATAGTCATGCCTTAGACATCATAAGGATTTTTTGGAAGAGTTTACTATAATAAGTTCAACTATGATAATGAACCAAAGAAATTACAAATAAAACCTATAACACTACAGCCATTTCCCATTCATTATCATGATCTTTTGGAAGAGTTTCTTAGAACAAGTATAGCTATAGTGACTAATGAAATTAACTATGAACTCAAACTTCAAAAATGTGAAAACAAACTAAGATACTTATCTAAATTACGAAAGTAAAGTCGTTCAAGAGGCAGGGGCCCCCTACCACTAGACGGAATCTAACTCAAAATCAACTCAACGCGTTCAAAGCAATGTTGTCTTCTTCATTAAAGGAAAATAACTTGAAACAGAGTATTTTCAGTCTTCAGAAATATAGCAGTCAATCCCTGAAATCTAAGCAAAATCTAGAGCTTGCCTCTCGGTTTCCTGAGTGCATTTATATCAAATCTTCATAACAGAACTTGCAACAATACAGGGATCATTGTCTTTTCATATCAAAATCGTACTAGAACTCTAAAGATGGCAGCGTAGAGGGACAAAGAACATCTGGACTGTCCTGGTCCTATTAGGAGTCTGCCTCCTTGAATGAGTTCCCACGTACCAAAACTACGTCCAGAATTCGGTTCATTCTTCATGGTGAACAACAAACGATGAGGACATGATGTGGAATATACCCATGTGTGGCTTTTCCTGAGAGGACACCTGGAACATGCTTGAACGTGAAGACAACTGCAGAATTGGCGGTTAGCTATGGAATGTTTGCATTCTGTAGCTAGTTTCAGTTAAAAATGCATTACAATGACAAAATCACAAAACTTAGCAAGTTAGCCATGTTATTCATTCTAAAAGTAATTTTAACTAATTTCATTGATCATTTGGGCCTGGGATAACAATGGACAAAGGAAAATGGAGTGAAGTAAGATAAAAGAAAGAACAATTTTGGGGCTCAACATACCCCCATTGCTGACTTCTTGCATGTCCTCATGCAACTTATTCCATAAACTCAGAGACTTCTGCAAGAACATCCAACCCTCTTCTTCTTCTTTGCCTGGAAGTTAAAGGTCTTCTGGGTTTCCTGATGACTAAATTGAACCTTAAATTGGTAAGTTCCCTAATTAGCTTCTTGTTCCTCTTTTTTAACTTTTCATTAGCCTTTTCCACTTTGTCCATTTGTGGAGACAGGGTTGAGTTCATACTGGTTTTGAGTTTGACTTGTTCCTTCAGAATATCATTCTCAGTTCTGATATGTCTATTAAGTACTTCCAGCTCGTACCTATCTCTTCTTAACACATCTATTTCGGACAGTGGAGGACTAGGGGTTCTACCTTTACTCTCTGAAATTTTCCTTTCCAATGTTTCAACATAGTCATAAACTTCTTGTTGTGCAGGGTCAATTTCAGGGGTTTCTTCATTAAAATCTTCTTCAACATCTTCTTCAATAGATGTTTCAACATCTTCTTCAATAGATGTTTCCTCATCTTCTATGTTTATCACCCCAGTTTGTTTGATCTGTGTTTTCCTTAGTTCCCCCCTGAGTCTATGGCTTCTTCTTGGATGGGATTATCCCTCTCCTTTTTCTATGGCATATTTTCTGATTACCCTCTCTTCCTTAAGCTGTCTCTTAATCTGAGTCAACTTCTCAGATATTATTTCTTCACTACTTCCCTGTACTGTTTTGTCAATTTCAATTTTAGAGGCTCTCCATTTTCTGCTTCTCCTTGTATGATGTTGTTTAGGTGAAGGCTCTTGTGGTTCCTCAAAGTGATTTCTTACCAAGAAATTATCCCAAGTATCTTTTGTTTTGGCTAAATGGTGTTCAATTAAAATCTTAACCAAGCCATGATGGTATAGAGTTGTCTCTAAGAATTGGACTCTCCTTTGAACACTAGAAGCCATCTTTTTTAAACTTTGAAGCAAGAAATAGGGAAAATTTAGCTCTTCCTCCAGAAAATGCATTATCAACCTAATATGGTAAATATAAAATGTACCATATCTACCTTCACAAGTGATAAATTTTTGTAGAATAAGCAATATGTTTCTCCATTTATTTTTTAATGTAGAGCTTGGAATTCCCTTTTTAAACACAGTGACATCCATACCTGGTGATTTGAGGATTTGCCTCCATGATTCATTATGAAATTCTTTGTTCTTAAACCATATTTCTCCATGTCTAAGCAATCTTGTTGCTTCTGCAATAAAAACCTCTGTGACAGTGAATTTAACATCTCCAACTTCAACCTCGGCTCCTTTGAATGACCTTGCAAATGTTTTAGTAAATTCTCTGTGGAAGCCATTAAATTTCTCAAGGAATTGTAGCCATCGTGCCTGTTGCAACATTTCTTTGCTTTGAGGGTATCCTTCCAGGTATTTTGTGCCCACTGGTTCAGTTCTTACAATAAGGCCCATAATTTCTACTTCAATCTTCAAATTAGTACTCTTTATACTCACGGAAATAATGACTTCAACCTTCAAACTGATATACCTCTGGTTCACAGTGATAGTGCTTCAATATTCAAACTGATATATCTCTGCTTCACGGTGACAATGGCTTCAAATTCCAAACTGATATACCTCTGCTTCATGGTGATAATGCTTCAATCTTTGCTCACGGTGATAGTCTTCTCATGGTGATAGTGGTTCAATCTCTGCTCACGGTGATAGTGGTTTAATATTTCAAACTGATATACCTCTGCTCACGGTGATAGAGATACCTCTGTTTTGCGGAATGAAATGATGAAGGGCTGGCTATGGAATGGAGTAATAGGAAGTGGTTACGGAACGAGTTAATGAAGTGAGGTGAAGAAAACAAATCAATGAGTGAAAATACTGCGGAGATTTTTTTACAACGGATTCAAAAATCATCATTAAATGATTTGGCTAGGTGACGTAAGAAAACCAAACACTTCAGCCTTTTAACCGCTTAATTGATGTTCGAGTATAGAATTTGAAATGAACGATTTTTATCCAAAGTTTTGCGGAGGGTATATTTGGCATGATCAATAAAAATAATCAAAACAACTTTTCAAATGATTCATAACTAAAACTATACTAAAGTTTATGATATGCCATTATAACCAGAACTTTTTACCTTTGCTTTTCATCTGCTTTTTGTGGTCTCTATATACTTTTTTCTCCTCTGGAAACCATTACTTTGTAAGTCCTCATAATCCTTCTTAATTTTTCTTGTCCATGGATATACTGGATTATCTTGTTGCAATTCAATGTCTGTTGACCAGTGCCTTCAGGATCTGTAGCTGCGGAATGACTGCCTAGCTGCGGAAAGTCTGATTAGCTGCAGAATGTCTGTTTAGCTACAGAATGTATCTGTAGAGAGTTTTAATCATGGAATGAAGTGGTTTGGAATATACATGAAATATTATATGGAATGGGTGAAGATAGATGATGAAACATGGTATAATGGGATATGTATGAAGTGAATGATGGAGTGGGATGGATTATAATTTATGGAATGGAGTGGAAGAATATAGGAAATGGCCTGCAATCCATGACATGTGTTATTCATTTGCAGAAAAACATCAAACTTTAAATTTTGATATGGAAATGAGGTGGATGAAGTATGGAATGAGATGAATGAAATATGGAATGAAGCGAAGTATAAATGAATGAATGAAATGGAGTATGGATGGATAAGTAAATGGAATGAAATGAAATGAGATGGATCATAAGTGCAATGGATCTGAACTTATGATTTTGTAACAGCTGCTTGCAGAAACAAAATGGAAAAGTTAGAGTGTCAGAAAGACTTTGATTTTCACCCTATCTTTTCTGTATAAACATGCCAATCAGTGATTGGTTTTCATGTTTATACTTTTATTTTATTTTTATTATTATTATTATTTATTTATTTATTTATTTTTTCAAAAGAAATGATTTCAGAAAATTCAATCAAGTTGATGAAGAAGAAAGATTCTTCTTCATTAACTTCACATCACTGTTTTCCTGGAACTTCTTGAAAAATTCTTCTCTTGAGAGTGGTTTGTGATACAGCTTCAATCTATGATAATTCACAAGAAAAGTGACCTCTTCTTCATCTATTGTCCTGATTTTTACTGCTCCATTGTCAAAAATTTCAACAATTTCATATGGCCCTAGCCAATGTGTTTGAAATTTACCTTGAAAATCCTTGAATTTTGAATCAAACAAGAGAGCCTAGTCACCTTCTTTGAATTTCTTCTCTTTGATATACTTGTCATGCCATCTATCCTTTGCTATTGGACTAGACTTGTTTTCTGAACTGCATCTTGTCTAATCTCATCCAATTCATTAATCTATCCAATCTATGCTTTTGTGCCTCCGTTAAATCAAGTCCTAGCTGAACTTCCATTTTGAAAGTTTGAATCTGGAACTCTATGGGAAATAAAACTTGATTTCCATAAACAAGTTCATAAGGAGTATGACCTATTGTGTTTCTCCATGTAGTTCTATAGGCCCACAAGGCTTCAGGAAGCCTATCTTCCCAATCTCTTCTATGTAAATGAACAGTTTTTGTTAGGATTCCTTCAATGACCTTATTAGTAGATTCCACTTGACCATTTGCTTGTGGATGATAAGGAGTAGATTTTCTATTCCTGATTTTGTACCTCTCCATCATTTGCTCCACTAGCCTTGATGTAAATTGAGCTCCTTGATCTGTAACAATTTCCCTTGGGACACCAAAACGAGTAAAAATATCCTAAAAAAGAAAAGTAACTACAGATGCTTCATTAGCAAAAAGTAATGGCTTGGCTTCTACCCATTTGGTAACATAATCAGTGCAAACTAATATATATCTCTTTTGTCTTGATGGAGGACTAATAGGTCCTACAAAATCCAAAGCCCATTTTTCAAAAGGTTCAATATGTACCCGAGGTTGTAATGGCATCTCACCTGAAGGAGAAGGTTTCCCTACCCTTTGGCAACTGTCACACCTTTTGACATACTCTTTAGCATCTTTAAACAAGGATGGCCAATAATATCCTAAATTAAGGATCTTATAGGTTGTCCTCTTATCAGCAAAGTGTCCGCCACAAGGTTCATCATGACATGCTTTGAGAATATCAGGCATCTCATCTTCCCGAACACATCTCCTAATGATCAAATCTGGACCTGTCTTGTACAACTCATTAGCAACCCATGAATATTTTGCACTGTCGTAAATGATTTTTCTTTTATCTCTTGCATTCATTATTGAAGGAAATGTTCTTGAAACTAAATAATTAGCAATGTCAGCAAACCAAGGAGTTTGAGTAGAAATTGCAAAAAGATATTCATCAGGAAATTGATCTTCAACTGGAGTGTCATCTTTGATGTTTTGGAGTCTAGATAGGAAATCAGCCATTGTGTTTTGTTTTCCAGGCCTATCTAGAATGGTAATGTTGAATTCTTGTAAAAGCAATAACCATCTTATGACTCTACCATTAGTAATTGATGTATTCATTAAGTATATAATTGCAGAATGATCAGTGTGAACAAAAGTTTCATAGCATGTTATATAGTGTCTGAATTTTTTTATGGCATGAACAACAGCTAAAAACTCTTTTTCAGTTACAGTATAGTTTAACTCTGCAGGAGTCAAATTTTTACTGGTATAGTAGATGGCATAAGGAATCAAGTCTTTTTGTCCCAATACTGCTCCTAGAGCTGTATCAGAAGCATCTGTTGAGATATGAAAAGGTAACTTCCAGTTAGGTCCCCTTAAAATAGGTGCTTCATAAATTTTTGTTTTCAGGGTTTCAAAGGCTAACTGGCAATCAGAATTCCATTTAAATTCACAATCTTTGGTAATTAATTTGAAGAGTGGAGATGCTATCTTGGTGAAGTTTTCTATAAACCTCCGATAATATCCTGTAAATCCTAGAAAACTCCTAACATATTTTTGACAACTTGGAATAGATAAGTTAGAGATGACTTCAACTTTTAACTCATCAACTCTAATCCCATCCCCTGAAATATGATGCCCTAAAACAATACCTTCAGTAAACATCATGAAACATTTCTCATGACTAAGTGAAAGATTTGCTTCTTGACATCTCTTTAAAAAAATTTCCAAGTTTGCTAAGGCTTCTTCAAATGTGTTTCCATAAACTGTGAAATCATCCATGTATACCTCTACACAATCATGTATTAGATCTGAAAAAATTCCTAATACTGCCCTTTGGAATGTTGCAGGTGCATTGCATAATCCAAATGGAAATACTCAGTAAGCATAGGTACCCCAAGGACAGGTAAATGTTTTTTTGTCTTGATCTTCAAGTGCTACTTGGATTTGGTTGTAACCACTAAACCCATCTAGGAATGAGAAGTCATTTTTGCCATCTAATGTATCTAACACTTGATCTATGAAATGTAAGGGAAAATGGTCTTTAAGAGTAGCTTTGTTTAGTTCCCGGTAGTCAGCACATACCCTCCATTTACCATTTTTCTTTGGCACAATTACCAAAGGAGAAACCCACTGACTATCTGAAATAGGATAGATGAAGTTGACATTTAACAATTTTTGCAATTCTTCTTTAACAATCTCCCTAAGATTTGGATTCATCCGTCTTTGAGGTTGTCTGATTGGTTTATAATTTTCCTCTATATAGATGTGATGAGTGCAAGTATTGGGGCTTATCCCTTTCATTTCAGTGTACTCCCATGCATATGCATAAGAATGTCTCTGTAATATCTTGACTAACTCTTCTTGTTGAGATTTTTCTAGGTTCTTGTTTATATTCAAAGTTTTGCCTGGAAATATCTCACTTGTAGAGCTGCCAAATTTATCCATAGAATGAAGAGACATCTGCCTTGATGACAAAAACTCAATGTTGGATCCCTCTTGAAGTGATTCATGTTTGTATTCTGAAGAGGATTCAAAGTTTTCTAGAGTATTCAGAATTTGATTATCTTCACTAATTTCTGAAATTGTGAAGAGAGGTTGTAAATCTTCTTCATCCTCTATCCATTGAGTATCATCTAAATATGTAGTTGTCCTAGCTGGAGGATACAAAGTGAATTTCTTAGTTGAACTATCATCAGAGATGTACATATCATCGGATCTACAACTAATAAAAGCATCAGCTGTAGCCAACCAAGGTCTTCCTAATAGAACAGGATGTCCTCCTAGATTATTCTTAGGAGTTAGGATCATGAAATCCACAGGGTACTCCCAAGAATCTAGGGACACTGGAATGTCTTCTATTACCCCATCAGGTTTGATCACAGATCTGTCTGCTAATTGTAATAATGTGGGTGTAAAGAGGAGATTAGGAAGTTTCATTTTATCCATGATTCGTCTACTCATGATATTGATCGCTGCTCCTAAATCAATGAGTGTGTTTTGGATTTCAATTCCATTGATGTGAATTTCAACAACTGGATTTCCTGGGTCAAGATACTTTGGAATAGCAATCTTACCCATCATAATGTCTGCTATTTTTCCTGCCAGTTGAATTTTCTTTGTTTCTCTTATTCTTTTTCTTGTTTTCTTCATGCTCGACTCCTTTATTGTTTTGGCTAAAATTGGAATTTCCTTGATGGCTTGTAATAATGGAATTTTAATGCAAACATTTCTCAGCTCATCTAGGAAATCATAATTAGGCACCATAATTTGTTTTTCTACACCTCTATCAATTTGTAATCTTTCTGGAAAGGGAGGTATAGAAGTAGATGTTGATGGCTACTCTAATACAGGAGTTGAAATTATTGGATCTTTTTGTTTTAATTTTTCAGTGTTTGGGTCTTGAAAAGATATATCTTCTCCAAGACATTTATTCACCCGTAGAGAGTCTTCCTCAGAGTTATCTTGTTCTTGTATGATCACAGAAGGTTTCCTCTTTTCAAGTATTCTTCCAGAACTAAGTTGAACATCACTAAGGTCTAAAGGAGTAATTAAATAAGTTGGAAACTGTTGGCCTTCTATCATGTATGTGTTCTGAGGATTTTTATTATTGGGGCTTGGTATGGGTTGAGCAGGCAACTGATTTTATTTTTGAGGAAATGGTAATGGAAGTGGTTGATTTTGATGTGGTAGGTTCTGATGATGTTGTTGAGGATTTTGTTGAAAATTTTGTTGAGGATTTTGAGGATAAAAATGTGGATATGGTGGATGGGATGGTGGATACTGATAGTACTGAGAGTATCTTCCATAGGGATTTTGTGCTCCTTGTGCCCAATTTTGAGATTTATTTTGAAATTGAGGCCAAGGTTGCTGCCAAGAATACCAAGGTGAAGGTTGGTTATACATTTGATCATGGAATCCTTGTGTTTGAGGTCCTTGCCAAGGCCTTCTAAAGACAAAATTGAGAGATTTTGTGGAATCTATAGGAGTTTCCTCCTGAAAGACAGCTTTGAGACCAGGAAGAGAAGGACAATTCTTGGTCTCATGTTTTTCAGAACAAATGACACAGGTCTCTACAACTTTTACATCCAAAGGACACTCTCTCAAGGCATGTTTCTTTCTACATTTGGACAAAAGATTGCCAAGGCATCAGATTCAGCTTTTTGCTTGTTTTGTATCTTAAGGGTGTCTATTTGTTCACTAAGACTCCCTAAGATATCAGATTTGAAGTCATCAAGAATATTTCCTATTTCTGACCTACTTACTGTCCCAGAAGCAGACTTACTTGCCCTTGCAAGAGCAAGATCTCTTGGACCTTTTATAGTTTTAGATTTCCCTCTTGAAAGGTTGATACATAACTCAGATATTTCAGGTAATGTGAGCTGTGATATATCCCCTTTTCCCATCATGTTAAGGATATACAACCATTCATCCCTAATTTTTTTCAACAAAAGAGCTTTTAAGGTGTCTTGATCTAGGTTTTCCATTTTTTCTCTTTTGATGTTGTAATGAAATCTCTCCAACAAATATTCCAAGTTTTCATCTTCTTTTTGTAACATCTTAAACACTACTTCCTTATGATTTACCGGCATACAATAATCCAAATACCTCTCTAGAAATGCTTGTTTCATATCTTCCCATGTCCTAATAGAACTCTTGATCAAACTCATAAACCACTTCAATGCTGCTCCTTTCAATGTTGAAGGAAATAGTTTAAGTTTTTGAGCATCTTGTAAGTAGTCATAAGTTGTACACAAGATTTCAAATTCAAAAAGGAAGGTTTCAGGATCTTCAGTTTTAAGTCCATAGAACTTTGGAAGGACAGAGGGTGAAATGTTTTTCATGGTTGTATTAGTTTCTTCATCTATTATAGGAAACCCAAAAGAGCTTCCCATTTCTCTTCTACCTCTTCCTCCTTCTGCACCTCTACCTCCTTCTCCTCTACCTCTACCTCTACCTCCAAATAATGTGTGTTCTCCATTAAAGACTCCTCCTCCCCCTTCTTCTGCCATGGTTGATTCTCCCGTGGAAGTGGAAAAGTTTGTGTCCCTAACAGGAGTCTTTGGATCTTCTTCTAAGGCAGGTTCAGTGGATGAAGTGGAAGGTTTCTCTAATGGAATATCTGATCTTAGGTCTTCTAGAAGTCCAGGATCAGTAAAGGATGGAATGTGGGTCTGAGTTGAAGGTGTACTAGCTCTTGGTCTAGGTGAAATAAGTGGTGTTCTAGGAATCAAACTTCTGCTTCTGCTGCTTATGAATCTACCCCTTGAGTCTCTCTCTCTACGCATATAATTGTTTTTGGGAGTTAAGAAACAAAGGTTACCTAGTTTTCACTTCCCCGGCAATGGCACCAAAATGTTTGTGCTCAACCTAGTCTCCTAAATTGAGTTCATTTAATTGTCAACCAGGGTTGGTAAACTGCTGAAGTGAAGTGCACTGTATGTGCCTAGGTGTTTGTTTCTTAATGCGTTGTGTTTAGTGTTTTATGATGTTTTTGGTCTCTTAATGGTTTTATGTTCACAAGGAAAAGAACTAAATGCTGGTGAAAAGAAGCTACTGGTTAAAAACAAAGCAAAGCCTAAGTTATGAATGACAAATGCAAAGATTGAAAAAGAACCAAACCTAAACTATGACTTAAGCAGAATACAAATCTCAATAATGCCTTCAAGGAAATGAATCAAAACATAAACTTAACTTGTCCAATTCTTTCATTAAAGGTATTTTGGAAGAGCTTGAGAAATGGGCAACTAAGTATACAAATTCTCCTAACTAAACAATTAAACAATCAGCTTATAATGATACAACATCTTATCCATGATTAAAGGTTTGTTGAAGCATATTTGGAGAAGAACATTGGCAACATCATAAGATCTCTACTCTAAGACTAGCTCCTAATTCTATTCTGCAACTTAGTTTAACATCACTAAACCTTACTCAAAAGTTATAGATTTCTTTTTAAAGTAGTCTTTTGAGGAAAGGCTTTGTTTATGAAATGGTAAAGAGGTTGCAAAAGTACTTCAGGCCTTGGGCTGATGATGTCTTATGTCCGGATGATTATGAGTTAATATAGGTTTGGAACAAAAGAATTTTTGTAAATAATGAAGGCCGTGGTGCTTAATTTTAACAACTAATGTAAATTAATATGAAATGGATGACAACTAAATGTGGAATGTACATACAGTGAGATAAGCTAGAACTGAACTAAGGTGTCACTAGTCTAAAATAAACAGTGCTGAACTACCAAGCCATTATCAAACTTAAAACGAAATAACAGAGCATGAATTGAATGCAATTTGACTCCGGAGTACCCTAACTAAGTTATCATGCAATTAATTTATGGAATTCTACAGCCTATTTTGTCCATCATGAATGGTATTTTGGAAGATCTTGTTAGAACAATCCTGGCTGTACAATTCAGTGCAAATGCAAACATAAAGACTGAAAGCAATTACAATTAAAAACTAAGACATCACAGCTATTTCCTACCCATTGTTATGATATTTTGGAAGAGCGTTTTAAGAGTAAGATAAATTATGCTACTTAGTGTAAACAAACAACTGAAACCTTTAGTATCACAGTCATGCCTTAGACATCATAAGGATTTTTTGGAAGAGTTTACTAGAATAAGTTCAACTATGATAATGAACAAAAGAAATTACAAATAAAACCTATAACACTACAGCCATTTCCCATTCATTATCATGATCTTTTGGAAGAGTTTCTTAGAACAAGTATAGCTATAATGACTAATGAAATTAACTATGAACTCAAACTTCAAAAATGTGAAAACAAACTAAGATACTTATCTAAATTACGAAAGTAAAGTCGTTCAGGAGGCAGGGGCCCTCTACCACCAGACGGAATCTAACTCAAAATCAACTCAACACGTTCAATGCAATGTTGTCTTCTTCATTAAAGGAAAATAACTTGAAACAGAGTATTCTCGGTCTTCAGAAATATAGCATTCAATCCCTGAAATCTAAGCAAAATCTAGAGCTTGCCTCTCAGTTTCCCGAGTGCATTTATATCAAATCTTCATAACAGAACTTGCAACAATACGGGGATCATTGTCTTTTCATATCAAAATCGTACTAGAACTCTAAAGATGGCAGCGTAGAGGGACAAAGGACATCTGGACTATCCTAGTCCTATTAGGAGTCCGTCTCCTTGAATGAGTTCCCACGTACCAAAACCACGTCCAGAATTCAGTTCATTCTTCATGGTGAGCAACGAACGATGAGGACATGATGTCGAATATACCCATGTGTGGCTTTTCCTGAGAGGACACCTGGAACATGCTTGAATGTGAAGACAGCTGAAGAATTGGCGGTTAGCTACGGAATGTCTGCATTCTGTAGCTAGTTTCAGTTAAAAATGCATTACAATGACAAAATCACAAAACTTAGCAAGTTAGCCATGTTATTCATTCTAAAAGTAATTTTAACTAATTTCATTGATCATTTGGGCCTGGGATAACAATGGACAAAGGAAAATGGAGTGAAGTAAGATAAAAGAAAGAACAATTTTGGGGTTCAACACCGATTGCGCAATCGCATCGGGGTTTTTTAATCGCACCTTTTTTCACCACCCCCCGATTACCGATCCCCAATTGATTGTCCACCGTTGATCGCCTCTCCACCTTCCAAGATCCAACGGTCCTCTTTCCCTCTGATCACAAGTCTTACCGCCGTTCCAAAAACCCGCCGATTCATTGTCCACCGTTGATTTCGTTTTTAGATCGATGGTCCGTGCATAATCGCATCGCATAAATTCAATCACATGCGTTTTGTTTGCCCTTCCGATTGCGACTTCCCCGATAGTTTTTCCACCATTGATCTCGCTCTTAGATCAACGACTATCGCTTAATCGCTCCTGCCCTCGTGATTGCACAATCGCATCGAAGTTTTTCAATCGCACCCCTTCTTTCCGTCCACCGATTGCGATCCCCTGATTAAATCTGGACCGTCCACGTGTCAGGATCCAACGGTGGCACTCCTTCCTCACCTTCTAAGTAGTTTAAACCCAAAACACAGGATTTCTTAATTGTTTTATGTTTTATGTAGGATTTAAATGGTTTTTCATTTTATACAGGCCGAAGGCCGGGAATGACGATTCCCGCGCCTTTGATTCATATAAGAGAGCTAGCCGCCGGGCTCCATTCCGTGTTTTGTCAATGTTTCATGAGCATTGATGCCGAGAAGCCCAACGCTGTCCTTCACATCAACAAGACACTGTTTTATTCAAAGGAACAGTCAGAGAGTATTAGTTTTGAAAATAAAGCACGGCAGACGAAGATTGAAGACAATATTACGGGGATTACGACTAAGACGGTTATCAAAAGCCTAATCCCAGACTCAAAACACAGTTTAAAGAAAGTCATAAGTGTTTCACTGACAGGAGGGCTTCCACCGCTTCAAAAGAGGCGAATAAATTCCTCAGCTACCATAAAATCCACCTGTTGCCTCAAACCTTTCAAACAGAGGCCGAAGTTGTTGAAGAAAATTTGATATTCGCCTCCAGCATAGCCAGGGAGTTACTTCTGCAAGGAAATCAATGCAGAAATATCTGCAGAGTTACTCCACACATTACACAGAGCCTCAAAGTCAAATAAAGCTCCCACCGAGCTTTGATATTTATTGTAAAAAGTTAATATAGTGATCCACCTGTAAATTTCTCCCTCGAGCCCCTCAAAAGGCTGAGAAGTATTGAACCTGTATTAATTATCCTGAGAGATCTTTTCTCAGATCACCTCCTCATTCTTCTATAAATACCTCAGAAGAAGATGAGAAATTGTTGGTTTAGTTGCTTACAGAGCTTTGAAATACATTTGAGCCTAAAATTTTGATTGTAAATAGTGTTCACTGGCCCTTGGAGCTCTGCTTGTGATAGATTAGTTAGGGTGAATAGTGAAGATGATTGCTGAACTAAAACATTGGACTTGAAGACTGTAACTGGTTTGACATCAATAACAAGCTTTTTCTTGGGATCCTAGTCTATATTACTGGTGAAGTGCTTCTTTCTTTGTTAATTGTTTTTCCTTCTATGTATGCCATATTGTTCATATTCTGCTGTAAAGAACAGTTTAAACAGGGTTAGGATCTACTGTATATCAGTAACCTTCTCTGGCTGAGAAATATTTATCTAAATGTTTTCCTCAAATTTGTTTATTTAAGAATGATTCAATACAGTTTAAACGGTTAGGAATGTTGGCGTTCCCTCGTCATTCTGTTTGCTTAAGCATTGTTCCTGAATGTGATTTCCATTATTTGCTATTAAAGTTAGACTAGAGAAGATATGGTTTGCCCTGATTCCTAGATCCTTTTCTCCAAAGGCATATTCTAAAAATTTCCCTTGGTGTTGATTGAAAGCAGACTAGGTTTAAAAGTACTTTATCTAATCTTAAGTTACACTTTGTTTCTCTTATATGTTTTCATACTTTCTGAAGGTAATTATGTGGATTACTGGATTGTTTGTCAATTAAGATGCTTTAATAGAACTTTCCCAAGAGGTTTATGGTTGGCCCTATCCATGGTTGGTTTTAAACAGTTACTTAAGAGGCTTTTCTTGTTTGGAATGACTATAAATCCCTTGAGAAATTATTATCATTTTCCACCCTTCCAACACTTTATTGTTTCCATTTCATCATCTTAATCTCAAATAATCTTGTGATATAGATGACTTGCCCCTTGGATCACTCTTGATGTTGTTGCTCAATTAAAGCCCAGATATGACTCCATAGCCCAATGGACTAAAAACCAGCGTTATATCTATCTATCAGCCAAAGCTGTTCTATATGCATGCAACTCCTCACTTTTGAAACTTTTGCACTTAGAACTTTCCCCTCAAGTAACATTCATGCTCAACCATCCAAAAAGCAAAACAAACCCTTGGCCTTCATAACTATCCTAACATCATTATTCCAAACCTCAAAGACAAATCCATCTTTATTCATATTGGAGAGATCCCTCTCCGAATTCAGGAGGGCTAGATCCTAGAATCCCAAAGTTGGTTGAAACGATGTTGTTTCTGTAATTGGACTCTGCCAATCTTGCTAATAAATTACAGATCCCTAACAGCTCACCCTTGTCTTATGATAAGGATCTCTTATGCATTTACCCGTTAACAACCTTGTCATGGTTGTAAATATTAAACTATTTGGTTGTAGCATCTTTTATGTATTAAATTTTGTAACAACATTATTTGAGAAAGTTGGGCTTCCTTAATCCATCTTTAAACAAGCTATGTTGGAATTTTTCCTATAAAATATTTTATGGGAGGTTCCAGAAGTTGAAACCTTGACCAAAATGAAGGGACATACTACTAATCATGTGGTCCAACTTTATATCTTGGGTGATGATATTTTAGGAGATATGATTAAAGGAAGTTGAGATTCCTAGATGCTCCTAAAATCATGCATCAAATAAGTCATGTTTGAATTTTTCTATAAATTTTCTTCTAGGAGGTTCCAAAAGCTAAATGTTGGAAAATAATGAAGAAAAATCCCATTGATCATCTGGTCCAACTTTCAAATCTTGGTTAACGTGTTTTAGGAGATATGATTAGAATGATTCCAAATTCCTAGTTGATCCTAAAACCATGCATCAAATATTCACAATAGAATTTCTGCTATAACTTTTCTTTTGGGAGGTTTCAAGAGTTGAAACTAGACCATAATGAGGGAAAATCCCACTAATTATCTTGTTTAGTTATTAGAACTTGGACTGTTATAATTTAGGAGATATGTGATTAGGAAATTTCTATATTAGCTTGCATGCAAAGTGTTTGAAGAAACAGATTAATGGTTTAATGATTTATTGTATATAAATTGTTTGATGAAATGCCCCAACAAATATTTCTGAGGATGGGGATAACATTTTTCTTTGTTAGCAATTTTCTATGATAGTATAGTTGTAGCCAATCCATGTCTATTTGCATGAAAAGCATTAAAACAAATGTGTCAAAGGTATTTTATTACAATTTGCATACACACTATTTGATAAAGAATATCAAAGACATAAATCATAAGTTGCATGATTTAGTGGTATATTTCAGTTAGTATGTTACAAGTGGAATTAGAGAGATGTTTCTTATTTTATTTCATACATATTTTTGGAAAAAATGTCTATGAGCAAAAGACTATTCAGATGGTTGTACATAAAGTATTTGAAGAAAGGTTTACATATAAAGTTTTTGAATAAATGTATAAGAGATGAAAATTAAGTTTTTTCAAGTGTAATTTGAACAAATATAGTGGAGGTATACCAAAAAGTGGTATGAGGGCTTATTGTCAATTTGGGTACCTCGCAACCTTAAGTTATCGAGAGAACCAAGTATGTTGTATGGGTGTGTGTCTATATATATATATATATATATATATATATATATATAATATTATTTATATATAAATATAAATATATGATGAAAAATAAAGGAATAATAATATTCAACATTTAATTAATTTGATATATAAAATTATTAGAAAATAACTTTTTATTTTATTTAATTAATTATATGATTCATATATATATATATATATAAAGGAATATAATATTCACTATAATCTCTAAGATTTACAACTTTAAATTAATCATTTTGAATCTTAAAATAATTTTGAAAAACAATAAATGACCTAGGATATTTTTCTTTTATTCTTTTAAAAATTCTAAAAATAATGATAAAATTATTAAAAGAAAAGGGAAAAACATATTTAACTAGTTAGATTTTATTTTATTTTTAGCAAAATTTACACTATATAGAAAGTAATGAAGTCAAAAATTAATTAATCACAAAATATTGAGATGTGTTAAAAATGAAACTACACAATAATAGAAAAAGTAACCCAATTACAAAATATTGAGATGTGTTAAAAATGAAACTAGACTTCAACCTTAGTGAAATAGAGGAGACGTAGAAAAAAAGTTTGTTTTAAAAATAAATTTTGAAAGAACCAAATGAGATATTAAGTTAATTGAGCTATTATTAAAACTATTGGACATTAAGCTATGTAGGAGCATAATTGTGTAACCAAATAAAAAAATACATAAGTAGGAATAACAAATCAAGATGGCATGTTAAGTTAGATAGGCTAGTAGGAGGCCTCATGTCTTTCATCCTTATTGAGTTGTTTAATCTCCATCTCATCCTCAATAATAATGGGGTTAGTGTTGGCACCTTAGAGGTTAAAGTGCTTATGAATTTCATAGTTTCTTCTTCGTTCCTAGACCCATCACCATAGTCCTCAAAACTAAGGCCAAGGACCGCATGATAAAGCATAGTGAACTTTACCTCAAGCCTTAAGAGTCAGTTACAATTCTAGCTCAAACTAGTTCTACTTCTCTAGTACAAGGGTAACAAGGGTAACAAAGGTAACAAGGGTCTAAGCAAGTGAATAGAATTCCATGGCATTAAAAAAAAAAAATTGTCTATTGACTTTGGAATCCTTGTATACCCATCCCTAAAAATTTTGTCACAATTTGCTAAGACGAATCTATTTTATTTTCTATGTATCTAAAGCAACCAAATATTTGACTTCCACTTGATTTTTTATGGAAGTAGATTCTTGGAAACATGTACTTTTGAGCATAGTAGCGCTTTCAACTCTAATTCCTTGAGGATGTGGCGAGGCATACTGGTGAGAGCATATTTGGCCCTTCTAGGCCCCCATTTTACTAGATTTATGGATCTCATCATTTTCCATAATGAGGATAGGGTAGGAAACATGTAAAAGCCAAAATGTAATCCTAGTATCGACCCAGAAACAATAGGTCATGACCATAGACATAACAATGACATAAGGAGAGGTGGCCTAGAAGCCTAACAAAAATAGAGTTCAAAACCACTTAAGATAACAATGACATAAAGAGAAGGTGGCCTAGAAGCCTAACAAAAAAGGATTCAAAGACTACTCATTTCCTTGCAGATACAAATAAAAACTATACACTAAAATAAAATAATTCACCAATACTATATATATATATATATATATATATATATATAACAATAACAATAACAATAACAGAGAGTCTCAATAGCCCATAAAAAAAATGAGTTAAACGAAAATGAGAAAATAAGCCAAATTAAACTATGATATTAATACAAAATTATTATGAAACAACAGAACCAAAACAAATAAAATATAAAAAAAAAAAACTAATTACTAAATAGAAATACAAAAAAATATCAAAAATCAATCTCAAAAAAAATAACATAGCTCACTTAAACTAAAATTCTTTTTTAGAACATGATAGTGTACATACTAATAAGTATTTTTCTAATTCTAATTGAAACCATGACTAAGCACCATTAAATCATATTTTTTTAGAACATGACAATGTACATACTAATAAATATCTTTCTAGTTCTATTTGAAACCATAACTTAGCACCATTAAACCATTACATATACCTTAGTATTGCTTCATCATCCATTTGTGCATATCAATAATCCTTCACTAAAGAATTAGTGGAAGTACTGACACTATGTAGGAGATCTACCACTATGCTCCCCATGAGACCAACTACTTAGAAAGAATTAACTAATATAATAAAAAGACATATATTTATTAATTTTAATTAAAAATTAATAATAATTATGATTTATTTATTTAATATTAAAATATTTATTAAATAATATTTTTAATAAATTGGTTTATTTAAATTTATACCTGCCATATAAATTATATAATTTTTATAAAGGTTATATATAGTTCATGTATTTAAATTTCATAATATTGTTAATTTCTATAAATAAAATATAATATATTAAAAACATAGTATAAATATATTATTATTTAAAAATCATGATAATTATAATTAATTTAATTTAAATTAAATAATAGTTTTTTAATTAGTTATACTTTAAAAAATAATAATATTATTATTATTATCTAATTTTAAGGTTACTGGCCAAGCTAGACACCAAATTGGTGTATGTGACTTTTTTGTTTGTGAGACAAGGGACTCTCTTCCGTGCAACGATTTGACTACTAAGTCTAGCAAGGTATACATAATTGGTGTATGAGACCCTTTTGTTTATGGGACAAGGGACCAGACACCAAATTGGTGTATGAGACCCTTTTGTTTATGGGACAAGGGACCGGACACCAAACTGGTGTACGAGACCCTTTTGTTTGTGGGACAACGGACCTACCTTCGCGCAATCATTTGACTTTTAAGTCTAGAAAGACATACATACTCTACCCCCCTCTAGTTTTAACTACTAAGTCTAGAAAAGCATACATACTCCACCCCACTTTGGTTTTGAACTTGTGACCGCTTAAGAGGAAACACATGCTCTTAACCATTAGACCCACTCAGGCTGTATTATAATAATCTTAAATTTTATGTTAAAAAACATAAATTCAAATAAATGTTTTTCGAATTAATCATATCATTGAAAAAGTCAACCAAATCTTAACAATGTGATTAAAACATTTATCTACATTATAAATCACAAAAATCTTAAATCTATTAATTATCTGAAATGTAAAATTTATTTATTTAATTAAAATTTGCTAAATTTAATTAAAAAATATATTATATGATATTAATTTCAAAATATTAAAAAAAATGTCTAAAAAAAATTTAAAGCATATACTATGAAAGCATAAAAATGCAATCAATATTAAGATGTGATCAAAGAATACTCTATCTTTTTTATTTTATCAAATACAATATAAATAAAATAAATGTTCATGATAGTTATTTAGATCGTGAAACGAAGAATATTATTGTAATTTTTATAAAGAAAGTAAGGCCTATTATATTTTAACTTATTTTTTACATAATCAAATATCTTAATTCATTAACTTAATAAAGGAATTTTAAATTTTATGAATTAATCATTTTATAATATTTTATGATTTTTAAAATATTATAATAATTAGAATTATTGATAAAGTAGAATATTATTAATAATAATAAAATATAATTTTAAAAATAAAGAATTTTTTATTTGATAAATAATTTAAATTTATATAATACTAACTTTATTTTCTTAATTATTAACCTAAGAAAATTAATAAACCATACTCAAAATAAAAATAAAAATTATAAACTCAAAATATATTACATATTTAATTTTAAAATTATTTAATTTTCAACTTTTATAGAGATATAAAAATAAAATAGAATATTTTCTTATGATAAATTTGTTAATATATGATGATCAATATGTATTAAGAATAATATGGCTACCTTAAGAAAGTAAGAGATTAATTATGATTTTTTAATATTTTATTTTTATGATAAAAAGAAACAAAAAAGGCTCCTAAATCATTGTAGTTTTACTGACTTAACAAGTCAAGAAGGTTAGTAGTGTGGAATTTTTTTTGGAAATGAGAATAGATGTTAGTAAGAGTGGAGTAGTCCAAGAGAGTGTTTTCCATCTTCAACCTTCTTAGTATCACAAAGGTGACAAATTCTTTCATCCCAAAGTGGTTTGGGAATATACCAACTTCTAGTTTTACTTTGAAGCTCATGAGAATGAGTTCTTATCTTTGCAATGTTCATTTTATTCTTAAAACTAGTCAAGAGAGAAAGGTAATTCTAATTAGCAAGAATAGGGTTGATCACCTCCTTATGATACCTTAGTTTCCTTTTTCTCTCTAGCTCCTTGTCATCCTACAACGTATCCTTAAATTTGGAGGTAATATTATTTTTAATATTATCTTTATTCTCCAAGATGATTTCTTCCTTTATCCTCAGTGGTCAAGCCAAGATTGAGCATCCTTATGCCATCCTAGCATCCTTATGTCATCCTCCCTTGAGTGAGAGGTGAGGATTTTAGCTAGAGTTAGAAGCAATTAAGGGGAACCTATTGGCTTCGATATTGGAAAGCTTCTTCTTATACATGAGATTCTTAAACATAGCCATATTTTCAATAGAAAAATGTTAACTTCAATCAAAAAAATAAAATAAAAAGCATTTACTTTAGTCTTTAAGTTAGAAAATAGTAAAATTGATGATCTACCTAAATAAAATAATAATTATATTACATTAAAATAATAATTATATTAATATGGTTAATATTTATTTAAAAAAAATAACCAATGAATTTTAAATATATATATATATATATATATATATATATAAATAAAATGATTTAAAAAAAAAAAATTATATTAATAAATTAAAAAATATTTATATTTAAAATATTAAGTTAATTCATTAAATTTTCAAATATTTTCCATTGTCAATTGCTATGAAATTTATTGATTATCATGATAAGTCCCGAATTGAGGTTATTATGGCAATTGAGAGGATTAACTTTAAATCATGTTAATAATATTTTGTTTAGTAACAATTTTCATTAACATTTTGTTTAGTAACAATTTTCATTATCTAATTTATATTAGATAATAATAATTATTAATAAATTTATTATTATTTTTTAGATTAGAATTTTGTATTTTTAAAATTTAAAAGTATTTGAAGTTTTATATTCTTATGGGAAACTAGATTTTTGAGTGGTTATTCATAAACTATGCTACGCAGTGAAAAAATTTCAATTTTCGAGGAGCCAAATGAAAACTTTACTATTAATTATCAAAAAAAAATTGTTAAGCAAGGCCTCTCGAGTCCTTATTAATTGGAAAAACGTCAAGCATATGGCTAGGAATATAAAAAGAAAACAGTATAGAGACTATCATCGAGACTTATCGAATTCTAAGGCTTCCACTAGAATGTGCTCATTGTTGCTACCAAGAGAGAAACCTATGTCAGAGGGTATACCCATATGGTTCTCTATCTACTTGATCCTATGATCCATGGAGGTCATGTGCATCTCATCCAACATTGGAAGTATCTTTTTTTGGCTTCATTTTGGTCAACCAAGAATATTCCTAGCAATAAGTTCATGCCAATAAATATGTAACTTTGTACATATATTGACTATAGTGTCCCATTGTGTGACTTGTGTCCAAGTCCCAATTTTCCACCTCAATCAAAGTTTCTGAATCAGTTATAGCATACCTCAAAATAATGATTTAGCATCCCACCTAATTTATCTCTTCTTGAACTAGTTGGGGAGTGTGCTCGTGATATCTGGAAGGTGAGATTTTTGCTCACTACTAGGAACATGAGTTCCTAGATTCTCGATAATATTTTGTTCCACTTTGGACTTTATCTCAGTAATAGAAGATTGTGACCTAGTTGTAAAGAAACTTTCAGTGCGCACAAGGAGGATGCAACATCAAACCACTAACAACCAGAGGTAGTAAATAAAGAATGTGCATGTAAGAGTGAAGGGATAAACAAAGATGGATATGAGAGTGATTAGAGGATTGAGGCCCTTAAGAAGTCTTGGAAACAAGAAAGACCAAAAAAATGTGGGGTACAAGAAAAGTGATGCAAATAAGGTAGAAGTGGAAGAAAAAGTTTAGCCTAGCCAACCTAATATGTGTGACCATTAGAAAGGAACAATTAGCCTAACCTTCAACCCACTAAAAACTTTTGGAAATTACATAATCAAAGCTCTTCCATCACAAAAGATATAATTATTAACTAGTGCAAGGCATAAAGTGATGCTAATGATATAGAGCATGTTTGTTCCATACAAGACCTTAATTGCAAATTCGAATCCACTTACAAAATCCCATCGAGTTTGAGTGGTAATGTTGAATAAAGTGCGAGCGGCCCACCTCCAAAACTATCCAATATACATGGAAAATTCGGTCCCATGTCCATCATTCAACATTTAAGGACAATTCATCATTGCCTCCCAAATAATTGATACCCATAATTAAATCTTTGATGTGGTGATTAACATGCACCATTAAAGGGTGGTTAAGTCCAATACGTGCTAACAGATCCACCTTCCTTAAAAATTGGTGGAAGAGCAAGAATCATAATGGGGAATAAGCTTTGAGGTTTTTTTTAATCATAAACATATGATAAATTTATGTTTGAAAGCAATAGCTTTTTTTATCATTATCAGATACTTACATTTTAATTTCAAATGAAATTTATATAACTTATATCATATGTTTGGAATGTAATTAGAAATAGTATATTATTATATAACTTATATCATATGTTTAAAATATAATTATAAAGAGTATATTATAGTGGTTATAAGAAACAAAAACCAATATTTATTTAACAAAAAAAAATATTTATAAAAAATTTTAATATCCATTTTCAATATGTTGAAAAATATTTGAAAAGAAATCAATATCAAATTACAGTGAATGAATAAAAACTTTCTAAAACAAATTTATAATAAAAATTATTATAAATATATAATTTAAAATTTTATTTTTAAATTAAAAAATATAATATGAAATAGATTAAATTAATTTAAAAAATAAAAACTATTTATAACATTTATCAGTTTTTTAAAATAAATTTTATATTTCTATAAAAAAAATTCTTGATTTTATATTTTTTGAATTAATATTTATATTTATTTATCAATTTCTTATGATATCTAATGTTAGAGGTATTAGACAAAAAATCAAGAAGAGAGTAGAAGTATGACTATCACAATTCGTTATCACTGAAAATTTAAAGCTTCGACTTATTTGTATTTAGGTTTTTATTCTAAAAAACTTTAGAAATATAATAATGCTGTGTGAATTACATTTGCATTAAGCTTTCATAAGAATTTAAATCGATGGAAAAATTTAGATTCTTTCCATAGGACTATTGCCCCACTCGCTCATTCATTTTAACTTGCTAAGATTGAGCGGTTTAGCTCCTTACGAGATAGAGTCTATGGGGACTATGAGAAGCAGAGTTCTCTAAAGTGTTGGTGGTCGTTGGAGGCAAGGGAGGAGGCGGGAATTCAACTCCCATGGCTCCAGATATAACCCGTAGAGTCGCCCGAGCCTGAACCAGGTGAAATTCCAAGTTACTAACACAATTTGCCACCACCATCATAACTTCTTCCCTGATCTCGAAGTTAATGTCCCAACACATTTCTTAATTCCCAAAGGTTTTTTCCTGTTTTTCCGATCTCCTTAGCTTTCGTGTTTGCAACCATGTGTTACATGCTTCTAGAGAGGTCCTCCTTGAAATGCTCAATTTCAGGGCCATGCCAAGGAGGAGGAGGTTCTCGACCTCTACCTTTTCCCCCTCTCCTAGGACAGTCTCATTCCTTCACCATTGTTGTTGACCTTTGTGACTAGAATTGCTTTGGGTAGCTCCACCAACCTTCACTTCAGTTTCCTCTATGCATGTGGGGAATTGAGTGGGTCATTTTCCTATTAGTCAAGGTCGAATATCCCAAGTTTGCATTAAATTCCAAGTTCTTAGTACATTGCCACCCTAGAAAATGCATTTCCTAGGGCCTGTGGTGATGGCTAGCTTGGAGCGCCAACATCCTCCTGCCTTAATTTTTAGTGTGACATCTAACATGAAGGGTTTCAATGCCTTCAAATGTCACTTGGTCACTCAGATCTAGGGGAAAATTTTACTGTTAATTGTTATATATATAATTGTTAATCAAGGCATCTCAGGCCATTTGTAAATGGAAAACAAAGAAACATATAGATAGGAATAGAAAAATAAAATGACGTGGAGACTATCATCGAGAGTTATTGGATTCCTAGGCTTCCACTAGAATGGGGTCGTTATTGCTTCAAGGAGAGCAACCTAGGTTAGGGGATATGCCCATATGATTCTCTATATACTTGAACCTATGATCCATGAAGGTCATATGCATATGCATCTCATCCAACATCAAAAGAATCTCGTCTTTGGCATCATTTTGGTCAACCAAGAATATTCCTAACAATAATTTTAGATGCCAATAAATATCTATCTTATACATATATTGGCTATAATAGCCCATGGTGTGACCGATGTCTATGACCCAGTTTTCCATCTCAGCTAAAAATTTCCAGTCTATTAGACCACACCTCAAAATAATGAGCTCACATCCCATCTAAGCTATCTCGTCTTGGACCAACTGGGGAGTGTGCTCATGATATCTCGAAGTTGAGATTTTTTCTCACTATTGGGCACATGAGCTCCCACATTATTGATAATATGTTGGTCCACATTAGAAATTAGCTTGGTAATAGGGGATGGTGACCTAGTTGGAAAGGAAATTTGAGTAGGCATAAGGAGGATGCAACATCACACCAAAGGCACCAAAAAGTGGTAAACAAATTGGGTGCTTGCAAGAGTGAAAGGATATACAAATATGGATAGGAGATTCATTGCAGGATTGGGGGTCCTAAGGAGTCTTAGACACAAGAAGGGCCTAAAAAACATGGGGTACAAGGAAGGTGAAGCAACAATCGAAAAGAATGTAGAGGAAGAGGAAAAAACATGGCCTATCCAACCAAGTTTGTGTGACCATTAGAAAGAAAAAATTAGCCTAACCCTTCAACCCAATAAAAGCTTTGAGTGGTTGCAGAACCAAAGCTCATCCATCACAAGACATATAATGAATAACCAATGCAAGGCCTAGAGTGAAGCCAATGAAATAGAGCATGTTTCTTCCATCCATGATCTTAATTGCAAATTTGAACCCACTTGCAAAATCCTATCAAGTTTTGGCTTGTGTGGATGCCCACATCCAAAAATAACCAATATACATGGAAATCTCGATCCCAAATGCATCATTTAGCATTTAAAAACAATTCATCATAACCTCCCAAGGTCTCATAAATCCACATTTGATACCCATAATTAAAACTATGGTGTGGTGATTAACATACATCACGGTGGTTAAGTCCCATACTATGTCGTGCACTAAAATGAAAAATCTTTAATGACTTAAGTGGAATGTGCCAACCAATCCACCTACCTTAAAAACTAGTGGGAGGGTGACAACACAATAAAGTGTCCATTCTTTTATAAAATGTAAAAATTGTAAAAATTGTAAGAATGTGCAAAAAAAATCATAATGAGAAATAGACTTATTTTTATGATAAACATATGATAAATTTATGTTTGAAAGCAATAGTTTTTTCATGTCATTATCAAATGATTACATTGTAATTTCAAATGAAATTTATAAAACCTATAGCCCATGTTTAATAAAAAATATATTATTTATAAAACTTATATTCTATATTTATAATGAAAATACTATTATAGGAAATATATTATAATTATTATTAAATTTTTCATGCTGGTGTGTGTCCATTCAATAGGTTAAATAGAAAACTATTTTTAAAAATCAATATAGGGAACGAACAAAAGGAGAGGAGGGTCAAGTCTCACTAGCACAACCAGTTGAGGATGAACCTAACCTAGTGAGAAGGGTGACCCAAGATCAACATTTGAGGATGGGCCTAGTTAGAAGGGTGACAAACCTCACGGAAGTTGTTAAGCCTCTACTAGGGAGAGGAGACAAGCTGGATTGCTCGATAGCTTAGATGCCCTTAGATGCCTAGTGGATTGGGGTTTCTCAAGCCATAAGTTAAGCCTCATATAATGTGTGATAGAACTCAAACCACTTAATAAAAAAAATAACCTAAAAATTTCCTTTAAACAAATTTATTATAAAATATATAATTTTAAATTTTTTAATAAAAATTATTATATAAAATATATTAAATTATGTATAAGAACTTTAGGTTAAAATCATATGTAAGAAAATTTTGTAACCAGCGAAAGTTCTCACCATCATCTTGTTGTGATGATGAACCATAATGGAAATTTTCTTACATATGTTTTAAACCTAAATTTCTTGTACAAATTTTATGGATCATAGAAGCCAAATTCCTAATATTAAATTATTTTTATATTTTTTTATATTAATTAATTTTTTTTAAATGATTTCTCATATTCTTCTAAAATTTGTATTCGTTTATTAATTTTTGGTTTTTTGAATTAGTATTTATATTCATTTATAAAAAAATAAAATAAAAAAATAGATCAGGAAGGGAGCATAACTATGACCATCACAATACGTTATCACTCAAAATCTAAAGCTTCGGCTTATTTGTATTCTGGTATTTATTCTGGAGATCATTAGAAACAGAACAAACCTGTGAGAATTACGTTTGCGTTAAGCTTTCGTAAGAATTTAAATCGATAGACAAATTTAGATTCTTTGAATAGAGAATGAAAGGGACGTGACCTTGATAAATGTGATGCATGGCATCCCATACATTGACATTTTTGGCAATGGGTGGCACGGGGTGTGATCGAAATAATGCCTTTGTATTATTAGGAATAATCGCAATCGGCGGGATTTCTTTAATCCTTGCCTTTTATTTTTCCTGTTCATCGTCAGTGGGAATGGAGGAATGGTAGGGTCGTCTAGGCATGGCGCGACAGCGATTGGCCTGTAGGCGTGGCGCGCATAAACAGCATAAAACAAAATTTAATCAGACGGGACAGGACCAGGCCACTCAAGCGCTGAGCCGAGCAGAATATTAAAAGGTAATATAAATGGAAGGCGGGCAGATGGAGGACTGAGAAGCCAAAGGCGAAAAACGCCAGGCGCCGTTCCTCTTTGGTTTTGGTTTTGCTTTCTTACATCCCTCTCTGTGGGCCTGAATTAAAGAACGAGACTAACATGGGCTGGGAGTTAAAAGAGGGCATCAATTGGTGAAGCACGAGGAAGATATTGCGAGGTGCAGGTGTCGATCTTTAGAGAGGAGGAAGGAGGTGATTAGTTTGATTTGTCATAGGGTTTCGTTTACGAGATTATAATTTTCTTTAAAGAATTCTGTTTTCTGTTCTCCAGTAGTGCCACTTGTTCTTTTTTTAGGATTATTGTGCCGGGCACTCCGGGAGTTGTTTGGATTTGTGCTTTGGATCTTGAATTTGACGCTGCCGGTGATGCGTTCGAATCACGAGGAGCTAACCCTAGCGGGATTCAATTTTCTTTAGTGGTGAACGGTTGTCTGATTTCCATGTTCGTGAAATGCAGGCGGGAACAGCACTGCTGAAGGGAGACAATTCGCTGCCTGCTGACTTCTGTAGCTGCAGAGGCGGAGCTTTCACGATACTTCCTCATTCCCGCATTTGTTCATCAATTAGGTAAATGGATTTTGCACTTCCTTCTGCTTTCGATAAAGGCAAGATTGCATTTTGTCTATGGGAATACTCTGCAGAAAGGTTGGATCTCATCTGCAGGTAGCCGATCTTTCTGACTATTATCAGATGTATCAGTAAAAGGAACCTTTCAAATATAAAACGTGTTGTACAGAAACATAAGCTGTAAAGAACGTTAGTTTTTGAAGACGAAGCCATGAATCTATCCAAGCAAAGAGGCGATGTGCAGAACTTGAGAAAACGATACGATATCAAGCCTTACAATAATATAAAATGTGAAGTGCTTTATGGATTGCATAAAATAAACAAGAAGGTGTCATAAAATTTCAGAGCTTTAAGCTCCGAATCTAAAGCTTTGAATCAGGAAACCCTAGAAATGTATTAGAAGCTGATTAAAGCAAGATTTGCATTATAAGACGGTGCTTCAGGATTTTTTTTAAATTAAAAAAAGGACAATTTTGTAGTTAACTTTCGCTTTTATACGTTCTCGGCGAGAGAATGCGACCTGACAATCACTTTGATGACTCTGGTACTCGCAGATACAGCGGACGCATACTCTTGTTCTTGATGAGAGCATGTACGAAGAGTAATAATAGAGGAGTGGGCGCGGTAAGTTCTTCCTGGTAATTGATTATGGCCGGCGGGTTTGCTTTTTCTTCTGTTCCATGGTACACAACAAACGCCGCTAAATCTCTAACAAATGTAGGTCTAGGTCCGGAGGCTTTAGCTTGTACGTCTAACTGTAGCCTGAAATGCAATTGTAAGGCGGGATTGGAGGCCTTCGCGGAGAGATCAAAATGTGCAGTGCTGAGGTACTCTGAGAACGATTCTAGCGGCGCTGAAGTACGAAGATACTGCGAGTCATTATTTTCATCTGTCGCAGGGGACCAGCTCGCCAAAAGTTCCATCAACTGTACTACTGACACGCTGCTAGCAGCCCTCAAAGCTAGCAACTGCACCGAGCCTTGCATTTGCTGCCAAGAACAGAAGGCAGGCTTGGATGCTAACGTTACGGCTACTTCCAGGCCAAACCTGCCAAACGCAGCTCTTCATAGAGCGAAAGGGCAAAGAATTTGTCCTAAATATTGCTATGAGCTCAAAACCAGAGAACCTACACAGGAGATAAGTCTCGACTTCACACGCAGCAGCATTAACGATGTTTATTCTCATACAATGCTGAACAAAAGCTCGCTGGATTCGGAGGCTGTGCGGGCCGTGGAAGTGGACACATACAGCAAAGTTATCGGCGCCTTTTCGGAGTCCATTAATGAAAGTGTCCTGCAGGAAGACTATACCAGCGGTCGTCAAAATCAAGATGATAACAAAATTCAAGAAATTAGCAAGGACTCAAAGCGCAAGGCGAGGGAAATGGAGAAAAAAGTAGTGGCTGTTGAGATGCAATCGGCAAGAAACGTCGAGCTGGAGGCTAGAATAGTCCGCGTTTCTCGGTTGACTGGAGGTAAAGATCGTCACAGTAAAGTTCGCACAGCGAAGGGACTTCGTGATAGGAGGGTTAGACTGTCTGTTTCGACAGCAATTCAGTTCTATGATCTGCAGGACAGACTAGGCCTCGAGCAGCCTAGTAAGGCTGTTGATTGGTTGATTAATGCGGCCAAATCACATATAGATGAGCTCCCAGAACTAGACGCAGAAATACCTTCTGCCTCTGCAGGTAATATGACTGAGGTGTATTCTTCAAATTCTTCTCATCTCATGCCTTATGTTGTATCGCCAAGAGAAAGTGCAACTGCCGCTGCTGCATCGGCCCTTACTGCGTTTGGATTTGGCTTTAACTCACCGAAAGCCCAAGGGACGAATTCGCACAAGGCTACAGATGGAAAAGCTATATCAATGCCGACTCTCAAGGAATCGGACTTGGGAAGAAGTAACAGTACCATTTCAGATGGGAGTGCTAAGGGATCGGCGGAATATACATCAAATTGTTCAATGTCAAAGCAGGATCCCAAAATACAAAGAAGATTCAAAGCAAGGGAACGAGCACGGAAGAAAACGGCCAAGGCTAAAAACTCTAGTGCCTCACTACCAGACATTCAGCAACTGAACTCGACACATCCTTCTTTAAATAGTATAACTAAGAGCTTTTTGCCTTACACTTCCCTTCCGTTGGAGTACCGGACGTTCAGCAAAAATGATAACTCCTGTGGGATTCAACCTCAGGTCTTGACAGGCAGAAGCAATGGTGCTCAGCAATTCTGGGATTATAATGCCCCGTCTTACACAGAGTTCTTATGCTCCCAGGATTCTCATGCTCTTCAAAACATGACTTCTCCTTCGACATCAGCTCTCCAAAATTATTTCCCGCCTGTGCCCAGCACCTCCAGCGTTCCTGCGGTTTTGGGAAGTTCTTGTTTTCAAAGCTATGAAATGTCAGACTCCGCTAATCAAATCTTTGAGCCAAATCAAATTCTACACTTGGGAGGCAACCCAGGGCAAACTCAGGTTAATCTACTTTATTCCAATATTCCCGTGCTTATGAAAAGCGTTGAGCAACAACAAGCAGAGACCACGGTTATTTCCAGGTTCTCTGACGATATAAATTTCTCGACGTCAGGCTTCTCCATTAGGGGACCCCTTCAGTCCAATTCTTCTTCTATTACGAACATGCTTTGTATCTCCCATAGTCGAAGAAACGCTGACGGTGAAGCTTCTTTAAAAGCAACGGATTTTGTTCCTTTTCAAGGTCACGATTCTCATACACTCTTTCCAGCCATTCACAGTGCAGCACAACGTAAAGGATGAATGCAATCACCCATGGTATGCTTTCAAACCAAACCTTCTCAATTGCATTGTCGATGATATATATTTAATATGAATGTGCTTTTCTTGATGTTGCTTAATACTACTCGATTAATGGTTCGTGCATTCTTGCCCTGTGCAAAGAAGACCGAATACATATACTAACGAACACGCTGATTGCGTGTCGTTCCATCGTTCTGTATTGATTTTGTCAAGGATTGATTGATTTTCTCTACCTGATTTGATCATGTAATATTTGACATTCTGAAGTTATATGTAAAGATAAATCCGATGATTTTCACAATGATCAAAGCGATTCCACTTATAACTTTGTTGGATATGAGTACGTGTGACACGAAAGTAAACCCGTTACCCTTTAACACTGGTTTTGTATAGAGATACCTAGTGGCCATACCAAAATCAGCATCGACCTTTAGGTACTAAAAATATTCTAATCTCAGATTTAAAACTTCATTTTCGTTTATACAGGAGATCCCACATCTAGTAGTAATGGTGAGGCGAAGCTTTCTTACATATAACCATTCCTCCCCCCTAAAAAATATAATCAAAACTACACACTCTTCTTTATCTACAAGGAGTTGTGGTGTACTAGCTGGCCTATCTGGAAATCATTTTAGTAGTTCTCATATCCAGCTTTTTCACTAACATGGCTTATTCGTCTCTGTACAATCCTTGTTCTAGAATTCTATATGACGCCGCCCAGATACTGGCCAGCGTATCACCGTTGTAGAATCTCCAATTTCAGCTCTTTTCTTTCTTCGTCTTCTATGATAAAGGATTAGAATTCCAGAGTAACAGGAAAATCCGACTCAAACAAAATGTTTAGTCCTGAAACATATTGCAAGCCAGATCCTGGTCCATGATAATCAGGGTAGTGTAAACTTCAATATTTTCGGGATACTTTTTCAGTTATTAATATTATTGTTTATTCTAAGCAATTTAAATTTGAATTTAGAAGAAATATTGAAACACTAGATGAGTTTTACGGTTGAGACTGCATAAAGATTTTTAAGATTTTTGAATCCATGCATTAATAGTAAAAATTGTAATTTAACTAAAATTGATATAAATGAAATTCGATGTTGGCCATGGAAAAATCCAAACATATAACATTTAGGATTCTTGGAAACTTTAAAATTTGGCTGAATCCCAATACGAGTAGTACAATATTAAAAACTACGTATTAGTATTATGCTAGGCCTGCTTTCAGTCATACCTCAGGTCACACCTGCTGCTGCCTCACTCTTTACTCCAGTCAGTCGCTTCGAAATGAATGCGATTTCACATCGCAAGCCTCAAAACTAGGAAATGGCCTCAAATACTGGGAAGAAGTATCAAACATTGGATGTAGAATTGCGCATTCAAAAAAAATACCCACTTAGAACGCTGTTTGAATTCAACCTGCAATTGACATAATAGAAGGTCGTCTGATTTCGGTATATTTGGAACCTCTTCGTTGCATGAATTTAAACACGCAATATTTCATGCCTCAAAGAATTATGTTTCATAGTTTATTTTATTACTGCCTAGAGCGTAAAAGTTTTGCGGAGTAAAATTCCTTTTATTTTAACTACATCAGAAGTTTCATTCCCATTTTTTGCTTCCGTCCACGGAAATTCTGTGCCGGATGATCTCCTCTATGAAACGTTCTGTTGAAACAGAATTGATAAAATATGAACATTCTAAAGGTTGTTCAACTAGTATATTGATAAGATGTTTCTGACATCAAGAACGGTATTATCTCCCCCCTCCATGGAAAACAAAAAATTGAAACACTTTGTGAAAAAACTATATCATTTCAATTGAAATATTAACCTACACTGAATCAAGGCGAGAACTGCAAGTTGAACTTTATGGACAGCGCCCCGTACTTACTAGCTCTCCGAAGAAAATAGATTTTAAATTTTGACAGATATGACAAACTTCATCAGATAACATTATAGTTCGTCTAGTCAATCATGAACAGAACAGGAGATGGTGGCAGTACGAATTCATGATGGACATCCCAGTTTCAAGGATTCGTGAACAATGCTTTCGAGTGCAGATGATGGCCATCAATTATCTTCGTCCAAGGAGCGAACCTTAATTTCAAGCACTCCGCACCATAGATTTCTATACATGTAAGGTTACTTCTCACTGTCCTTGACACTCATCGAATTGAAATATTGAAATGCATAATTTCTCACTGCAATCTCTTATCTCAGACATGTAAGTCAAGTTAGTAATCAATCAGGTTTTCATGGATACCTCTGCCCTGAAATGTCATTATTTCGAGATATCTGGTTGACACTTCTATTTTATTTCGAGATATCTCGTTGAACTGCCATTTTGTCCATTGCATTTCCTATTTTTGAAGAATCGATGGGAAGGATCATCCCTGGCCAACAATATCTCCGCTCGTGCACATAAGTGATAAATCGTTGAGAGAAACAAGTAATGAGTAGTCTAAGATTAAAATACGTGGTTTTGCAACTTATAGATACCGAATTTTCCTTGTTCATCAAAATCCCTAATTAAAATTTCTTTAATCATTTAAGATCTACGTTATTAAAATAGTGAGAATGGAGTCCAAATAGAGTTTCGCAACCTGAAAATACTTTTATCATTCAAATACCTATCTATATATTTGTTGTTAGTGTTAATTTTCTTCTACAATTTTACATATTTTAATTATAACCAAGTATTAAAGTAGTTTCGACAAAACTACGCATAGAGTAGGCCACAATTCTCACCCTGTGCCATTAAAAAATTGTCATAACAAGAAGTGCTTATTATCACCATAAGTAGAAATGCTTTGTACCTCATAAGTACTTATTATAACCATTAGCAGAAGTACTAGGTACCTCATTTACATTTTAGTCATGAAGGTCGTTAGCTGACAATGGACAATAGCGGCCGTATTTTTATTATATATGATATCTAACATTAAGTTGTGTACAGCCCATGTGTACTTTTTATCAATGTCATTGGGACGATAATTTTGCCTTCCCTTTTACCGTAATTTCCTACCAATGTTCGTGCATCTTGTTCGTAACCGTTCCCGATATTATTACTTACTCCACTTTGCATTTAGGTCCGTGTCTATTGGCCATAATGCTAAACTTAAAGTTAGCATAAAATAGGCCTGGCCATACTCATATTACATTCCCATGTAAAACATGAAAACTTGAGGTTACGGCCGGTGGCAGTATACGCCATCATGATATTATATCCCCATTATTTTAATGATGAAGAAAAGAACTAGAGGGTACTACATAAGCATAAAGAGAGCACATGTAAAAATAGATAACATTGGAGGATTAGTATGTGAAAAAGTAGATAATAGGTATTAGAATTAGTTACGATTATGTTTACTTTAGTATATCTTGGATTGGGTTTGTTGAGGAAGTTGAGAGAATCTCTCAACTTCTCTCTAAAATTAGAATTAGTTTAATTATATATTTGATGTATCTGATTATTGAATATATAGAAAATAACTATTGTGTGTGTGAATCCCGTGCGCTGCTGCTCTCTCCAGTTTTTAATTTGGTATCGGAGCTTGTTACGGTGGAGATCGTAAGCTAGGTTGAAATTCTGCTGCTGAATACTTCTGAATACCATGCTTGAAACCACCTCCCGTGCAGATTCAAAGGAAAGGAAAACTATATCATCTGCTCCTTGCGTAGTTATATGAATGAATTATTTGTCGATAGGTCATATGTGGCATCTCCAGCAAGGTGAAACGTAATAGCTGGAAGTCAGAGATTAGGCGTAGATTTGTAACAGAGATCAGGCTCTGACATTAGTAGCAAGCCGAATTAAAAACTTTGACATTGATTGGAGGTTGCTTTGTCAACATATTGAACGTCGCACACGATTCCCATTGCAGGTATTCTTCTTCTGATTCTGAATGTGTTTCTGCTATTGCACGGCTGAAATTTCTCTTCGGCCCTGTTCTGTCCTTTGCATTGGCTTATAGAGGTAACGGGCAGACTCTGGAGTGAGTAGAGTCATCCGGTGGAATCAATCAATTGTTGGAGCTGGTGTTTGCCGATTTCAGCCAATTTCTGCCAGATCGGTTTGCCTCAAATAAATTAACATTTTTTATTCAGTTCTGTTTTAGATTTGCAGAGTTCTAAAATCAGCTTTTGTTAACAGGGAGCAGCCTATTGTATTAGAAAATTTTAATGGGTTTAATTTCTACACTTGGAAGGTAAAAGTTCAGTTGCAAATGATGAGTAGAAATTTATGGAGTATTGTAGAAGGCTCAGAAAAAGCACCTACAGATGCTCAACAATTAATGGCATGGGAAAAAAGAGAGGAAAGAGCCAAGTCTATCCTTGGACTATCACTTGCAGATTCTCAGCTACATCTTATTGATTTAAAGAAATCTTCTGCAGCAATATGGGAAGAAATGAATAAGGTATTTGGGGCACAAGCTGTTAATGCAAAATTTTTCTTAAAGTTACAATTGTTTAAACTCCAAATGGATAGTGAGACATCATTGTCAACACACATAAATGAGTTAAGAGCTTTGATGAGACAGTTGTCAGAAATTAATTCTAAAGTATATGATGATGATGCAAAGGCAATCTTATTAAATAGCTTGTCTTCAAAATTTGATAATGTCATATTTACTTTAATTCAAATGCCACATCAATCACTTGATGAAATGATAGCAGCTCTTATGGAAGAAGAAAAGAGGATAGGTGGCCTAGAGACTAGTTCACATAATGAACTTGCACTATACTCCAAAGGAAGGGTGAATAAAAATAATACTGAATGTTTCTATTGTCATAAATATGTACATACAACATTCAATTGCAAAATTCGGGCTCGAGATCTTTTGAATGGACAATTGAAAAAGTCAGCCTATGCAACATTTTCAGACGATTCACCCAATGCAATGTTTGAAGATTTATCAAGTGAGGATGAACCTCGTGATCCATCTCTTAAACTATTCTAAAGCATGTTTTGTGATTTGCAAGCGTGGAATATAGTGTGGAGTTTAAAGCCTTATATTTATTACTATGAGATTTGTGTAGAAGAGAACCAATTATTGAACAAATTAGCATTATTTAAATTAGTCGTTATTGATGTTCTACAGGGACGAGATAACAATTGGCTAATTTGATTGTGTGAGTTTGTTATATGCTGATCTTGTTGTGCTACGAGCCAAGGACATCAGTTATAGGTTACAGTATGAGAAGCAGGTCAAGTTGTTAGATTAGCTCTTGAACACATTCAGTATTCAGACCATTTGCCTAGCCACTGATGGATAGCCGAAAGCGAAATATCCGACAGATGGTGATTGGTCCATAGGATGGTTCATCACTTGTCAGCTCTATCGCGGAAGCCCCAACAAGCCGAGTTGTCAATACTGTTGATCTTGCAAAGTTCATTATTGCTGGTCAGAAACAATGTATTTTAAATGGGTTGAATGGTAGCTCGAAAATGGTGGAGAAAAGAGCGTTTCCTATGAGATCTCAGAGTGAGTACAGATGTTAATGAAGACCAGATCAGACAAAGACACGAAAAGTTTAAAGTGTTGTAATTGTGATTAATTATATGTTTTGTAAAGTAAGCATTAAGGGAGGGTATTAGAATTAGTTAGGATTATGCTTACTTTAGTATATCTTGGATTGGGTTTGTTGAGGAAGTTGAGAGAATCTCTCAACTTCTCTCTCTAAAATTAGAATTAGTTTAATTATATATTTGATGTATCTGATTATTGAATATATAGAAAATAACTATTGTGTGTGTGAATCCTATGCGCTGCCGCTCTCTCCAGTTTTTAATTATAGGTTGGGAACAACATAGTATATGAAAAATGTAGCGAGGAAATGTATACTGAGTACTACATAAGTATAGAGAGAACACATGTAACATGTAAAAATAGATAACATTGGAGGATTAGTATATGAAAAAGTAGATAATAGGTTGAGATATAAGTAAAAAATATATCTATGAAAAATGTAGATAATTAGTGAAATAGAGTGATATTTTAATAAGAAAGATTTATTAGAAGGATATTTAAGTATTGGGTTTTTAAGATAGAAAAAAATTAGAAAAAAAATTAATATGCTATAAATAAAATTCATTTAAGAATATTATGGGATTTATTTGTTAAATATAAAAAAGAATTTGGTTTGTTAAGTGAAAAATAAATTTCTAATTTTATTTGTTAAATGGAAAAAGAATTTGGTTTGTGAATTGAAAAATAATTTTTTTATTTTATTTGTCAAATTGAAAAAGAATTTGCTTAAAAATATACATTGATGGATAAGAAACTGAAGAATGAATGTATTTTATGAATACTAAACTTAAGAGTAAAAAATCCAAATAGCATATTGTAAGACACTTATTATATAAAAGTTTGATATCTTGAATAGTGAAAGGGAAATGAAGGAAAATAACAATTTTGTACTTAAGTTTTGTATTTAAAAAATGATCAACACTTGCTAATAATTTGGATGTTCCTTGTAAAGGAACTAATACCTTTGTATTCTTTAATTATAAAACGAACAATAATACTATGATATGGCGATGAATTTAAACAATATATAAGAGATGTTATTAGCCTTAATTCATAATAAATCACTTATTTGTATATTTACAGAAACATTATATTTATAGTTATAACTATATTAACAATTATTTAATTTAGAAATTGATTTCTTTAAAACATGAAATACATTGTTTTCTTATTATAAAATCATAGATATTTAATATATATATATATATAATTTAAAGAAAATTTATATTAATTATTCTCATTTAAAATTTGAGTAATCGTATCATAACATAACAAAAAAGAAATGAGATAAGTATCCTTATAATGGGTTTAATTATTATTATTATTATTGAGTTGAGGTGGAATCAATTCAAAGAATCGGTATTCAATTTGTGTTGTACAAAGTCAATTTAAAGGTTGGTTGATCAAATTTAGGTTTAAATTGAGTAAATGAGAACCATAATATAAATTTATTAACAATAGTTTTTAGATAGAGACTATTTCAATTTGTCATTTCACTCTTTTTCAAACACTAAATTTATGTTGCCTACTCTTCTCTTCCTCTATCACCTAGTGGGTGTATTTTGTAAAGTTCCATGAGGAAATGCTATCACCTAATTCTTTACCTTGTAATCTTATTTAAATGAAATGATTTAGAGCCTAGCATTAATTTATGGTTTATTATCAAGTTAAAAATGATCTACTTTTTAATTATTATTGACATTTTTATATCAAAAATATTTTATTTATATAAAGCCTTTTTAGACTCTAGAAAAGCATTATACATATGATTATGATTAATTTGAGTTTTAATCTAATTTCATTCTCAATATTTTTTATCATCTCCACTATAACTAAAATTCTAATGATTATGAGATGGGAAGCTTTAATCTGATTTCATTCTCAATATGGTTGGTATCTCAAAATCTCCTTATTATTTTATGATTTTGGATCAAATATATTTTTTATTTGGATCATTCTGAATTTAAATTGTTTTAAGATAAATGCACTATATTATTATAGTATTAAATTATAGAAACTATTTAATGATTAATATTATTAAATTTTATTAGATAAAAACTATGTAATTATTATTGAAATATAGTCTTAATAAAAGAATACTAAAAAATAATATTATATATTTTTAATATTATTAAAAATAAAATTAAAATTTCCATATTAAGAAATATATGAGAGAATAGTCCTAAAATCCATTATTTCAAATTACAAACTTTAAATTTTACTTTTTAGGAATGTGCATTTATAAGAGATTAATAATTAGAAGGTTGTATATTAGGAAAATGAAGTTAAAAATATCCATTATTATATCTTTAATTTTAAAAATTAATATTAGTAAAATAAAATAGATGATAATGTAAAATTGTTAATTAAATTAATAAAACAACTATAAATTATTATTTACAAATATATATGAGTTTCATATACTTAATATTATAATTCTAATTATTTTAAAGTTAAACCATTTATAATAATTTAGAAATAAGTAAAATTATAATTCATATATATAATTCTAAAAAATACTTGAAAGTAATTATTTTTTAAATTTCTAATATCCTTTAAATTCTATAATATTTAAATTTTATAATATTTATAAGTTTTTTTTGGAGAGTGTATTTGAGAGTACGTTAAAATATTTTTATGTTTAAAATTTTGGTTATTTTTTGCGACTATGTATTAGGAGGCATTAGGCGGCCTAGAATTCACCAAAAAATTATTATGTTACTAGTTAGAATCTACTCTATGCCACCTTAATATGAAACTAGCTCAATGTTTTTGTGACCATGTATCAGGGGACATTAGGCGGTGTAGGATTCCCGGGAAGTACTTCCGTTACAAGGACATGGAGGTTTTACGCGATCTTATTAACCTGGATCCTTTTATTAGATTTGAATTTGAGCTCTCTTAAGGAATGTATCTCACATATTGTACGAAAAAAAAACTGATCTTAACTATTAAGCGAAGCCCACGAAAGGAAGATTCACCATAAATAGCGGAGCCCACGAAAGGAAGATTCACCATAAAATTATAGTGTTAGTATTTAGAATCTACTCTATGCCACCCTAATATTGAAGTAGCCCAACTAAGTGTACTAGAATTAACTCTATGACCCATATTTTTTTGGTTGAAAAGCATCTCCTACTTATTCTTCGGATACCTCCTAGATGGTAAGAGTAGATGTAACTCGTGAATAGTCTATGGTGATAAGAGAGTAAATATTTCACTGGGCTGAAGTTTTCTTCCACGTAAACATGAAATATTGTAAGTACAATTATACAAATAAATATTAAATTAGTTGAACTATCTCTGTAACCTTTGCTTTCTATTGAAAAGTGTGTTCGTGTGACACAACATCGATGGTAGGAGGTTGTGTAGTGTCACCTTAAATGTGGTCTTTTCGAATCATTGTGACACTTCGCTCTTATTTAGGCGATGTTGTGCGAATTGTGCATGCACCCTTGTTACTAGCGTCTACTCACCTAGAACAAAGTGTGATAGGTCGAGTTTCAATAATTTTATGGGTGGATTTTTATTATTAAGGTTATATATATATATATATGTCTATGTTTTTAATTAATTATTATATTTTTTATATATTTTAAATTAAACATTTATAATAGTTTTATATATTATAATTATATATTTATATATTTATAGTAGTTTTATATATATTTTTTAATTTATTAGATTGAATTGTTGGTAAGTTAAAAGTATTTTTTTTAGGTTTTGAATGTTTTGGTTAAGATGTTTGCAATTTATTCATTTGTGAAATAATATATGAAGTGAATGGTTTTGGCTTTTACATATTTAAAATCAGATGGAATTTGGTGAAAGGTTATGGAATCTAGTGTCAAAATATTATAATTACTTTCACTAGTTGTAGAACATTTTTAGAACTATCATAGATTAAATCTAGAATCTTCTACTGTAGAAAGCTCTTCATGTTTGAGTCTTAAGAAAGATCTTCTCTAGATTATTCTTGAAGAAATTCTCTAAAATAATTAATATGTATATATCGAATTTGTAAAACAATGCAAGGGAGTGAAGTTTGGCCTCAGAAGTATGTGTGTCTATGTGTGTGTGTGTTGGATATACAACTATAGCCATAGTTAATTTACTGTGCCTTTCATCACATTGGTATTAGAGATAAGGTTTCGAGTGAGACGCTAGAGAGTAAACCCATAGATTGAAGAGGCTATGGAGTCCAAGGGAGGTACAAGTGCTGCAAATTGAAAGGTACACAAGCCACCATCTATGTGAGTAGAAATTTTTTATAGGTTTGGTTTTATGGATTTCTCATTCACATGAAGGGATTTTGTTTCATTTCATTGCCTGGTCAAGAAAATATTCCTCTACAATTATTTGAAATTTTCTAGGCTAGAGATATGTTTCAAAATCTGTTAGAAGTCATTGTGATCCATCGTTAAGCATGTAAAACTATGCTTAGGGAAGAATACAAATAGGAACTACTCATGGTTTTACATGGTCGAAAACACATTTTTTCACATGTTTGGAAATCCCTATACCATTGTTAGTGCCTATTCAAGTACTGTGTCACTAGAGAAACCTCTACATAAAATCTCACTTCCATGTACCAGTAGGTATATTAGCATCTTATAGGTGTCTTGAAAGTAGCCCTAAATCATTCACGTGATTTCTTGATCGCTATTGTGGTACTCATAATAACACTTAAGAAGATAATATTATTTATGAAGGTAATTGTGTAGTACGACTAAGGGTAAGATCAATCCTCCTTTGTTAGTGCCCTAAGGTATAGGGCCAAGTATCATTGTTGGAACTTGTCAGTATATCAAAGAGCTATAGCATAGGGAAAACCTTTGTCCATATGACTCTTGATGCCCTACCAATAAAGTTAAAAAAATTCTTCCATCATTGGAAGTTAAAAACAAAGAATTTAATAAGTGGCATGTAGTAGCAATCTAGGACAACCTCAAGGGCCAATTTTGACAGGTAAAAATTATGAAATTTGGTAAATCAAGATGAAAAATTCCTTGATTCTCATTGTTTAGATGTAGCTTAAAATGGGTTATCAAAAGTAGATGAAGTAGACATAAAAGCTATCTCAAATCCTCGAAAAAAATTAACTAAATCAAAATAGAAGAAAGGATTGGAACACGGTATGGGTTATTCAACAAGGATCAAAAGACAAATTATGCGAAGCAAAAATGGGGCAACTTAGAGAAATCTTATCTAGGCTTAAACTAAGTAAAAGTAACAAATTTGCACACTTTGAAGAGGGATTTTGAGAATCTAAATATGAAGGATGCTAATTATGTTGACCATTTTATGAATTATATGATGAATGCAGTAAAATTGTTGATAATACATGGTGAAGATATAATATAATGGAAGGTTGTTGAGAATATTTTGAGGATTCTTCTAGCCAAATTAGATGTTATGGTCTTTTCCATTGAATAATCAAAGAATATAACACCACTTTTCATAGAATATTAATTCATAAGATCCTTGTTATCCCATTAGATAAGGATGAATAGGGATGATGATTCCATGGAGAATTCCTTCAAGTCATAGGCATATGTCAACAAAAGCAGGAAAGAACAACATAGATAGGGATATATATAATGGATTAAAACTACAAATAAATGGTAATTGAAGCCTGGATCGAGGAGATTCACTACAATAGAACACTTAGAGATTTAGGTGGGGTTGGAGAGGCAACTAACAAAGAAGACAATATGACAAATACAATGTTCAATGCCATTATCTTAAAAACTTTGGGTGTTGTGCTAATGAATGTAGAAAAAACGTATACATATAAATAAAACACAACTAATTTTACCTCTAAAAGTAATTATGACTATGTTTATTATTTGTGATATTTCTCAAGAAAGTAACAAACACCTTTGATTGCTAGATAGTTCTTGTACTAATCTATGAATATAAATAAAATTTTGTTGCACACTTAGATAACTCTTTTAAGGTGGAATTTAAAATAGGAGACGATTCTATTTTTAATGTAGTTGGTATGACATAGTTAGTGTGCTTATTAAAAAAGGTAGAAAGAAAAATATTTATATTTTTATTTGGTCCAGGGATTAAAACATAACCTCACAAGTGTTGGTAAACTTACTGAAAATGGTTATATAGTTATTTTCAATCAAAATACTTGCATAATCCTGTGTATCCTTCCTAGGAGGTGACTATAAAAAATGCTAATTAGTCAACCTTATTTGGATGAGTTTGAATTTAAGATATATATATATATATATATATATATATATATATATATATATATATATATATATATATATATATATATATATATTGAAACTAAAATATGAAACTTGTTCCAAGTTTAAGGAGTTTAAGGCCATGGTCTAAAGGAAAAGTGGTAGATATATTAAAACCTTGAGAATTGATTAATGGGGAGAATATGAATCCAAAGAGTTTACAACATATTGCAAACACTTTGGAATCAAGAGACAATTCATGGCTAGATACACACCACAACATGATGACATAATAGAAAGGAAAACTAGAACAATTATGAATATTAATAGAAGTTTACTGAAAGAAAATATTTGTCTAATGAGTTTTGGGGTGAAGTAGTTGATTTTTTCATATACATTTTGAATAGGTCTCCCACAAATAATGTAAAAATTTGAGTGTCATAATAGTTCTAGAGTGGAATGACGTGCAATGTTTCACATTTTAGGGTGTTTGGATTTGTGGGATATGCCCACATACATGAACAACTAATATAATGAAATGCATTTTTGTAGAATATAATGAATATTCCAAAGCATATAGGGTGTAGAGTCCAATCACAAATAATTAATTTCAATAAATATGTAGAGCTCAAAGAATCTAAAGCTTGGGATGGAAGTGTAAACAAAACTATGACTATTGGAATGATAATCCCTTATAGAAAATTTGAAGAGTGAATAAGTTAAACCACAAGGTGTAAATGTTTGATCACTTATTTGAGGGTCTCTAACAAGGACTCCAATAATTCAAGTTCAAGGAGAATCGTCGAGATAAGTAGGCTAGTCTAGTCCTAGTCCTTAATCAAGTGACTCTTTCGGCCCTATAAAGACTAGAAACCTACAAGAAATTTATGAATAATTAGATAGTCATTAATATTTTGCATTGTTTACATGTCAATGAACATTTGAAGAAGTCACCAAAGAGAAGAAATGGGGGTCCAAGCAATGAATGAGCAGATAGATTTCGTATAAAAGAATACTAAATGGGATATATTGGATTTATAAGAAAATGAGGAAAGTATTGCTATGAAATGGGTTTGTAGAAACAAATATATTGAGAAAGATGAAGCTGAAAGATACAAAAGTAGGAAAGGCTTTTTGACAATAACATGAAACTAGTTTTGCATAAAATTTTTCTCCAGTGGGAAAAATTGATATCATAAGGATTATCTTAGAAACAAAATCTCGAAACAAATGGAACTGTACCAAACAGATGTGGAATATGTATTCTTAAATGGAATTTTAGAAGATTAATTTTATGTGCAATAGCCACCAAGGTGTGAGGTAGAAGAACAAAAATATAAGGCATATAGGTTGAGGACAACTCTTTACGGGCTCAACTAATCTCAAATATCTTGGTAGAATAAGATGGTCTCTTATCTATTTCACAAAAATCTTGGGATGGAAGTGTGGACAAAACTATGACTATTCGAGTGATAATCCCTTATGGAAAATTTGATGGAGAAGAGAAGAGTGAATAAGTTAAACGACAAGGTGCACATGCTTGATCACCTATTTGAGTGTCTCTAACAAGGACTCCAATAATTCAAGTTCAAGGAGAATCATCAAGATAAGTACATGCATTCTACTCCTATTCCTTAATCAAGTGACTCTTTTGGCCCTATAAAAACTAGAAATCTACAAGAAATTTATGAATAATTAGATATTCATTAGTATTTTGCATTGTTTACATATCAAAAAACATTTCAAGAAGTCATCAAAGAGGAGAAATGGGTCCAAGCCATGAATGAGGAGTTAGAATTCATAGAAAAGAATATTACACGGGATCTAGTGGATTTATAAGAAAATGAGGAAAGTATTGCTATGAAATGGGTTTATAGAAACAAATTTATTGAAAAAGATGAAGCTAAAAGATACAGTAAATAATGGCAAGAAAGGCATTTTCACAATAACATAGAATTGGTTTTGGATGAGCTTTATCTCCAGTGGGAAAATTAGACATCGTAAGGGTCATCTTAAAAATAAAAACTCGGCACAAATGGAAGTTATACCAAACAGATGTGGAATATGAATTCTCAAATGGAATTTTATAAGATTAATTCTATTTGCAATAGCCACCAAGGTGTGAGATAGAAGAACAAAAAGATAAGGCATATAGGTTGAGGACAACTCTTTATGGGCTCAACTAATCTTCAAGAGCTTGGTAGAATAAGATGGTCTCTTATTTATTTAGCCATGAATTTAATAGAATAAATAGTGAACTCGCTCATTTATAAAGGTAAATTACCAAGAAAAATTCTATTTGTTTTTTTATATGTTGATGACACAATTTACGTTGGAAGCATGTCAAGCTATCTATGTTGATGACTGTCCACAAGCTAGATTCTATGTTTAGTTGCATCCTCAAATTCATTCCCTTCCTTTGATATTAGCCACAAATCCTAAATTTTAGTAGAGAGGATTACAATCAGTCATGTAAAAATACTCTACAAACCTCTATTGTATCTATTTTGGGAAATGAATATATACTTTCGGTTCTGAGTTATTTTAATAACAAACTAGTAGTGAATCTATCCCATATTTTTCATCTCAAAACCATTCTTCAACTCTTTCTTTATGGATGCAATATATGTTTCATTATTCCTAGTTCTTAAAACGTCATCTATATGCTAGGTTAAACTTGGCTTCGTGAAAGAATCAATGTCCTTAGGTTAACAATGGTGATTTAAAAAAACATAATATTGATATTGAGCCTGTGGATTACATGTAATGAACCCATTTAAGGCTCGGGGATACCCCATTTCAATTTGATAGGATTTGAGCAATGGAGGATCACTTGGTCGAGTTGGCTAGGTTTTGTCAAGGGCATAAGAGATTTATTAACTAGTTTTTCCTAGTTTAAGTTTTCTAGGATAAATCATGTGTGATATATGTATGCATGTTGATATGTTATTATTATTAATTATTTATCTCACAATTTTATTCATACAGTTGGTATAAAGGTGATGTTAATTTGATACCTTCTACAAGAGTGGTTTGGCACTAAGGTCCACAGAGTTAATGATATGTTGGTGTGGCCTATGTATGTGTGTTGTATTTAGCATGGAATTCTTAGATGTATTAGATCCAATATAGATTTGACAAGACTTGTGAAATGTTTAAAGATTGTAGGAAGCCTAGATATGGTGATAGATTGACTTGATGTGTGACACCATGCACATGGCTATAGGATATACACTGATTGCAAGGAGGAAACAAATTCTTTCACATGGAAAGTGGGATGATTGATGATATATTAAAGGAAGGTGAACAAGAAGTCATCAAGATACTAAAGAGCAATTGAGGGCATTGGTCATGGTATGTAGGTCCACATGGAGAGAAACTATAAGATATGGATGCTTGAAATTGAGGTCAAATGACATAATAAGAGGATGGTGGCATAAGTATTGGAACACAACTTTATTGAATGGAGATTTGACAACCATAAATCATAAATTAAGTTATATGATTTGCACTTGTTCCCATAGAGCAACTTGCAACGAGTTGGTTTTGTTCCAATTGAATGACCTACCAACTTCCATGGCATGTTATTGATGAAAGCGTCATACTCCTTATATTAGATAAATTTAATTCATATGAAATATGAAATATATATAATGTTAAATTTCCATGAAACTCTGCAACTACTTAGGTAAATAACTAAAAACTAAAACTTAGTTTACTTTCACCAAGATAGAGACTTTCTTAACAATTCATAAGCAACAGAATAAAAGCAGAGATAATAACACATGCACAAATTGGCACACTTATTTTCTTATGAAACCCAATAGGGAAAACTTGCTTGCTTGATGTGGCTATTTTATTGATTATTCTTGAGCACTTGGATCTATTAAAATGAAATCCATCTCTTTCAAAAATTATTCTTCTTCTCTCTCAAATCTCAGCTGATACAATTGATCTTAGCCGACCTCAATCCTTCTTGATTTTGGCACACTAGCACACAATTCTTCCTCTGCTACCTCCTTGACTTGCTTAGCAAAACCTCCTCTCTTCTGCTTGATCTTTGCGCACTAGAGGATCTTTAATCCTTGTGCACTAGGTCCCTATTTCCTAGTGAACATGAGCCCTTATTCTCTAGCATAGATCAACTCATATTTGATAAGGAAAATATCCTTTTTCTTGCACACTTGGAAGCCCTATTTCTTATGACCCATCTATGGGAAACCAACTGCTAAATCCTAGGGCACTTGTTCCTCCTATTTCTTAGGAACAATTCCTACACTATACATAGTCAAGGCTCTCTCACAAACTTGTGAGCTAGGTCTTTTCGTTGAAACCTTTGTGCACAAAATAATAATAATAATTCTTTGTGCCTTCGTCCTCCTCTTTATAGACGAAATTCGAACATGGAAGAAGACCCAATTCAAATTTATAACTCGAGTTCTAATTGATGATTTAAGTGAGAGTGGTAACGTTTCTCTCCTTCCAATCATCATTGGAGTTGTTAACTCATTCTCTCTCCAATCAACATTGGAGATCAACTCACTCTTCTTTCAATCAAGACTAAAGATTAACTCACTCTAACTGAATTGTTAACTACTGTTATGTAGTGAAATTGATGAAGACTCTAGCTCATTGAAGCTCCAACTCTACTCATGCTAACTTGATGATTATTCTAGTAAATTGGAAATATATCCTCTTAACTGAAATCTAACTCATGAGGGCAACTCTAGGTCTTCATTGGCTAAGGCATGAGCCAGAAGACCTTGCTCACTGCATTTTCAACATATATCACCAACATCAACTAATTCTAAATTATCAACATCACCTCCATTATCTTGCCTTGTTGAACTTTTGGTTCTTGCTTTTAAAATTTAATTAAGATTAATATTTTCAAGTGTATTTAAGATTCACTTTGGAAAAAAATTTGTTGGTCTAGTTTGCTCCACTGATTGAGATGGTATTTCATTCCCATCAATGTTCATCCTTTCAATCTTTTCAATCACATCATCCAATTTAACTTTCCCTTCAAATGAAAAGGATGGATCTTGTGCATGAGGGGAAGTTCTCACAACTAAAGGAGAATGGAAAGATTGACCCAAGACAAGAATACTCCCTTCAAGATGTGTAATATCATTATAAAACTTGTGATATGTATTAACACAGGAAAATATATCAAGATGGTTAAGGTACAACTCAACAGTCTTGTCAATGTTAGTGGACTCAAGACAAGACATCTCTAGAAAGAATTAATTTTTTGTTGACTTGATCCTTAAGATGATATGTCTTAATGGAATTTGAGCACCCCATGAATATGCACTTTCAACTGCTTGCAGAAATTAAGACATAACAAGTGGAACTGAAACCCTTTAGTTGTCTTAGAGAAGGAATGCATCCATATGCTACATCAATCTACTAATGATTGTATAGCATAGTAGTTTAATGCTTGATCCCATGTTGGTGAAGATATATTTAAAATTCATTAGAAGTGTATATCCCTCTATTATTAGTATGAAGAGTGCCAATACAAGCTTGGGCATCATTTTTAATGTATAGGTAAAAATTTTGAATTCTTTCAAATGCTCAAGGTTTCTATTTCAACATTTGAACCCAACACATCCTAGTGTAGTCATTGATAAGAGCCATGCCATATTTATTATTAAAGTAAAATGCAATTAACATTATGCTACACAAATAATAGTGTATCAACTCTACCTTCCAATGTGTCCCCAAAGTGGAATCATGAAAAATTTGAAGAAATGTAAGGCATGTACCCTTATGTAAGGCATGTCCCTAAGGGTACATGCCTCACATTGCTTCAAGTTTCTTGCAATGACATGAAAATTAAGAATACCATATTTCTTCGACATACAAAGACACTCATAATTAATTTGTCCAAATCTTGCATGCCACATGAGATTCGATGACAATGTGCCTTCATCATGGTGAGAGAGGTATGCAGAATTTTGTATCCATGTAGTGTCCCTTACAACATCAAGAATTTCTCATCATCTCATGTTATCATGATGACCATGTTGTTGGAATACCTCTATATTTCAAAATTTTCATCAAATATGAGAATAAAATGGCCTCGCTATCAAATGTGCATAAGGCTGCAACTCATTTGCATCTTGAGAAGATAGAGAATATCATACAAAAGAAAGACTATGAATCCTAGAAATATGAGTGTGATCATGTTAATTCTTGTAGGTTTGAGATTGGAACCATCAATAAAGTTTATTGCACCCTCTACATTCTTACAACATTCCTCAAAGATGTATGTTCATAAATTCATGCAAACATTCTTACTCCATTCCTCAAAGAAGTATGTTAAAAAATTCATGCAAGAAGTGGCAACATTATTAAACAGCCAAACATATCTCTAATAGGAAAATGAAGTTTTGAAGAAATATTCATATACAACAATATTCCAATGACTAATAACAATGTGATTTACACCAATATTCCAATGAGTAATAACAAAGTGATTGGTTTTAGGAGCTTTATATTTTTCTTCTCTTTGTTCCTTCCATTTTTTGGTCTTCTCCCTCCAGGTCCTACATCTCTTAGCTTCATGTCCATTCCTCCCACAACAAGCATAGTGAACATCAGATTCAGGTTAGCTTCAAAGCTACTTTTCTATGACGTTTTTATGTTATCTCATTATAGACATTTTCGAATGAAAAACATTTAAATCTTGATCCAAGACATCAAAAAGATCATTATCAGATATTTTCATCTGATATAATTGTACGATATCTTTATATTCATCCCTATTTGATATTAAAAACTATGTATATAGATTGAAATAGAAAAGTTTATATCTTATTCCAACCAAAGAGACATCTTGATTACTATCTTCACTTACATACACATTGAAGTTTGTTAAAATAATAATGTTACATTTTACCTTAGACAACCAAAACTATAATTGCCAACGCAAATTCAACAACAATGTAAAGAGAGCATATATTCAAGCATCCTAATTTGAATCACTGAGGAGGCACTGAAGTCTGCCCATTGAATATCTTAACACTATAAGATATATTCTTAATGTCCATACAACCAGTGAGAATAAAGGCGTTGCCGTTGATAAATGTATTTCGATGGCCAAATTTGGATGAAAATTGATGCATGCAGATTCCACCGTACTCTCCACACGTTCCTGTGAGCAACGACTAGGATTTAGATATAAACCTCATTCTTCACATCCCGGCTTTAGGAAAAAAATGAGTAGAAACGGTAGAAATGTGCCCACGATCTTTAGAGGAATGCCAATGGTCATGACGAAGTACCAAGCTCTGGAGATATGCTAAGAGTTTCCAGAAGAAAGCTAACAATCAAGATGAAATGCCAGGCATTTAAAGAAATGCCAATGATTTCTTGCTTCAGATACACAGAGTGTCGATGGTAAAAATACGTGCAAAGTAAAAATCTTAATTTCCTTCATTCACAATTGTCGTGGTCGCAATGGAGAGGATGTCAGGTTTGTGCTAAAGGGCGATTCTTCTTCACAATCAACTTCCCATTGAACAAGACCGCATAGTAGAAGTAGCTCAGCAATGCTCACTCAATCTCGTAAAATGCGGAATGATATGGAACCAAATCATCCATAGAAACGGTGCCACATACGCTCTATGAGATCTAGATTCAAGAAGCCAAAGAAGTAGCTATCAAGGAGTTATAAAAAAAAAAAACAGATCTGTGAAGCTTGAAGGAGTTATAAAATATGAACTTTGGTTAGGGTCTCATGGTTCTTCATATTTCTATTAAATTAAGATTAAATATTTAAGACATATCGAAATCCAAAGATCTTAGTCTTTAACCAGTAAAGAATTTATTGTTCATGCTATTTGGTGCTAAAAACACATGCGGCATGCGCGTCACTAGTTCGCGGATTTATGGTGAAGAGGTAAAGGAGGCATGCGTGTCACTAGTTCCCAGATTTATGCTGAAGAGGTAAAGGCTTTCTGCTATCTCATCGATGGCAGTGGCTAGAGGGTGGGTGTTGTCTATAGATTTATAGATTTATGGTGAAGAGGTAAAGGAGGCATGCGTGTCACTAGTTCCCAGATTTATGCTGAAGAGGTAAAGGCTTTCTGCTATATCATCGATGGCAGTGGCTAGAGGGTGGGTGTTGTCTATAGACTTCATAGAATAGTTTTTAGTTTTTTTTTTTTTTTTTTTAATAGTTAGAATTGGAAGGTGTTGTCTATAGACTTAATATAATAGTTTGGATGATTTTTTTTTTTTTTCGGAATTTGGAAGAAAAAAAAAAATTAGCTAGTTGGAATATTTGAATTGCATTTTTTTATTGTGGAAATAGATTCAGCACCATCAAAAACCTTTAAAGTTCCATCAAAAACTGAAATTTAATAACTATAATCTAAAATTTCAAAAATCTTTACCTAAATTTTTCATAATCTTACTGGAATTTCTGAATTACTTTATAGATTTTTGTGTACTACAACCTAAAAAACAGAATTCAAAACAAAATCCATAAAAACCAAAAATCGAAGTCCATGAGAAAATGCCGATGCCTGGTTAAAAGATCCATTGAAAATAGATCTGCTAGTGACCGTGTTACATCTTGTAAAATAGGACTGAGGCCATGAGATCTAGGACGTGTTGCTGATAATTGAGACATGGATCTTGGCTTCAAAAGTTCGTGTAATGCAGATGATTATGAGAACAGGTTGTGCGTTTCTATTTTATTGCAAACCATGTTTTTTGGTTTTTTTTTATTTTTTTCATTTATTGAGGTTTTTTTTAAGATATAAAAACAATATTAGAGAAAATAATGATAAAAATGACATAAAAATTTCATGGGAAAAATCACATTAATAATAGATTTATAATTATCTTGGTTTAGAAGTATCTTTGCCTTGACATAAAAGCTGCCAGGTTGGTCAACATTCTTGTTGGACGAAGTGACTCATTTATTCAATTCAGGCACATTATAATGGATAATTTCTAATTTTTTAAAATACTTTATCATCACAAATTTACCACCGTGGACCTAACAACTTTGCCTCTTTCATTGAGCCAAGTTTACCTTAACATTCTCCCTTGATATTTGGATGGGAAAATTTGCATGCTCTCCCCTCCTATCAACTAGATCGACTTTACCAGTAAGGGTACACATCTTTCACAAGTCTTACGACCTCAAGTGCTCTTCTCATGAGATCTCACTTATATTGGTGCATCTCACCCTTCAGACCACTATTTCCTCTCAGGGAATCTTCACATATGCAAGTCAATTTGGGTTTCTGTATGTTAACTTTAGTGTCAAAATACAACGTACCATCGTTTACAACCATCACCTCTTTCTATAAGCTAGTATCCCTTAACTGTAAATACCACTTGCACATAAATAAGTCTATAATAACACATAAATAATTAACAACACATGAACACTACATTTACCCTAGAAAAATCCAATTGGGAAAAACCAACATAAAAATAGATTTTTGTTGTCTTTTGGCTTAAAAGCAGTGATGCCTTGAGTTAAACACAACCAAGCCAACCTACATCCTTGCTCGGCCAAGCGAGGTTTTCATATAACTTAGGAACATTACAATGGTGATTCCTCAAGCCTTTTAAAGACTTCATCACATGTAATCCATGGGATCTAATACCATGAGAGACCAAAACCATGTAATTCAAACCACCATTGTGGATCTAACAACTTTAACTCTTTCACCAACTCAATTTACCCTAGCATTATTAGGAGCTATGAAAAAACTTCCAGAAATTAATATTTCCTTGAAAAGTTATTAATATGTTAATATGGATAAAGATATGGAATATGCAACCACCCCCAAAAGTTATTAATATGTTAATATAGATAAAGATAAGAAATATGCAACCAATAATGAAATTATTTGAGTATGGGTGTTGTAGAATGTTATATGAGTGGAGTCACAATTCAGAGCGTGGAGTTATTTTTTAGACCATGACAAGTTTTTGATCATATATATGTATCATGTCACTATGCAACTTCACATATGAAGCGATAATAAACTAAATTTGTTGAGATAATAGCTATAGTGGTGTAAAAGGTAATGTGGTAGGTATAAACTTTGTAGAATGCAGAAGAAGAGAGTGCCCCATTGTTGAAGAGAGCAGTGCTTACAGCAGCGGTGGCAATCCCATACCATTGACTGTCTCTAATTCTAAGTCTCCCCATTAGTGAAGAGAGTAGTACTCAGAGCAGTGGTGGCATGCCATACCCTTGACTATCTATGATTCTATGTCTCCCCATTATTGAAGAGAGTAGTGCTCATAGCAGCGGTGGCAGTGCCATACCCTTGATTTTCTATGATTCCAAGTTTCCCCATTGTTGAAGTGAGAAGTGCTCAGAGCAGCAGTGGGGGTGCCATACCCTTGACTGTCTCTGATTCTAAGTCTCCCCATTGTTGAAGAGAGTAGCTCTTTGTCGTAGAAAAATGACAGTTAACAGAATATGGAAAATAGGACAAGAGGGTTAACAAAATATGGCAGACCAGACACGAGGGTTAGCATATTACTTGTTTAGAAAATGTATAAAAAATTAGCAATGGCCTTGATGTGGGCTTGCTTGGATTCCAATGTTTATAAAATTGTAAGGAAATGGTCTCTACGTAGAGGCATGTGCATTGCATGCAAGACCACGGGCTCACCCAAACTCTCTTATTATTTTTATATTTCAACAAAAGTCAGTTCATGGCAATGCAAGAGTTTGGTCAGTAGTAATTTCATTTGGCGGTACCGAGTATGCTGAGAAAAATTTCCATTATTTGATTCTTAACACTTGTCCGTTGAGTAGATGACTTACTGGAACAAAATATCCATTGAGTAGAGCACTTACTGGAACAAAATACCATTATAGGGATATGCCATTCTAGTTCAACAAGTTATACATTATGGAATTTTCCAACTAGAGCAGACAATACCTTTTTCACACTTATCAACTCTCCAGTTTTATTAACCCTTCAAGCTTGTCTTCATGCAATCAAACTCTAAAACAAAATTAATCCTAATCCACTCGCATAAGGCATCCTAGCATATGTGAAAATCTTTAAATCCACCCTATTGGAGGTGTCAATCCTGATTTCATGCATCTATTGGACTCAGGACTGGCCTGCATGTTGATTAGTCCACTGATATATTGAACTTATCCTCGTGCAAGAAAATTGGAATAGATTGGAGGTCATGCAAATGATGAAATGAAGGTGTCTCGGGTGGTGGCTTCCATGCACCGATCCCATCTCATCTTCTTTAGCATGTCTAGGCACCCTCACCAAATGTAGCTTTGGATGTTGTTCATCATCTGTGACTCATTAAATCCAAATCCAACTGCACTAGTTTTCCTTCCAAAATTGCTCCCTTCAGCCTTGTATCAGGTACAAGACCAAGCAATATAACAAGCCTAAGTGTTAATGTTAATAGATTAAAGAACTGAATAATGTGATGACTGTCTTAGCATGTATTTATATGTGCAACTGCATAGATAAAGTCAATTGGGTGAGAGTTTGTATCATATTGTATTATACTTTAGATTGCAAGACAACTTCACTTACAACTAGCGGTATATGTGTGCCATGCATATATTAAGGTTTTCTAAATTGAATTAGTGCAGTAGGTTTCTTTACAATTCTCATTTAGTACATAGATCTGTTTAATGGTTCAAGTGATGTATTTTGATATGTCAGATGAATGTATACTCATGATGTGTCTTTCATTATATATCTTGGTTGATGAGGTATACTACATACACCAAATATGAAAAGCACTACCTACTAGAGTCATTGATAGCATGCATTAAGGAGCTGACAATTCATGGTTCAATAGGAATCATATCTAGAGAAGTTGCTAAGGTTAGCAATAAAAATTTCCTTGTGATAATTTTTTGAGCTAAATGGGAAGCAGGTGGCATGAAGCACTTAAACTTGTTAACAATTTTTTGAAAAGTACTAAAATGTTAGTTTGGGGCAGATGACCATCATTGCAAGTGTGAGATTTGATTGATGCTCCCAAGACTTTATATTGGTAAGCAATATGAAGTGTCATTTATATTCAATACAAGGAAGGCATGTTGTTTGCAACAAAGACAACATGAATATTAATTTTTGGTCCATTTTTTATCTTAGCATCATATAAACAAGTTGTTGTAAAGGATTTGTATAAAATGCAAGTCACCAACGATCTGTTTCCAGTAAGTTCCTTATCTCTTCCTCATATTACAAATTTAATAAAAGTCCTAGAAATCCTTTGTGCTTTGCTTTGTTTCCTTTAACGAAAATAACAGAATGTGCTCATATATGGCTTAAACTCACAACTTGAACAAGAGCTTACAAAGCATAGATTTGTTGTAGAAATTTCTGTTCCCAACCCCAGTTTTCAGTTTCTCCTTATTTCATCCATAAAGTTAAATGCCCATTCCCATAGCCATACATTCAACAAGCTGGAAAAATAAATATTTTCTGAAAACACAAATTCTGGAAATTTCATAGTGCTGAAAATGCAGAAATAAAAACTCAGAAAAATAAATCAGCCACACAAAGAAATTTGACACGCTGATTTTTTGTCAATATGACCCTAGAAAAAACCCCTACAACTCTTGGGGAAAACCAATTTGAAAGATTCTCTTTATTTTCTGAATATTGCTTTTACAGTGAAACAGAAAAACACAGTAAAAATTCCAACAACCAAATTTACAGACTTATCTCGATTTCCGTGCTTGGACACCAACTCCGAAATTGTGCCAAAATCAGCAAGTTGCAAAACATAAAATATTACAGCATTAATGACAACAATAAATGCTGTACATCCACCTCGAGAAGCATGCTAGAACAGGATGTACGGAACTGTATGAGCTGTACGGATTTGTACAATAACCCTCCTCGAAATCCGAGCCAAGAAAATACCTGGAAAACCATGTTGTAGTTGCTCTCCTTTTCTCAGTTTTTGTGCTGAAAATATCAGTAGCTCCTCTCCTCGAAATCCATGCCCAATTTTCTGCCTTGGATTACCTACTTAATGCTGCTGCCCTCTTCCTCGATTTTTTTGCTTCCTTTCTTAGAAATAGTGCCTCTCTCTCCTGATGTACGGATTTTCTGCCTTGGGATTTGTGACAATAAATGCTGTTGTACGGATTTGTTGAACCTCCTCACTGTTGCCCTCTTTCTTCTCACTGGTCAGAAATATCTCCTTAGCTTTCGCTCATCTTCTCTCAATTTGCTCATGAAAGAATGAAATGATCTTTTCTTTCATTTTCCTCCTTTAACCTAACCTTAAGTGACTTTTGGGGAATCCCTAAATCCAATGGCTTAGATAGCTTTAGATCTAGGGCTGAGATTAAAAGCTCATTTAAATCTCACTTTCTATTTTTTAATTCACCGCACTTTAATAAAGACCCACTTAGTCATTTATTTCCAAAGTCACTTTTCACTTTCTAATTTCACATTGACTTTATTAAAGTCACTTTAAAATTAGACTTAATAACTTTATCACTTTAAGTCACTTTTAAATTAGATTTGAATTTATAACTTTATAAAGTCACTTTAGGAGAAAAATTAAATTCTTTTGGACACTTTTCCCTAGGTCAAAGATCAAAGCCTCAGGGAACCACCTGTCCTTTGGTAACCGAATTTCAACACTCCCTCTTACCGAGGAAGGTGTTCCTCACCACACCCATCTTGTCTCTGAAGTAAACATGCTCGTCCAGTGGTAAGGCTTTGGTAAGAATATTTGCAACCTACTCATCAATGGGAATATACTCAAGATTCACAACTCCCTTCTAAACATAGTCTTTGATGAAGTCATATCTGATGCCGATATGCTTTGACTAGTCATGAAATACTAGATTCTCTGTGAGTTTAATGCAACTCTGATTATCACAGTATCTCACTGAAGGTCTCAACGATTGACCAAATAAGCCAAACAACATCTTGCGAAGCCATATGGCCTCACAACTAGCTAGACTAGCTGCCATGTATTCTGCTTCCGCTGAACTCAATGCTACTGACTGTTGCTTTTGGCTGAACCACGACACCACTGCCGAACCCAACCCAAAACAACACTCTAAATTGCTCTTCCTATCAGAAGCACAACCTGCCCAATCAGAATCAGTGTAACCTGCCAATCTCAATCTATCCCCCTGCCTATAATCCAGACCATAATCCATGGTCCCCTAAAAGTACCGCAAAATGTGTTTTGCAGCAACCCAATGCACCCTCTTGGGCTCACACATGAATTGGCTCATCGTGTTGACTGCAAAACATATATCTGGTCTGGTGTTGACCAAATATATTAAGGAACCAATAAGATATCTATACAATGTGGGATCCACCAATTCGGAATATGAAGCGTGAAGCTTCTTCCAGTTGGTGATCATCAGTGTCGACATGGGTCTACAATCCTCCATGTGGAACTTGCCAAGGATGTCCACAATATACTTCCCCTGCCCCGGGAATAAATGCCCCTCCTCTTTCCACACCTCCAAAACCAAAAAGTAATGCATCAAGCCAATTTCCTTCATCTCAAACTCTGACGCACGATCTCTCTTGCAACTCTCTATGAGTCTCTTTGCACCCATAATGATCAAGTCATCCACATACAACACCAGAATGATAGGCTCCTCACCTATCACAATAAAGTGAAGTTTTGGATCTGCATCACTCTTTGTGAAACCCATCTCCTGCAAGTATGTATCTATCCTGGAGTACCAAGCTCTGGGAACTTGCTTTAGGCTATAACAAGTCTTCTTTAGTCTGCACATATGGGACTCCTTCCCATGCACCTCAAAGCCCTGTGGATGCTCAATGTACACCTCCTCCTGTATGAAGCCATTGAGAAATGCGGTCTTCACATCCATCTGGTGGATCTTCCAACCCATATCTGTTGCTATTGATATGATGGAGGGAATCGAAGTATATCGAGCCACGAGAGAGAAGGTCTCCTCATAATCTACTCCCTCTACCTGAGAGAACCCTCTAGCCACAAACCTTGCCTTGAATTTATCAATGTTGCCATCTACAACATGATTTACCTTGTAAAGCCATCTAAAAGTAACCACAGATTTGCCCTCAGGACTTGGCACCACCTTCCAAACATCATTCTTCATGATAGAAGAATACTCCTCTTGCATGGCCTCTCTCCAGACCTGCTGGCTAGATGCCTCCTCATAGCTAGAAGGCTTCGAGTCAATGATGTTGACAACCATTACCATATAGCTACAAAACCTATCAGCTGGTCTACTCTCTCTGACTGGCCTCTTCAGCGCAACAACAGATGTGGCCTCTCTCAACGTATCCTGAAGCCACTTGGGCTTCGTTTTCCCTGAGCACACTTCTCCCACTAGAGAATGAAACTCCTCCTCCTCATCAAGAGCCTGAACTCCTGACTCTCTGTCTGTTGTCCTCTTGCCTGAACCTGAACCTGTAGACGCTGAAGTATTGTGTTAGCTGTCCATTAATGGACTCCCAAGTGAACTTCTCTGCAGACTACTCTGCATGTTTCCTGAAGCACCACCCCTCTGACTCAGCCACTACTCACTGATGGACCTAACACCGTAATCGATGTACCTCCGGATCCTCTTGATCCCTGCCCACTAGATCCTTGTGCCTGACTCAGCTACTCTTGAGGATCTGGTCAATCCAGATACTCTAACTCCCGTGACCTCCTGAAAGCCCTATCCTCCTGGAACTTTACATCCCACCTGACAACAACTCTCCTCTCTACAGGAATATAAATCTGAAAGGCTTTCTAGGTCTCACTGTATCCCACAAAGAAACCCTTCTCTATGGTGGGATCTAGCTTAGTCCTCTTCTCCTTGGGTACGTAGGAGTATGCAATACACCCAAAGATACGAAGATGACCAACATCAGGCTTCTTCCCAGAAAAAGCCTCCTCTGGAGTCACATGCCCCAAGGCATGATGTAGACTCCTGTTATGCAAATAAACAACAGTATTTCAGGCCTCTGCCCACAAAAAACAATGGCAACCCTTGATCACGTAGCATGGCTTTGGTAACCCCTCCAATGGATCTGTTCTTCCTCTTCGCAACCCCGTTCTGCTGGGGGTTGTAAGGAATTGTGAAATCCCTCCTAATACCTGCCTCCGCACGATAATCAACAAACTCACCAAGGGTGTACTCCCCTCCATTGTCCGACCTCGACGACTTGACCTTCTAACTTGTCTGAGTCTCCAAAAGAGCTCTGAACTCCTGAAACCACTTGAAGACCTCACTCTTGGTCTTCAAGAAATAAATCCAGGTCTTCCTGGAGTGATCATCAATGAATAAAAGATAATAATCATATCCACTCAAGGAAACATGAGACATCCAACCGCTCACATCGGAATGAATTAAATCAAGTATCCCAGTTGATCTGCTGTCACTACTGTGAAAAGAGGATTTGGAAAACTTGCCCATCGTACATGCTTTGCATGTATCAGTGTGATCAGTACTGAAATTTGGCACACTTGTAGTGATCTCCTGCAATGTCCTCAAGGCTCCATGATACATGTGCCCCATCCTGCGGTGCCAAATCTCGCACAGCTTTGAACTGCTAGCTCTGCTGCCGGTACTACTGCTCAATGCCAAAAGGGGCTGAAATGAAAACTTGTACACCTCTGTTGGAGCACCCCTGGGATATATAAGCACCTGTCCTCTCCTGAAAAATATTTCATACCCTCTGTCCTCCAATACTGAGACGGATATGAGGTTCTTCCTCATCCCTGGCACATATAGAACATTTGACACCTTCAAGGGAGGTTTTGGTTCCCTATCAAATGTCAATGTCCCTACACCTACTGCTCTAACAATGCTGTCATCTCCGAGTACTACCTCTATATCAGTGCCACTCTCTGAAAGCTCCGAGAATTACTCACAGACTCCTGTCATATGACGTGAAGCCCCACTATCAACATACCAGATACCTGAAGATGCTCCGCTAATGGAGGGAAATTCACACTCCCTCTCACATTAGGAATGACATGGTCTTTAATACCATCCAGAATCAGTCTCTTACCCTTTTTATTCTTCTTATTAAATTCCGCCAACAAAACAACATCAGTAGGCACATTCACAGGGTGTTGTTGGGTATTCACCATTATACACCAGACTTCTACCTCCCCAAAGATGCTCTGCATTCTTTCTTTCCATACGCTGTAATTGCTATGCCCATCCAACCTATCCTCCACCCTCAAGCCCAAAGGCATGCTTTTTGTCCTAGAAATAAACTGAAAAAGGACACTGTAGTAGTAAAGGTATTGTTTTCTGTGTGAAAAATCAACTTGTTGTAATTTTTCTTCTTGTTGTCCCAAACTGCACTTTTCAGCAATCTAGCTTTGATACCATGTAAAAATTTATGTTCCCAACCCCGGTTTTCAGTTTCTCCTTATTTCAACCATAAAGTTAAATGCCCATTCCCATAGCCATACATTCAACAAGATGGAAAAATAAATATTTTCTGAAAACAAAAATTCTGGAAATTTCACAGTGCTGAAAATGCATAAACAAAAACTCAAAAAAATAAATCAGCCACACACAGAAATTTGACACGCTGATTTTTGGTCAATATGACCTTGGAAAAACCCCCTACAACTCTTGGAGAAAACTAGTTCGAAAGCTTCTCTTTATTTTCTGAATATTTCTTTTACAGTGAAACAAAAAAACACAGTAAATTTCTAGCAACCAAATTTACATACTTATCTCGATTTCTGTTCTGGCACACTGCCTCGGAAATTCTGCCAAATCAACAACTTGCAAAACAAAAAATATTACAGCATTAATGACGGCAATAAATGTTGTACGACCACCTCGGCAAGCGTACCAAAACAGGCTGTACAAAACTGTATGGAATGTACAGATTTGTACAACAGCCCTCCTCGAAATTTGAGCCTAGAAACTGCCTGGAAAATCGTGCTATAGCTGTTGTCCTTTCTTGATTTTTGTGTCAAAAATATGAGTAGCTCCTCTCCTCGAATTTCATGCCTAATTTTCTACATTGGACTGCGTGCTTAATGCTACTGCCCTCTCCCTCGATTTTCGTGCCTCCTTTCTTGGAAATAGTGCCTCTCTCTCGTGCTGTACAAATTTTCTGCCTTGGGATTTGTGCCAATAAATGCTACTGTATGGACTTGCTGATCCTCCTCACTGCTGCCTGCTTTCTTCTCACTACTCAGAAAAATCTCCTTAACTTTCTCTCCTCTTCTCTCAATCTGCTCATGAAAGAATGAAATGATCTTTTCTCTCCTTTTCCTCCTTTAACCTAACCCTAAGTGACTTTTGGGGAATCCCTAAATTTAATGGCTGAGATAGCTTTAGATCTAGGGATGAGATTAAATGCTTATTTAAATCTCACTTTCTATTTTTTAATTCACCCAACTTTAATAAAGACCCACTTAGTCATTTATTTCCAAAGTCACTTTTCACGTTCTAATTTCACACTGACTTTATTAAAGTCACTTTAAAATTAGACTTAGTAACTTTATCGCTTTAAGTCACTTTTAAATTAAGTTTGACTTTATAACTTTATAAAGTCACTTTAGGAGAAAAATTAAATTATTTTGGACACTTTTCCCTAGTTCAAAGATCAAAGCCTTAGGGAACCGCTTGTCCTCCGGTAACCAAATTTCAACATTTGTTGCAGAACTTTTACAGTTAAGAACTCTTACCAAAAGGGCCATAGTTGCATTGTATGAAAAACATGTTAAACCTTAGGATTCTTGAAGCAATTAATATCTATGTAAACTGTGAATTGACTATATTTTGATGAAAAGTTGATAATCAAGTGGACGCAACAAGCTCATGGAATTGTTGTATATTACAACTTGTTTGGCAATTGTTTCCTGTAAAGCATTTTATTATTTCTCCTTTATGACATGTGAGGTTGGCTATTGTAGATTTCTTTTTAATTTCTATTTTTTAAGGACACTTTCAGCTACCATTTTTTGTACATATCTGAAAACTTAATAGTAGGGAAAAAAAATGGGGAAAATGTAATATAAACTGAGCTTTATTGGCATTTATATAGTTCTCTAATTCGTGTTTATCCCTTGAGCTTACAGCTGGGCCCTCTGATCAGTAATAGTAGAACACTAACATTTGTAGGGATTTCTCCTTTTCTAGAAATTACTTTCTAAAAATGAACTATAAGGCGGATATTTTGTTATAGCTGAATTGGTCATAATATTTTTTCAATTGCCTTCATTTTCGATAGGAAAATAGAGAAAAAATGAAAGGAAGTTTGATGCATTTTCCATAAACCACTATGAGAAAATAATTTTTTCTTGTAGCAATAAGACCTTCAACCATGGTCTCATAACTGTTGAATTTGGAATAGACCAACATATACTAACATCATATGAGTCTACTATATGAAACTCAACAAATTGTCTTCTTAAACCATCACAGATTAAATCTTGAAAGCTAAATATGTGGCTTTATTACACAATTTCTAACCCACAAGTGATTAACTTGAGCCTCAACTTGGAAAATAACAAAAGAATAATTTTGTCTTGTAGCAATAAAATTTCCACCCACATTTAACATTATTTTCAGTTATAATAGACTCCCAACCACATGCTTTATCTAATGAAACTGTGCTTGATGTAACACCATTTCTTCTATGTGAATATGTTAGTTAAGGAAAAATATGTATGATTCATCATCGTACTAACATTTGAAAGCAAAGCAACAACAAAATCCCCTACAAAGAACGATTTGAAACTTACCTTTCACAATGCTATGTACAATCCTTACTCTGGCATGTCAAACGAGTACTCTCCCATCTTTTGCATCCAAAAAATGCAATAGATTGTCGTTGGGTGCAAAATCATACACAAGAAGGCACTTGCCTCTACCTCTAGAACAACAACAACCTCTTAACCTCACTGCATTTTCATGTTGAAGTAACGAAAGAGTCTTGAGACCCTCTTGGAATTATAATTCCTTCATCTTGCAACTCATCTTACTAATGCTTTTGACGACCACAAAAGACCCGTCTCTCAACACCCCCTTGTATGTAGCACAATATCTTTTTTTCCCAAAAAATTATTTTCAGAGAAAAACTGTGTTGCAGATTCAATTTCCTCAAGGCGAAATCTAAAGCTTTGAAAGCGTTCACAACTTGTTCCTTCATCTGCTAAAGGATTCCAACCATTTGAGTACTCTAGACTAATCAATGGAGTGATAAATGTCCTTCCAAAATCCTATGAGTTATCAATAGTTAGTGTACTATTTGTTGACTCGTAAGCAGTGCTAATCTTCTATTTTCTTCTTCAAAACCCTGAGAATGTGAAAACAATTGTCAAGATTCCTCCACATACCAAAGAAATCACGCACACACCAATGGCAATACTTGGGGTTTTAAAGGTTTTGGAGCAATTTTGGCAACTTGAGAAATCTGTAGATTCTAAGTGGGTATCTATATTCTAGTTGTCTTGCTACAATAGATAAGCTATGTCAAAAATCTTCCCAAATTTAATATTTTGATTTTTAAGAGCTGAGCTAGGTACTGCAGTGTCCAGGGTTCATCAAAAGTATGCTACCTATTGGATCATGCTTTTTTGGTTGGCTAAGTGAGTGCTTCCCAATTCGTCGATCTCTTTTGGATTCGATTCCCCATCCAACAACCCCCTGCAGTCGTCATGCCCTTCGGGAGGGACTAGTTGCTCAGCAACCCACCTTGTTTGTTACAATCAATGTTTCAAATTATAAATAGAACTCATCATCAAACCTAAATGTTAAAGTTGAAGATAAAACGATAATAAATTGTTTCAAAGGAAACATAAAACCAAAAAAACAATAAAAGATAAAAAAATATAATTTCTCATACAAATAATATATAAAACAAAAATACTAATATTATTAATCAAATTAATATATATATATATATATATATATATATATATATATATAATAGTAATAATAATAAATGAAAATGTAAAACAAATCCTTAAATAACTAAATGATACATAAATAAACCAACAATGATGTATACATTTTATTTTTCCGTTCGATTTAATGTGGCAGAAAATAATTATATAATGAAAGGTTACATAATGGCTAAAGTCTTATGAAATTTTGAGATTGGGTAGATCATATAAGTCTCACTAAATGTTAATCATTATTACCTTATCCTTATTATATAAAGCCAAAATGTTTGCAGGTTGATAGGGGTAACTTTATGTGCTTCAAACAAGCCGTGCTTCTAAAGTGATGTAGAAATATACCAACACTCATGTATACACTTTTCCTTTCCCTAGCTTGTTGGTAGCTCGACTTAGTGTGGTAAGGCATGATTATATGACAAAATGTCACGTATTGGATAAGGCCTTATGAAGCATGATTATATCTTTGTTGTATAAGACGAAATGTTCACATGTTGATAAGGATAGATTTATGTCTTTTAAGCCAGCCATGTTGATAAATGTAGGTATATTCCTTTTAAAATGCAGTTTTAAATGGTTTGTTCTTTAGAACACGTAAATTTTTTAAAATAAAAATGAGTAAGGATGGTATTAAATCTGTGTTCGGTCGCAAGAAATATACGGGGAATTCATTATATTTTATTTTTTTCTAGGGGATTTTTCTAGTGAGCAAAGGGCCAAGATATTTTTTGAGCCCGCAACAGGGCTCTTTATGCAACCACATCCTCCATGGCACATCGAACAGAGGAGAATCATTTAGAATATGGAGCCTTAATCCAGATATGTGATGCCTCCTGCAATACGCTTGTCAAAAAGTGAGTTTAAACACAACATCCCACTGGAGCTGTAGTTGACGTGTCAACTACCAAGGAAATCCGCTCAGTAAAAACTAATCGACGGTGGCCGAATCACGAAATGGAGTTTGAGTTCAGAGCGCATGAATCTCTTCTTCGAATCTGTGAATCAGATCTGAGCTATCAGAGGTGCAACGACTAGGAAAGCCCTAGCGTTGGAGAACCAGGAGCCTAGAGCTCATTTCTTCATCTAATTTCTATGTAAAATAGCTATTAATTAATATATCCAAAAGAAAGGTAGGAGGAAAGAGTATGTATTTTTTGCTCCTCCGGAAAAGTGGAAACAGAGAAACATTTCATTTTAGAATGCAAGGCCTTCAAAGAGAGCAGGGAAAACTATGCAGGTATTTTGGCAGCTAGTTCTTGGGATAATCTATTCAGCGAAGAGTTTGTTGATAAGTTGTGAGCGGTTACTGTAAAACTTCACATGAAAAGGGCCGAATACAAGAGTCAGATAGAGAAACAATCTGTCCCATACGCTATTTTTAGCCTCGTGGACATTAAAAATTCTTTCTTTCTTTATTTCTATCTCACATAGAGAATTATTAAAAAAATGTAATTTTGGTTAATAATATAAAATGATTTAAAAGTTATAATTTCCACATTGCATATGTTTCTCTTTTTTTATTTTAAGAACGTGTTAAAATTTATTGACATGATAAAATTAAATTAAAACTAATATTTTAATAAAGGTAACATATATGTTTTGCTTAATCATATAAGATAAATGGACTATATTTTAGTTTTTATTCTCTTTAATTTTTTCAAAGGGAGAAAACTATAATTTCATTTCAACTTTTAAAGAAATGGAATAAAATTACATTTTGCAGATGCTATGAGTATTCAGTATAGACAACCTTATGGCTCAGAAACAGAGAAAAAAACTAGAGATAGAAAACACAAAGGAGAATGTTAGGTGATATAAAAATCACTTTTCCCTTTCCCTTATTTTTCTTGACCTTTTGTCACCCCCTGCAAAAAGGTCCATAGGAACAATTGCCAAATCGTTCAAAATTATCTTTGGAGGGTGTTCTTTTTCCGAGTCAGAAATTTTGAAAGCACATGCTCTCTTTGTTCCCACTATTTTGTCCTCTTTTTCTACCACATTTTTATATTGTTCTAGTTCTTCGATCACTTCTGATTCTATTCCATTACACTTGTGGATTGTGTTTCCGTTATGGACCTAAGAACCCCCTTCTTATTGGTTTGGGTGGTTCTATGTGTTTTCCCCTTAGTCTTCCTCAGTAAGATAGGGATCGAAAGGTTTCTATCCTTTTATTTTAAGAGCCTACCCCTTTTTTTTGTTTTGGGTGGTTTTTTCCTGAGGGCATGTGTCTTGCAAATAACCTGTTTAGAAGCAGAATCAACATCTAAATGTCGTATTTTCATAATCTACTAGCTAGGTCCATTGTAACTTTTTGTGTTTCAGTTGAATGTGGTTAGGTTGACCTTTACATAGATCTATTTCTACACATATTTTGACGAAGGTAAATAACCCTTTCTCCATTCCTTCGGAGTCCATCTTTCTGAATGACCCCAGGGTGTTTCCAATTTCCTCAAGGACCTTGCAATTGCTGAAAGGAAGCGAAAGATTTGGTAGCCTCACCCATACTGGTGTTGTTGATACCACCATTGTTGTGCCATACAAATCTGGGAACCAAGGGGTAATGAAGAGCCATGCATCTCCCCAAAACCAGAGCCCTTCTTTTAGTACCCTCTCCAAATATTCCTAGGTATCAAACTGATTCAGCATTTGGTAGCCTCACCCACACTGGCATTGTTGATACCACCATTATTGTGTCATCCAAACATGGAAACCAAGGGGTAATGAAGAGCCATGCATTTCCCCAAAACCAGGGCCCTTCTTTTAGTACTCCCTCAAAATATTCCTAGGTATCGAAATGAACAATGAAGAAATGTTTTGAGCATAGGTATATATCCTAGTTGTTTGTCCAAGTTAAAGAAACCCACTTATGCAGTGCATCAGACCTATCAACCAAAATCCATTGAATCTCCATATCATTTCCCTAGATTGAAGAACATAACAAAGGTTATTTACCCCTGTTAGACTCACCTCCATGGCATGCACTTGTTGCTATTGTGTAGCAATGTAAGGTCTAGGATTGTATTGCGGAAAATTTGATGGATTATGGCCTTCATGCCTCACCATGTCCTTATAGGAGGTTAAGCCTCCTAGGTTCCTTCAGCTGGGAAAAATCCTGCAATTGTTTTCCTTCACAAATAAGATGTTTCATGGCTACTAGAACCCTCAACTAATTCTCAGCAAGTCGCTTTAGTTCTACCCTAAGAACTGATCCAGAGACCCAGCTTTAGATCATGTTTCCACTAAGGGTTTTGACAAAAATATTAAATCCTACCATGATATTTTCATTAGAAGGCCGCTCCAAGCAAGAAAACTCTTTGGAGGCTAGATTTGCAGGCTTGGAATCACTACCCGATTCAAAACCCTAGAGATTTCATTGACAAAATGTTACATGACCACGATGGCATGGTCTAAAAAAACCCTAGTGACATCCGATGAAAGAACTTCAAGCATCTCCCATATGTAATGAATCAAATCAAACTCCTTGTACAATTATAGTTTCTCAAATATGACACCCAAACCTAGTCGATCAAATCCAAAATCTCTTGGGGTTTCTCCATCAAGATGAGTGGAGCGAGGCTGACTAGGCATAAAATTTGCAGACATGCATACTCTACTGCCATTGTAAGCACCGAAAAAAAGGATGTTAGTTGGTGAGGAAGAGAACAATTTTTCCAAAGAAAATGCCCTTGCAAATGAAACTATGTTGCAACGTATTAAAACATCTGATAAAAATCACCATTTTTCAAAAAATTCAAATTTGAACCCTAGTTAATGCTCGTGGCTGCCATCTGCACCTAACTAGAACCCATGAGAGCATCTCCTTCCAAAAACCCTACTCAGGTCTCTTGCCACTATGCATCCCATTTATATCCTTTGTTTCTCCAATCTATTCATGAGTTGATTCAATGCATTGAATATTTATGTTCTCTTTAATAATAATATTTTAAAGTTATTTCATAATTATTTGTAAAAATAAAATCCATAATGTACAAAAATATTATTGGTATCATGAAAAACATTTAGTCCATTCCATGCCAAATCATTGAACATACATTCATTCACATTTTTTAATATAATAGGGATATTTAGAAAAATAGTATTAATGTAGATATTTGATTCATAATTTTTAAACAAACATAAATGTAAATTTTCCTTCAAAATTTTGACTTATAAACTTAAATATTATTATTATTATTACTAGCATCAACCTATTTTAGTTCTAGTTTTTTCAAGGGTTAAGAGCAATCAAATCTATGAATGCACAAACCTTTTATAAGTTCGAAAATTTATTGAAAAGTTTATACTATAGGGGATTTCATGTTTATTGATGCTTTACAAATATAGTGTTAAGATGGATCTAGGATATTTTAAATTATGGATAGCCATATCAAAATTTTAAATGATAGTCATGATATAAATATGTCTAAGATGAGTTTGATCCCTTCAAATTTACTAAGCGTCATCTATAATCTAGAGAATATTAATGAAAAGAGTACTTTTAAAATCACCTAAGAATAAGGTGAATAGTAATAAAGTAACGATATTTAATATTAAACTATGTGAATTGTAAGAAGGTAATATGATGTGTATAATAATGTTGTAGTGTAATCAGGCTTCAAATTTTCCTAGAAAATCATGGAAATTCCAACAAGATTCTGAAAAAATTCAGTAATTTTTTTTGTAAATCTAAGTTATAGCTGTCAAACTTCAAGATTTTGGGTGCCCTGGGGATTTTTATAGTGCTAAATCGATTTACACTATCAAAACCAAGATTTAAATGCTCCTGCTACCATATTTTTTGGAAAATAAATAAATTCAAATTTCGGTTATTTCTGGGCATCTAGGCAAATTTTCCGCCTCGGTAGACGACATCTATAATAATTAATAAATATATCACAATCTATATTTGTCGATATATGTTCTTATGCATCTATATAGGGGATAATGAATCTAATATTACCATAATAATGAGATAAGATCACTTGTTAGTTGATGGGTAATAAATAGGACCACTATATAAGTAAAAGAAAAAATGATATAATAGTAACAAATAGTTGGAGTAGACCCCTAGGAATACTTATGAAAAAGTATAAATACATTAGTATTAATGTATTTAAGGTGTGTTGGAAGTAAGTGTTTTTTGACAAGGATGGATTTTGAAGTGGCTCATTCGAAAAGGTGTATTTGATGGTGTTACCATACAGAAAGGTTATTCTCTATATATTCTTGTGCTATTTAGGGTGATATAATAGCACCTTTGAAATTAAAGGATCTATTTTTAAAGTTTCACGTTTTATTATCTCTTATATCAAGGTTTGGTACAGTTATCAAGGTATAGGTGTCAACAAACATACAATGGAGGTACATGGAAAAATAATAACAATGCATGGAGATATCAAAGTAGCATAAAAAAGACATGGATCACAAGGAAAAAAATAGAGATGAAATACCACTGTTGGACCCCAAGAGCACATTTCACTATGATGGGATGGATGTACATGCATGGTACTAGTTGATTACATTGCTTAATATATAATAATATATGAATTTCTTCCACATTTTGAGAATGGAAAATGCGAAGGGGATGGAATTTTGTGTACATAGGGAGGATTACATAAGGTACCTAGGGAGGTACCTATAACATAAAGAATATAATGTGTCAATAATAATGAAATATATCCACTTGGTAGTTGATTGACAATAGAAAAACCCTCTATGTAATTAAAAAGAACCAATATAAAAATAAGGGATAACTAACATATTTTCATAGGAATACTCATGGGAAAGTATGAATACTCATGGGAATATTTCCTTGTAGCAAGTATGGCTTGTGAAAAAAATCATTTCATAAGGAGTATTTGATAGTATTACCATACTTTACGAGTTCTCGTCCCTATGTTATTTTATTGTTCACGGTAAAAATTTTGGTATCATTGGAGTTTAGAGGTTTATTTTTGAAATTTTATGAATTACTCCCTTATATGGATCAACACATACTACGAAATGGAAAACTTCATTAATTTTAAATATTAGAATTTAGTTCTTAAATTGCCTCTATTTCTTGCAAACATTACTAGTGGACTCTTCCAACATTAATCCTTGAGATTTCATGGAGCCATTCATGAAACCTGTAAGGAGTGACCAACATAGATAATTCTTACACAATTTAAGAAAATATCAGCCGATGAGAATCGTAACCCCCATGTTGTACTTTAAATTAAAGGAGATTGTCTTATTCTTTGGGTTTTGAGTTAATCAAATCGCAATTTCATATACATGTGACCATTTATTTTGAATTCTTAGTCACCCAAGTGTAGTGAAACCTAGAGATTTATTATAGCTTAAGTCATTATGTAAGCCTTCATAGTTCGAAATATGTTTGTGTTTCCAAAATTCAATTTATAGGAATGTTATTAGATGCTATAACATTTTAATTTTAATTATATATATATATATATATATATATATATATATATAGTGAAGGACTAAGAATGTTAATGATACTCAACTATGGATATCTAGCACCCACATCAAAAACATGTTAAAAGTGATTTTTTTTTGTAACGTCAACATGGAAAATGTCCACATAGAAGAGTTAATTGAGCAGAAATTTTCCATGTTGAATTTGTTACCCCTCAAAAGTGGGTGACTTTGTTAATTCGTCTCTTTTGGCCAATAACCAACAACCCCTAAGAGCCACTAGTAGTCGATGATGATGTGAAATTTATATCTCTTTGAATTTCATCAGTCATATGTTTCCTCGCCCATTTTCTAGTAACACATGTAGGAAGTCAAGCTTCTGATCAAAAGGTACTTCATTCATTTTGTAATCGGGTGCTTATGCTTGTTTGTAATTGGGAATTTTGACATGGATTATGGGGTGACTTGGAAGAAATAAGTGTCCTGGCCATGATATTGTTCCCTCACCTTAAAAGGACAGTTAGTTTTCAATCCTAATCTAGTGGGACCTCCCCTAAAGGCCCAACGCGTATAGGAGGGGGACTATTTGGGAAGTCATGATTGAGATATCGCAGCCCCATCTCTCCCTATTCCATACTTACCACTTTCCATCTTACATTACAAGCCCCTATTCCACCTCCATTATTCAGGTTCAACTAACCACTAGTTCATTAGGATTTAGCACCCACACATCCTTATACTTGGGTACGACCTTGAAATGTACCTAGGGAGGTTGATGCAACTAAAAGAAACAGAAAGAGCATATAGTGACCATAAGAAAAATAAAAGAAAAATAAAAATATAAAAGATGGTCGATACCTACAAATTAGCACGTGGGAAAAAGCCAAATATGAGCTCAACCTCGCTCATATTTCCATCACCCAATTCCTCGGCCAATGTTATCTTATCTCATAGAAGAAAAGGAACCCTTACATATCCCAACCCCTTATGAATGATGAACTGCCACATCCTAATGGGATTAATAATAATATTCGTTATACACATCAAGCTCTCCACCCATGAGCTACTAGCAATGATGTAAAAAGGAATCAAGGAAACATAAAAAGAATTTAGAGGGCTGGAAAAACAAAGGATGAGGTAACTCATGCATCCACAATTACTCGCTCCTCATATCTGTTGTAGCTCCTAGAGACAGCCTTGAGTTGCAAAAGACCAGTGCCCAGGACATCTTAAAATCAAAGGTTAAATGTGTGTAATTGTATAAATGCCTCTGACAAAATATGGGCAAGAGAATAATGGTTTTGGTGGTTCAAGGATAGATAAGACCATTTGAGCCTGATTGATGTGAATTCCCCAAAACAATGAGAGGGCTCAAGAGGTTGTGAGGATGATGGTTTTTAGTTGGGCCAAGTAAAAAACAACGAGCAGAAGCTTCAAAATGTGCTGAGGCGGTGAGGAAGAATGGAGAATGAACCCACAAGAGAGAGGCTTAAGAGATTTAAGAATTTTTCCCCCAGTGACCTCAGAGGAAGCGGATATGAATGAGATATGGGCAACAATAAAGGTTCGTGGAGCGCAAATTTAGGAAGTGCGTCAAGATTAATACATAAGTGTTAACACCTGAGCATTATGCAATCACGAATTCATGAATAAAATTGCAGACTACAAACAACTACATTACACAGACCTTCAAAGCAGCATAGTATGACAAATGATTACACATAAAAATAGATTACTGGTAACAGAGGAAAATAGATACATACTACTCATTGCTCCATTTGGAATCCAAATAACAACACTATATCATATTAAGTTCAAACAACTCTCCCAAATATGTGTCTCAGAGCACGGGGAGCACAATCATACAAAAATATAGCAAAATTCTTCCAAAATTCCAGAATCCTACTTTCATCTTAGAACCTACTATATATAGAGTTTCCCTAGAGGGTCTACGATACTTGATCATTTATGATCAACCCATATTTATGAAATCAACACATGCTACCTAATTTACAGAGCGTACATTGAGCGATTACTTTTGTACTGAGAGAATTAAAACATGAATGGGGTGAAATTGAGATTATATGTGGGATGCGGAGGGCTTAGCGGTGATTATATGTGTGACAACGAATGAGAACGGTGGAAATGACGGTGGGGCCCGACCTCATTGTAATCGCAACTCCTTACCATGAAGCAGTAAAGGTAAGCTCTAAAATGTGCGATGTGCGTAGTGTGGGGAGAAGGTAAATGACGTGGAGGGAATGTGGGACCAGACTACATCGCAAATCACAAACTTTAAATTTTAAGTATAGGCATGGGGGAAACTCTAACAAATGCGAAGTGCGATGCGCGGGGAGGGCGAAGTGACGTGGCAAGTAAGGTGGGACCGAACTACATCCCAAATCACAAACTCTGAGCTTTAGTTATAAGCAGCGGGGGTTTAAAATCTAAAACTTGCGAAGTGCGGGGAGAGGGACCCACTTGCATCGCTCATCATAGGATTTAGCACTTGAGAAATAAGGTAAATGCTTAAAACTACGAAGTGCGATTTGTGCTGATTTGAGGATGATGTGTTAGGGAGAAGTGGAACCCATTGCAATCGGCGAATGTTTTATGCGGTAAGGAAAAGTTTCATAATGTTGTATATGATATGTGATATGTACTAGAAACGACTATGATGTGGGGGGTGAAGCTACTGTGGTGGGCCAACCGTCAGGTCACAAGTTAAACCAAATAGATTGTGGGCATTTCAAAGGTAAGTTGAAACAAATGCAATGTGATACATCACAAGTCGGCGATCGCAGTTTTTAAGTTTTAATTGGGATGTGAAAGGTTTATAATTTGCGATCTGCGATGGAGGGTGGGGAAGAAAGGGTGACATGGAGGGATGGTCGCACTTTAATCGCAATCGGGGAATAAGGAAGTGGATGGTGAATGAAACCAATGATATAGTGACGAAAGAAGGTAAAGTAGAAAAATGAGGCGGAAAGGCGAAAAAGGTAAGGTTTAGTAATTTTCAAGGGAAATGGAATGAAAGGGGTGTGGTGGGTGGCTGGGTCCCACTGCCATTGCACATCACACTTCAACATTTTTAAATTTTACCCTTTGCGCCTATCTTGCAACACTTGAGCTCTGCGACTGCAATTTTATTCTCCATCTTTAACCGATGCTCGGATCAAGGATCCTCACTGCTCCCCTTGCTATGGTTTTCCAGCCTTGTCTCTTTGGTTGCGCCCGGTCATTTCTTATTTTTTCATGGAACACTTGCACCGCATTCACGACTAGACTTACTTCAGCATTCATGACTCGACTTGAACGTGTGCACGAATTGACCCAACCTCGTTCAGGACTCTGCCCTTATTGTTTTTTTGTCTTAACTGTTTCTCTGTTGCCTTTGTCTTTGCTAATAGCAACTACTTCTCTACCTCTGCCCTGCGATTTCTTTATAGGGACCACTTCTCCATGTTATGTGCAGTCACAGGCCAACATTGGCTCCATCTGGGGACAACGTTCTATTCTAAGTGCGTTGATAACCTGCAGACCTGAATGTCTGTGCCTTATTGGGCTCATGGAATCACAAATGCATATTGTAAGCCTGAATTGAAACTACCACTGAGTTGTGCACTACCAACTATATAAAACATAAATCCCCGCCATGCGTTGAAAATCTTAAATGTTGAAATCCGAACTATGCTGAAATTCGAAACTGAAACACACTTGAATTGAAAACCGCAAAGCAATCTGAAACTAAACTGGAAAGATGCTCATAGTACTGAGCTTATTGGCACTCCTACCTACACCTAGTCTGATAAAAAATTATCGCATCAAATAATAGTCAGACTTCCAATGTTGCCATTTAAGCAAATGAGTGCTTAGCTGAAATTGGCATCCCATTCCTGTAGGTGGAGAAATGGGTTTAAAACGTGGCAACTTATCTCTTCCACTGAATTCCATAGCTTCATTGATGAACCTAGAAAATTCTTCCGCCACTAATGGTTGCAATATACTAACCAAAGGATCATGGTAAGCATGCAATATGAGTTTTTCTGGAGGATTTGTAACCAAAAAACAAACCTCATTCCAAACTGTTGTTTTTCTTTCGTGTTCCCACTGATTTTCTTCAAATAGCAAGGATGATCCTTGTTTCTTCTCCTTTTCCATTATAATCAACTGCTTTGTGTGCTCTTCATCATTTCATTTTTCATATGGAGGCTTGCAGGGGAGTTGCAAACTCTCGATCATCTCGGGTAAAGGATCTTGATTAATAACAACATATTATGTTTCCTCAACCTCCCATGAAGAACTTAATGATGGAGGACTTTTATGAAGGTCTACACACACATAAATACTATTTGAGTGATCTTCAATCAACATACCTGATTGGTCTTCTTTTGGCAAACTTTTTTGGCTTTCACTGGGCACACTTGATTGGTGTTCAATCTCTGAATACAACACTACTAGCTGAAGGTGCTCTTGTGGATCTAGACAATTAAACTTTGCTGCCTCTATTTTCGGATCACTAGACTATTGTTGATTTTTAGTGTTGTCCTCTAGGAAATAATTCATCTCTTCCCCTTCTTCAGGGAGGGTAAGCTCACCTCCCTCTTCTTCAACACAGGCTAGAAACTAGTTTTCTATATTTGGTCCAAAAACCGCCATGGGTTGTTCTTCTTAGAGATTGAAGGGCGTGGGCCCTTTTTCTGCAATGGCTTCTTCGGACTTCTCTTTAGGAGGGTCGGGTGGTTTCAAGGGTATAGATGAGGGTTTCTTATCTTTGGGAGGATCAACTTCTTGCTTTGTGGAAGAGGATGCAGTGGCCTTATGAGGGGTTGATTCTTCTAATGGCCTCTTCCCTTTTCTAGTAGGACTAGGAGGGGTTTTTTCTCTTGATATCGACTCTTCATTTTTTTCTTGCCCCGGGGTTCTCTTTCTGGTGGGCCTGAGGTCATACTTCTTGTTGAGTTGAACTTGCATGAAATCCACAAACTACCTGCAGTACTTGTCAATATCTTGATCTGCCAAAGTAACTTCCCTCTCCTCTTGCTTCCCTTGCGAGGTAAGTTCACCTTTCTCATCATCAGAGTAGGCGAGGAATTTATCTTCTTGGCTCTCTGAGGCTTCCTTAGCTTTTTGCAACAACTGTAGAGGGGGTCTTTGATATTGAGGATTAAACCCCCGGTTAGGAATCATTTGGTTGGAACGAGGAGGGGAACTCTTGGCCTCTAATTCAAGCTTAACTAGCTTATTTGAGAGGTTCTTGATCAACTTGTTCATTTCTTCAAGTCTATACTATTGTGATTCCCTCTCCTGATTTGAGGTAGATGCCTCCTCCCCCTTCTTTCTTCTAGCTTCATGTTTTGTCTTCCCCTTGAACTTACCAGTATAAGAAAAGTTTTCTTCTACCTCCAACGCATCAGTTTGGATCTGATCTAGAAATGTGGATCTTCTTTCTCTCAAGGTGAACCCAAAATCTGGCTCGAAAGCTCCAATGAAAACCACCTTAGCAGCTGCTTGGGGAGGCTTTATTTCAGTAGGAAGATCATTATAAAGCTTATTTAACCTCTTTATAAATTATGTTACATCCTCATTGTGGCTCTCTTTAAGAGTGTTGAACTCTGTGAGGACATATCCATGGTCCCTTTTTTCTCTCCATTTTAGTGTGAAGAAATTTTCCATTTCTTCCCAGGTGTGGACTGTGTGCTCACCTAGAGACTTGAACCATTTCTGGGCTTCCCCATCCAAATATTGGATGAAAAGCCTTAATACCACATCTAATTGCTCTACATTTACATTCTCAGCAAAGGCGCAGAAGTTTTCAATATGTCTATGCACAAAATTGCTATCTTCCCTGATCAACCGAGGCAGGAGCTTTAAATAATCTTGTGGCATATCATTTAGAGGTTGAGGGAGGGCCAAGGGGGCATACTTGTTCAAAAGGAAACTTGACACAACCATCTGATTTAGAGGTAGAGGTAGATGGTGAATCTAGATCTGGTGTGAGGCCTAATGAAAGTCAGGATTATTGTTGATTAGGACTATTTTACAGTGGACTCACCAAGGTGAGGAATATGAAAATCTCAACCCTTCTTGCTCACCTAATTGAAGGGTGAAGATAATGTCATATCCCAGGGAAAATATTTCTTCATTCGTTTCCCTGACAACAATGTAAAAAATATGTTGTAGCTCCTAGAGATAGCCTTGAGTTGTAAAGACCAGTTCCTATGACATCTTAAAATCAGAGGTTAAATGTGTGCGATTGTATAAATGCCTCTCACAGAATATGGGTCAAGAGAATAAGGGTTTTGGTGGTTCAAGAATAGAGAAGAACATTTGAGCCTGATTCATGTGAATACCCCAAACAGTGAGAGGGCTCAGGAGGCTGATGGATTTTAGTTGGGCCAAGTATAAATAAACGAGTAGAATATTTAAAATGTGTAGAGGCGGTGAGGAAGAATGGAGAATGAACCTAGAAGAGACAGTCTTAAGAGATTTAAGAATCTATCCCCCAGTGACCTCATAGGAAGCAGATATGAATGAGATATGGGCAACAACAGAGGTTCGTAGAGTGAAAATTAAGGGAGTGCGACAAGCTTAATACATGAGCGTTAACACTTGAGCATTATGCAATCACGAATTCATGAATAAAATTGTAGACTACGAGCAGCTACATTACACAGACCTTCAAAGCATCATAGGATGACAGATGATTGTACATAAAAATGGATTACTGATAACAGAGGAAAACAGATACATACTACTCATTACTCCATCTGGAATCCAAATAACAATGTTGTATCATATTAAGTTCAAACATCTCTCCCGAATATGTGTCTCAGAGCACAGGGAGCACAATCATATAAAACTACAACAAAATTCTTCCAAAATTCCAGAACCCTACTTTCATCTTAAAACTTACTATATATAGATTTTCCCTGGAGGATCTACGGTACTTGATCATTTATGATCAACACATATCTATGAAATCAAAACATGCTACCTAACTTGCAGAGTGTACATTGAGCAATTACTTATGTACTAAGAGAACTAAATTAGGAATGGGGTGAAATTGAGATTTCACCAGCAAAATCATCAAAATTAAACCAAAAACAGAAAGGAAACTGTCGCCCATTGAGGTTAATAATGGGAGCCTTCAAGACAGTATGGAAAGGAGTGGTCATAGGTGTACAGGCTGACTGTCATTTTATGATTCCATCTATTTCTTGCAGACCTCCACTCCCTGAGTCTGGTGATTTCCACTTAATCCATTTTGAAGAGGCTGGTCGTACTGAGTGCACCTGGTTCTTTAGCATAGATCTCCTGAGCAGACTGCATAAACCACAACTGCATGTTCCGCCTCAACAACCCACGTGGTGTCATTTGAACTGCAAAAACGGGAACCAAATTTCGGAGGGGGGCTCAAGTGGTAGGCGCTATCAGAGAGGGGGGGGGGGGGTACGAAATGACGATAGGAAAACACGTGTAGGAGTGGGCGGTAATGGATACTGCCCATTTTGAACCCCCCCCCAATGGTTAAAGTTCGAAAGTTGCAGGAGGTGCGAAATGAAACAAGGACTGTCAGATGCATTGGGGTGAAGTGGAGGTGATAAAGGGAGGCAGGGTGATTAGCGGTGATGAGATGTGTGACAACAAATGAGAATGGTGGGAGTGATGGTGGGGCCCAACCACATCGCAATAGTAACTCTTTACCATGAAGAAGTAAAGGTAAACTCTAAAATGTGCAATGTGCGAAGTGCGGGGAGAAGGTAAGTGACATGGAGGGAAGGTTGGACTAAATTACATCGCAAATCGCTAACTTTAAGTTTTAAGTATAAGCGCAGGGGTAAAACTTTAACAAATGCGAAGTGCGACGTGTGGGGAGGGCGGAGTGACGTGGCAGGTAAGGTGGGACCAGACTACATCGCAAATCGCAAACTTTGAGCTTGAGTTATAAGCAGTAGGGGTTTAAAATCTAAAACTTGCAAACTGTGGGGAGAGGGACCCACCCGCATCACTCGTCGCAGAATTTAGCATTTGGGAAATAGGTAAACGCTTAAAACTGCGAAGTGAGATTTGCACTAATTTGAGGATTATGTGTTAGGGAGAAGTGGAGCCCACTACAATCGGCGGGGTTTATCAATCGGCGAATGTTTTATGCGGTAAGGAAAAGTTTTATGATGTTGTATATGATATGTGATATGTATTGGAAACGACTATGAAGTGGGGGACGGAGTTGCTGTGGTGGGCTAAGCATCGCGTCGCAAATTAAACCAAATAGATTGTGGGCATTTAAAAGGTAAGTTGAAAAAAATGCGATGCGATACATCGCAAGTCGACAATCAGGGTTTTTAAGTTTGAGTTGTGATGTGAAAGGTTTATAATATGCGATCTGCGATGGAGGGTGGAGAAGAAAGGGTGACGTGGAGTGTTGGCAAGGAAAAAGGTCTCTTAGGCAAGACCCAGGTTCGGATTGGAGGCCAACAAGGATTTCCGTTGTAGTCTAGCACCACACCGGCATTTTCACCCTGCTCCGAGGAGCAGAGAGTCTCACCCGAGGCATGCCGCGACCTTACTAAGATTGGGAGTAGATTGATATCAGTCTAGCAGATTAGATATGTATGAACCAGAACTATCTCAGAACTTAAGAAAACGCAAAATTACATGGGTGATATCCCTTAGAAGCACATTCAGAAAGACAATCAATAAAATTTTAAAATACTACCATACTAATCAATCTGGACTACAACATATATTGGGAACAACAAACTCTGATCATATTATAATTCACTTTTCGGCAACAGACTATTACAATGCTCCTCAACATTAGCTTTAACTGAATAGATTAAAAATAGGTCCTATCCAGTAGATTAGAACACAGAGATATAGAGAGACAGATAACGTAACAACATGAACAGAGCTCTCCTACGGCTCCTGTGTCCTGATTCCTCCTGTGCCAACCTTCTTTCTTCGCTGGCTGGCTGCCTATTTGTTCTGCTGCCAGCATAACTGACAGTTCTTCCTTTCTTCTCGCTCGGCTGTCTTCTGCTTCTCTCTGTTCATCAAGAGTTCTACTGCTTGTCTCTTGCCACGTTATTCTACCATCTGTGCTTTCTCCCGCAATAGCTGGGCCACCTGTTCTTCACTCCTTCGTAACCTTGATAGCTCTCTGCCTACCATGGTTGCGTCCTACCATGTACTATCTGCAACTCAAAACTGTTTGATTTCAAAACAAGGGCCCCAAGAGGCCCCAACCAAATCCTATTGACTCACCTCGAGTCAATTGCTTTTCATCATCTCTATTTCCATTAGTCTGCTCGGCCCTGTGTTCTTCTCTACTTGCCCCCTTTCTCCCGGCTATCCAAACAAGGGCCCAAATTCTGGGACCTGTGTTAGAGATGATGCCTTGAGTTCTTGAAAGGTCGTCAGGGCATGATGCCATCCTTGCATGAGCGAGTCACTTTGGGCTGTGACTTGCGCGACCACTTCCTCCCCTGAAACAGCTAGCAGGCTACCGAAAACATTATGGATTTTCGTATCGGCCTCAGAGACCAGTCGTTGCATTGTTTGGGCACTGTTTTTTATCGACTGTCTTAGTTCTCGGAGGGCTTTCTTTGCTGCAGTTGAGCTTTCTTCAATCTACTGTATCTGGACCTCTAGAGCATCTGCTTCAGCATATAGTTGGTCGAGTCGAGTAGGGTCTATGGCCTCCTGGATCTCCCTTGATACTTTTTGTAGCTGTAATGAAACTGGTTGAAACTTCAATGTGAGCGAGATCGAACATTCCTGTAGACCCTTCAGTAGGTCATACACTTCTTTCGCTGCAATACTCATAACTTCCTGCATTTTTGTCACCTGGCTCTGTCTCTCGGATATCTTCTTTTTGTATACAACCGCTGGGTCTGGCAACGCGGGCCGAGCTGCCAATGCTGCTCTGATCTCCTCATTTTCCTTATGGAGGTTCGAATATGCCACCCTGATGTGGACTGAGCATTCGACTATATCATTCTTCTTTATCCCTTCTGTTATTTGGTTGTTGTTGTCCGTTACTGTGGGCCAAATGTCTCAGAATATTCTTGTCACTGTTTCAGTTGTTCTTGTAGATTACCCTTTTCTATCCTCAGCTGTTCACGCTCTTCAGTAACCGTGCTGATTTGTAATTGATGTTGTTCGCATCTTTGCTGGAGCTCCGAGTGAAGCCCTTTATGCTTGTTGTACTGTTCTCTGAATTAAATGGTATAGTTAGGTTGTTCCTCATGTATCCATGCTCTCAGCACCAAAGTTTCCTTGATCTGGCCATCGTGCTTGAAGTGGCTGTCCGCTGGAGATAGATTTTGTTGATTGTGCCTACAGTGACTATGGTGGTGTTTGTTGTGGTAGCCGGTTACTAGAGTCAACCATGTTTAGATCGGGCTGCATTTCTTGGGTTGTCAGATTAGCTTGTTGGAGTGGACTTTGCTTGGGGAGTGAAGCATCTGTTTCTTCCATAGAATGTTCTATCTGATTTAAAAGATCTGTGAACGTATCATGTTGACCGAGGGTTTGGCCAACTAGGGGTACTTCTGCTGTACCCGAGTTAACTTCTTCCTCGGGGTCCTCATTTGGTCTTCCTCCGACGATTGGGTCTGATACGGTGGCTGATGAAATAGAGGGTGTGGTGATGGGTGGTTCCTGAATGGTGGATGAGGCGGGGGTCGATGTTTGGTGAATGCGAGGTGGAGATATGCGAATATTTAAGAAATCGAGGGGGTTGATGGGTGGTAGCCCCCTAGTCACCTAGGGCTCCATTACAGGCTCTTCCCTGATCGGTACTAGATACCGCGATCTTGGCCTTTTTTGCTTTTGGTGCCACTATTGGGGGTTTCCCAGCTTTAGTCTTTCTGACCAGCACTGTAGTCGCTGGGGGTCATGAGCTAAACAGAATGTTGGGTATTGGTGCTATTAGGGAGGCCATGGCGGAAGATGGTTTGAAGTGAGATGCTTGAAACTCTGAAAACACAGGAAATGCAATGGAATCACTTGTTAACACTTGAACTACTTTATTAAAATTCTAACTGCTTAATGATCAGGGATAGCTGCAATTGCGCCATCCTAGTCACTGTTTGCTCTAAAGTCTCTCCCAGCAGTGGGTTTGGCAGCATCCCATCGAAGATATAGGTGTAGACTCCACTTCTAACCTCCATTTCTACTCCTGGCCATGAACAGACTTTTGGGTGGAAGGTTGTTTCATCAATCTGGAACTTTAATGGCCTCATTTTGAAAGTCGATTCTAGTACGCATGTTGGCTTGATAAAGGTTTGCTTGTGGGTAACTCCAAACCATATCTTGGTGCTATAACCATCCAGTAGACTTCTTGGGACTCTTTTTTGACTCATCACGACATCAACCATTTGGCTGTACCATACAATGAAATCTTTTGCGTTTACCTCCTTCGTGCTAGGATCCCCAAATACCTTCTAAGGCACGAACTTCATTGCCAATGGTTGTCTTGTTGCTATCTCCACAGGTACTTGAATGCTTGGAAACGTCAATTTCCACATTGCCAGTGCCATAATTAGATATCTGTAGTTGAATCCGGTTGCCCTCTTGTAGTTGTCCTCGCAAGCTTCGAACAACTCGTTCAGCAAAAATGAGCACTAGTTCAGTTGTGCCCCCTGGACACAATGCTTTGCAACCGAAATTGTATCCAGCATGCATTCTCCTTTTGTATAGTGCCTCATCATTTTACTTGCAATTAAGTAATAGGCGAACTTGACCTTTGGCTTGTTGATCAAGTCGATTTTGGCTCCTTTCCCCCCCCTCTTGGTGTCGTACTTTGTGTAGTAGTCATTATCTCCGGTCTTCTTCGCCCTCTTGGATACAGTCTAGAATGCTGCTGAGACATCGCTTCCTTCCATTAACAGTCCAGTTAACCTGTGGATGTCCTCCACATGAATTGGGATTTCTTTCCCTAGCCATAGCGAACCATTATGAATTCTCCTCAACAAGAACTTGGTGTACTGCATTGCAGTGCCTGTAACACCGAACACCGGGAGATATCTTAAGCTCAGTATGGTAGACTATTGAATGCCCCGAAACTCTGGTAGGAATCTTGCCGCTTGCTGCCCTACTTCTATGGCATAATTCTCCATATATATACTTGTATTTTTGTTGTTGGAAACTCTAAAGAGTCCATGAGGTCGGTGTCGATCAATAAGGCACTATCGTATTTACCCACTAACAATTCTATCTTTTGAACTCTGTTATTGAGCTCTTGCTCCACAACTATTGGTGTTTCTCTTTTCATTCTGGCTCTTCTATGATACACCTGTAGAACAACTCCTCCTCTTTTCTCTTGAATTCCTTCTTCTGCATGCCTTCTCTGCTCTTCTTCTGGTTCTACTTCTCTTGCTCCCTTGGATGTTTCTGGTTCTAACTCGGATTTTTCCGGTATTCTCGTGCTTCTTTGTATGTGGGTTATGTAATTAACCGGCACCGATGAGGTTGATGAGACCCAATCACTAATCAATTTCCCCCTGGCCTCGTCCGTGCCTACAATCATGTGATTAGTTACCGACTAAGGTGGGTTCTGACAATGCTGACTGTGGCTTCGGGATTTGGGCAGACACGACGATTGGTGGTTATGCCTTATTATGGTATGGGTGATGCTAACTATGGAAATTATTTCCAAATCTTGGTAATCTTACAGACTGACATGGGTACTACGCGTAATGATGATGGGCTGATGTTCGACATGCTTTACTATCTGACATGGATGACACGTTGGACACTACCCTTCCCTGACAACAATTGGTTGCGTTGCGGTCTCTGCAACACAACTGTACTTATTTTTCTGTTTTTGCTAAAGTGGAAATCCTATCAATGCTCTTCTTGGGTGCGAGAGAGTTATTGATGCTATTCTACCCTTCTGACACCTCTCGGTTGCGAGAGTTATTGGAATTGGAAATGAGTAACTTACTCTTAATAAGACTTCAGGTGTGTGCCATTCACCCATCCTTGTAGAACTTGGCCGTCCAGTTGTGCTAACCGAACTACTCCTAAATCTTTGATTTCTGTCTCGTAAAATGGCCCTAGCCAATGCATCTGCAGTTTCCCCAGGAACTTCTGGTACTTATTGTCATAGAGTATAACTTTTCCCTCGACCTCAAAAGTCTTGCGCTTGATGTGTCGGTCATGCCAAGCTTTCTGTCTATCCTTTTGTACCATTTGGTGAAATTCTGCCAAAAATCATTCCTCCTCGAGGCCTTGTAATTCCTAAAATCGTTCCTTTAGCGAGTCCTTTTCTAATAGTTGGAGTGACATTGCGACTAGGATGCTGGGTATGATGAATTCAACTGGGACTACTTCTTCTCTCCCATATACTAGCTGGAATGGTGTTTGGTTTTTTAGTCGCTTTACCGTTATTTGGTATGCCCATAAAGTTTCTGGTATCCTCTCATCCCAGTCATCTCGTTGCACATTGCATATTTTTGTCAGGCCCTTCTCCAGTATTTTGTTGAATGCCTCTACCATACCGTTGGCTTGCGAGTGATACAGACTGCTTTTATGATGCTGTATCATGAATCTTTCTAGCAGGGATTTAGTGGTGTCACTGATGAAGTGTGTACCCTGGTCGCTGGTCAGGCTCTTTGGACAACTGAATCGGATGATTATGTTTTCAAATATAAACCTGGCAGTAGTCTCTTCCGTGCAATTTTTTACTAGCAATGCTTCTACCCACCTCGTCAAATAGTCTATCGCCGTTATTATGTACCTCACCTGCGAGTGTCTTGCAGCTGGTGTAATTAGTCCTACAAAATCGACTGCCCATTTTTCAAATGGCTGCAGTACTTTTATCAAATGAAGTGGAAGTTCATCTCTGTGGGATGGTCGTCCTGTCCGTTGACATCTATCACATTTCTTAACAAATGCTTTGTTGTCCATATGTACTGTCGGCCACCACAACCCTGCTTGTAGTACCTTTCTTGCCATCGGTTTTGCTCCCACGTGTCCTCCCGCAACCCCACTGTGGCATTCCCATAGTACCGCTTCCCTTTTGTGGTCCATGGCACATCTCCGAAGAATATGGTCCAGTCCCATCTTATATAGGTGTCCTGCTATGAGTTGATATTTTGCAGCTCAAACTACCAGGTGTCTTTTTTGGACAGATGTATATTCATGCAGACACTGCCCTGTCGTGAGGTAGGTTGCTATTTGGTCCAAATATTCTGGGATGGCTTCTACTCTGAAAAGATCAACGTCTGCTAACTGATCATCTAGAGATCCTCCATTTTCTCCATTCTCTAGTCGAGACAGGTGATCAGGCCCTTTGTTCAATCTTCCGGGCTTTACGATCACCTCAAAGTGGAGTTTTGGTGGTTCGAGCACCTAAACATTAAGGGGATATTATTTTCCACAAAATCAATCCTTTTGGTGGGCATCCACTTCAATTTCATCCATAAACTTTCTTGCCCTAGTTGCTTGCATAACAGAGAAATCCTAGTTTTTCCTTTTCTTCAACTTAAGGGATTTCTTGAAGGTTTCATGACACTTCACATTGCTATTACACATTTTTGGAAACATTTTCCCTTAGTCATGACCTTTGAAGACTCCAAAACTCCTCAACTTTATCAACCCTTATGTCTTGTGCCTTCTTTCCTAGGTCTCCTCATAGAAAGTGAATTGTCTCTTTATGGAGCCTTGAAATTGAATTGCGCCTTTCTCGAAGAGCTCCTAGTGAGATCATTTCATAACCTTAGAACATCTATCATCAATGATATCTCTCCTACTAGGACTCCTCTTATCAGTGCAAATCAATAAAAGAGTAGGGGTTTTTGGTTGTGGTGACAATTAGCCGCCACCCCATTGTTGCTTCTTGGTCTAGTTTACGCCTTATAGAGTTCCCCTCTCCAAGGCCTACTAAATTTTGTGACAACAAAATTTACAATGAACATTAAACTTAATGTAAGTGCTAGATATCCATAGTTGATTATCATTAATCTTCTTAGTCCTTCAATATCATCATTATCATTATCATTGCTTTCATTGGAAAGAAACATCTTTAAAAAAAATACTTTGTAATCTAAAAAAATAACATCAAAATCAATAAACCATATTGAAGAGTGATATCTTAGAAAAAAACACATTATACACTAAATTATATAATAAACATGATTAAAATCATTACATGATTCAAAGGAATATAAAATAAGATAATTAATAGATGAAAAATATAGAAACTATTGTTAAAATCAATGCATCATAAATTTAAAAATTAAATTTTAGTTGCCCATGTTATTGAACTATCCTTTATATGAATATGCATATGTTAAAAGAAGTACGTATTCATTTAACAAAATTTTAATTGCGGAATATTATAATTTGAAGGAAAAATTCAAATTCTGTTTCCATTTAAAAGTTAAAAAATAATTGAAAGCATACTTAGATATCATAAATTTGAAAGTTGAAAATTTTGAATACGTTAAATGTGAAATAAAGTTAAATATAATAACAGTGTTATCATAGGAACTGCTTTTTTAGCGTTTTGTATGAGTACCATCGCAGCAGTAGACTTTCAGTAGTTTGGAGTACTGGTTGGAGTTATAGAATTAGATATTCTTGTTACAGGTTAGGCTGGAGTTGAGTCCCATTTTGTTAAAGTTTCGAAAATGGAGCAAGACTATCTATAAGAATTTTGGAACGTTCGGGTACGTTTTTCTTTTCAAATATCAGACTATAGCTGTGTTTGGAGTCATACAATTAGATATTTTTGTTAAATGTTGGAATTGGCTCTTTTGTTAACAAAATGATTATAATTGAAATATTATCATACGTACTACTACTGTTTTTATTAGGAGCTGGAGTGTGATTTATATTTGTTTTAATATATTTTTCCAATAACGAGAGAGACTTTTAATTTACATTTTCACATTAATGATACCAAATTATTTATTTGAGTCTTACACTTAGTCAAAATTTATTTAGCTAACAGTAATAAATATTTACAGATTCATTTAATTCATTTAGTTAAAATTAATAAATATTGATACAGGAATAGTTTTTCCTAATATGATTTAGGATAATCATATTCTTTGATATAAATTTTTAATACGTTAAATGATATGGAACAGTAAATGAGACTCTGCACGTACCACCCATGAGGGCACAAGTGAATATTGGTTAATAGTTTAATAATCAAGAATATATTATCCGCGGAGGACTGCATGAATTAAATGCGCGAATTATTCAATTATTCAAGGGCACTGTGATCTGAATTTTAATCTTTCTTCTCGGTCGTTTTGTTCATATTCTATTTTGTTTTCCAATGTGAAGTTCTCATCTACTCCACATCGTTCGATATCAGAGCTTGCAACTCAGGCCTGCTCTACTCATGGGTTTAGTTTTACTTGATAGGCCATTGTAGGCCATCCGCTCACCCCAGATCTCGCTTTGTACTTATATCTGGCGTACTTTGAAGCATATTGACTGCACCACATGTTCTCACTAGACCAGCGTGCCGTTCGATGTATTCAGCAATAGGTCGGCCTTGTTTAAAGTGGTTAAATTTATTGGGTTTTCTTAAAATTATTGTGGATTTAGTTGAAGAATAATTGTACAAACTTGTCAAGTTGAAAAAGAAAAATAATTAGAATTGAGAATGAAATTGATTGATAAATATTAGGTTGATAATTAATATATAAAGCAATTAAGTTAAGTTTAGTTGTACATGCAATAATTATAGATAGTTAAAGCTAACTGAAGCTAAGAGTGCTTTATGTTATGTTAATGTGCACATGCACCACATGCAAGCACTAGAGTTAACTAACTAAACCAAGTGCCAATCGCATATAAGTACTCGAGTTAACTAGCTAAAAACAAGTGCACATTGCATGCAATCTCTAGAGTTGAACTAAAGCTAATCTAGGTGCATTTACACCAACACCCCCCCTTAAGCATAACTTAGGTGAGTGTGATGCAAACCATTTTAGGTACCCATATACCATGCATGAAAAGAGGAAAGAGGGAAAACTCAGTGGAAAGAAAAACCACCCCTTAAAATATAATTGAAAAGTAGAGAAAAGACAACTACTAGGTAGTCGTGTCCTTCACCCCGAGACGATCTCACAAAAATCGAAACTTCTACTCAGTGAAAGTCGTGGTGAACTTGGACAGTACTGAAGACTGATGATCCCATCATGGATCTGGAGGAATAAGCTTCATTTTTTGAAGTAGAGGTATCAACTCCCATCTTTAGATCAAGGACTGAATTTCCTTATACATGGTTGCATGCCAATATGGATTCCCTGCAACTTCATCATGCATTTGACGTTCAAATTCATGTACCCTATATGCATGCATGAGAATGGTTGTCTCTAGGGATGCATGCATGTGCATGTATGGCCTTCGAGATGCCTTTGTAGATGCATACATGTGCATACATGGTGCTATAAATGCCTTCTTAGATGCATGCATGGGCATGCATGGCTCTGCCACTGAAAGTGAATGTGGAGCATCATTAAATTGAGACCGCGTCAAATCTGCATCAATAGTAGAGGAATCAAAGTCCTCTTCTATGATTTTGAAAGTAGTGTCTTCATCATTAGCAGAGGAATATATTTCCTCATGTGCAATGTCTTCTTTATTGGATAAGATAAAATTCTCATCTGCAACAGGTCCATTAACAATAGAAGAAGCAAAATCTTCTTGTTCAACACTGTCTTGAGAATATTTCTCCTCATTTTTGGAGTCTTCACCACTTTCATGACTGCTATAATAAGTCGATCTCTTTGCCTCCAAATGGTGTTCTTCTAGATCATTTTCATCACCATATAATCATTTCAATGTAGTCCAGATTTCATGTGGTGATTCAATATTTATGATCTCATAAAGAATATCACGAGACACAGATAGACACAACCTTCCATAAGCCATGTCAGATCTGTTAAACCAATCTGACTTCTCATCCTCTGAGATTGGTTTTGTCTCAATTCCCATGACTATTTGGTACAAGCCTTTGCTCCTAAGATTAAGCAAAATCATTGGCTTCCATTCATGGTAATTGTATGGAGTCAGAATCGTTGAAGATGAAAACTCCATTGCGGCAAATTCTCTAATAGTTGGATCTGCAAATCAAATCTTCGAACAATTTCCAATTCTATGCTCTTCAAACCTACAAAAAAGTTGTTCCTGCAATTTCTCCAAACCCTTGAAGCCCTGATACCATGTAAAATTATTAGAGCACAAATATGGATCTAGTTGAAGAATAATTGCACAAACTTGCCAAGTTGAAAAAGAAAAACAATTAGAATTGAGAATGAAATTGATGCATCAATATTAAGTTGAGAATCAATAAATAAAGCAATTAAGTTAAGCTTAGTTGTACATGCCATAACTATGGATAGTTAAAGCTAACTGAAGCTAAGTGTGCTTTATGTTCTGCTAATGTGCACATGCACCACATGTAAGCACTAGAGTTAACTAACTAAGAAAGTGCACATCACATGAAATATTTAGAGTTTAACTAAAGCTAATCTAGGTGCATGTACACCAACACAGCTAGTCTAAGTGCATGTACACCAACACCCCCCCTTAAGCATAACTTAGGTGAGTGTGATGCAAAATGAATGAGTCTCGGCAACATGGCCATTTTAGGTACCCATATACAATGCATAAAAAGGAGGAAAGACGGAAAACCCATTGGGAAGAAAACCCTCACTCAAAATATAATGCAAAAGTAGAGAAAAGACAACTGCTAGGCAGTCATGTCCTTCACCCCGAGACAATCTCGCAGGAATCGAAACTTTTGCTCAGTGAAAGCCTTGGTGAAGATATTAGCAGTCTGCTTGGAACTAGGACAATACTGAAGATTGATAATCCCATCTTGGATATGGATGAATAAGCTTCATTTTTGGAAGTAGAGGTATCAACTCCCATGTTTGGATCAAGGACTGAATTTTCTTATACATGGTTGCATGCCAATATGGATTCCCGGCAACTTCGTCATGCATTTGACGATCAAATTCATGTACCCTATGTGCATGCATGAGAATGGATGTCTCTAGGGATGCATGCATGTGCATGTATGGCCTTCGAGATGCCTTTGTGGTTGCATACATGTGCATACATGGTGCTACAAATGCCTCCTTAGATGAATGCATGGGCATGCATCGCTCTGCGACTGAGAGTGAATGTGGGGCATCATTAAATTGAGACTGCGTCAAATCTGTGTCAATAGTAGAGGAATCAAAGCCCTCTTCTATGATTTTGAAAGTAGTGTCTTCATCATTAGTAGAGGAATATATTTCCTCATGTGCAATGTCTTCGTTATTGGATAAGATAAAATTCTTATCTGCAACAGGTCCATTAACAATAGAAGAAGCAAAATATTCTTGTTCAACACTGTCTTGAGAATATTTCTCCACATTTTTGGAGTCTTCACCACTTTCATGACTGCTATAATAAGTCGATCTCTTTGCCTCGAAATGGTGTTCTTCTAGACCATTTTCATCACCATATAATCATTTCAATGTAGTCCATATTTCATGTGGTGATTCAATATTTATGATCTCATAAAGAATATCATGAGACACAGATAGACACAATCTTCCATAAGCCATGTCAGATCTATTAAGCCAATCTGGCTTCTCATCCTCTGAGATTGGTTCTGTCTCAATTCCCATGACTATTTGGTACAAGCATTTACTCCTAAGATGAAGCAAAATCATTGGCTTCCATTTATGGTAATTGTATGGAGTTAGAATTGTTGAAGATGAGAACTCCATTGCGGAAAATTCTCTAATATTTGGATCTGCAAATCAAATCTTTGAACAATTTCCAATTCTATGCTCTTTAAACCTGCAAAAATGTTCATGCAACTTCTCCAAACCCTTGTAGCTCCGATACCATGTAAAAGTTTGCCGTTACACCAAAATCATCATATGTCGGTAAGCTTCCAAACCAGTAACTAGGATCCCTAGGGTGGGAATTACGGATTCCATAGAGGTGCGGTGATTACTCCAACACTTTCCCTCAAATGTAACTCGGGGGAATCAAAATCCCCTCAAACGTAGATCGGGGGAATCGAACCTGGGTCCAGGCTCCGATACCATGTAAAATTATTACAATACAAATATGGATCTAGTTGAAGAATAATTGCACAAACTTGCCAAGTTGAAAAAGAAAAAAAATTAGAATTGAGAATGAAATTGATACATCAATATTATGTTGATAATTAATATATAAAGAAATTAAGTTAAGCTTAGTTGTACATGCAATAACTATGGATAGTTAAAGTTAACTGAAGCTAAGAGTGCTTTATGTTATGTTAATGTGCACATGCACCACATGCAAGCAATAGAGTTAACTAACTAAACCAAGTGCACATCACATGTAAGTACTTGAATTAACTAGCTAAAAACAAGTGCACATTGCATGCAATCTCTAGAGTTGAACTAAAGCTAATCTAGGTGCATGTACACCAACAGTTTTACTTTGTCCCTACGGGGTATATATTTTTGTGGCATACACTAGCAGCACTTGTGCTTCCACCCGGGTTAAAAGTTTGAGTCACGAGCTATAGGTAACAAATGCTCACTGGCATTTGTTAGATCAATGGTTTAGTTGGATAATCCCAATCCTTGACCTCTTTGGTCATTGGCTGCTACATAAAAAAGGGGTTTTGTCGACAATCCTCCAGGGTGTTTCAGTATTTTAGGGTTTCTACGATTCATTAGTTCTCAGCCACAGTTTCATTTGGCAACTGGGGGAAAGCAACAAAACCCTATGCGCCCTTCGCCAAGTAGAAGGTGAAAGGTTAGAGATTCAGCTTTCTTTACATTCTTTACTTTTCTCCGAATTTTCTAGTATATAGGGGTCCCTAGTTCAAATGGTGACTTAATAGTTCAATGAAGGGGATCTATTCTAGCCAACGTTGATTATGACTATGAGTTCGAATAATGGAAAACAATGGTTTACCACACTGCGTCAACTTGCTGCCTCAACTTATTATGGGGGTGACCGAACCTCAAAACGATGGGATATATCTACAAGAGAGCTTCAGTAACTCCATCATGCAAGTTTCGGTAAAGAATTATAAGGTCCTCTAACACCAGTTCTTCCCTACATATTTCTTACAATTTTGCATAAATGATTGCCCTACCTATTTCTTACAGGTTTGCATAAATGATTGGATGCAATGGCTTGTATAGTTACGTTATAGCTACTTCTTTTTTTTCAAAGCCACCCAGCAGGTAACTATTTCTAGGCAGCAATACTGTTTGGGCATTTCCTATATCGCAATCAACCAAGGATCCAAACTTTCTACGCATCATTTCTGCACCTCTAGCCCTACGGCAACGTTCTGAACGTTTTTTTGTTTGCCTTCCAAGGTTTCTGCACGTAATAGCTTCATTTCCCTCACCATTGGAGACAACCCTTCATCATGATTAGAGACAATCACGGTGCTTGGTCGTAGCCACTGAATTTGTGCACGGTATTGGAAAGATTTCGGTTCAGTCCGTCAACATAACACATATTATTCCTTTCAATATCATTTTCTTTCGATATCGTTTTCTTTCTCATGCCTTTTGCAGTTCTTTCATCCTCCTTCACGACATATCTCTTCTCCCAAACTTTCATCTTTCTCATGGTTTATGGTTTCTCTTCCTAGTATTTTTCTCGTCCCATGCATCTGTATGGCAAGACCGGCATATATTCATTTTAATATTGGATTTGTCAAACATAGAGGAATTAATTAAATTTTCTAGGTGTAATTTTTTTTTCAAGTTTCGTATTTAAAAAGAAGTTTGTATTTTAAAAGATTAGATTCCTCTCCGTACTTGGTAGATCCCTAGTTAAGATGGATTTATACAAGGTTTTACTGAAACTACAACATGTCTTCAATGTCTCCCATATTGAGTTGACATTTAAATGTTTACATTCATTTTTAGGCACTACAAGGTCAGATCCCAGATATTGAGTTGTAGCTCAATGAAGGCAACCTAGTTGGTCAATGTTAGTTAGACTGTGAGATTTTCTTTCATGTGATGAAATGTTCACTTTAGTGTTTGACCAACTACATCTGTTATAATTGTTGGAGATATTAAATCCTACTTGTCTTGTGCAAAATATTGATATTCCCCATCATATCATTATTTGGTTTCTTTGTTAGACTTAATGTCAAAAATGTATTATTCTAGTGCATTAGAGTTCCAATGCATTCTTTTAGAGTAGTTGTTTTCCAATAAATATGAGTTGTAACCAAGTAGTTATTGTTGTACCTATCCCATTACTATAAATATGGATTTTTTTTATGTTTGGCAATGCATAATATGTAATAAATCTATCATACAAAGAGCTTGGTTTCTTTATGGTATGGTTGAGTGTGTTATAATTTGGTATTAGATCTAGTAGCTCTAGGTATAACTCCCTTTTAGGAGGAGGCAAAAATATATGAGAAATGTGAAGTGAATTTGGTGAAGCTTAGATTAGCTTAGATATATGCAGTTTTTTTGTGCCTTTGTGGTGGGTTTGCTGGTTTCTTTATGGAATGGTTGAGTGCTTTATAATTTGGTATTAGATCTAGTAGCTCTAGGTATAGCTCCATTTTAGGAAGAGGCAAAAATATATGAGAAATGTGAAGTGAATCTGGTGAAGCTTAGATTAGCTTAGATGTATGCAGTTTTTTTGTGCCTTTGTGGTGGGTTTGCTGAGGTGTGAGCAACATCCATACTAGGTTAGTTGTTGCTCACAGATCTATGTATGGAAAAACAATTGTGTGGAATTTTTGTTATACAACGTGGAGCTGCGATCCAGTGATGGTGATCAACACAATGCAATGCAAGCTAGATATTCTAATCGAGAGAATACTGTGAGGGGATGAGTCAAAGTCATCACTATTGTTGTTACCGCTAGTACAAACAAGAAATTGGGTATGAAATATTCCATTAGTTATTAAAAGAAGATGTCATAGTGGTGTTGGCAGCAATGTTTATGAGCATGTGCACTTGTTTTATATTAACCTATTGTTTTTAGTAAATGGAATAAATGAATGATGATGAATACAAATGAAGATCATGTTATAATATTGAATTTTGGGATGTTCAATATTTAAACTGCCTTCCTAGATAACTGGAAAGTACAGTGCTTGGCCATGTATCTAGGTTGATTGCGATATAAAAAATGCCCAAACAATATTGCTGCCTAGAAATAGTTACCTGCGGTGTGGCATTGAAAAAAAAGGAGTAGCTATAATGTAATTGTACAAGCCATTGCATGCAATCATTTATGCAAACCTGTAAGAAATAGGCAAGGCAATCATTTATGCAAAATTGTAAGAAATATGTTCAAGTGGATGAAGTGAAAGTGTAGCTGAGTATGGATGGTTGTGATGGAGCAAAAGCTACAAAATTTCAAAAGCAGATAATGATGTTGATGAAGACTTTACTAGACAAAGATTAGACATTAAGACAAGTACTCTTTAAGCTAAGTTGTTGGAGATATTAATTCCTACTTATCTTGTGCCATAATATTTGATATTCTTCATCATATGTATTGTGATTGTTATGTGGATTGTTTGATTGTTTGTTTGGTTTGTGTTTGTTAGAGTTAATAAGACAAATGTATTGTTGCATCAAAATTCCAATGTATTTTTCTAAAAAATGTTGTTTTTTAATAAGTATATGTTGTAATCATATAAATATCATTATCTTTCTAATTATAATTAATTATTATATTTATCTATTATATTTATATTATTATTATAATAGATAAATATAATTTAGTTTCTTTAAAATTATATATAGAGGCTATTACATTGGATCCATTGTAACGATACAACTAAATTATTGGTGAGCTTACATCCATATTAGTTATGCACTTTCTTGTTAGGGACAACAACACCATTAAAGTGGCTACTATGTTGGATCTAATGAAACGATGCAATCCAATTTAATTGGTCAATCCATATTCATGTATACATATTTCACATATAATAAATAAGACACATCCATCCATATCCCTTTCAATTTAATTGGTCAATCCATATTCCTTTCAAGACACATTTTCATTATTATCACATGTAACTACGACATTGAAAAGTTAGTTAGACCTATTTCCTTGGCACGTGAAATTTGCTCATTCATTTAGGGTTGGATTTCTCAAGGTTTATCTTTGGAAGTTGCTTTTGGAATTGTTTTGGTTTTTTATGACATAGTGGTTATTAAGAAAACTCATCTTTAAGAATAATTTGATTCTTTGGAAGCCACCCTCACACCAAGATCTATTTGGGATATAGCACTAAGTTCCTGATAGTCTTCCCTCCATCGTAGTTGCTTATCTTGCTTATGGTAGTCATCTAGTTCATTTTGGTTGAACAACCATTTATAACAATCATCTTTAACATTGATTTTGTTCATTAAACACTATCCTTCCACTTAGATATATTTGGTATACAATGTTGCTTCTTTGTTGTCTTCTCCTTACCCAATTTACTTTTGGTAGTTTTAGTTCAGTTTTTCTTAGAACTTATCTCATTTACTCAATTACAACAACAATTTTGGTTTCTTAGACGGTTCTCTCCTACTCTAAATTTTGTTTCTCTAAATTACTACTTATCTCTCCCACTCTAAATTCTGTTCCTCTACTACTTCGATTTTGAGGTAGAACCCTTACTCCATGTAAGATGCCTTGCTCATTGTGGATGAAATGTTCCTTTGCTTCATGCAAGAAGACTTTTCTAGAGGGGATGATTTTTTACTACCTTGGCTCTGTATTTGAAGTAAAAGCCTTACACATACAAGAAGAGACATTCCAATTAGGTTCTCATTTCTAACGCCTACAAATACAATCTTATTTCAAGGATCCCATGACCTCTTTTGTTTGCGGATAGATTCACCTTTAGTTTTCTAGCACAACTCAACATTGATAGATACTTTGGCATGTACTAGTTGGATTCCTTCTAGAGTTCACGTCTTCAACTTAACAATACTTTTAATAACCAAAGCTCCATTGGTTTCCTTGAGTATTCCTAAGTATTCCACGATACCGTCTAGGAACTACAGTTTTTAGTAGCAATAATCCACCCAAAATCAAATTTGCTTATCTTGAAGCCGCCTCTCCAACCCCAAGGCACCACACACCTTTGGTCTACCTCTTCCAAATAATGGCAACAATAGGTTATCATGATCATAGTACTTGGCACCCTTATTACAATAGAAACACAACTCTCATCGATGTTCCCTTCTTAGGTTAACATCATCCTCCGGACCAACAGTCAACAAAGATTTGCAATATCATATATTTTTTTCCATAACTCTGGAGGTGCCTGCAACATTTTGATGTACAAAGTCATTCCTAAATTGAAAGGAAAGTAAGGTTGATTTTGAAATAAATTAGGAATTGATTTCGCACCAGAAGGATCAACTCCCAAGGAATATAACTCACCAAAAAATTCACCTCCAATGGATTAAATGCGCAAGTTGAGTAGTTGGAATTATGAATTATATAACTTTTAGTTCTATTAATAACAATAAAAAGATTCACATACAACTATAAGCCCTATCATTTACAAGAATAAAATAACTATTATACTTTATTTGAAAGTTCTTATTTTCCAGTTATTCTCTTTGGTATTCTCCAAAAACCCATACTATATTTTGATTCCATATATGAGATTCATTGAACTTCACGGCGATCAACATCATATTCACCCACTTATTTTCAATTAATTAAATTTAAATCATTGTTGGGCTCAGTGAGAATCAACAATAGAATCCTCCTGTGACATAGAATAATTCTATTCTCTCAATAAATATTTAATGTATAAATGATAATTCCACATATGATCCTATGGAAATGTCTAACACCTGATGGTTAACCCCGTGTCTTGTAATCCACGTATATTTACCTCCTTTTAACCGTGTCCCTTTCAGTTTTGAGCTCAACCTGAACCGGACAATGCTGCCAATCCTGAGGGAATTGTTAGATATTGGAGAAGGTGGCAACTATAAGATGGTCTCTGATGATATTTATAGTTTTTACGCAATCTTTTATAACAAAAAAATTGAAATGCTAAAGAGAAGCCTTTGTGATTGGTGCTGAAAACATGGTGCACACGCAACAACCCAGATTGGCAGAGTCAAAGGCTATTTGCCTTCTTAGGCTTGTAGCTTGCTTTGAAACATGCTTGTCTGAGACGTTTGGTTCTTTCTGCAAGCTTAATGCTAGGCATGCCTTCCCTTATTTCCTTTTTCTCTCTTATAGTATTTGCAAAGGTTCTGCGCCCGTGCGTTGCTCAAGCCTCCTTTTTTCTTGCCTAGTTCCTGAAAATAAATATTTTCAATAATGTATTCAATATGGTTTTACTTTTCAACCAGAATTTTAGTGGTTTAATCTGATATAAATAACTGAAGCTGTTATTGTGGATGAGGCTTTCCAACCTCTTTATCTGGCGATGAGGTCAACTTGGGATGTAGAACATTCTATTTGTTTTCTTTGAACTGTAAGACCAACCTTCAACTCCGTTTTGGCTTGAGTTTAGATTTCTTTTCTTTTCTTTCATTCATGATAGGCCTCCCAATTTTTTTTATTTTTTTATTTTTATCAATTAATTTACCTATTTTTTTTTAATAGAAGAATTATAATAGGCCTAATTTAGCAATTAATCTTTAATTCACATATGTTCAATTTACACCCCTCATTGCATGTCTATCTTAGAAGTATTTTAGGACATAGAAATATGCTTTGGATGGGATGTCTTTCACAATTTTCCTGATTCTTTTCATGTTGATTTCCACAGATTTCTACTTCTGATTTCCACATATCGTATTTCTACTTTGGGAGGGAACGTTTGACCAAATGATGTAGGATTGGAAGAGAATCTCCTAGAACCGTAAATGTATCCCCGTGATGTTCTTTGGCTAACAAAATTCCCTAGAAGAAGCCATATCTACACTTGATTATTTGGCATATGACCAAAACCCCATGAGTACTTGAACACTTTGTCTTGCTTGGGCCAATACCCCTACCCCTCCTGTCACTCCTAGGTTTCGTTTGGATGCCCCATCAAAATATAGAATCTAGTCTTGTAGCGAGATCTTCCATGCTCTTACTTCTATTTTTATTAGTCTTAGCTTCCAACTTTCATTTGTTCCATCTCGTATCTTGGGGAAAGTTGTCAAATACAACAAAATTTCTGAGCCAATCTCGTTCCTTTTTGTCTAAGGTTTGTTGAGAAGAGTTTTGGTCTATCCTTTGAGCTACAAACTCAACCCACGATGAGATTGTTTTCATTTTCGTGCTATGGGGAGGAGTATTCATGTTATTAAAGATTGCATATTCCTTACTAGCCATACTTTCCAACATTTAAATTTTAGGAGAGCTTCCCAATGATTTTTGGAGAGAGGTTTCCTAAAAAATGTTTTAGCATAATTTTTATCGAGGAAGAGAATAATAATTGAAAATCACATGGCCATTTCACTCAACTAGAGAGTGGGGCAATTGCTGCAATCCAAACCGCTCTAGTATAATTAACAATCCAAACAGATATGGGAGATGTCTTTCGCTTGATGCAAACAAAGAGGACACTAAGTGGGGCCATGAGTGCCTCTCCTTCTTAAATTCTCAGCTGTCAAAATTGTTATATGAGAAAGAATCCAACAAATAGATATTACCTTTAGACTGGCATTAGCTTTTGCATATTTTTTTCCATGTGCTGAGCTTTGGGATAAGACTAGAGGAGTAGAGCATTGCATCCCTCCTTCACCAGATAAATCAAGGCATTCCATCCTACCTGATCTGCTTCCTATGATCTCCATGGCACACATCTCACTAGTGGATCATAAAGCTGGAAGGCCAAGTGCTGAATATTTTGTGGAATTTTTCTAAAGTTTCATGCAGTCCAATTACTTTTCTCATCCCAACTAGAAATGTCGGCTAAGGTGAATTTTGTTTGAGCACATAAGAACTTTATTAGAGGAAGAAACTCCTAGAAACGTTCTCGTAGATATTGATCCATTATTTTATCAATCCATAGGTTTATATTTTACCCGTTTCCTGGCTTCCAATACAAACTGGAAAGAATGAGAGGGGTTGTTGATACAAATAATTTCCAGATAAGGGAGCACCCTCTTGAGGCTTGAATTGAAACGAAATTTCTTATCCTTTCCCCTTGAAGGTATTTTGCCTTGAGAATGGCCTTCCACTTGTATTCTTCTTGGGTGATGAATCTTCAAATTAGTTTTTCCATTGTTGCTTTATTTATAACATAGGGTAACTAATGCCAATCCCTCCAATATTCTTAGGATACTTCGCATTAACACATTTAATTACATGGAATTTTTTTATACTTCCTTTGCCTCCTTCCCATAGAAACTTGCGAATTTATTTTTCCAAATTAGAGAAAACGTTGTGGAGAAGGAAGGGTTGAGAATTGACTATGTAGTGAAGTAGACAGGAATTCTTTGATCAAAACAATAGACCCTATAAGATTGAGCTATCTAGCCCCCGAGGGAATCAATTTTCTTTTGAATTTTGAAAGAACACCTTCCGAAGCTTGGTTGGGTGTGATTCAAGGAAATAGGAATGCCTAAACCCCTAATTATTTTCCATGTTTCCACTAGTTGAAAGCCCATTATTCTTCCAATTTGTATTTGCTTTCTAAATGAAATATTCCATGTATAAATCTGATACTTCCGATAATTTGTTCGACCTCTTGAAGTTTCAAGAAAATTATCTAGAAACTTTTTGAATCTTTTTGTTATTATTGAGGTATCCCCACCCATCAAGATCATATCATTAGCAAATTGAAAGTGATTGATTCTCACAATACCTCTAACAAACCTGATTTCAGGGAGGTGCTCACACCTTTCACATTCCAATGTGTGAATGAGGGAATCCACCATATAATGATATATAAGAAGGGAGATAAGGGGAAACCTTAGTGAATACCTCGTGAGGGATGAAAAACCAAATTATTCTCCCATTAAAAAAGCAAGAAACCCAAAGAGATATTATGAAAATAGAAACCCAATGTAATATTCCAAAATTTTAGCTTTCAAGCTAAATGGAATATTCGAGTTGTTTTATCACTAGGTAGGTGAATAAATGGGTAGGGAGGCCCATTAACCTCTTTTAGAAGGATTAATAATACTCTTAATGTGAAAGGAGTAAGAATAAGTAGTTAATTTGAGCACCATTGGGTGTGAACAAAGATGGGATCATGTTGATACAGTCAGCTTTGACCAAGTCAACAAAGCTATCTAGATACATTCAACCTCCTTGATGGACAACACAGTTTTGGTGGAGGACAACTTGCATGGGCTTTATGGCACATGTGGATGGGACCCAATGTGAAGAGTTTCACTTGCTATATATGGAGAGGATGAGAGCCTTTGTTATTCATGCTTTTGATTTGATCTTTTCATCTTGTCTGTTTAGACTTGGCTTCCTCTTGCTGTTTAGCAGGGTTGTAGTGCTGTTGAGCACAGGGTGTTCTTGAGCGGGAATGCCACCTATTCCCTTGAGAGGCCTCTTGGGAGAGCTTGTCCTGTATTGCTCCACATCCAGGCTTGAGGCCAAGCACCATTCTTCAGTCCCGACATTATTTCTGTAGCAGAATATTGCTGAGTTGCAAGGTGTTGCAGTGGAGGTTTGTTAACACCACTTCCGGGTCTGTTTCTCAGTAGAAGGTGCCTTCCTTCTCTTGAGAGATCATCTAAGAAGATTTTTGAGCATATTTCATATCTTGGCAGTAGGCCAGAGTGCTCCTCATCTCCTATAGCATAGTCCCTTGCAGGAACTGCGTCATTTTGCATAGAGTTGCTGCAGCAGGGTTAAGACCCTTGTTTCTGAGCTAGTTTCCTAGGGAAAGGGCCAACCCTTCTCCCAGAAAGCTAGAGGAAGGGATTCTCATCCCTCTTTTGTATTATTCAGCTATATTCCTATAACGTTGTAGTAAGACTGCATTTTTTTGAGCTAAATATTCAGATCTGCTCTTTTTGTACTTGTACTTTCATGAAACCCTTGCTGGGTTGGCTTTATAATGAAATAAGGAGGCCAGATCTTCATTTTCTTAGCATATTGTTCCATTGAGTTCCAGATCCATGTTTTTCTATCATTGTACTATAGAAAACCTCATAAAATAACACTGTTGTTTGCTTCAGTATTTTCTACGTAACTTAAGTCATGGGATTTGACTATTTTTGAGTTGATATGAAGCCGGGACGTTTGTTTAACATATCAAAAGGGATTTATTTTTTATCCCATTTTGTATGTGAGGGCCTAATATCATATGCTAAGAGAAGAAAGTGTTATTTCACCCTGTAAAAATGCAAATATTCATAAATAACATTTTCAGGGTCTATTTGCTGTTTTTTCCCCACTTGGGAATGTGTAGAAGTTCTTCTTTTGTTGTTGTTTCACTCATTTGATGGCTATTTTTTTTTAACACATCATATGAATCTATTTATCATTGAACTTCCATTATTATGTTCTTGTGTTGTTGTAGCTCCAACTTTAGAATATATTAAGATATTCTCATTGTTGTAAAATTTCCCTTTTTAGGGACATTACAGTGGTATCAAAGCATAGTCTTGGCTCAGCCTGTGGAACTCAGCCATGATGCTATCAAGAGGGGAGAAATGAATAGAAATAAGACTCTGTTATATGGAGGAGGGAAGGAGGAGAGGCTCTCAAAGCTTCTTCCAAAATCTATGCAGAACTTTAATGAAGATCTTAAGAGGATGAGAGGAGAGATGGAATCTCCTGAGGAGTTTGGATCTAGAGCTAGATCTAGATTGGCACATGACAGGTGTGAGCATGCAGCTACACCATATTATGCACAACGTAGTCAAATGCCTAGATCTACTATGAAAGAGATGAAAGAAGAGGAAATTCCAAGGAGGGAAACTCTTAGTAATTTTCTGCAAGAGTATGAATCTCAAACTGAAAAGTTTAGAGATCATATTACTTTCAAAGAGTTTTGTAAGATCAAGGTGGAGAGGAGCGAGCTGCATGACATGGATAGATTTTCTCTATCTACCTTTGATGGATCCCCAATTTGTTCAGCCAAAGCTTGGGTGGAGGAGTTGCATACTTATTTGCAGCAGCACCAAGTTTCTGAAGATGAAGCCATCAGAGTTGTAGTGCTACACTTTGAAGGTAAGGCCTATGCTTGGTGGATGTTTGAGTCATTTTCATTGAAAAATGTTAATATTTCTTCTTTTGCAAAGTTCACTAAGAATTGGTAGAAAGGTAAGATAAAGGACATGAAACAATTAAACCAATGAAACTTTTGCATAAGTTGGGAGGACCTACAAACTCAAAACCACTTTAGAAGCCTATTGGAGGAGCTCACATCTTGCATGATACCTAGCTAGAGGCAAGATCCTCATTTCGTAACCTTGGACAAGAGGGCATGAAGGTTCCTTTTGCAAAGAAGGATCCTCTTATTGAGCAGTTATCTCCTATTCATATTGAAGATGAAGAGAAGGAGGGGGATTACAGTGCTGTCACATCTAGAGCATATCTAGTGCCTCATGCAGAGGAAGGAGGTGCACATGCTCCAATAGGAGGGATTCTTGTATCCCTGCAAGAAGTTCCCCAAGATCTCATACATGGAGGTCAAAGAACAATCAATGAGCAGCATGATTGTGAAGCATTGCAGAGGGAAGGAGAAGGTAGGAAGGAAGGGCAACATCACTTGATGAGAGGCACACACCCTTCTCTATTCCAGAGAGCTAATGCAAAGGGGAGGAAAACTATTCTACGCTGTGAAGGCAAGGGCAGGGTTGCCTAACCATATGTATAGTCTACTCTTGACATTGATGTCTCACTACATGGAGGCATTCCATGTGGGAGGCCACCAGATCTAGGATTGATGAAAGACATCTTGTCTCTGGATTCACCACTCTTGGATTTTGGAGAGGTGAAGAGTTTGGAGGAAAAATTTGGCATGGGGGATGTCAAAGTAGCAGGCAGCAACATGAGTAGAGCTTCACATGCCAGATCACCAGCGCTGTGTCTTGGGAGGATTGATCCATATTGGAGGTCTCAACTCTTGGTAGAGTACTCCAAGGATCTTGGTGCTTGCATTATTCTTGACGACCTTGATGGAGATGACAGATATATGGTGGATGATATGGTCATCTATTCTTATGGCAGATTCTTCTTGACTATAGCTTCTAAGCTCAAGGAGAAGCTGCTACATGCAGCACATGAGGACTTCTTTTCCATGCATTTTGATGCATATCTTTCCTTCGCAAAGGAGTTCATTTGGTAGGGCATCCAGCATGACATATTTCAGCATATGGAGAGATGCATAGCCCAGATGATGATAGAGAGGAGTTCATAGCCACTTCCCTACTCTTTGGAGGTGAGGGAGAATTTCCAGTTGAGCCATTTCATCTCAAGATCTCAAGTACATGATGGAGGATGTACAATTTCACTTTATGTTTTGTACTTCTTTTATTTATATGAGCAGCATATTGTACCAAGGAGGATTATTCCTTCTTTCATATTGTATAATGATGTACTTGAAGCCGTTTGTAGCATTGAGATTGGTTATCTCATTGGTGGTTTGTGGGGGAAGCCACATGAATTTTAGTGTGCACCATTGACACCACTTTTTACCTTCATGTTTATGTCTTGTAAAATGATTATGACAGCAAACAAGTGGCTGGAAAAACACTTGTTTTTGTTTGAATTGATGCAGGAAAAGGATGCACTATGTTGGTTCCTTGTGTGGAACCTTGATCCACTTTCCGGTTGTCATATGACAACTTGTTTCTATTGTGTTTTGCTTCCATGTATTGCTGATATTTCTATGTTCATGGGGAGATTTGTTTGGAAAGTAGGATATGAGTTGAAGATGCCCATTGGGAGTATGATTCTCCCCACTTTGCATGATGCATGTTTCAGGAGCAGTATGGGCAGCCCATGATTGCCAAATTACATCTCTCTTCTTCATGTGGGAGGAGCCATTTGGAGAACATGAGTTTTTAGAGGAGGCACTTCATGGTTTATTTGTTTGGTGGGGTAGCTTGGGCCACTCTTGGAGGCTATGATATTTTAGCCAAAGATCAGCAAAAACCCCATACTTATCATAAATGGAGAGAGAAACCACTTGGTTGGGAGGATCCAATCTCTCCATGCAGCCCCAACACATTGTATAAACTAGGGGTTGAGGATCTTTTTGAGCTAACTAGATTGGCTCATTTCATTTGGATGATAGCATGGGTGTGGAAGTCACTCATTGGGAATAATATTCCCCATGCTTATCATCACTCCTAACTTGAGGAGGCCATCAGACAGCAAGGAGGTTTCCACTTACATCTTCCATCTCTCTATGATGTAAGCCATATGGTTTTGCATGCTTGGGAGGAAACATTGGGGGACATATTTGTAGCAGATCATTTTGAGCAGCGGTGGGGAATTTTGATGAGGAGGCCACAAGAAGAGGATGGGAGGATTTTTCTCTCCTTATACAATTTCTTGAGGATAAGCAACATTTTGGAGGGGAGGACTGTAATATTCCAAAATTTTAGCCCTCAAGCTAAATGGAATATTAGAGTTGTTTTATCACTAGGTAGGTGAATAAATGGGTAGGGAGGCCCATTAACCTCTTTTAGAAGGATCAATAACACTCCTAATGTGAAAGGAGTAAGAATAAGCAGCTAATTTGAGCACCATTGGGTGTGAACAGAGATTGGATCATGTTGATTCAGTCAACTTTGACCAAGTCAACAAAGCTGTCTAGATACATTGAACCTCCTTGATGGACAATGCAGTTTTGGTGGAGGACAACTTGCATGGGCTTGATGGCACATGTGGATGGGACCCAATGTGAAGAGGTTCACTTGCTATATATGGAGAGGATGGGAGCCTTGTTGTTCATGCTTTTGACTTGATATTTTGATCTTGTCTGTTTAGACTTAGCTTCCTCTTGTTGTTTAGTAGGGTTGCAGTGCTGTTGAGCATAGGGTGTTCCCGAGCGGGAATCCCACCTCTTCCCTTGAGAGGCCTCTTGGGAGAGCTTCTCTTGTACTACTCCACATCCAAGCTTGAGGCCAAGCACCATTCTTCAATCCCAGCGTTATTTTTGTAGTAGAATATTGTTGAGTTGCAGGGTGTTGCAGTGGAGGTTTGTTAACACCACTTCCGGGTCTGTTTCTCAGTAGAAGGTGCCTTCCTTCTCTTGAGAGATCAGCTAGGAATATTTCTGAGCATATTTCATATCTTGGTAGTAGGCCAGAGTGCTCCTCATCTCCTACAGTACAATCCCTTGTAGGAACTGCATCATTTTGCATAGAGTTGATGCAGCAGGGTTAAGACCCTTGTTTATGAGCTAGTTTCCTAGGGAAAGGGCCAACCATTCTCCCGGAAAGCTAGAGGAAGGGATTCTCATCCCTCTTTTGTATTATTCAGATATATTCCTGTAATGTTGCAGTAAGAATGCATTGTTCTAAGTTGAATATTCAGATCTGCTCTTTTTGTACTTGTACTTTCATGAAACCCTTGCCGGGTTGGCTTTATAATGCAATAAGGAGGCCAGATCTTCATTTTATTAGCATATTGTTCCATTGAGTTCTAGATCCATGTTGTTATATCATTATACTATAGAAACCCTTAGAAAATAATGTTGTTATTTGCTTCAGTCTTTTCTACATAACTTAAGTCATGGGATTTGGCTATTTTTGAGCTGATATGAAGCTGTGAGGTCTATTTAACATATCAAAAGGGATTTATTTCTGATCCCATTTTGTATGTGAGGGCCTAATATCATATGCTAAGGGAACCAAGCGTTATTTCACCCAGTAAAAACACATATATTCAGAAATAACGTTTTCAGGGTCTATTTGTTGCATTTTCCCCACTTGGGAATGTGTAGAAGTTCTTCTTTTGTTGCTGTTTCACTTATTTGATGGCTATGTGTTTTTAACACATCATATGAGTCTATTTATCATTGAACATCCATTATTATGTTCATGTGTTGCTGTAGCTCCAACTTTAGAATATCTTAAGATATTCTCATTGTTGTAGAATTTCCCTATTTGGGGATATTACACCGAATGAATAAATTTAGCATCAGAACCAGATTTTGTCATCACCTTAACAAGGAATTCATGAAGCACTCTATCAAATGGATTTTCCATGCCTCCCTGATTTTGACTGGAATTGATATCCTCTTGAACAAGAATGATGTTATCAAATATTTGCCTCTCATACACATAACTCCCTTGATTTTTCGATATTATATTTGGAAGAAGGGACTTATGTATTCTAGGGAAAATATTAAAAATCACTTTAGATGAAAATTACAAACCGAAATGAGTCTAATTCTTGGAAAAGAAGCAAGGCTTAATTATTTTGGAATTAATGCTAGAAAGGAAGAGTTAATTCCACCCCCTATGAAATTACTCTTAAAAATGCAACCCACCATTTAAAAAAAATCAAATTTATTACCACCCGAAAGTGATGACAGAAGTTGGAAGAAAATTTATCCAGTTCTAGTGTTTTGTCTGTGTTGAAGGATACTCCCTGATGAATTTCCTCTTTTGTGGGATCTTTTATTAAAGAAATGTTATCATCTTGAGAGACAAATTCTAGAATCTATTCCAACATTAATAATTCATTCAGAGTTGCCTCGGGCTGTCTTGTTGTACAGATCACCAACTCCTCGAGTTGAGTGAAATCTGAGATTTTAGTACCTCTTGTTGTTATCTCTTTGACATTATTTTTTCAAACTGATTTCTTCTCTTGTTTATGGAAATTTTTTGTATTCATATCTCCTACCTCTAACCAAATTCTCTGGGACTTTAAACACAAAATTTCCTCTTCCTCTTTTAATGCTTTATGATAAGCTACAAATTCATTCACTTTCTTCCTTAAGTAGGTCATTTGTCACATTGTCATCCTCTATTTTGGATTATGTAATTTATATTATCTTTTCATATGTCTGTACCTTTGATCGTCTCTTTGTACGTTGTTTATAAGACAAAATTTTCAATGTAACTTTTAATCACTTAATCTTTTTTTCCCCGATCGTCACTAGGCTATCCATGGCCCATTTCCTCCAAACTTCCTTTACCACATCACTAACACCCGTTGTTCTTGCCTAGATTAGACTATAATGGAAGGGAGGAGGCTAAAATCAATATTTTCAGTGATTTCAAGAATAATTGGTTTGTGATATGAACTATTCCAAGGAAGGATTCGAGAACCTACTAATATATTTTGAGGCAAGAATGAGTCTACTATTAAGAATTGATCTAAAAAAGTAGGAATATGGCATGGTCTAGATTGTTTGTTGCTCCAAGTACGTTTGTTGGAGGAAGGTTTTATGTCCAAAAAAATTAATTCCTATATGATATCTTCCAAATTTACTTGAAACTATTCTCTAACCCAAGATCCTCTTTTCTTTTCCCACTAATGCTAAGTGTTGAGAAACATAACTAGTTTCGGTCTTCATAATTGTTGTATTCATTTCAATATGTATCCTATGTAACAATAATTGTTGTACTCACCTCAATATCTATCCTATATACCATAATTGTTGTTCTTCATGTATCTAGGGTTTTTCAGGTCTTAGGATTTATTGTCATGAGTTAATGGAGTCAACATCATGTTTATAAGACCCTTCCAGGAAATTTGTAATTGTAAGAAGAATTATTTTTTATTCTCGAAAGTCCTGGAATCTCCAAGAGTACAAGTCAGCCTTGGGATCCTCAAGTCAGGCTAAAGGATGGAATTCAACCCCTTGAGAAGGCTATATAAAGAGTAGTTTGACTTCATTTGGACACACACTCACTCACAAGTTCGAGATCTCACAAAAGAGTTTGATCTGTAGCTTGAAAGATGGAAAAATAGATCAAAGTTCAAGAAAGAAAAAGGAACAAGGACAAGTTTTTTTAGTTTTTGAAATATATATCTCTCACAAGTGTGAAAATCTAGTATTTCTGGGTTGCAAAAAGAGGCCGAAGTTGTAGGGATGAGTTGCAGTAGGACGAAGGGAATCATCTTGTAGCTAGGAGGAAGGAAACTTTTTTTATACCTTGTTTACCTTAGGAAGAGTTGTCTTGATCTTGGAACGTCCTAGAAGGAGGATGAGTTAGGGCTTCTTTAGAAGCTAGAAGGCCGAAATTGCAGGGTCAAAGCTGCAGGATGAGTAGTATTATTGTAGCAGTTTTGTACAGATTCAAGAAAGGACTAACTTGGTACTGGGAGAAGGACTTGGTCTAGCGATTGGGTCTTTGCATTTCATTTGAAGAAAATTCTAAGAAGAGAATAGTTTTTGGGTTTTCCCCTTGGAGGTATTTTTCTCTAGCTGAGAGCCTATATCTATGTCCTATTTTGTTGTTGTTGTTTCTTGATATTTTTTTATGAAAATATCTAACTAAAAGAACCTAAAGAAGATTAAGATTCACAATAAAGTATCAAGGTTAAAGAAAATAAGTTTAATAAGATGTCACTTTATCATTTTCTAACATGGTATCAGAGCTAAGGTGAGCAAGGAAGGGAGTTGGAAGGATAATAGAAAGAATTGTTGATCAAGGGATAGGAATATCTGAAGGCCTAAAAGAAGAAGATTGTCTCTTGAAGGGATCTGGTTAAAGACTTATTGATAGAAGACCTAGTAATCTAGGGTTTCTATATTGAATAATATCTAGACTACATCAATCTTGCAACGATGGTGTTGATCTCGCAAAGAAGAACTCTACTTAGAAGGGATCAATATTGGAGGTTATTCTAAGAAACACCCTTTAAGGAATTCTTCTCAAGGATCTTGAAGACATCAAGAAAGTTAGAGATATTATTATCAAGAAGAATCACTGTATTCAAAGCAAGATGTAATGGAATATGCTACTGGAGAAGTTAATGAACACTAGAAAGATAAGACACAAGAACTAGCAAGGTACCAGAAAGGGGAAGTAAGAGATCAAATGATAATAATTGAATCAATTACGGATTCTCTTGTTCCATTTGGTTCAAATATGAAGACTTCTAAGGCCATGCATGACAAGCTAGTGAATTTGTACTCTCTAAGTGCAATAGGTCAAATGATGTCTTTGTGGAACAAGCTATATAGAATGAAGAAATTAAGGGATGAGGATATGGCATATTTCCTCATGAGATTCTCTCAACTAAGAGACCATTTGCAAGGACTTGGGGAACCAATCAATGATTCAAAGGTGACCATATGTGGTCTAAATGCATTGCCACCAGAATGGAGCAACTTTGCAACAAGTATCTACTCCAAGAAAGATTCAACTCCCTTTTGGGCACAATGCATATTGGAAGAATCGAGGATCAAGGTCAAGGATGACATTGGATGAAATGCACAATCTCAAGCCTTTCTATCCCGAGTCAAGAAGATGAAGAAGGGAAAGTTTGGCAAGTCCAATAAAAAATATGTGTCCAATATGCAATGCTTCAAGTGCAAAGAGTTTGGACACTACAAGAGGGACTATCCAAATCAATAGAACAATAAGAGAAATGATAAAAGTGAAGCTCATGTAGCCAAATCCATGGGGGAACCTTAGAATAAGGTGAAGGATGAAGAAGTGAAGGATATTTACTACTAAAGAAGGTTCATTGATTGTTTTAGATTAATATTTCTTTTAGAATAGAATGTTTTGCATAACATCATAGAAAGAAGCATATGATAGTAATATGTCTAGAATTTACATGAAAGTTACTTCCATCTAGATAGTGGGATAGATAGACCATTTTTTTGTAATACTCATCCATGTATTATCTAACATTATGTTAGAGGTTGTCATCTTGCTGAAATGGATCATCATAATCCAGGAAGGACCATCATTTTGAGTCCCTGTCAAAAGCATCATGACAAGAATAATATTTTTTCTATGTAATGTGGAAACATACGGGTAAAAAGAGATGAAGGGTTGCAATGGGTCAAGATACAAACTTTTTGTGAGATATATGGATACATAGATGATTGGACAGGAAAGAAGTTGGTTATAAATATATGCTTAAGTATTAATAATGCTAAAACAGGGTTTGACTTAAGAATGTATAGAAGAAGAGGACTCTCTAGAATATGTATGATGATAATTAAACATCCTGGTATAACCTCAGGAAGAAAAGTTATAACTTGGTAATCAAGTTTGATCCTTGAGCATTCTGATGCATGAAGGAAGTGTCAAGTGGAGATCATCAATGAGGATGTTGATGGTCTAAGAAGGTTACCATGGTAAGGTAAGTCTATTTCATTTATCATTTGATTATCTAGGTAACATATTATTTTTTTGGCTACTGAGAAAAGGATATTATAGGAATACATGATGATAGTTGGGGCAAGTTCAACTATATAGATGAAGAATGTTGAGAGCTCAATGTCTCATACTTGGAAACTTTGAAGTCAAGATGAGTCCATCTTAGTATTTGAAGGGTATTTGTACGAGAAGGTAATCTTAAGGCCAAGGAAGGTAACTTTCATGATCAGACTGAATATCAGAAAGGCTCAATGTAATGACTTCATATTAAAAAAGAAAGGGATGAGCAAGAAGATTCACATAAAACCTGTCACAAGAGTGAAGAGTGGAGATGGTTCCATGATACCTCGAAAGAAAGAAAAGGATGCAAAAGAAAGAGGGAGCCATGTAGCTATGAAGGACTAGTAGCTGATACTTTGAAGAAGAAAAGCTATGAATCTCCTATGATTTAAGAGGGAATGAAAGAGTCCCTTTGTATATGAGCAAGGTTATATTCTCAAGGTTAAAGGGGAATAGGGATTCTCTCTCTGGATGAGATGGAGTGATGCTGGACATCACATGTGCATTCTACTCTTTAGGTGATGAAAAGAGAATGGCAGAGGATTGGATAAGCATTTGTGGTTTCCTTCAAGATGTATCATCTAAGAAAGGAAAGGAACTGAAACTCTTTGAGGATGTGACAGGTATTGAAGAGAAGAGTGGTCAAAGAGGATCGATATTATTTGAGGACTCGGGTATGGAGATCCATACACAGAGTGTTAAAATTGGAAACTAGGGACAAACTCCACCTTAGACATATCATATGATGGAGATCATAATTTTGTTGGATTCCTCTTTTCGAGAGGTGCAACATTGATCTAAAAATCAGCTTATTCGGATGAGTATAAGTGTGATTTTAAATTTATTATTCACAAATGTGCAAATTGTCAAGGTTGGCCTCAATCAAATGTAGGCTCATGAAGCCCATCAGATGTGTCTCCACACCCTCAACGATTTTTATAAATAGAAGCGACTGTCTCCTCATTTGGACATCATCTCACATCACATCATTCATCTCTCTCCTCTCTTGATTGGTTCGTACACTTGGAGTAACTCTCTTTCACTTTGCACATGTGGCAGGAGGTCGAATATTTTTGGGTAGATTGCAGACCAAATTGTAGGAAAAGACCAACGTTAACTAGGGCGTTGACCAGGGCGTTGAATAACAATGACCAAGGGTTAAACCACCCCCATTGACTTCTACTTTTGGGCAGAAAATTTGATTTTTGAAGGTCACATTTATTGGCACAATTTTTTAGTCATTTGGAGTTGTTTGACTAGGGTTGACTTCAACGTTGACTTCAATTTTGACCAGAAATTTTACAGCAACATTTGACTGGGTTTGACTAGATTGTTTTCACTTTGGGTTGACTTTTACCCTCTTGGAAGGCCCAATTGGACTACTATTGACCGAGATGCTTGGAGGAATTTTGGAGCCAATTTAACCAACATTGAGTTTATGGTTAGGGCTACAGTCGACCGTTGTTCACTGTTGATTTCGAAAGGACTGTTTTGGGCAAGTTATTTTGATATTTGTTGAACTATTGAAGAATAATAAGAAGAATTTGATCAAAGTGTTTTCCCCACATTTGGGTTTTTCCTTGTCATTTGCCAAATATTGTGTCCTCTTGCCTTGGCTTGTCTTCTGCATTATTTTTTTATGTCCTTTGTGCATTTACTATCAATGTGATTAAGTTAAAGTAGTTTCTCAATTGGAAATTGATATTGGGTTAATAAGGAACATTGAAGTAAATAATGCTTAAGCATAGAACATACCATTGTTATCTAAAATTAACACACAGTCCTAACAGGACATACCTTGTGGACATTCAGATGGGGTATGTAACTTAGAGAGGTAGTGTGGTATCACACATAAAGCCTCTCAATATAATGCTCTTAAATAAAGAAGAGCTTGTCCAGTTAGGCCTAAGGGACAATGCTGGTCATAACGATGATGCTTATACTATGGGTTATCAATCTGACTCCTCTTTAGAACTCTTCAGTTTGAGATACGATGTTGTACAATTATGAATACCTCCCTAGCTAAGAGGGAGTGTTGAGAAATGTAACTAATTTCGGTCATCATAGTTTTTGTACTCATTTCAATATGTATCCTATGTAACATTTAAGAAAAGAAGAAAAAAATGTTATTATTCAAAGCATGGGTTTCATGCTCATTATTGATGGCCTTCTAAGTAAAAGCATGTTCTTCATGCTTCTAGGGTTTTTTGGGGCTTAGGATTTTTTGTCATGAGTCAATGGAGTCAAAATCATGTTTACAAGACCCTTCAATGAAATTTGCAATTGTGAAAACAATTATTTTTGAATCTAGGAAGTCATGGAATCTCTAAGAGTACAAGTCAGCCCTAGGATCCTCAAGTTGGCCTAAAGGAGGGACTTCGACCCCTTGAGAAGCTTATATAAAGAGGAGTTCAACTTCATTTAGACACACTCATTCACAAGTTCGATATCTCAAGAAAGACTTTGATATGTAGCTAGGAAGCTAGAAAAGGAGAGAAAATCTCAAGGAGAAAGAAGGATGGATTTTCTTGGTTTTTGAGCTATATCTCTCTCACACGTATGAAAATCTTGGGTTCTTGGGCTGTAGGAAGATGCTGAAGTTGCAGCGACCAACTTGCAATAGGAGGAAGTGTAGCATCTTGTAGCTGGGAGGAAGGAAACTCTATATATTCCTCATTGACCTGAGGAAGAGATGTCTTGCTCTTGAAAGGTCCTACACGGAGGCTGAGTTAGGGTTTCTTCAAGAGCTACAAGACTGAAATCATAGGGTTGAAGTTGCAGGTCGAGTAACAATATTGTAGTTGGAAGATCGAAGTTGCAGTGTGAAGCAGTTTTGTATAGATCCAAGAAAGGACTTGAGGAAGGGCCGACTTGGTACCGGGAGAAGGAATTGGTCTAGCGATTGGTTCTTTGTATCTCATTTGAAGAAAATTCTAAGAAGAGAAGATTTTTCGGGTTTTCCCATTGGAGGGGGCTTTCCTTGGTTGAGAGCCTATATTTGTGTCCTATTTTTTTGTTATGGTTTCTTGATATTGTTTGATGAAAAGTTCTAACTAAAATAATGTAAAGAAGATTAAGATTCACAAAAGTATCAAGGTTAAAGAAATTAAGTTTAATAACTGTCACATTATCATTTTCTAACATATAGTTGTATTAAAATATCCTCCAAATTTACAATGAGAGAAAAAAATGGAATCCCCAAGAGCCAACAAAGGATCGCAACATTCTTATTTTTCTCAAAATTTTACTTCCTTATAGATTTTAACAAAAGAACATACCTAATTTGAGGGAATATGAAGAAATATGGTAGGCAAACAGTGGGTGGATGATTGATGATCAAGCAACCTGAGTGATGGTTGAGCCCATAGGGTGGACACACTACTTGAAGCTCCTTTTGAACTAACAGAAACAATCCCATCACCATTTTAAATCTTATGATGTTTTTGAAGGATCTTTCGATCTCCCATTTTTGTCTTTTGGAGTAGGAGAACTAAGGGCTATTATTTCCTGATTAATGACTTCACCTCCATCATTCTTCTTCTTGACCCTAATTCCTTGCAATTCTAGGAGATAACCTTCATTACTTAATACTTGTATGAGTTGCCCCTTTCTAAAGGGAAAATTTTCCTCCTTTGCTCGTGTTCCCATATCCTTTGAGTTTGGATCTAAAATTGACTAAGTGCCCATTTCCTTATATTTTTCTATGTTTCATTAAAGCATCTCTAGTTCTTTTTCCTTCTGAGCCTCTGATTTCTTGTCTGCCAAAATCTAAAAAGACGATCCCATCTCGTTGTTTTTTAAGGGAGAGGAATTTTCCTTCTCCGTCATATACTCCTCGATCTGTGTTTTATATTTTCTTCTAACAATGGCATTTTTCATCAATTCATTCTCGCTCCGGATTTGATACATATTTTTTATCTTTCTATTGAAAGGAGACGTTATCTTGTGGAATTTTTCCTTCTTGATTGACCTTATTTAATGCCTCATAGCTGTTACTATTCTCTTTCTTTCCTTTGCTGGTTCTTTCTTTGCTTCTAGAATTGGTTTTCTTGGGGGAGGCTAGTCCTTTACCTTTATTTCAAATATGATCTGGTTGCCTTTGCTAGTTGTTCTGTTGTTTTATTAGGCCTCTTCTCCTTTTTTTCTATTTCCATTGTTCTCCTTTCTCCCCTTTCTTTGGTTGCTCCTCTAGTTTCCTTTTGAATCTTCTTGCGAAGTGGCCATATTCATGGCATACTTTGCATTTGAATCCAATTTGGTCATAGTCTACCTCTTGGATATGGGACCAACTCTTCATATTAAGATTTATGACTAATGGGAGTCCCTTATCTAGATCCACTTCCACCTAGACCTTGGCATAGGAGGAAACCCTCATTTGGGGCTTGGCATGATTGATATATTTGCGAAGGGCATTGCCAATACTTCTAAAATTGGTATCGTTCAAACAATGCAATGACAAAAGGGGGGTTTCTCCAATAGTGGGAGTACATATAGAATATCACTTGCTAGGTTAAATTTGTACTCCATTGATCCAGATATAGCCCTTCATCCCCCATGAAATAAGGCCCACTTCTAAAGATTAGGTCTCAATCTAACTTGTTTTCCACCAAGAAAGTAAAAAACCCCCTTTCCATAGAAAGCCAAAAAGAATGAAGTTTGAAACCTTGATTATAGGTTTTCAATTTTTTTTAGACCCACAACTTCATAGAAAGCAAGGAAGGCTAGATCCCCATAAACTGGCCAACATGCTCAGCTAATTGTAGGGCTTCAATTCTTGATTGACACTCAAATACCTCCACATTTAGATTTTTTTGCAATTTCGTAATGAAATAAGAAAGCTTTGCCTTTTGAAACCTCAGCTCACTTACAACAAACAAGTTAAAATTATGTATATTGGGAGTACGCGAGTGTATGAGGACATCCCCAGAATTGGTCATCGAGCCTCTGGAAACACGGACACGTTGAAAACCCTCATAGCCACATAGCATCACCCATCTTGTAGATATTAATGTTGTTTACAAAAGCATTTTGGCTTGAGTTGCCCCCATCTTCAAATAATGACAGAGTACGTTCAACATACTATCCGCTAATAAAGCTCCTCTTCTATTTTCTTGTTCTCCTTCGTTCTGGTGTCTTAATATTGTTACTAGAATTCACAGCCTACTTCAATATGTTTCAGCTATCGATTATCCTATTGCTATACACTTCCTTTTCACAGTAAGGACTTGAAGAATTAATGTTAAAAGCTCCACGTGAAAGCTCTTTATTGTATCCAACAAAGCGGATAATCAAGATACTTTTTTTGCAGATAAAGAGGATAATGAATTGAAGTGATTACAGAGAACGAATTATAACTGACGCTTTGAGAGAATTGTCCGATCTGCTAGCTATAGTTCAGTGGTTGCTCACATTAATCACTCAAATTAGCTATCTTGCTATGATCAATTAAATGGATTACTACTCTAATGTGGGTATTGGCAGAGCCCATGGCTATCTGCCTTATTTTCTTGTAGTTTGGTTTGAAGAATGCTTATCGAAGATGTTTTGTTCTCTCTGAAAGCTCAATGCTAGACATCTCTTCCATGATTGTCTTTCGCCCTTCTAGTAGATGTATAGTATTTCTCACCCGTGCATGACTCGGCCCTTCGATTTCTTCCCAAGCTCCGGAACTCAATAACGGACTCAATATCATGTTAAATTTTTCTGTCAAATTCTGAGCGCTAACTACCAAATATTGGACCATGTATGATACCTGAATATTTTCGCCGAGGCTTTCCAGCCTCTTCGTCTTAATAAGGTTAGCTTCTGATGTCTTATCTTTTAATTTTTTTTTGTAATTAGGCTGAGCTTAAGCCAGAGTTAATGTATATATTAGATGGCTAGTCTATTTGTTGAATGGAAGAAGACCAACCAACTTAATATGAAATACTCATCACCAAGATTTTGAGAGATTCAATAAAACATGGATTCGTCCCAAATATCTTCATCTTTAGCCACTCTTCAACACCGACCTTCAACTCCTCTGCGGCTTCAGTTATCTGCATATTGAAATAATGAGAGTTCATTGAAAGTATCTCAATTAATAGAGCTCCTTCAGCTTCCTATTCTCCTGTGTCAAAGTATCACAAAACTGTTTCATGAATCCATAGCCTACTTAACGATCCAACTACTATTCATATTTTTTTTCACAGTAGGACTTGCAAAATTGTATTCGGACGTTGTTTTAAGAGCTCAATGTGAAAGCTTTATATTGTATCCAACAACAGGAGGCAATCAACTTTGAATCTTGTATACAGGCAAAGAGGATTAGGGATTGTAGGAAAAATTAATTGTAGAAAAACCAAATAACTGTACCCGATGCTGAGAGAGAGTCCAAATTTTCTAGCTATAGCTCAGTTCCTGCACTAACAGCTTACTTTATTTGCTCAGATCAGTTAGTTCACTAAGCTTAGCTAAATTGATTATTTTTCTGCTCAGTCTCTCGACTTGGAATTGGGCGTTTGATGAGTCAGAAATTGCAGAAATCTGTTGTAATTTTTTTTCAATCAATCATATGTAATAAATATCGGCGTTTGTATTATTATTTATATAATCATATTTAAGTTGCCATTATTTAAACTAAATGCATTGAACTTAAATATGCAATAAATATGGGCGTTTGTATTATTATTTATGTAATCATATTTAAGTTGCCATTATTTAAACTAAATGCATTGAGCTTAAATATGCGTTACATCAATATTTATTATTATATGTACATTTTACTTTATATAACACTTTTACCTAAAATATAAATATTAATAACTCCTAACATTCTGCGACATTGATATACATTGTTTTAGACACTAGCCATTATACATAATATTTGCTCGCAAAAAAATTATATGAGGACATTTGATATCCATTGGATTTGATTTTTTATATAATATGTCATTTTAAGTTATTTATTAATAGTTATATTATTATGTTTTTGGATTTAAATTAATTTTAATTTAGAGTTAACGTTTTTATAATTATATAATCTAGTTTAATTAGATAATTAACTGTTTTGATATTAGTTATGAGAGAACCACTAAATTAAATTTTCATCCCGACTGCTCTGCTTTCAAATTAGAATTGGTATATTCTACCTTAATAATAATGATGATACAAACAGTTACCAGTATTAACCGCAAACACGCTTAGAGTTATGCGATTGTACCAGGGAACGGGGTAGGTATTAAGGAACGAGGCTCAAGTTATTTTATTATAGAGTAAGTACATTTTCATTGCTACATCGAAAAGGGAAAGCAACAAGCTAATTTCCACCAGGTAAGAATATACTTTCGCAGGAGACTTGCTTGTCACTGCCACCGGAAATTTTGGTTCAGAAAAATTACGAAGTGCTTATACATTTTCTAACCATGCTAAAATGAAGATGTTTAACCCAATAATGGTTATTTGTTTGCATCAAAGTATCATGATTAGGTTAAACATCTTCACATACATATACATATATAACCGTTTACTGTATGATTATTGGTTAAAAGCAAAGTAGCATATTAAACATCATCTCATCATATCATATCATATATAATTTATTTTCTATGACTATTGGATAGATTCAAAGCCAAGCAATATACCATCATAACTACGACGAATTAGATACATCATTATATGAAGTATTTGTTTTCTATCACTAATGGATAGATTCAAAGACAAAAAAATACTACTACCCATCATAACTATGCTAAATTAGATGCATTATTATATGAAGTTAATCAAAAGTGGTTGAAATATTTATTATAAATATTATAGTATTTATTAATGAATTAAAAAATATTTTGAAGTGTTCTTATAATAACTAATAAATGAAATATAAATAATGAGTTTGGAGTGTGTGTGTGTTTTTTTTTCTTGGTTAATAGTTGTTTTTCTCAATTGTAAAGAAACAATTAATGACTTAAGACTCAGAGGCATTTGGTAGGAGCGAAATCTTACTTTCTTACGAACCACTAGTGGGTGGTTTTCTTATGGCTTTGGCAACTACTAGTTTGACAACTAAGTTATGCTAAGTTTTGCCACTGTTTCAAAAAAATGAGATACAAATTAATATGAGAATATATCATAATAGTAATGCAAGTTTTTTTTTGAGAAAATATGTTTATGTGCAATGATACAGGGAAGTCAACTATAACTAAAAAGTCAACATTTACATTCAGAATGCATCAAATTTTGGGCAATTAATTTTGGTTTGACCAATTCATTTTGGCCACATCAACTAAATGTTGCCACGTGGAAGACATGTGGTTTGGCCATGTCACGTGAAATACCTAAGTTTTTCCCAGGAAGGCACTTTTCGCCTCATCCTAAGTCCCAAATGATCCAACCCTTTAGTGTTATGCAACAATTTCCTGTTAAATATGGTTTTAGGGGATATTTGGGTGCTCCTGGGTTGCACCACTAACATCTTTTCGAGACACCCAAACCTCCAGAATATGCATTCAAGGAATTTATCCCTAACCCACATCCAAGGCTTCATAGTTTTGCACCATTTCCTCACCCCAGATGTCCTAGACCCTAGATAAATTGTTCACTAGTGAGGTAATCCAACCTCCTGCTAATAAACCTTCTTGTGGAGACCACTCAATATTCACCTACCAAATGATGTACCATTCGACTCCGTTTTGGGCTTGCGCAAATGATTCCACTAGACTGGGCCCACTTCAGATACTCATATCAAATCTGACTTGTGATTGAATGTAGCTTCATGCCTTCAAGCACGCAAACAACCCCTACCCTAGATATTGACTTTTTACTTAATCTTTCCGTGAGATGTTCAAATCACTTAAGATCCATTGCATTCCCAAAAATGAATAAGTACAAATAAACCAAATGCCCAAACTCTCGAACACATCCGCTAGGCTTAAAGTACATTCGACTTGGATATAAAATCCTGTCAACAACTTATCAACCTTGCATACAAGTTTGATCTCTCCAATACTCAAACTTACAAATTCTAGGAACTTCAAGGGATACATTCGCTAGGCTTAAAGTGCATCCGACTTGGATATCAAATCCTTCCGACAACTTATCAACCTCACATATATGTTTGATCTTTGCAATACTCAAAATTACAAATTTTAAAAACTTCAAGGAACTTTTCCAAGGTTCTCCTTGAAGCTTAGCGTTACTCAAAGCACCAAATTGCATAGGAATGAAACCTATATTCAAACACTAACATTCCAAATATTACACACTTTCATACCCAATAATGGAGCTATCAACCACCCTACTGTCATACACTGAAACAAGCTGGACCATTGCTAACACTACCGTGTAAATTCAAATAAAATAACATCATCACAAGAACTGTCCCAGAAAAGTACTATCAGATCTACATATATATCATACATTACACCAAACATAGCCCTTTCTTAAAAAGGACAGACATAGCCTTTAAATAAATAAACAACCATGTTACTCACAACTCCTCACACAATAGAAATCACAATCTATAACAATTTAGTTAGGAACTTCCAGTAGTCATACATGACCATATAATTAATTCTACATTTAATAAACATATCAATAAGCATAAAGGCCTCCAAGCACATTGTGATCATAAGAACATACATATAAAGCATCTCATCATAGAAAAATAGGAATGACACATTCCTCCATTAACGATGTTGATCTATACATTCTCATAACACATAACAATCATCATTTACCAATTCATAGGGAAACACTTATATATATAAGTAAATACATTTATCTATTATGAGTCTCGACTCTGATCCATATTTTGCATGTATTAGACCATATTTTTTCCTTGCATACCTCATTTCACCTCCCTCTTTTCCATATTTTGCTATCCTTTCTATCAATTTTGTGGTTTCAACAGTTACAGTTCAAGAAGGTGATTATTTATAATTTGATGCATTTCCTTACAGATTAATCTATGTTTTGAAAGTATTTTCCTTTGTTGATTAACCTTGGATATTGCAGCCCATATATATGTTACGGTACTAGTAATTGTGGAGTGAGCTACCAGAAGTGCACAAGCTATGCAAATCAAGGCAAACTATTGGGAGAAACTAAACTACCAGAAGCTGCTACAAGAAATTGATAGTTTGGATTTCATGCCCAACGATTGGTTCAACTAATTGGATCAACACAACTTGGGATCTAATTTTGTTTAAACAACAATTTTTTTTACATCCCGAGCATGCGGTTTTAATGTAACAATACTATCAAATAATTATGATCCATATATTCATGTTTTGTATAATTGTTACCCCATCTATAATGCTAAATTATTTTTGTAACATACGGGTTCGAGATGCCTAGATTTGGGTATTGTGATCCAACCTATTCAAGACTGGATTCTATATATTGTTGTAAAGGTATTTAGATGGGTTGGTCACAGTAATAGAGAAAAGTTGTAGTTGCCATATTGTGTAAAATGAGCTCTATACTTTGTAATCTTTTGAGATTTAATGCACGTGCCTTATTGCTCATTAAATTGTAGTCTAATCTTGTATTCTTGTAATGCTCCCATTCAAGAAGGAATCATGATCTAGGATGCACCCATAATGACATTAGAATTTACCGATATATATTTTGTTTTATTTATGTTTATTTGCATGTAGCATATTCATTTATTTCTAGCTATGTTCATGTAGTTTGTATGTTGGATAACTTGTGTGGAACAATGTGAGGACACTTGGTTTGGAGACTTAAAAACCCATGGAATCCATAAGAAATCGAGAGACTCTAGGACTCAAATTCATAACTCTCAAATGGTTTACTCTTTTTTTTTTTTTATGTGTGAATGATTTATTTTGGTGTCAAGTGATTTTTTTAATTGTTTATTGAGTTACAAAAAATATTGAACATGTTGGACTCCTTTAAGAAGTTGATGAATGTGAGGATATTTTAGGTTATTATTCAATCTTTTGTTTTTTTAGCATGTAAAGGGTGAATCCATGTTTAATTAAGTTTCAGACTCGACATGGGCCGAAGCTTCCTGAGTAGTTGGAAATGGTATGACCACATAAATGGGACATAGTGGCTAGAATCCCAATGCGATCTGAATGAGGTTGTGGCCAATGGAGCTATGGAGAGCTCTATTGTAGTTGTGCTAGACATAGTGGAGGCTTTAGCCCCATGTGTGAGGATGCTTCGAGTTGTACAAGTGCAAAATTTATATGATCATCTTGTTGACAACCTCTGTTTGGCCACTAGTTTGGGGGTAGAAAGTTGTTGACATAGTGAGCTTGGTATCCAACATCGACTAGAGACTTGACCAAAATGTACTTAGGAACCTATTGTCCCTATCTGAGATAATGGACTATGGGATCCGAAGTGTACCCACACTCGTTCAAAGAACAACTTAGCAATGGCTTCTACTGTGATACTCTTCTTACAGGCCGCTAGAATGGCCATCTTAGAGAATCTGTCGATGAACACGAATACACAGTCGTTTCCATGCTTAGTCGAAGGGAGGCTCGACATGTAATCCATGGAGATGGATTCCCAAGGTCGACTAGGAGTAAGAAGAATATATAGGCCTTGCTTCTTGATGGTCTGTTTGGCAATGGCACAAGCAATGTAGGATCTAATGTACTTCCCAACATCCTATCGAAGGTTTTGCCAATAAAAATACTTTTGTAGCATTGCCATTATTTTCTCTACTCCGAAGTGTCCAGTGACCCGGCTATAGTGCGCCTCCCAAATCATCTTGGCACACTCACTTGAAGGAACACATAGGTGTCCTCAGTGACATAATAGTGTATCATGGCGGTGAAAATTTAGAACTTTCTTGCCTTCCAGGAGTGTCTGCCATGTGTTGCCAAATTTTGGTCTATATATCACTCTTGTATAGATACGGCCACTCTGAAGTCTCGTGCCCACAAGAGTTGAGCACAATGATCAGCGCCATGACTGACAGTCCTTGGTGTTTCCCTTCTTGTACCAATGTTCAAGTGGAACTGTTGCAGGTATGTGGACCATTTCTGATGGCGATATTTTTGCAACTTCTCTTGTGTCTGTATGAACTGCGGGGGTCGGTGGTCTGTGTGGATGATTTTTTCCTTCCCCAGAATGCAATGATTCCATTGTTGGCAAGCCTGCACATGGAATACTTCTCTTTGTCATAGGAGGGATACTTTCGGGTTGTGTTTAAAAGTGTCTCACTGTGATATGCCATTGGATTCCCCTGATTAGTAAGAACTGCACCATTAACATAGTCAGAAGAATCTGTCTTAATCTCAAATGGTTGTTGTAGGTATGGTAATGTGAGCACTGGTATAGAGTAGAGTCGATGCTTCGATTTGGAAAATGCCTTATGTTGGGATTCAGACCAAAATAATTTTTCTTTTGCTTCGCCCTTGGTGACTTGACTCAAAAGTGATATGAGAGAAACCCAACATGAACGTGAGGTAGATATTGGAAAGACCCAGAAAGATGAGGAGCTCTATTAGAGTGGTTGGGGTTGGCCTATCCTGAATGACTAGTATCTTGGCTGGGTCCACATGCACACCCCGCTCATCAATGATTTACCCTAGGTATTTAACCTGGGTCATACCAAAAGTGAATTTCTCCAAATTGGCACAAAATTTGTGTCATCGTAGAGTTTGAAGGAGTTTTCGAATATGAGGAAGGTGCTCTTCCCAACTTTGGTTGGAGATCAGAATGTGATCCAAATACAACACCACAAGTGAGTTGGTGAAGGGTCACAATATGTCATCCATTAGACTCATGAAGGTTGAAGGGGCATTCGTCAGCCCAAAAGGCACGACCAACGATTCGAAAAGGATTTCCTTGGATTTGAAGGTAGTATTTTACACCTCAAAATTCCCCTAATGGCTATGGTCGGTAGACTGAGCCACATCATGACCTCTACTGAAAAGAGTTTCTTTTAGCTTCCACTCTCAACAATAAACTACATTTGAGAACCCTTCACTGATCAGGAGATCAAGTGTTATGCTAAAAAATGAAAGTGCTCGAAATAGGTCTGAACCTGAGTGACGAGAAAGGTCTCATCATTATGATTCTAGCGCCACGAACGGTTCAAAAAAATGATGTTGTATGAGGAAGATATCACATTCTGTCTGTTTTCCCAAACAACAAAATTTTGTGACTGGATGCCCAGTCAACATGCAGGTACAGTCATCAGGTATATACTTGGAATATTCCATTTTTACCTAGCCAACAAGATCGTGCCACGTGGTGCAATCTGGGCTATTGGATGTTTTTGGTATGGAGGAATTTGGATCATTGATGGGTTTTTGTTGGGCCAACTGATGAGCGATACGTGGCCAGCTTGTAGGCCACCACGTGTCCTCAGAAGGGTTGGTTATGGAGTCGAGGGGGGGGTTGACCCCACGACCTGTGGCCCGCAACAAATATCCATTACCAACTCCTCTATATAAAGTGACTTAACTATATAAGGAGGCTGCTTAATTTTATGGATTGCAATGTTTAGCATTGGTGAAGGGGACCGCCAGTGGTCCCAACCCACTGGTGGCCCCGTGGTTGCAGTCACATGACGCAACTCCAAAAACCGCAACATAAAATAGCTAATAAACACCGACGTTGAAGACCGTAGCTTTAACTCTTGTCTTGTTCACATGTTATAAACCGTGGAAATATATGTTGAAACTGGCGACAACTTAACTCAAACATTTCGGTGGGTTTTACTGTGTTCACATGGCTAAGGTTTTAAAAGCGGTTAATGCAAATGATTGGCGGCAACCGCAACATATAACGTAATCACTGGTGCACTCAACGGATTCACATGCAACATGTAATAGCTATGTCTTACGCGCGGTTAGAGTTAACGTGACCATAAACTTCGAGTTCTGAACCTTATTATATGCGGATTTTTCAAACCGTTAAGAGCGAAGGTTACGGTGGGGTCGGTATGTGACCACCCCACCTCTAAACTTTAATGTTAACATTAACCGTTTGACCATTTTGGAGCGCACCCTTAAATTTTAGTGTTTTCCAGAAATTTAACTTAAGTTAGCTTCGTGTCTGCACATTTAGTGGAGCTTTTCTAGCTCTCATTGGGAAAAATGCATTGATAGGTCAATTTTCGACCAATTTTGGTGAAACAAGAGTCTGCATAGACTAATTGGAGCATTTTGGAGCCAACTGGTGCAGAGAAAAGAACCATTAGAGGTCTGTAAACATATGTAATTTATAATTTTTAGCATAATGACAAAGAGGGACATGCCATTGGGAGTTGGACGAGCAGATGTAGCCCAGGAGGGGTGAACTGCTTCATCATTCCTACTATGTAAAATTTATGTGTGAATGTTTTTCTCTATTATGCACTTTTGTTTAGTGTTATTAAGGCTTGTTTTCATGCTTAAAGTTCACTAATTCATCTATATTTCATGGTTAAAACTCTCATTCCTTAAGCAAATAAAAGGAGGCAAATTGTAAATGTTTATCTTACTGAAAGGACACTTAGCACAATAAAACTAATACACTCCTTTAAGATTAGGTTGGTATCAGAGCTAGAATTTTATCTCTAGTGTTTTTATGTGCAAAGATTTGTTAACTATTTGCAAGGGTTTTCATGCTTACTAGGCTCAAGCTTAAGAGAGGAGAAGGCAAATTGGTGCAAGAAAGAGGTTCTCAAAATTAGCCACAATAAAGGAGGGCAAGATTTCCACATTCTCCATCACCTACCTCACCTCCAAGAGAAGCATAAGCAACATTAAGCATGCGTCTAGGAGAAGGAGAAATCCATGAAGAGATGGATCCTAAAGAGGAAGAAAGAGTGTACATAAGAGCATTTCTTGACTTAACTGAAATGGTGAGAGTCCTTTATCAAGAAAGGAATGATAAAATATTAGAGGAAAGGTCCAAACTTCACAAAGAAGGAAAAGGATCATCAGGAGGCCACAATGATGAAGATAAATCAAAGAAGGGAAATGGAGGAAATGGAGACATTGGAAAGTCACCACCATCACCTCATCTTCATCCTCATCATCTTGTACTTCATCTTCAATATATCAGCCATACCAGTCAAAGAACAAGGGTAAAAGTCCTTTTCTAAAACTTGATGTTAAGTTTGAATTGCCAATGTTTAATGGTGAAGTTAATGCATAAAAGCTAGATAATTGGATTAGGAAATTTGAGGTCTATTTGAGAATCCAAAATTTTCATGATGATGATAAAAAAATCCAACTAGCTTCATTGAGGATGTAAGGTGCAACACTTGTTTGGTGGGAAGCCAAGACAAAGGAGGAGATCAAGAAATATGGTAAGATTATTTTATCATGGACTGATTTCATTTCTGCAATAAAACAAAAATTTTATCCATTAGCTCACATGCAGAATGTTGGGTTTGTGTTATATTCTTTCCATGACTAGTCACATGTTGGGGGTGGGGGGGGGGTCACAGGGGGGGCGACAGGCTCTCATGTACGTTGCGCTGGGTGCAATAGAGGGGGTAGCAGCCCCCCTTGTGGGGGACCAGAGCAACGCCCTGGGAAAAAAAATTTGGGCCTTATTTTCCGTTGGGCTGACCCGCCCATGGTTTTGTGCATGGGTTTGCATATGGTTTTGGGGCATGATGGTTTTTGGCCCCTAGTATTTTGTAGATATGGTCAAGGGAACTATAGTTATGTTATAATCTAGGGTTAATGGATTGGGGTTTATGTATGCTTCGGCATGTATGTATATGTGTTGTAACAATAAAAGGAATATAATGAAAAATCAAGCTGGTTGTCCCGATTTGGGATCCAGGGGAAAATCTCTATGTTATCTATTTTATGTTTTATGCTCTCGCTATTGTTTATTTTTTGTTTTAAGATTCGTTTGTAGATAATTTCTGTACAGGGTTAAAACCTACACAGAAATCCATAATGGACTGGAAAAATTTTAAACAATTGAAAGGAAAAAATGTACAAGTGTATACTGAAGAATTTAGGAGAAGAGATCTTTTATTAGGAGTAGATTTTCATAGCCAAGACACTTTTCTAAAGTATATAGGAGGCTTACATACCTACCTCAGACATACTATCATCATGTTTAACCCTAGAAGCCTAGATGAAGTATGTGTTCAAGCCACACATCTAGAGGCAAGAAGAAAAAAAAACTTAGATGAGAATGGGGAAAATGTGTTTAAAGGTCATTGGAAGAAAAAGGGAAATGCAAATGTCAGAAAAGAGAAGGGAAAATTATTTTGCAAACACTGTTCTAAAACCAGCCATGATGAAGACCACTGTTTGAAACTTCATCCAGAGTTGAAACTAGAAAGTTTGAAGGCCAAAGAGAAAGCCAAGGAGAAAGGAAAAAATTTTGCAATAGATGAACAAGACCTAGGGTCAGATTTAGGAGATGAAACAAAAATCATAGCTATGGGACTAAAGAACTTGAAAGAGAAAGAGATTGAAAATAAGTTCTAGTATTTCTCACTGTCACGTACAAGCTCCAAATGAAGAAAAGATAATTGAACTGTTTCATGTGAGGGTCATTTCCAAACATAACAAGGTTGACACATTGTTTGACAGTGGGTCAAAAGAAAATTTAATCTCTAAAGACTTGGTCAATAAAATTAACCTTGAGACCATTCCACATCTGAAACCATATCCACTTGGTTCGGTTTGTAAGGATGCAGATTTCAGGTTTCAAATAAGTGCATGTTGCGCTTTGCAATAACTGCACATTTCATTGACATAGTTGAATTAGATGTTGTTCTGCTTGATATAACTTGTATGGTGTTTGGTAGTCCTTACTTGTATGATTGGAAAGCAATATTTCATCGCCATGAGAAAAAATATCACTTATTTAAAGATGGCAAGGAATATATTGTGAGAGCTCATCGCAAAAAACTAGACACTTCTTTAGTTAATGCAAGGCAGATGAAGAGGCTCATCAATGCAAGACAAAACTTGACATTGATGATGATTAAACAAAGAGAAGTTTTACATAATCCTTTTCAAATAAATGCTGATGTATTTAATGAGTTGTTTCAGTTTGAAAGAAGGTTGTCTTTGAAAGAAGATGAAAAGAATTTGTAGTAGTCGACATTGGTGTTGAACGGTGCTGAAAACAAAGTGTCAGTGTAAGAAGTTGAAAAGGTCCAAGAGAGGGAAAAGAAACTTGACAAAGAAGGCATATGATTTAGAATTGTTCATTGTTGGTTTTCGAAAGGCATGGTATAATGGCGAAGAAACTTTGTCAAGAATCGACACAAGTTCAACGAAAATTCAACAAAAAATTTCCATAAGGACAAAATGCAAGGTGAGAGTAATTCCATGTTTCCTTTGATTATAAACCAATGTAGAAACATGATGTTTACTACAAAGATAGATTGATGTTCCGTAATTTCAGAAAATGTGCAGCATGAAAATGTCAAAAACAACAATGGTGGGTCAACGGAATCAAGGAAAAATTAGTTGTTTCATGAAAAGCTCCAATTAATGAAATTAGGGAAATTTCAGTGGACAAAGATTGGAAGAGCGGGGACACAGTCTCCTCATCTTCATGTTCAGTAGTCCAAAGAGATTTTGGGGTAAAAAATCTTCCCAGTGGGGAGGTATGATCAGGATATCAAGTGTTATGCTAAAAAATGAAAGTGCTCGAAACAGGTCTGAACCTGAGCGACCGGAAAGGTCTCGTCATTGCGTTTCTGACGCCGTAAACGGTTCAAAAAGCCGATGTCGTATGAGGAAGATATTGCGTTCTGTCCATTTTCCCAAACAGCCAAATTTTGTGACTGGATGCCCAGACAACATGTAGGTACAGTCAGCAGGTATATACTTGGAATATTCCATTTTTACCCAGCCAACAGGATCTTGCCATGTGGCTCAATTGGGGCCGTTGGATGTTTTTTGGTACAAAGGAATTTGGACCGTTGATAGGTTTTTGTTGGGCCAATGGATGAGTGACACGTGGCCAGTCCATAGGCCGCCATGTGTCCTTAGAAGGGTTGGTTAAAATTTTATGGAGTCAGGGGGGGTCAACCCTGTGACCTCCTGCCCGTAGAAAAGATCTGTTACCAACCCCTCTATACAATGTGACTTAACTATATACGGAGGCCGCTTAATTTTATGGATTGCAAATTTTAGCATTGGGGAAGGGGACCACCAGTAGTCCCAACTTGCTGGCAGCCCCCTGGTTGAAGTCACATAATGCAACTCCAAAAACTGCAACAAAAAATAGTTAATAAACCCTGATGTCGAAGACTACAACTTTAACTCCAGTCTTGTTCACATGTTATAAACGATGGCAATATATGTTGAAACCGACGACAACTTAACTCAAACATTTCGCGATTTTTACTGTGTTCACATGGTGGAGGTTTTAAAAGTGGTTAATGCAAATGGTTGGCGGGAACTGCAACATATAACGTAACTACCGGTGCACTCAACAGATTCACATGGAGCATGTAATAGTTATGTCTTCCGCGAGGTTAGAGTTAATGGAACCATAAACTCTGGGTTCTGAACATTATTATATGTAGATTCTTCAAACCGTTAAGAGCAAAGATTACGGCGGGGTTGGTATGTGACCACATCGCCTCTAAAATTTAAAGCTATCATTAATAGTCCGACCATTTTGGAGCGTGCCCCTAAATTTTAGGGTTTTCCATCAATTTAACTTAAGTTAACTACCTATCTCCACATTTAGTGGAGCTTTTCTAGCTGTCATTCGGAAAAATGCATAGGGAGGTCAATTTTCGAACAATTTTGGTGAAACAAGAGTCTACCTAGACTAATTGGAGCATTCTGCAGCCATTGGTGCAGAGAAAAAAACCATTAGAGGCCTGTAAACATATGTAATTTAAAATTTTGAGCATAATGAAAAAGAGGGACATGCCATTGGGAGCTGGACCAGCAGATGTAGCCTAAGAGGGGTGAACTGCTTCATCATGCCTACAATGTAAAACTTATGTGTGAATGTTTTTCTCTGTTATGCACTGTTGTTCAGTGTTTTTAAGGCTTATTTTCATGCTTAAAGCTCACTAATTCATCTATATTTCATGGTTAAAAATCTCATTCCTTAAGCAAACAAAAGGAGACAAATTGTACATCTTTATCTTACTGAAAGGACACTTAGCATAGCAAAACTAATACACTCCTTTTAGACCATTCACCCACATTTTGGAGTTTAAGATGTGCTTCCCCTCCTTTGGATCTTCGAGCTCATCCTTCTGGATCTTGGTGGTGTCAATAGTGGCACGAGGGTTTGCGTCAATAATTTGCTCCCCTTTGTCATTCCCGTTATCCATTTCTGACTCAGATTCAAAGCATGCATATGATTATTAAACCTTTAGCTCAACCACCAGTGATTGCTTGGCCCGACACTCACTTTTGTTGTGAGTGGAGCTCTTAAGGAACTCACACCACTTTCCTATCTCGTTTGTCTTCATGGTGTTGTTCTTTGCTTGTGGCTTCGATGGGTTGTCCTAGGTCGCTGCGCCATGGCTTTGTCCTTTGTTCCACGGTTTCGGGGCGCCTTTTGATTGCCTCATATTCACAAATCCAAATTCGCGCTTCTTTTGATTAAATTTCTGCTCGATCATGGCAACATATTGGTATGCTGAACCAACCAAGGAGATGTCAAGGAACACCATTTCCTCCTAAATGTATATGTATAAACAGTTGTGGTACTTGAGCACCATATGTTTCTTCGAATATTTGATACCCAACTTTATGTGCACGGTATGTAATAGATTTTTTGGATCATACACATCTTGATTCCTTTGCTGCCACAACGTAGTCCATTGTATGTACTTGTCCTCATAGCTCCTCACGGGGTAATATTGTTCCTTGATGGCATCTCAGAAAGAATTCCAAGTGGGTTCGGCTGAAAACACTGAGGGTTCTCTCTCGTCCCTCTGTTCATAGTAGGTTTCCCACTAGTCCTTGACATGGGGTCAATTTTGAGGAGCACAAAATTAATATTTTCCCTATTGGAAAAATCATGAACTGAAAAAATCCTTCCAACAGATTTAACCATCTATGTATGACGTCTACATCTAGCTAGCCTTCAAATATGGGAATTCCAAAGTTGACTTGTACCTTGAAGGGAGTGCCGCCTCCAGAGTGATTTCCGGATGAAGATGTGTCACCTATGGGCATCATCAAGTTCCTTTGTCGCTCAAGTGCTTCCTCAAGAAATATTTTCAAAGGGTATCCTACTCGCTTGTCTTTCTTTTCTTCTGCCATGGGAGGTCATCGGGGTTTGCAAGGCTAGTATTACAAAGGTTCAAGTAGTTCGAGCCCTAACTGCTTATACCCAGACCTCTTTGGGGACATGCAAATAAAAATAGAGAAAGAGCAGACCGCTCTGATATCACTGATATAAAATTAGAGAAGAACACAACATAATACAAATATAACCATAAATATATAGATGCAAAAAAAAGAACACTCATTTCATCAATATCGAATAATTAAAATATGCTTACAAACATAATGGAAATTAACTAGCTCGAGCGATGGTAGCTTATCTCTGAGAAGAGATCTGGAAACTGCATGCCTCTAAACTCCGTTATGATGAGGATCCAAGGCCTATTTATTATTGAGAAACATTGGAAAAACATAAATATCCAAAAACCTAACCCTAGGAGATGAATCGCCAAAACTGTGGGTCTCGTTGGGGTAAATTGTTACATCAACATCCCGGGGTTGTAAGTTTGGCATACAATATCCATTTTATGTGAACAATACATCGTTAAAAATATATATCTGAGGAATACAACTTCCGACTACAAACATGAGTCAATGACTCATGTTTTCCGGTTTTAAAAAAAATCGTCTTTTAGGGCCTCAAAACGGTTCCAGAAGTCCAGGACCCAAAAACTGCCAAAAATAGTAAACTGTGCTACAATTAAGGAAACTGAAAAACTAAAAGAAGCAATGGTGGGGGTCCAAGTGGTATAGTTAGGTGGCAACCAATATGCACCTAGATCACTTCAACTATTGAAGAGCATTCTCTTCTATAGTCCATTATTATTCATACATATCCATAGAGGATTGAAGAATTCATGAGAGGTGCATAACCTTAGGGGGAGCATATGATGGAGTTTGCAACAACATATGATAAGTTATTTTCAACCTCATGCACATTCAGGTCCATAGGATCAACTTGTCTATTGGAAGTATATTGAACTCAGGGGGATTTATGCATGGTATCGATTTACATGTGATATTTAACAATTTCTTCATTGCTTTTCACTCATTCATTTGTGGTAGATTTATATGTGTTTTCATGAGTGGAAAAGAGCACATTTTTTAGTTTTGTATATCATTTTGGTTTCATCTAACAGTTGGTTGAAAAGATGTGCATCCATGCATATATTGTGATCATTGCTTCATGATGTATTGTGATGACTTGTGACATGGACCACCCACATATAGGTTGTTATATGATGATTACTACAACCACGTAATTGCTATTGTATCATCATTATGTATTGGTTGAGAGTCTAGTCAATAGTATGATGAGTCATCATGGTGATAGGCATGTTTTGGACGAGTATCACGAGCCTAATTGGAAGCCACATGTATGGGATAATTATGATGTAAGTGTCATGATGTATTATGTATTTGAGTCATTGGTCCATAGGAGATGATCATAGAAGCTATGTATTTCATTGAAAACCTATGTATATTGCTCATGAAGCCATGTACTTTTATCGTATGTACCAGTGGGTCACTTAGCCATGAGTCATGAGGTCATGTTATGGTCATATGAATTATGTATGAGGTCTTATGTCACTTCTACAAGCATGTGTTTATCATTTATATGTCACTTGCACCATGGTCATGTGAACTCTTGATCCATATGGTGCTTCTACCTGTTAAAGGAAGCATTGTTTGCAACGGAAGCAATCATTATAACTTGGAGGTGACACGTGTTGAGGGGGAGAATTATTTGTTCCTATTTGTTTCAACGATACATTGTTTGAATTATGATCCACTTGGAGGTGTTCATTCTATGCCTCATACTATGCTATGACAGTGGGTTTCTTTGCCTCATGTGATGAAATATCTTTGTAGTTGCTCTTATGTAGCCATGGGGGAGATTGTGTCTGGTTTCATCATGTGGACGTTATTGCATATCATACGATGATTCTCATTGATGCTACTCATAGTTGCTATTATGATGATGTTGTTGCCTTTTGCTGGAATGTTGTTGCTTGCTACTAGAGGTTGATATTCAGCTTTGAATAATGATTTGTATATTTGTTGCTTTTTTTTTCTAATATGGGGAGAGATAGAGGATGATTAGAGGCATGCATGACCTTCGATATGTATTATTTTTTGCCCATGTTCATTGCTCCACTATTTTCACTTCAGTTCTTGCTGCCTTATCATATGGAGTTGGCCCTTTGCCATTGTTTTCAAAGGGGGAGAGATAGATGTGATGGTTTGGAGTTTGCGTATAGTTTCCATCAATGCCAAAGGAGGAGATTGTTGACATTATGGTGTGTATGGATCTAGCTAGTTGACGTTGGGATGAGTTCATGATGGCAGCTAGCTCATGTTGGCATTGATGTCAACCATATTGGACGCTAGCTTATGTATATGCCTTTCATTGTAGCATTTTTGTAGCTAGTTGTATTGACCTTGAGATGGTTATGTGGGCTTTGATTTCAATAATATGATGTCAATCATGGTAGTCAAATGATGCCATTGGAGGCATTCATGATGTTGCTATAGTTTTTCATGCAGATCTACATACATTGATAATGATGGTTGATGGCACACTAGTTGAGTTGTCAACTAGGTATTCATTAGGTCTTCATGTCTATGCTTATGAGGATGACTTGTTATAGTGATGTGATGGCTTGATGATGGCACTACAGATTATTATAGGTATGTCAGAGCCGTTGCAACTTCTTTAGAGGTTAGATGGAGTGGAGGCCTTGTTGGCACTGTTTCCAACCTTGTTTGTTGGCGTTTTAGTTCAATTTTGTAGTGACACTTTAGAGACATGTTTGATCCACTTGTAGATGTGTCAGAGGCTATGTCAGAGGTTTGGAAGCTTGTACATATGCTGGAGAAGAGGATCCAACTAATGGTAGAGGTTCCGAGACATATGAGTGATCAACTAAGAAACCCATAGCTACTAGATAAAATTAAGATCACCGGATAACCCACATGTTTGGTTGATTAATGTTTTCAATTCTAAAAATCAATGCTACAGGTATCAAGACTAGGATTCAAAGAACTCGGGGCTATCGAAGCAAGAAGGCCTTCATGAAGACAAACCACTGCATAATTATTCTGACATGAGTTTGCATTGGGAGAAGTTAACTAGAGGTGGCACATGTCCAATGGCTGGAAAATTCTAGCACCCTCACTAATTCGATCTAATCACACAAGTGCTCAATCAATCCAAGGACATGTAAGGCTATTATTGTTAGTTTTTTTTTTTAAATTGAGAAAAAGAATAAAAATAAAAATTCAAATATGAATAATCGAAAAATGGCAAGCAACGTTGAATAAATAAATAAGTAGAAAGTTGTAAAATAAATGAAAAAAAAGTAGATCTTAACATAAGTCTACTAAAAAAGACTCATTAAAAAATAATAAGTAAATAATCTCATGACCACATAAAAAATAATAGCTAATATAAGAGTCAAGCCTTAAAATATATATATATATATATATATATATATATATATATATATAAATATAATTTTAATTTTTTATGATTTAAGCCTCTACAAACCTTATAATGGTTTGGATTCCGAAACCCATAAAGGCACTCATCACTGATCACCTTAATCCTAACCCCTTTCTAAATTTTTGAAACGTCCAATAAAAATATATATATATTAGATTAATTGAAATTTTTAGAATATCTACTCATAACTCCAACTTTTTCTTTAATACTACTAATACGATAAAACCAATAAATTTACTAATATAAATACTACTGCATAGAATTTATGCTAAATACAACTACATTGACTTTACACTCTTGCTAAAACTCATGAGCATTACATATTTGCATTGGTTTACAAATTATATTTAAATAGAAAACTCTAGTATAATAAGAAGAATCATCTTTATAAAAATAAAAAATTACAATTTTCAAAAGAAATTAGATTTAACTAAAAAAATAGACCACAAAACTCTCAACAGAAGTCATTAATAACTTCTAACAACATTGTCTATTTATTTTGTACCCTTTTTTTAGGGTAGAATAAAAAATAGTTGATTGGAATATACTGAATATTCTCTCAACAAAATTTGACTTCTCTAAGTTGGTATTTGTATTGAACACATTATAAATTATTGTCTTTACCGGGATAATTTTCAAATTATCATAAATTCGAGATGGATGCAATTATTTTTTTATTAATGGTTATTGTGTTTTGAATAATTATATAAATATCTGATTTATAAAAAGTAAATATAAATAAATTAAGTGATATAATTTATCTTTTTTCTGCATTGTTATTTAGGGGTTCTGTGTAGAGAAAACCATACATGTTTCTTAGTTTATAGTCACTAATAATATTGTTGGTTATATTTGTTTACTATTAAATTTAAATAAATACATTATTTAGTAGTGAATATATACAACTCAATAACATTAATGATTTTATAGACTGAAAAATATTGATTGCAGTGTGTAGGAGAATAAACTCCTATATTTCATTTCTCTTTCCATATCAATATTCAATATTCTTTCTTAGACAATTGATTAGTCTCCTAAGTGACTCCGTCTTGAATGCACTCGTACTATCCCGTCTTAACTGGAAGGATTGTACCATGGTTTTTCAATACAGTATTTTTATTGTAAAAATATAATGGCCAATCATGGTCCATAACAACCATAGTTAGTTATTGCAAATAATATTTCAATTAGAAAATGGAGTAGAGTTGTGTGTAATAATTTTTTTATTATTACCAAGAAGATATTCTACCAGTGCATCTATAAATTTTGTTTATCTCTGGTGAAATGAGACACTTAAGTTACGATTACATGTCTTTTATCTCCCGTGGAATGAGACAATTAAGTTATGATTACATGTCTCTTTAACTCTAAGTGTGTGTCACTTTTCTTCTTGCACGTCCACATCTTTCCATATTAGTGAATATGGCATATTAGTTGAACATGCAGAATATATAATATGTAATTTACTTTTAACTCATAAATAGAGGCCTGTATCATATGACGATAGCCACTGAGATTGAACAAAATTCAGAAATTGAAAAATCCAAATATTAGTGTACGGACGAGGGGTTTCAATATTTTTTGTTTATTAATTTTGCCTTAGTTTGTTTTTTCGCCCTAAAAATTATGGAAATTCTGGTAAGATTTTAAGAAAATTTGGTAGGGATTTTTGTAAATTCACGTTATCACTATCAAACTTTAATATTTTGGGTGTTTTAGAAGTTTTTGATGATACTGAATCTATTTCCACCATCAAAATCATGATTTAAATACTGTTACTGTAATATTTCTTAAATATTTTGACCCAAATTCTAACTAAATATAATTTCATTTCATGTCATAGCATGCATTATTCCAAATGAAGTTTGACCCACTTTGAAGACTCTCTTAGGGAAGTAAGATGAGATGAGGTAAGAAGAAATAGTAATATCGATGAAAATGAGCACCTAGTGTCGTAAGTTGGCGCCTATACTCCTGGTAAGTACTCGAAATACAAAAGCTTCACCCTTAATGACTGATACATGATTCCAGAGGGAAATTGCATGGAAAATGCTGCTTTGGATTCATCAATCTATTGTGCTTTCTATCATCTCTGTGTCCGAACTCTTTGTCAAATTTCCCTTCATTCTTAACATTATTGGTGTTTTCATGGCTTTCATTTGCATCCGAAATTGCCCTTCATTCATACAATTATTGGTGTTTCATGGCTTTCACTTGTATCAGCTGGAAGTCCAGTCCTTATTCACATGAAGTAGTTAAGTTTCTCTGGATAATAATGATCTTTGATCATCTGGACCCTCTCTTCCTTATAATTCCTGAAAGTTGGTTCCCATCAGGTACTACTTTCCATTGAGAACGTTTCGAGGACCTTCAGCACTTTTCAAATTAATGCAAGCCCTATCATTTGCAAATGCAGCTTCAAGTTCACTGTTATAAATGCCCAACCATAGTTGCCAGTGGCTGACATTATATCTGAGCTCTCTATCGACCATTATGTTGCAGAGCAATTCCTTTGTAGTGAGGGCAAAAGTGCCTTGAAGCAGTTTGCAGTAGGCCGACCAAATGCTTCCGTTCTATGATATAAAGGAATTGTTGATTGTTGATTCTGGAGTTAAGGAATTGTTGATTCTTGATTCTGGAGTTGAAAGTTGGAATTGTTGATTCTTGATTCTGGAGTTGAAAGTTGGGATCCTGAACATGGCTTAGCGCTCGCCATAATAGATTTTGTCCATTTTTATTAGAAATTAGAGAGAGATCAGAGAGATATTCATACACAACACAAAATTATATTTTTACATTATCACACAAAACAATTATATATAAGATTTATGTGACTGAATTCAACAAATTATGATTCAGACATGACACTATTTCAACTCATAACTTGGAAATCAACCAGTTTTACACCAAAATCTAAAAACTCACAATGACAACTATACATTACATAAAAATATTATTTCCACCAACATTTACCTCTTTGCTAAAATTTCCAATTTAAACCGTAAACCTAAGATTTTATTAACAATCTCATTAACTGAATTGTAAGCGGCAACCTAAGAAGAACGGTTTACTACAAACAACATTCCCATTACCATTAATACTTTAGGGAAGTTCGTTAACGATATTAGAAAGCACGCGTGTAAAACTAAGCGACTTCTTGCTTGTTATTTTCTAAATATCTATACATGTGCATATTTATGGTTTTATTTACTGAGTCCCGATTTTATTGGGACAGTGACGAATTTCACATATGAATTCAGCTTAAAAAATTATTAAGAAAAGATTATTAGAAGTTAAATTTTTTCAGCGTTAAAATTATGTTTTATGGTAAAAGTGGATTCAGTATTATTAAAAAAAAAATTGGGCATTTAAAATTCTGAAATTTAAAAACTGTAACTTATATTTAAAAAAAAAATTGTTAGATTTTTTCAAATTTATACAAAATTTTTTATTGCTTTCCAAGCAACATTATCAAAGTCATACAAAAATTTCTATTGCTTTTCAAGCAACATTATGACCAGTTTAGACTAAGCTCATATTGATCTTGTAATTTTGTATATGTTCTATTTATTTATTTACTAGTCTAAATCCATCTAACTCCTAGATAGGCCAGAGGGATCAAATCCCTAAAATGATTTATATAGTTATTTAATTTTTTTCATTTTTATTTATTTATTTAGGTGGACATGATCAAAATTTCAACTTTTATGAAGGATATCCTTATACATCATGTTTGGCTGTAGAATGAGCGCTCAATAATTTACTGTATATTATATTTATTTCTTAGAAATTTTTAATTAGAAATGCAATAGTTTGAATATTTATTATATTTTGGATATTGTCATTATTTTAATAAATAAGTAATATTATATTTTATGAGTTATGGTTAAAGTATACATATTGAATATTAACCAATATTGTAGTTAACAAAACTTTGTTTTAAGTATGGTATTAAGTATTATTTGGATAAATATATAGTATTAGTTGTCATTAAGTTGGTTGTTAAATTATAGATTTTTGGATAAGTATAAAAGTACCAATAAATAAGTCATTCTCTTAATTTTTCCATTTTATATTTATATTCAATTTAATTTTCAAATTTTTGTGCACATTATTAGTAGCCTTTTTACCTTTTAAATTAATATAACTATAATAAACTAAACAAGAATTGAACAATTTTTTAATATAATACACTATCACGAATTAATCTACACCAGTAGCAGTGAAAATGGAGTAAAAAAAAAAAAAAAGTTCTACCAAACTTATATATATATATATATATATATATATATATATTTGGCACAATAAATGTTATTGTAGTATGAGATTTTAGATATACATCATTAATTAATTATGAAAAATATTTTTTCTTAAATCATTAATTAATTAAGTATTAGCTTTACACAATTTTATGAAATAAATGGAATGATAAATGAGAAGAATCTCGTAAATACACTAACCATACAAATGAACACCACATCTGAGAATCCTAATGTGGAAGAAGATCCAAAGGTGAAGGTGAAGGCTTATCCTTTTTTCACTCAACATTTTGTTAAAAAGATGTACATATAAAAGAATGAGAATGAGAATTTTCACAGTGTAGCTTAAATGACAATAGCCCAATAGGAATATAGGGCACATCATCCTAAAATTACACGTGTGAATTATGAGGGTACATCATCTACTCATTACATGGTGACCAACCAGATAGATCGTCTTACAAAAAAGCATAACTTCTATATACAAAGTCTAATTGAAGTGATTTTCATATTATTAGAAAAGCCTCAACTTTAAACATTATTATTCCATAAATTCTTCAATTTTTAAATTAACTACCATTTTCTTTTTAATATTTTCATTTTTCTTAAATATTTGAAATTAATCAAAACTATATTAATATATATTATGATTAGTGAAAATTTATGTCACATGTTAAGTGAGATAAAATTTTTTAAAATGAATTTTTTTTTGGGTTTATATATATATATATATATATTTTGTAAATTGAAAATTTTGAATCATTTAAAATTGATTTACATTGATTACAATTTCAATTAATTTGATAAAACTAAATATTCATAGATATCTAAAAATACAACCTAGAATTTTATTATTATTATTATTGAAAATAGATTTACAAATTGATAATTTAAAATTTAACACACACCATTGTTAAGATATTTATATTCACATGTCAAAAGATTTTAGGTTTAGTGATTTGGTAAAAAAATTCTTTCGGTTCAAGTTTATCAATTATTTATGTTTATTTTTTTCAAAATAATAAATAATTCAAAATATAATTGAATATAAAAAAATTATGTAAATGTTTTTAAATTAAATAATAATAATAATAGTAATTATTTTTTGTTGTTAGTGAATTTTTTTATAAGTTTTTATTTTTTTTGGAATTTATGGATAGTGGAATTAGCTATTAGGGTGGTGGTATATTCGTGTAACATGGTTCAATTTTGTTCATTACCATTAAAACCCCTAAGTGCACCACACTTACCCTTAACATGGACATATGTTAATTAGTAGATCAAAATGAAGAAATAATATTTTTTTATTTTTATTTTTATTTTTTGTATGCTAGTTTTCTAATATATTAGAAAAATATGCAAAGTTCAAGCCCTCTATTTTCTATATGTTAATTTTGTATTATATCAATTATATGCCAATGGGGAAACTATATCATATACAAAACCATAGGGAATCAATATCAAAATGAATTTTAAGTTTTCAAACTAGGAGTCATAAATTGACACGGTTTCTATTAGTATAAAATGGAAAATAAATTGAGCCTAGTGAATTCTAGAAAGCCTTGATAAATAATTTTTTTGTCCATATCAACTATGTTTGTCTAAAAAAAAGACCAACAAAACTAAGTAACTAAAATAATATAAACTAAAGAGAACTTGAGTCATCCAACATAATAAAACTGAAGCATTCATTGCTATAGCCACTATGACCAAGGCTCAGAGGTTGTTTCTCTTCTATATGCTTGATACATAGCCTCAACTTATTTTGGTTTAACGCCAATTTATCTAACCTAGGGATAATTTCTTATTTTGCTTACTTTATGTCGATGATGAAAATTTTTAACATTGTTTTTATCTTCAAAAAGAGGTCAATATTGAGGAGGTACTAGTTCTATCTTCCCCGAGTTGGGAATTTAGTCCAAAATGTCGTCAATGACTTCCAAACCTGAGATTCCAGCCCGACCAACTATGGCCACTTCCTCCAACTCCCTTAACTCCTCACACACTAGTTTAGCTATATGCTCCGGCTACACTTGATCCAAAGCCTCATCTTGTAAACAAACATGTGAAACTTATGCCCCCATATGACTACGTCTTCCCTAACAAACTCAAGCATATTGTTTGACCATGGTGAATGGAACACAACATTGATATAGGCAACTAGAAGGATAATTTTGCAAATGTAGTGGAAAGAGCGGGAAAAATGGCCAAAGAGAAGGAGAAATATCTCCTTCTTGTTGTGAGTTGAGGCAAAGAGAGATGCTAATCAATAATTCAAAATCGAAAAAACATCTTGGAGGAGGAAAATAACAGAAACATCATGATCCGAAACAGATATAACACACTTGCAATACAGCTAGACAAAATTGATGGTGAGGAAACTAAGGCGCTTCAAAAATGTTAGGGGCAACATGATTGACATTGCACTCCACACAAACCACTCTATGAGGATCATAAACCTTCTATGAGGCAATCAATGCATGAATCACATCCATCTAACCACATTAATGTTTAAATCAAGTCACATCAAAATATGAATTAGACTAGACTAAACATGCGAGTTGTAGTGATTACATAATGTGATGGTACATGGATCTCATCACTTGCTCACCTAATTTGGAATATAACTTTATAATATTTCACATAACACATTTACATGATTTATCAAGTAAGATACCCAAAACTTTTATGATCTTAAACTAAATATATTCAATTTATTATAATTAAAGAATTCATTTTAAAAAAATTATTAAGAATTTTTATAAATTATTTTAATGTAAAAAATTTTTACATAAAAAATTACTTTCATTGATATGAATAATTGTCAGACATTGACATTGATATTTAAGAATTTCTTATTTGTGATTTTTCATCATAAAATTTAATATTTTGATGTTATTATTTTTTTGTTTTGGAATAAAATCTTACAACATTTTACATAACACATTTATATGCTTTATGAATTAAGATACTCCAAAATTTCTATAGTATTTAATTAAATTTATTATAATTTAAAAATTGTATAGTATTTAATGAAATTTATTAAATATATTATAATTTAAAAATAATTAAGATAGTTATTAAGAATTTTTATAAATACTTTAATTCAAAAGGAATTACATCAAGTATTAATTTCAACGATATGGATGATTGATTGGCAGGGACTATTGTAATCGATTTCACGAAGTTAGCATTAGTCCAGTTCAAGTATAACCAAAGTTTTTAAATATAACCGAAGTTTTTAAATATAAGCCGAGTGTTGATCAATTATAACCAAAGTTTTTAAACAGATACTCATTTACCGTCTTATTTGGCCTTTTCCCGAGGCAAGAGGCGGAAACATAGATTAAAATTATAAATTTGATTCATATTTTCGAACAGAGAAAAGTTAGTTCACTTAATGCTAGCATTATTGGAAAACATTAAATGTTTATACATGCGAGTGACTCGCATCAATGTTTGAAGGGTTCTTTTGAGAGAATGGTCTGTAAAATTGCCACATACACCCCGCCATTCACATAGTGTCACGTACACCGGCGCCCTGGTAGGTATTTCTGAACAGCGCCTTCGTTTCTTCACTATCAATCCATTGAGGGCCGAGTAGTCATCGTGCGTGAACCGACAGGAGCGTGCAGGGTATGAGAGCAACAGTAGGGGCTCTTTTGGCCCATTTTCTTTCTACACCGCCAATTCTTACCAGCAAATTCGGCATGGCCATGGCAGACCTCCTCGCATTCAGCTGAGAATGAGTAGCAAAAGCCGGTGAATTATCATAATTTTTGTGAAGACTGCAACGGAATGAACACTTGCTCCACGCTTTTCCAAAACTTGAAGAGGTGTGCAGAATTGCTATGTCCTTTTTCTTTTCTAGAAAATGAAAAGTTATGTAACGAGAAGTTATGTAACGGATAGCAACACTGCGGAAAGTGCTGAGCTTTACCGTCACAGATGGCTTACCAAGCTCTGATAATTCCGTACAGCCGAGGCCGCTGCTCTTGAGAATGTCAAGTGTAGCTGGTAAGTTGCGTAGTGTGCTTCTAGACATTAAAATTTCATGCTTTGCTGTCAAAAACTTCAAAAATACTAGACTAATGAAATTATTGAAGAACATTTGCCAGCATTTTTAAAGACAATTTTTGGTCACAATTAAGACATTGTTTTTAGCAAAATAAGCTACAGTAGTACAGTTATACGGCAGTACAGATATCCATGCATTATTACAGATCTATACTATAATGTATGCTTCATGTTGCATTTAACACTTTAACACGCTATACAGAGGCTATTCTTTTATACAAATTAAAACTAGCTACAACAATGATCTTTATCGCTCTCAATTTGTACAAAAACATTGAGCTTTTTTTCCTGAAATGGCCAGTTTATTACAATATTGGAATTTCTTTTAAAAAGAAGAATTGGGTTTAGGTAAAATCTCCAATTCAGGGAAGCAATAATGTCAACACCGTGTTTCCACTGCAGGCTGGGTACTTTTGTCTAAATATGAAAAAATTTCAACTAACCTCTCAAGTTCACCTTGGAAGCAGTAACGCCAACACCGTGTTTCCACTCCAGTCTCGGGTACTTTTGTCTAAATATGAAAATTTTGCAACTAACCTTTCAAGTTCACCAGACAACACCGCAACCTTGCTTGGATACTTGCATCCTTGTCGCTGTTTATTAATTCAAGTGGAAAATCACTTAGCTGCAGCGACTGCTCTCAACACCCTTCCAAGAAACTGGTGTGTGCATTCAATGATGACCATTACTGTGCATAGCAACTTTGCGCCATGGAATATTAACACATCACATACACCTGATAAGTTTTCGGAATGTTTTCATTTTTTATTGATCGACTCTGTCTTTTCTAGCATGATACAGTGTTAGGTGGCTTGGTTTAGCGCCCTGCATGCATACACTGGCTAAGGAAGTGAGACACCTTGCCCTCAAGGCAGGGCCCACATGGTCATCGAGTTTTCCTTTAAATTTTTTATTTTATATGAAAACTTATAATGACTTCCGACTATGGTATAAGAATGATATAATCTGCCATGTTTAGCTCGCAGATTTTTATGTTGCTAGGCTATTTTACATTTCTGCTTCTAGGCAGAGTGCATATAAAATAGAAAATATTGAATCTGATGTATTTCAATGATTCAATTGATTCTGTGCAGTGTGCATGGGCTATTGAATTTGAGATATTCCATATTCTACTGTTTATATACACTTTGCACCAACATTTCATATTCATCTAGTCTTCTGTCCGCTCTATAAGCTGTATAGAGAGTACTGGATCTGGAGTATCCCAAATCCTCCACTCTGCAGCTTAATAGTATATCATTGGGTGTATTGAATATTCAATAGCCAAACGCTTAGACAGCACCTAATAGGTATTCTTCATTCAAATGCTGCACAAAAGATCCATACTGTGCTGAATGTCTCTTACAAATTCCGTGTCAGAGAGAATTGAAGTAAACAGATGTTGAAATAAATAGATGCTCTCTGGCACGGAATTTGTCAGAAAGTATTCAGCAGAGAAGGGTAATAGGCTAAGCTTGAAGGGTAATTGCATGTTTTGGTATTTTATATTATTATTAGATGTTGGAATTTGGCAATTCTTTCAATTGTCATTGGTCCTACTCACTGTGCTATAGTGTGTTTGTTGAATGGAAGCTTTTGATTAATATATTATCAATAGCTTTTAAACATTTCATATGTGAAGCTTTTGCAAGAGTTACCTTTATAAATCCCCTCTTGATATCTTGGAAGGCGACAGTAAGCTTGATTTTTCTACGAAAATTCATCTACCGCATGAAATTTATGTTCTCCTGGTGAAATCCATGGCTAATCTACTTGCCAACTTTATATGATTAATGACCAAAGCATAAAATATATTCTCCTTGTTTTTGGCTATCTTGTCGTGTGATCATTGTGAAAAATCTTGGACAGCATCTTTACCGAAACGAGCACTATTCTCGGACTTGGCAAGAATGCTCGAAATTTGGGATAAATTATGGAATTTTCCCTTGCAGGAATGGGATTGAGATTTCCCAATCACAATTCTAGATAAATGTGAAATTGTTTATTTGACTGGCGTTGGGGTTTGCCATTTCTTCATACGTAGTAACAGATATTAGGCATGAGTTGGGCATGCATAACTCCTCAAATCCAGGGATTACAAAGATAAAATTTGCATGCACAAACTCCTCAAATCCCGGGATTGCAGAAAGAAAAGTCTCTGTCAAGATTAAAAGATGTGCGAAGAGTTAGTAACAAGGCGCTGCATAGTTTTATCTCTATAGTTTATTTAGAATCATAATAAGATACCAATCCTTGTAATTTTAAATATGGTAGTTATAGAATATGGAGGTAAAATCATTTTTGTAATTCTCCATATCAATTTACTATATTACTAAGCCTGCATATAACGTTGCAAAAAGAATGAAAAGTACAAAAGAATGAAGGTCAAGTACGTTTTTCAATGATTAATAGTGCATAAATAAAAACGAATGGATTGGGAACTTTTATAGTTCGCAGATTTCCGAAATTGCTGTTAATCATATCTTAGGGTAAGAACTAAATTATTTTTAAAGTCTGTACCTTTCCGCCCTAACTAACTTTTCATATGAAGTCTTCAAGGGTATTCGAGATGGAACCTTCCATGTATCCTACAATTGGTGGAGAACCAGTTGTATTATAAAACGGTTGTAATTCCAGCGCATGAGAGAAAGGTGTTCCCCCTGCTGGAAGATGACTACCTCCCTTCGATGAGGTAAGGAACCAGTCGTGTTTAAATTTCTGGAGGGTTTAGTCCATAATCTTTTTTTAGTGTAGGAGGATACAAGGCTATAGTATAAGAGGATACAAGAAATATGAAAGCAATTTCTATCACTAACTAAAAGAGGATACAAGAAATATGAAAGCAATTCCCATCACTAACTAAGGCTTTGGACTTTTGGTGTTTGGAATCTATTAACAGTAGTCTCACTGGTGATAGACTAGTGGAGGGTGTTGGAATAGTGGAGTAGAGTAAAATCATGCATGCATAAGTTTCACTACTCTTCATTATAAGTGGAGTGATGCATGAGCTATGAAATAGGTAATTCATGAATCCATGTTGATTTTCTAGTTTACTAAGACTGGTCTCACGTGAATTCAATACAGTTGCATGAACCATGAAATAAGTAACTCATGAATCCATGTTGATTTTCTAATTAACCAACACTAGTCTTTATTGAATTCAATAATGTTGCATAAGCCATACAATACAATAGGTAACTCATGAATCCATGTTGATTTTCTAGTTAACTAAGACCAGGTATCAGTTGAGTTCAGCAAAGTTCCATTTATACAAGCTGATTTTCTAGTTATTTTGAGATTCTACTAGTTCAGTTGATTAAATAACTAGTTAAATAGACCTAAGATATTATCAATGCAATATGATACTCAACCAAAAAGCATGTTCTCATAAAAACTATATATATTCTACTTAACTAAGACCAGGTGTGAGTTGAGTTCAGCACAGTTCCACTTATACAAACTTATTTTCTACCTACTTTGAGACTCTATTAATTAGTTGATTAATTAACTTAACTAGTTAACTAGACCTAAGATATTATCAATGGAACAGAAAAATTCAAGAGGAGCTGCAATTAGTTAAGCATTTTCATCACAAACAATGATTTTTGCTGTGCAAGTGACAATTCCAAGTGAATGGGTTGTACCTGGATCTCAATGAGAACCACCAAAAATGAATAACCGAAAATGAATAGGCAAATGCAATGTCACCAAGAGCTTGGAAGACAACCCAAACTTTTTCAGCTTCTCCGATTGCACTAATACTTACTCCGTCAAGAGTTCCCTTGATTTCTCTATTCTCTGCAAATGTCAGAGATTACCCTCATATGTTGATTCTTGTCACAATAAAAGATGCAGATAAATGCTTTAGTGTAATAAACCCTTTTCAGATTTCTTAAATAAAGACAAGGGTATACAAATCAAACATACCAATCACTTTTGCAACAGCAAGACCGAATCCTACTGTTGCATATGAGAAAGACATAATAGCAGCAGTGATCGAAAGCCACCAAGCTTGATTAAAATTTGGTATTTGAGATAAAATGATTTCTACCAATGCAAAGAGGATCGTAAAATTGCCACCAGAGGACTGACACTGCAAGTCATGTCCATTCTTGTGAAAACAATTTGATCGTCCAATTGCTCCGCCATGTTTTTAATATCACCAAGGTGGTTATAAATGTGGACTTGTCATTGCAGTGTACTTCTCCCGTTGTTTAAAAAACAATTTAATGTGGTTTTCCATAGTTAATATTTATATGCTTCAAGAGTTAACTTTTGTCTCCAGTTTATTTTGAATGTCGTTAATAATCCAGTTTTAATTTTTAGTTTTTCAAATAAATACTGAAGAAATAATTTTTATTTTTTTAAAATAAATATTAAAGAAATAATAAATATGTTAAGATATATTTATAAATATTTATAAATAATGTTATATAATATTTTGTCATTTTTACTCATATTTAAGAAGAAATTCAATAATTGGAAGTTTTGATCGCTATCTATTGTCAGACTAACTCGAACTTTAAAATTTATATTAGAGAAAATTTCAACCTAAAATTTCTCATGATTATTTTTTTATGTAATTTCCATGTCATAATATATAAACCAATCGTAAACTTTTAAATTTAAAAAGAGGTGCATGTAATATTTTAGAGGGAAAAGAAGAAAAGCTACATTTTTAATTGTATTTCTGGCTTACCTCTTTTTGGCTCTTTCTTAGCTATCCCAGATTTCCATCTGATGCAACAAAAGCCACGAAAACCCACATTATGCATATAAAATGCCTTTTCACATTCTTAACCCCAAATAAACCTCAACAGAGGTAACCTCATAAGCGGAAGCTTTTCTCTTTTCTTTGAAACCTATGGTTATAAACCATATCTCATATTTCTTTTTGTGAATTAAATATAATGTCAACGTATATAAACTTAAACTTTCGGCCCAACCTTACCTTTCCGCTTTCCTCTGAATAATTTTCTCCCTTTGATTTCAACCGTAGATCTTCAACTCCTTGATCTTATATTTATCTCTTCGTCGCGACATACCTTTGACCTTTGGTCCACAAAACATACCGTTAAATCATATATTGACCACACTTTAATAAAGTCGCCTATTCACCACCCATCATTCATCAAATCTGTCAGCTGGCGCTTCATCGCGTTCCAACAAAATGCTTCCTTCATCCAACACATTTACCAATGCCACATCCCACTTAAACGACTGTCGTCGATCCCGTTCTCAATCCGAAGGTCCTCATCATATCACAATTTCAAAATTTATCACCTGACTATGATATGCGATCGCATTATCGCAACTTCAAATATCGCAATTTCGCATCGCATTGCCAAAGATCTTTCTGCCGAATGCGATGTGCGATAAACCCTTTGGCCAACACGTGGCTCCTCATCGCAATGTCCAGTTCCTTTAATAAAATCGCTTCTCCAGTTGCGATATCACTTCTCGACCATCCATCTTCCACTGTAATTTTGCGACAAGATCTTGATTGTTTAATCTTCCACTTCATTTATGTGATAGGATCTCTCCATCGCTCTCTCCTCCGATATGCGCTACAATCTCCACCATCCATTTAACTACTTCAGATCTGACATATATCACACTTCACAACGATCTATGCGTACATCCAATGGATATCGCATAATAAGATGCATGCCATTTAACCTTTTTCAACTCACGCGAAATAGGTGGTTTTATGTTGCTACGTGTCAACCTCCTAACTATATCGTGTGCTTTTGACTTTTACCACTTACCAACCAAAAGCTGTGTGAAAAAACCATTGGTGGTTTCCAAAACCATCTTCACTGTTCCATTTGCTTCCGGTTCCATGCCATCTCGATTCATAGTTCCATTTTACTCTTGCGCACTCTCCACAGAAAGTTAGATCTTCGTCAATGTTCCTTCTCTTCTGGTTCCATTCGATTACATAACCCTGGTAGCGATAAACCATTCAATGATTCCACAAATTAATAATCAATCACTATTTGTCAATATGCTTAAGTTTGTAGCTTGAAATAAAGTTCTGGCTTCATGTGCTCTATTTCAATGATACCATCTTAGTTGAAATCTACCTTCGAAGTCGACTTTCACACAGATTTCACGTGACTGTCACACCAGATTCTTCCTAAATATATTATGCAAAACAATAATTCTCATATCAATCATTCAATCAATCCAGACCACTCATATTCAATACTCTGTTCATTCATAAACAATATTTACATAAATCTAGAACACCTCATGTTCTGTCTTCTCTTCTTTAGGCCTGATATTCTAATCAGTGTCCATTCCTCTAAATTTTCCCTTAGGCTTACAACAAACCCCTATTTGTCTAAAACCTACTCAATCCTCTTCTTCCTACTACTCTCTCCTACTTTCTATTGTCCCCTTTTGCCTTTGAGGCTTTACAATTTATACAAATGATTTTGAAACCAATCTCGGTTCCAGATCCTCTATCTTCTCAACAAATTCCTCAAAATCCTCTCAGTCCTAAAATTTCTTCTTTATCCCTAAGAATCCTCTCTAATCCCATAAATCATGAAACCAATTCTAATTTAAAATTTACAATTAATTCTCAAATCTCTCATTCCTTATGGAATCTAAACTATCCTACTTCCCTCATGTTCTCCAATCATTCAGGAACATTTTGAAATTCCTCTCAATAATTAATTCCTATTTAAATCACTCAAAACATTAATAATTACATTAGTGAATCCAACTTCCTTAAAAACAAAAGACCCCAATGTCTAATAAAATACACAGAATTTTCTGAGCCTAATGCTCCTGCATTAGAATTCCAAAGTTAAAATAATCATGTTCTTCTGATCTTTGTCTTCCTGGATCCCACACCTTGTTTTGTAGTTTGTCATCTATTTCTGCTGTTGTTTGTTTATCTTCTCCAGGTTTCCATATTTTATGTTGCTTTTCTCCACTGGCTATACTTTCACAGTCTGCTGCTATTTTCCTCTTGCCGCTGCTTCTTTTCTTTCTTGCTTCTATCTTCCTCTGAGATAATCTCATCATTATCCTTCTTATCTGTTCAATTTCTCTATCTAATAAATCTTCTGATTGCTGATTTCTTTCATCTCTTGATTGCTAAACTTTTATTATTACTGCCACCCTGTCATCCTTACCCTCTTGTTTATTGTTGTCTTCTTTCTCTTGCATCTTCACATTTTGCATTTCCCAATATTGAAATTGAGATTTCTCCTCCTGTATTGAATCCTGATTCTTCAGCATAATTTCCAACAATTTAATTTCTTTATTCCATGGATTAAATATTTCCACATAATTTTCTTCCTCTTTCTTTACTTGGTTGTTCATCTGTGCCAAATTTTCTCTAGTATCTGCAACAAAACCTGAATTCACAAAACAATTATTAAAATGAAAACCATAAGGCCTCAGTGCCTCTTTTTGCTCTGGCAACATTTTATTATCCTGCTATGGAATTTCCTCCTTTATCAGCACATCAATATGCTGATTCAAACTTTCCAAAGAATTCTCTAAATGAATCTCAATACTGTCAACAAGTCTCTCTCCCACATCATCTGCTCTAATGGTTTCTTTCTGTTTCTGTCCACCATAATGAATTATGTCTTCTACAATCTCCCTGTCATACTCTAAGTTTTCCAGCAAATACTCTTGTAATGAAATTTCTCTTTGACATTCCTTAAGAACTTCATCATCACTTACAATCCCTGCATTTATACACAAATTGTCAATTTGCAAATCACATAGTTCAAAAGTCTCAATTGTTTCTTCACATATCAACTCTTCAGTCTGAATCTCATCTCCTTCTTTCACAAGAAATTATTCGTGTGTTGTAACTGCTTCAAATATAAATGCATCATTTCTTTCCTCATTCAAGAGACATTCCTCATCATTACTTTCTGCTTCAGAGTATTTATCTTCTGAAATATATTCTTCCATACTTTTCACAGCTTCAAAAGATTGCTCATCCTCTTCTGTAAAACCTGTAATCACATCAAAACTATTAGACTAAAAAATACAAGGCTTTACATCCTCTTGCTGATATGAACTTGCCCAACAGTTCAAGAAATCATCAATAATTTTTCCTTCAGTAAGATAAACTTCTTGTTGTCTTGAATTCTTACAATAATTCACAAGATCTTTCATAGATCTCTAGTCTTCAGCTTCACTCAGAATTTCTCCCTATTCTTCTTCACAAATGGAAACTTCCATTTTCAACTTAGCTTCTCTGAGTTCTTCACATCCCAATTGCACACTCATCATCTGCTCAAGCTTTCTCATCTCTTCTGCTAACTGCATATTCACTTGTTCCTCTCTCTTCTGTTGTAGCCTCTGCCACTTTACTTTCTTCTTCATGGTCCAACCATGTCTGTGGTCTTTCTTATTTCTCTGCAACAATTCCATCAATAACTCAAGATGAACTGCTATCTTAGCCTTCTCCCTTTCATATTTTTCAATACTTAACTGTCTCTGTATTCCATTTACCTTCGCATATTCTTTCTTCATTTTTCTTTTGTTCTGGTCTCTCTCAGAACCTCTACTATCTCTTCTATGACTATCAGTAGTCATCTTCTTCTCCATCTCTATCTTCATCAGCTCCTCACTCATTCAACATGAGCTGTACTAAAGCCACTACAACAGCAAGTCCTCCCTGCTGCTACTTACCTCACCAATCCCCTCTCTGGAATTGGTCTTTTGGAGAGCACTGGTTCTCTATTCTCTGGAACCTTTTGAGCATTCCTCTCTACTCCTTCTAGGCTTCAACTCATCTGTACCTTTTAAGAATGCAACTGTTCTTTTTATCAAACCTCTGTTGGAATTCTTTAAGGTTCTTCCACACTTTACTCAGAAACTCTTACCTATTTCCTTCATCACTGCTCTTAAGGCTATGATCTTCGTTTGCTGAGATTTTATTGAACTGTCTGCAACCTGATTTCTGCAAACAAAATCTTTAAACTAGAGTTAAATAACACTTACCATCTCACCTTCAAGATCTCTGTGTGATATTGTTTCACCATTCATCTGCACTGTATCTCTATGTGTTGTAATCTATCAGATTCAAAATCTGATCTCCCTTTACTTTCTCCACCACACATGCATTCTATGCAATTCTAATTTTAATTCACACAAAATCAATCATCACATTTCTTTCCAATACATGTAGAACCTACGATCACCTTTTTTTTCAATTTCAATTGCATTCTTATACAATTCAGTTTAAAAAAATCTTGAACCTTCAAAAGAGCATTTTCCAGGCTTTGATACGAAATTGACATAGCAAAAGCCATGAAAACCCACATTATGCATTTAAAATGCATTTTCACATTCTTAACCCCAAATAAACCTGAACAGAGGTAACCTCATAAGCAAAAGATTTTCTCTTTTCTTTGAAACCTATGGTTATAAACCATATCTCATATTTCTTTTTGTAAATTAAATATATTGTCAACGTATATAAACTTAAACTTTCGGCCCAACCTTACCTTTTCGCCTTCCTCTGAATAAATTTGTCCCTTTGATTTCAACCGTAGATCTTCAACTCCATGATCTTATATTTATCACTTCATCACGACATACCTTTGACCTTTGGTCCACAAAACATACCGTTAAATCATATACTGACCACACTTTAATAAAGTCACCTATTCACCGCCCATCATTCATCAAATCCGACGGCTGGATCTTCATCGCATTCCAATGCAATGCTTCCTTCATCCAACACATATACCGATGCCACATCCCGCTTAAACGACTGTCGTCAATCCGGTTCTCAATCCAACGGTCCTCATCATATCGCAATTTCAAACTTTATCACCCGACTGCAATATGCGATCGCATTATCGCAACTTTGAATATCGCAATTTCGTATCGCATTGCCAAAGCTCTTTCCGCCGAATGCGATGTGCGATAAACCCTATGGCCGACACGTGGCACCTCATCACAATGTCCAGTTCCTTTAATGAAATCACTTCTCCAGTTGCGATATGACTTCTCGACCATCCATCTTCCACTATAATTTTGCAACAAGATCTTAATCGTTTAATCTTCCACTTCATTTATGCGATAGGATCTCTCCATTGCTCTCTCCTCTGATCTGCGCTACAATCTCTGCCGTCAATTTAACTAATTTTGATTCGACGGATATCGCACTTCACAACGATCTATGCGTACATCCAATGGATATCACATAATAATGCATGCCATTTAACCTTTTTGAACTCACACGAAATAGGTGGTTTTATGTTGCTACATGTCAACCTCCTAACTGTATCGCGTGCTTTCGACTTTTACTGCTTACCAACCAAATGCTGTGCGAAAAAACCAATGGTGGTTTCCAAAACCATCTTCACTGTTCCGTTTGATTCTGGTTCCATGCCATCTCGATTCATGGTTCCACTTTACTCTTGTGCACTCTCCACAGACAGTCAGATCTTCTTCATTTTTCCTTCTTTTCTGGTTCCATTCGATTACATAACCTTGGTAGCCATAAACCATTCAATGATTCCAAAAATTAAAGATCAATCACTATTTTTCGATATGCTTAAGTCTTTAGCTTGAAATAAAGTCCTGGCTTCATGTGCTCTATTTCAACGATACCATCTTAGTTGAAATTGACCTTCGAAGTTGACTTTCACATAGATTTCACATGACTGTCACACCAGATTCTTCCTATATATAGTATGCAGAGCACTAATTCTCATATCAATCATTCAATCAATGCAGACCACTCATATTCAATACTCTGTTCATTCATAAACAATATTTACATAAATCTAGAACACTTCATGTTATGTCTTCTCTTCTTTAGGCTTGATATTCTAATCAGTGTCCATTCCTCTAAATTTGCCTGTAGGCTTACAACAAACCACTATGTGTCTAAAACCTACTCAATCCTCTTCTTCCTACTACTCTTTCCTACTTTATGCTGTCCCCTTTTGCCTTTGAGGCTTTACAATTTATACATATGATTTTGAAGCCAATTATGGTTCCAGATCCTCTATCTTCTCATCAAATTCCTCAAAATCCTCTCAGTCCTAAAATTTCTTCTTTATCCCTAAGAATCCTCTCTAATCTCATAAATCATGAAACCAATTCTAATATAAAATTTGCAATTAATTCTCAAATCTCTCATTCCCTATGGAATCTAAACTATCCTACTTCCCTCATGTTCTCCAATCATTCAGGAACATTTACAAATTCCTCTCAATAATTAAATCCTATTTAAATCACTCGAAACATTAATAATTACATTAGTGAATCCAACTTCCTTAAAAACAAAAGACCCAAATGTCTAATAAAATACACAGAATTTTTTGAGCCTAATGCTCCTGGATCACCATCTCGCACATATATTGGAACATCATCAATGTGGGTATCAAGCTCTACCAGGCCAGCCATACATGATCCAACTTTAGCAACGTCCTTGACTAAATGATGCATGCAAACCAATTTCATGTTTTGGATTAAGAAATTTTAATTTATTTTCATAGATATATGGATGATTATATAGAGGTAGGATAACTCAGTCAATAACTATAATTTTGATTTTTGGAAAAAATATTGGTAAGACTCCTCCATTGTCATTGGTCTAAGTTCCCTTAGGCAGGCCAGACAATGACTAAGCAAAGTGTTAAGCTTTGTATGCTAGTTTTTATGATATAATAGAAGAAAATTAATTAACAAAAAAATATTGAAAATAAGTTTAATCTTTATATATATTATAATTTTGTATAAGTAGAATTGAAGATTTTCGAGGATACATATTTTATAGATATAAGAACACAATAACTGAGAAATGTTGATGACTTGTCTCTATAGGTGCCATGCTATTCATAATAATTTTTCACATTTAGAAGATGGTCAAAGGTGGTTAAGTTACAATAAGGGATCACAATAAGTAATGGTACTAATATAATGCAACGATTAACTGAATATAATGTATAATAAACACAATGGTGAAACGAGATGGATTTTAATCATTGTTTTTATTTCTTATTAATTGTAGCATATGAACCTTGACTCAACATTGCATACCTTTGAAATGTAAATGGTGATAATATGCTTAAACTTTATATGGATTTTATTATTGAAATTATCATGAATTATGTTAAATCTTAATTAGAAATATTAATGATTCTTTTTTCTAATGTCAAGATTAATGATTTGTATGTAGTGAGAAACCAAGCCATACACAATTGGATTTGTTTAAACTTTCCTTGAACAAAATGTATCACTGGTATAATGTTTGGATTTTTCATATCTTGTGGTGCACCAATGTTACTATAAAAGAATAATAGGTTAAATTGGGAGTTCAACTGGCTTTGACCTAAGACAAAAAAAAATGTTATGAATAGTTCCAAGTTCTCTCTTTACTAACCTTCTATTCAGAATATACCTTCCAATAGAACATGATTATAATGACAAAAATAAACTTCACATTCAATCTATTCATCATGTGTGAATAGCTCAATGTTTTCCATTTTTCTAACCTTACTCATATCCAAGAAGTACCTTTCAATAGAGGATGATTATAATGACAAAAATGAACTTCATGTTCAATCTATTCATCATGTGTACATTCCCAAATTTATTATGATTTGTATGTTCAAGAATATATCATGCAATAATACTATTAATTGATTTAAAAATGCACCTATTGTGTATATTCACAAATGTATTTCTTTGAAATTGATTAATTTTTGACATTAATTATGAACATTGAATAGATTGTTTATTCTCTTATATATTCAAATTTCTATTCTAGTAGGTTATATGTAGAGTGTAAATGTGGGTTAAATTAGTATGAAATGGGACATATAAAATATGGATTTCTAATGTCTACAATTCCTTTTATATATATATATATATATATATATATATATATATATATATATATATATATATATTTGTGGTTATTGATTGTTTTCTTGACTGAAATGTCGAATAATAATTTTAAAAGAATATTTTTTCTTCATGGACAATGAAAATAGAGATGTAAATGTAGCAAGAGAACAACTTTTATTCGTTCAAGTGAAAATTTATTTTGGATAAAATTACATGAGCCTTTCACTATTGTATCTCAACATGTAGTATCACCCCGTATATGATTTAGGTCAAAGTCTCTTTGACATAGTTTTAATGTTATACACGTGAAAAGAATTAGAAATAATTAAGTGAGATAATATTTACCATTTATCCATGACATAATTTATATTCTCTCTTATTTGTTTGTATAATCAAATTCTTCACTAGTATCTCATGGTATTGGACAACATGTAAAATACTCTATGTTAAATTCCTCCAATATTGAATAATAATGTGTAGAGTGATAAATATATCTAGTGGAAGGTTTATAATGATTTATATAAAATTAATTAACTAAAATAGAATTATTCAAATCCATACGAATTGTCATGAAGGATAGCTAAGAAATGTGGCCATGCTAAAGTTATTGCAATATTATCTCTAGGATTCCAAGGCTGTTTCTTGTGATGATTTAAAGGACTAGGATCATGCACTATATATGACAAAGAAGTACTCTAGGAACGATAGTATATTTTGGTGTATTTAGAAAAAGTGATAGTTTGTGGGAAATATTTAAAAATTAAAGTTGAAAAAATTTGATTTGAAAAATTTGCAGAAATATTTAGGGGAAAAAACTCATGACCACAAAGAAAAGGTTGTATTTTTAGAAAAGGTATGGAAAATATCTAATGCTCTTCTATATATACATACAATGGCTAGAAAAAGTATTTTATATTCTAATATATGTATGGAAGGATCCTTTTTGTTCACAATGTTTGAGATGCTTGTTAGCATATATTGATAAATTTAAAATCTTCCTTAGTATTTGAAAAAAATATTCAATGTATTTCAACAATCCATTACACGAAGCAATTGGTTGGGAATCAACATTAGCAAACCACATTAAAATAATAGCTATATTATGAAGATTTAACTTGTCTTCATTATGTGTAGGTTCATATTTTTTCTATCCTTTATCATTGATAAATAGCTTTGATTCAACTTGATGCTCCCATGGAAAATTGTAGCGACATTTGTAAAAACGCCCATTTTTACATAATCATAAGCAGGTACTAGTACTACTTCTTATATGACTTTGAAATTAATTAGCTAATTATTCATAATCATCAAAAGGATTTGTACTAGATGTTTCACAACTATATAAAATGTGAGTGTCTTCATAAAGAGGTTGGTGCAGGGATATAATCCAAATATGGATATCATGAGAATTCCATGCCATCACATACATATTACAATACTTATTTGCAACAATCATTCTCACTTCATCTTTACCATCACACGTTTCCATGTTTTGTGCACCTTCTAAGCATCAAAACCCATGGATTCATTCTAACTTCTATGATTCGTTTCATGCATATAAATGTTAATATACAATGAAGATACAAAGGTACAGGAAATATGAAATTGTTATATGAAGATACAAAGGTACAAGAAATATGAAATTGTTATTTGAAAGTGATATATCACAAAATAGAGTTCAATAATACATGTTTGCACTAATAATCCTTTGTATGGAGTTTTTAATAATAAATTCACTAAAGAAATGTTCGTATGGAATTTTTAATAATGAATTCACTAAGGAAAGGTTGAAGTGGAGGTGAATACACTGGTTCTCTATTCTCTGGAATTGGTCTTTTGGAAAGCACTGGTTCTCTATTCTCTGGAACCTTTTGAGCATTCCTCTCTACTCCTTCTAGGCTTCAACTTATATGCACCTTTTAAGAATGCAACTGTTATTTTTATCAAACCTCTGTTGGAATTCTTTAAGGTTCTTCCACACTTTACTCAGAAACTCTTACCAATTTCCTTCATCACTGCTCTTAAGGCTATGATCTTCGTTTGCTGAGATTTTATTGAACTGTCTACAACCTGATTTCTGCAAACAAAATCTTTAAACTAGAGTTAAATAACACTTACCATCTCACCTTCAAGATCTCTGTGTGATATTGTTTCACCATTCATCTGCATTGTATCTCTATGTGTTGTAATCTATCATATTCAAAATCTGATCTCCCTTTACTTTCTCCACCACACATGCATTCTATGCAATTCTAATTTTAATTCACACAAAATCAATCATCACATTTCTTTCCAATACATGTAGAACCTATGATCACCTTTTTTTTCAATTTCAATTGCATTCTTATACAATTCAGTTTAAAAAAATCTTGAACCTTCAAAAGAGCATTTTCCAGGATTTGATACGAAATTGACACAGCAAAAGCCATGAAAACCCACATTATGCATTTAAAATGCATTTTCACATTCTTAACCCCAAATAAACCTCAACAGGGGTAACCTCATAAGCAAAAGATTTTCTCTTTTCTTTGAAACCTATGGTTATAAACCATATCTCATATTTCTTTTTGTAAATTAAATATAATGTCAACGTATATAAACTTAAACTTTCGACCCAACCTTACCTTTTCGCCTTCCTCTGAATAAATTTGTCCCTTTGATTTCAACCGTAGATCTTCAACTCCTTGATCTTATATTTATCACTTCATCACGACATACCTTTGACCTTTGGTCCACAAAACATACCGTTAAATCATATACTGACCACACTTTAATAAAGTCACCTCTTCACCGCCCATCATTCATCAAATCCGACGGCTGGATCTTCATCGCATTCCAACGCAATGCTTCCTTCATCCAACACATATACCGATGCCGCATCCCGCTTAAACAACTGTCGTCGATCCCGTTCTCAATCCAACGGTCCTCATCATATCGCAATTTCAAACTTTATCACCCGACTGCAATATGTGATCACATTATCGCAACTTTGAATATCGCAATTTCGTATCGCATTGCCAAAGCTCTTTCCGCCGAATGCGATGTGCGATAAACCCTATGGCCGACACGTGGCACCTCATCACAATTTCCAGTTCCTTTAATGAAATCACTTCTCCAGTTGCGATATGACTTCTCGACCATCCATCTTCCACTATAATTTTGCAACAAGATCTTAATTGTTTAATCTTCCACTTCATTTATGCGATAGGATCTCTCCATTGCTCTCTCCTCTGATCTGCGCTACAATCTCTGCCGTCAATTTAACTAATTTTGATTCGACGGATATCGCACTTCACAACGATCTATGCGTACATCCAATGGATATCACATAATAATGCATGCCATTTAACCTTTTTGAACTCACACGAAATAGGTGGTTTTATGTTGCTACATGTCAACCTCCTAACTGTATCGCATGCTTTCGACTTTTACTGCTTACCAACCAAATGCTGTGCGAAAAAACCATTGGTGGTTTCCAAAACCATCTTCACTGTTCCGTTTGATTCTGGTTCCATGCCATCTCGATTCATGGTTCCACTTTACTCTTGTGCACTCTCCACAGACAGTCAGATCTTCTTCATTTTTCCTTCTTTTCTGGTTCCATTCGATTACATAACCTTGGTAGCCATAAACCATTCAATGATTCCAAAAATTAACGATCAATCACTATTTTTCATATGCTTAAGTCTTTCCTCTGAAATAAAGTCCTCAGCTTCATGTGCTCTATTTCAACGATACCATCTTAGTTGAAATTGACCTTCAAGTTGACTTTCACACTGCATTTCACATGACCCGCTGCTAACGATTCTTCCTAAATATGTCGCAGAGCACTAATTCTCATATCAATCATTCAATCAATGCATCACTCATATTCAATACTCGTCTATCTACATAAACAATATTTACATAAATCTAACAATTCATGTTATGTCTTCTTCTTAGGTTTGAGATTCTCAATAATCATGTCTGTTCTTCGGACCTTTTCAGAGGGCTTAGCAACAAACCACGATTGTTCAAACTCACTCAATCCTCTTCTTCCTACTACTCTTTCTACTGTCTCTCTGTCGTCTCCTTTTGCCTTTAAGGCTTTACAATTTATACATATGATTTTAAAGCCAATTATGGTTCCGTATCCTCTATCTTCTCAACAAATTCCTCAAAATCCTCTCAGTCCTAAAATTTCTTCTTTATCCCTAAGAATCCTCTCTAATCTCATAAATCATGAAACCAATTCTAATATAAAATTTGCAATTAATTCTCAAATCTCTCATTCCCTATGGAATCTAAACTATCCTACTTCCCTCATGTTCTCCAATCATTCGGGAACGTTTACAAATTCCTCTCAATAATTAATTCCTATTTAAATCACTCGAAACATTAATAATTACATTAGTGAATCCAACTTCCTTAAAAACAAAAGACCCAAATGTCTAATAAAATACACAGAATTTTTTGAGCCTAATGCTCCTGCCTCACCATCTCGCACATATATTGGGACATCATCAATGTGGGTGTCAAGCTCTACCAGGCCAGCCATACATGATCCAACTTTAGCAACGTCCTTGACTAAATGATGCATGCAAACCAATTTCATGTTTTGGATTAAGAAATTTTAATTTATTTTCATAGATATATGGATGATTATATAGAGGTAGGATAACTCAGTCAATAGCTATAATTTTGATTTTTGGAAAAAATATTGGTAAGACTCCTCCATTGTCATTGGTCTAAGTTCCCTTAGGCAGGCCAGACAATGACTAAGAAAAGTGTTAAGCTTTGTATGCTAGTTTTTATGATATAATAGAAGAAAATTAATTAACAAAAAAATATTGAAAATAAGTTTAATCTTTATATATATTATAATTTTGCATAAGTAGAATTGAAGATTTTCGAGGATACATATTTTATAGATATAAGAACACAATAACTGAGAAATGTTGATGACTTGTCTCTATAGGTGCCATGCTATTCATAATAATTTTTCACATTTAGAAGATGGTCAAAGGTGGTTAAGTTACAATAAGGGATCACAATAAGTAATGGTACTAATATAATGCAACGATTAACTGAATATAATGTATAATAAACACAATGGTGAAACGAGATGGATTTTAATCATTGTTTTTATTTCTTATTAATTGTAGCATATGAACCTTGACTCAACATTGCATACCTTTGAAATGTAAATGGTGATAATATGCTTAAACTTTATATGGATTTTATTATTGAAATTATCATGAATTATGTTAAATCTTAATTAGAAATATTAATGATTCTTTTTTCTAATGTCAAGATTAATGATTTGTATGTAGTGAGAAACCAAGCCATACACAATTGGATTTGTTTAAACTTTCCTTGAACAAAAAGTATCACTGGTATAATGTTTGGATTTTTCATATCTTGTGGTGCACCAATGTTACTATAAAAGAATAATAGGTTAAATTGGGAGTTCAACTGGCTTTGACCTAAGACAACAAAAAATGTTATGAATAGTTCCAAGTTCTCTCTTTACTAACCTTATATTCGGAATATACCTTCCAATAGAACAAGATTATAATGACAAAAATAAACTTCACATTCAATCTATTCATCATGTGTGAATAGCTCCATGTTTTCCATTTTTCTAACCTTACTCATATCCAAAAAGTACCTTTCAATAGAGGATGATTATAATGACAAAAATGAACTTCATGTTCAATCTATTCATCATGTGTACATTCCCAAATTTATTATGATTTGTATGTTCAAGAATATATCATGCAATAATACTATTAAGTGATTTAAAAGTGCACCTATTGTGTATATTCACAAATGTATTTCTTTGAAATTGATTAATTTTTGACATTAATTATGAACATTGAATAGATTGTTTATTCTCTTATATATTCAAATTTCTATTCTAGTAGGTTATATGTAGAGTGTAAATGTGGGTTAAATTAGTATGAAATGGGACATATAAAATATGGATTTCTAATGTCTACAATTCCTTTTATATATATATATATATATATATATATATATATATTTGTGGTTATTGATTGTTTTCTTGACTGAAATGTCGAATAATAATTTTAAAAGAATATTGTTTCTTCATGGACAATGAAAATAGAGATGTAAATGTAGCAAGAGAACAACTTTTATTCGTTCAAGTGAAAATTTATTTTGGATAAAATTACATGAGCCTTTCACTATTGTATCTCAACATGTAGTATCACCCCGTATATGATTTAGGTCAAAGTCTCTTTGACATAGTTTTAATGTTATACATGTGAATAGAATTAGAAATAATTAAGTGAGATAATATTTACCATTTATCCATGACATAATTTATATTCTCTTATTTGTTTGTATAATCAAATTCTTCACTAGTATCTCATGGTATTGGACAACATGTAAAATACTCTATGTTAAATTCCTCCAATATTGAATAATAATTTGTAGAGTGATAAATATATCTAGTGGAAGGTTTATAATGATTTATATAAAATTAATTAACTAAAATAGAATTATTCAAATCCATACGAATTGTCATGAAGGATAGCTAAGAAATGTGGCGATGCTAAAGTTATTGCAATATTATCTCTAGGATTCCAAGGCTGTTTCTTGTGATGATTTAAAGGACTAGGATCATGCACTATATATGACAAAGAAGTACTCTAGGAACGATAGTATATTTTGAAAAAGTGATAGATTGTGGGAAATATTTAAAAATTAAAGTTGGAAAATTTTGATTTGAAAAATTTGCAGAAATATTTAGGGGAAAAAACTCATGACCACAAAGAAAAGGTTGTATTTTTAGAAAATGTATGGAAAATATCTAATGCTCTTCTATATATACATACAATGGCTAGAAAAAGGATTTTATATTTTAATATATGTATGGAAGGATCCTTTTTGTTCACAATGTTTGAGATGCTTGTTAGCATATATTGATAAATTTAAAATCTTCCTTAGTATTTGAAAAAAAGATTCAATGTATTTCAACAATCCATTACACGAAGCAATTGGTTAGGAATCAACATTAGCAAACCACATTAAAATAATAGCTATATTATGAAGATTTAACTTGTCTTCATTATGTGTAGTTTCATATTTTTTCTATCCTTTATCATTGATAAATAGCTTTGATTCAACTTGATGCTCCCATGGAAAATTGTAGCGACATTTGTAAAAACGCCCATTTTTACATAATCATAAGCAGGTACTAGTGAGTGTCTTCATAAAGAGGTTGGTGCAGGGATATAATCCAAAGATGGATATCATGAGAATTCCATGCCATCACATACATATTACAATACTTATTTGCAACAATCATTCTCACTTCATCTTTACCATCACACGTTTCCATGTTTTGTGCACCTTCTAAGCATCAAAACCCATGGATTCATTCTAACTTCTATGATTCGTTTCATGCATATAAATGTTAATATACAATGAAGATACAAAGGTACAAGAAATATGAAATTTTTATATGAAGATACAAAGGTACAAGAAATATGAAATTGTTATTTGAAAGTGATATATCACAAAATAGAGTTCAATAATACATGTTTGCACTAATAATCCTTCGTATGGAGTTTTTAATAATAAATTCGCTAAAGAAATGTTCGTATGGAGTTTTTAATAATGAATTCACTAAGGAAAGGTTGAAGTGGAGGTGAATACACATTGCAACAATATGTTGATTATTTGAAAATATTATTATTCCTATAGTATTGTTTATTTTGTACATTAAAGGTGCATTATCAACAATAATCTTAGACAAATATAACTAGTTAGCATCACTTAAACTTATTGTGTAGAACAAAGTTGGATTTTCATGTTAGTAGGCTCACTATGCATTTTTCATTTGGGATGTAATTGAGCTCTTTATTAATATCCTTTTTTATAGTAGGTATTTCATCTTTTATTTCCTTTTACAAATACAACAACCATTGTTCTTTTTAAAATTTTGATCACAATACTCAATTAGGTGCAATGCACATTCAGATAGTCAAATAGTCACCATGTGTGGTCGCAAGCAATGAATATTGCTCGTTGAGAATAATTTGAGGAAAACTATCTCAAGTTTTTTTTAGCGTCGTATTTATTTATTCATGAAAACCCTATTTCTATCCAATCCATTTATAAATCATAAAAAAAAGTTACATTTTGCACAAAAGTTCTTATTTCTTCCAATTCTTGAAGTGCATTTGGTAATATAACTATAATAAGGTAAGGATGAGATTCCAATTGATAAAAATGGAATTCTTCAGTGTATGCATCATTTTCTTTAGGTCATCTATTTTAGTTTTGATATAGTGAAATATGTTAGAGACATCCCATTGATTCAAAGTTATTTTTCAATGTGAAGCATCCATTACATGTGCTCTAGTAACAATATAGTCATAATATTCATATTTGGGTATTTCTACCTTTAGTTAGAATATCTAGATCTTAAATGTGATATGGAAGGATTTTAAAAATTGAATTAAGATCCTATGGGAAGCTAATTATGTGACTTCTATATTTATATTTATCACCATTAACATGTATGACTCACAATATCAAATTCAATTGTAATACTAAATTTTCTTCATCCTATGTCAACACAAACACAATTGAAGGTTGTTCAATAGGATCCTTATTTTCAATAATAGAAATGATAGGAGTCTCATTCAATTTTTATCTATGAAAATTTGGACCTTTAAATGTTTTAACAACATTGATTCCAAGGTATGATTGATGAGAAGAATAACACATTTACATAATAGATAACTTATTGATATGTCAATGGTATGATTGATGAGAAGAATACCACATTTGCACAATTAATAACTTATTGATATGTGAGTGAATTTGTTTTTGAAAACGATTTATCATTTCAAATATTTGATCTATATTAGATATCATTTTTGGGATTCAACTACATTAAGTAAGTCATTCATCTGCGACCATTCCAAGAGAGGTAGTCATAACTAACTATTTTCTCATGATTTTTGAACAGTCCACTTAGCACTTATTGCATTGGGTGATGCTCACAGGGGTGAAGAAGTGGGATTTAAACTAGTGAAATGATTCACATAGCATCAATCATCAGTTCCGGGGCTTGCACCTAGTAACTAGGACTTCCTGGGAGGTCACTGTTTGATACATCTATATTTCAATCATATTATATAAGATGTTAATTTTCAATTTTAGAGGAGTTTGTATGAGGGACAATATTTTTCTCCTACTGTGGTTGAAATGCATCTCCATAACCCCCAGATGTGGGTGACAGAATTGAAACACTTGACAATCACATCCCACACTCCATGGGAAACAGAGATCTCCTGCGTAGAGCCTCATATTTTGTGGATACTCATTATACCATTAGTCACTCGCATGAGACTCACAATATCATCAATGATGATGAGAGGACGAGAACTGCATGATCATGTCTTGAGCATCACCTCTCATCCATCACCTTTAATGATCATCATGATTAACCTGTATTGTAGCCATACCCTTTCCCTCGAGCCTGCTCAGGTTCTCAATTATAGCACACAGATGCGTGCGAAGCCTAATCATTTCTATCCTCATCACACACATCCCTGCCCATTTAAAGAGATTATCTCTCAGCCCCTTTCAATACTTAGTCTGTTATCTTGGTCTTTCGTCTCCCTTACTCTTCTCTAGCTTCTCCCTAACTTAGAAAGGCTGTGAAGCTCTACTATCAGTGTAGCATTGCAAAATCTCCTTTGGGCTTGTTAGGTCTCCGTAGTTTGCAATATTGGAAAGTACAAACGCTGCAGAGCCTACATCAAAACCACTTTGGAATCTAAGGATCTAGCCATCCTGGATTCAGAGAGGTATCTCTCTATGTATGTGTACCTCAAAGATGTTTCTTTATTCCCACATCGGCTAGTCAGTAGCCTCCTTGCCCTCCGCAGCCTACTCCTAGCCCTTCGATTCAGCCTTCTGGACCTCCTCTTCCTGGCCCTTCAGTTGGTATCCATGAGCCTCTTTACCCTCCTGGAACAGTTCCTCTAGGCCTTAACCATTTAGGAGCTGTCCCACCTAGCCATTACCCCTTTGGTCAGATACCATTCCTAGCTCCTCCCACAGGAGTGTACACGGCACCTGTCATGGCCACCCTTTCTCTTCCTAACCTGACCCTTGTGATTCCTGTCTGGTACCTTGATCCTCTAGCTGCTACCCTGTCTGGTCAATGCAAACCTTATCATGCTTTGACCCCAGTTCAACCGGTCCCCATGACTTTTCCCATTGAAACAGTGCCTCAACCACCTCAATAGGAACCACCTCATGTTGCGAGTACTTCGGGTAAGAAGGGCAAAGATCACAAGAGGGCCTCCAAGGACAAGGCTGCCCCGACAGACCCTACACATCCCCTGCCAACAAAGCCCTATACTTTGTGTGATGTTGTCGGCCATGCCACCCATAACTATCTTGAACTGCCCCGTATCAAGCCCATGGTTAAAGTTGCATTCCCTGAGTCTACGGTCCCTGAAGCCTCTGTTTCTTCCTCTATTGCAGCCAATAATTCTAAAACTATTCACACCAACCAACCTTGTGCTTTATGTGATCTCCATGTCCATTATTCGCACCATTTTCCCTGCCTTATGCATTATTGCGCCTCTTTAGAGGTAGTTTGGGAGAAGATTGAACATAACCAATCCGCCTCTGCCATACTTTAATAGTATGTTGTAGGTCAGAATAAGGATTTACCCACTCCCATTGACATTCCCCCTCCTGATGTCGAGATGACAGAGTCGGCGGCCACCATACTCTACCTATCATCATCCGTGAGACCCTCGGTGGAAGCTCCTGTTAGAAATTTAAATATTACAGAGCAATGAAACACATAAAATATGCGAAAAACACAAGCACCCAAAACACATAAAACCAGAGAGACATTGATATACATATTTCACCGAGTTTGGGCTATGTCCAACCTGAACATCCAGTCCTTCCTTTTTATTATCCAACAAAATGAAGAGACAAAACCTACAACATATCCATTGCAATATCCTTTGTTCTCTATCACAGTCTCCTTATTTGTTTCTCGCTCCGAGAATACACATACATTATACAGCCGCAATACAATACCCTCATACAAGCGAGGGGTTTCCTTCTAGGGAAAAAAACCCTAGACTAAACATAACTTCTATCGTTAGATCATCTGCCTAATGAACAACCCAGATTAACTAGAAATTACTATACTTTTACAAGGCAATTTTACATCTGTTTTTAGCTTCGGGGGCACTGCCCTTGAAACCCCCTGCCAAGGGGGTCCATAAAGTTGCAGCCATCCCCCCTAGACCCCCCCAGGCAGTGTTTAATTATGGGCAGCGTTGCCTCCCTCATTAAGGTACAGGGGTCCAATGTTGTGATACAAAATAAATAAGATAATTAGGCTCCACACCCAACAATCTCCCACTTGGAGACTAATTGTAGCAACTCCATCGCAGCTTAATTTGCTGGACAATGACTCCTCTTTGGACCTGGCTGTTTCTCATTTTCATCGTCATCCTTGAAGATCAATTGAAACTGAGCATATTCCCAGTTTCTCCCTGGTTACAAATTTTGTTAGCATATCTGCAGGATTTTGGCTAGTGTGTGTTTTTTCCAACTTCAACTGTCCATCTTCCAATACTGACCATATGAAATGGTAATTGAGCTATATGTGTTTAGCCTTGGAATGAAATGCTAAGTTCTTTGCAAGATGAATGGCTCTTTGGCTATCACTGTATAACGTGCCCATATCATGCTTCTTACCCAATTCATCCATAAACCTTTGTAACCAAATCATTTCTTTACTAGCCTCTATAGTAGCAACATACTCTACTTTTGTTGTTGAAAGTGCAACAACACTTTGGATTTTTGAAACCTAACTGACAGTTGTTCCACCTATAGTAAATACATATCCTATAGTGCTCCTCTTGTTATCTCTGTCACCTACCATATCTGCATCAACATATCCCTGCAGAGCAACGTTTGAACCACCAAATCATAATGCTTGAGTTGTGGTACCTCTCAAATATCTGAGAATCCATTTTACTGCCATCCAATGTTATTTTCCTAGATTGTTCATGTACCTGCTTACAACTCCCACTGCATGTGAAATATCAGGCCTTGTGTAGACCATTTCATACATTAAGCTTCCAACTGCTGATGCATATGGAACTTTAGACATATATTCCATTCTTCTTGGGTCTTGGGGCACATCTCCTTACTAAGTTTGAAATGTCTAGCAAAAGGTGTACTAACTAGTTTTTCATTCTGCATATTAAATCTTTTCAACACCTTTTGTATGTATTCATTCTGAGACAGTGTTAATTTGTGATTTTTCCTGTCTCTACTTATTCTCATACCAAGGATTTGTTTTTTAGCTCCCAAATCCTTCATTGCAAATGAATTTGCCAATTTTATTTTGAGCACATTTATTTCCTACATGTTAGACCCTACAACAAGCATGTCATCTACATACAATAAAAATATAATATAGCTTCCATCATTTTTCTTTTTCAGATAAACACAATGATCATAGTGACATCTAGTATAACCTTGTTCAGACATAAACTTTTCAAATTTTAGATACCACTGCCTTGGAGCCTGTTTTAAGCCATACAAGCTCTTCTTTAACCTGCACACTAATTTTTCTTTCCGTTTGACCTCATATCCTTCTGATTGTTGTATATAGATCTCTTCCTCCAAATCTCTGTGGAGAAATGCTGTCTTTACATCTAACTGTTCAAGATGTAAATCTTTCACTACTACAAGACTTAAAATAGTTCTGATTGAGGTCATCTTAACAACAAGAGAAAATATTTCATCAAAATTAATAAATTTCTTCTGTGCAAACCCCTTCACCACAAGTCTAGCTTTGTACCTCTATTTTCCTCCATCTTCTTCCTTCAGCCTGTAATCCCATTTATTCTACAATGTAATTTTACGTGCAGGTAACCTGACTAAGTGCCAATTTTGGTTATGCATTAAGGATTCCATCTCTTCTTCCATGGCTAGCTCCCACTTCTTCCTGCTTTCAACCTACATTGCTTCTTCATAACATTCAGGTTCCCCAGAATCAGTCAACAATAAATAATATAATGAAGGAGAATATCGTTCAGGGGGTCTACTTATCCTGGTAGATCTTCTAACACCACTTTCAGGTGTTTGAGGTGCCTGTTGCTATTGTGGTGGTTGATGTTGTTGTGGCTCTTGATTGTTATTATTTTCAGACACCTTTACCTTTTCTGTTATCTCATCAAGAACTGTGTATTATTTGTTTTCTTTTTCCTGTTTCTTTTCCTGCAACTGATTCTTATACAATACCTTTTCATTGAATATTACATCTCTGCTCCTAATGATTTTTTGATTTTCATAATCATATAAGTGATAACCAACATCAATAACACCATATCCAATAAAGGTACATTTCTTTGATTTTTCCTCAAGCTTTTTTCTATTTCTTTATTAATATGGAAAAGGCCTCACAACCAAAAGGCTTTAAAAAAGAGTAATTTACCTTTTTACCTGTCCATACTTCCTCTGGAATACCACCATCCAAGGAACTTGAAGGCCATCTGTTTATTAGATAAATAGTAGTATCTACAACATCTGCCCAAAATTGTAAAGGCAATCTTGCATGCAATCTCATGCACCTTGCACGCTCCATGATTGTTTTGTTCATCCTTTCTGACACACCATTTTCTTGTGGTGTTCTTAAAACTATCTTCTCTCTGCGAATTCCATGCTCTGAACAATACCTATCAAACTCTTTGCTTCAATATTCACCTCCATTGTCTGATCTGAGACACTTCAAATTCTTTCCTGTCTCAATCTAAACCAAAGCTTTCCATTTCTTGAAATTATCAAATGCATTAGATTTATTCTGAATACAATAAATCAAAGTCTTTCTAGTTGCATCATCAATAAAAGTAACATAATAACGAGAGCCACCAAGAGATGATACCTGAGCAGGTCCCCATACATCTGTATGCACAAGCTCTAATTTTTCTCTCTTCTTTTCTTTCCCAACTCTGAGAAATATGACTCTCTTCTATTTTCCATAAATATATTTCTCATAGAAATCCAAATCAACATTCTTCAAACCCAACAACAAATTTCTTGAGTGAAGAATCTTCATCCCCTTCTCACTCATGTGTTCGAGCTTATGATGCCATAATGCTGCATCTGCTCCTTTGGAAGTTAAAGCATTAACAGAGTTAGAAATACCATTGCATAAATACAATGTACCAACCTTTTCACCTTTTGCTATTACTAGTGCTCCTTTGGTGACCTTCCAAGTTTTACCTCTAAAAGTTGTCACACAACCTTCACTACCTAACTGCCTTGTTGAAATCAGATTTTTCTTCAGATCTGGAACATGCCTTACTTCCTTTAATAGCCATTGGTTTCCATTCTGTTGTTTTACAAGAACCTTACCCATTCCAAAAATTTTACAAGGTTTATCATCACCCAAACGGGCTTGTCCAAAATCTCCTTGAACATAGTCATGAAAATATTTCTTATCAGGTGTGGCATGGAATGAGGCCCCTGAATCTACAACCCAAGAATCAGTAACATTTTTGAAATAAAGAATCAAAGCATCTTGTAACACATCACCTGTCACATTTGCTTCATGATTTTTTTCTTGCTGTGTGTCTCCTTCTTTTCCCTTTTGAGATTTACAGTCCTTCTTTAGGTGTCCTTTCTTTCCACCTTTCCAGCACACTATCCCTGATCTAGACTTGGATCTACCTTTCCTTGCTTTACTACAATTTCCCGAGCTCTTTCCTCTTTCAATTGTTCTTCCCCTAAACTCTGCACTCAAAGCATTACCCAATGTCTCACCGGAGCTTTTCCATCCCATTTCCTTGCTAAGGATAGCACCGACAACATCATCAAACTTTAAAGTACTAGATCCAGAGATAGAGTTACTAATAGCCATAAATAAACCATTCTAGCTTTTTGGAAAAGAGCACAAAAATAACAGAGCTCTAACTTCATCATCAAAGTTTACCCCTATAGAACTTAACTGACTGGTAACTATATTAAAATTATTTAAAAGGTCTACAACAGATCCACCTTCTAACATCTTCATATTAAATAAACGTTTCATAAGAAATACCTTGTTTGATGCCGACGATTTTTCATATAGTTTTTCTAACGCCTTAATCAAACCCTCTGTTGTTGTTTCCTTCGAAATATTTAAGGCTACTGATGCCGTGAGGCACAACTGTACTGTTCCAAGTGCCTTTCTATTAAGAATATCCCATTTCGCGTCTGTCATAGTCGTCGGCTTCTTTGTTTTTCCGCTCAGTGGTAGGTACAGATCTTTCTGATACAGATAATCTTCCATCTGCATCTTCCACAGTGGGAAGTTTTGGTTGTTAAATTTCTCGACCCTAAATTTACCATCTTCCGCCATTGTTCCCACTCGAACCAGGAACCCTTATTTCCTGCGAGTTTATCAGCTAAATAGACCTTCAGCTCTGATACCAGTTGTTAGAAAATTAAATATTACAGAGCAATGAAACACATAAAATATGCGAAAAACATAAGCACACAAAATACATAAAACCAGAGAGACACAGATATACGTGGTTCACCCAATTTGGGCTACATTCACCCTGAACAACCTATCCTTCCTTTCTATTATCGAGAAAAATGAAAAGACAAAACCTACGGCAGATCCACTGTAATATCCTCTGTTCTCTCTCACAGTCTCCCTATCTGTTTCTCGCTCCGAGAATACACATACATTACACAGCCACAATACAATACCCTCATACAAGTGAGGGGTTGCCTTTTAGGGCAAAAAACCATAAAATAAACACAACTTCTACTGTCAGATCATCCGCCTAATGAACAGCCCAGATTGACTAGAAATTACTATACTTTTACAAGGCAATTTTACATCTATTTTTAGCTTTGGGGGAACTTCCCCCGAAACCCCCCGCTAGGGGGGGCCTCCATAAAGTCGCGGCCGCCCCCCCTAGACCCCCCAAGTAGCGTTTAATTACGAGCAGCGTTTCTACCCCCTTTAAGGTATTGGGGTCCAACACTGTGATACAAAATAAACAAGATAATCAGGATCCACACCCAACAACTCCCTCTGAATATTCCACTATTGTTTCAGTTGAATTCCCTTCAGCGATCACCTTGGGCTCAACATCAGTAGAGCCCTTATCTTCTTGTTCTTACATCATCCCCCATGATGATGCACATGTGAACCTTTCTTCTCATGATGATGAGTTAGGTAGCTTCGCCACGTCATGTGGTCTTCCTTCCTCCAGTCACTCCATCTTCTATTGTGATGATGAAATCATGGAAGCCATGTCCACACCTGACTTCATCTTTCCTGCCGATAAACAAGATGGCACCATCCATGCCTATGGTGATTTTCGCGGCCTAAGCACAAGCTACACCTCTGGTAGCTTCCACACTCCACCTCACCGTCGGCGTGTGAGTAGTAGACATCCTACCCAGATCACTCCCTCCCACAGAGTGCATTCGATTTCCACTTTACGCTAAGGTTGCCATCATTTTTCATCATCCTCCCATTTATTGTCTTGTGGCACCTTTCAGATGGACCTCCCATCCACACCTTATATCAGTTTCGCTGATGGTGCAAGTCGCTACTCTCGGAATCTAGCCTCAGTAGGTTGGGCCATATTTACCCCCTTGCACTCACTTGTTCTCTCGAACTGTGTATGCATTGGTACTACTACCAATAATCAGGCCGAATATGATGCAGTGCGAGGTTTATTAACCGACGCACTTTCACATCGCATCCTCCACCTTCATTTTCATTTAGATTCCCTACGTCTTGTCATGCAACTAAATGGTGTCTATCATGTGCATAATCCTATCCTTTTTAGAAGATATTTATGAGTGAAGCTTTTGATGCGTGAATTTGAAATCATTACATTCAGTCATGTACCTATAGCACAAAATCACTATGTAGATAGTGTTTCAAGCCATATTCTAGATTGGCATTTAGCACATGCATTTAACACAAGACAATAACATAAAAATATCAAAACGATGCATATCCATAATATGTGTCGTATAAAACGTTTTAGAGTCCATAAACTCTGATACATATGACATGCCCATATCATGTTACAAAAGCTCAAAACTGGGGGCAACACCTACCCCTACACACTAATCACTATCTAGAGGATCCCGAGCCAATGGCTCTACTCCTGTATCTCGTAGATCACGCATCCCCTGTCCGACCATCGCCATGCGCCACATGACCCCTCGCCTCTTTGAGGGTAGACCAATATATGGCTCTATGTACTCATCCTCTAAGTCTTTCCAACCATGCTCTGAAACACTGGTTAGAAGCCTCTCACATATACGATGGATGTCCTCCAGGAGGGATGCTGCATCCTCATTTTGATGCGCCCTCGATCCACTAGGTCCTGCAGCTCCTGATACTGCAGGCCGTCCCTTATACCCAGCTGGTTTTACTGGTGCTATATCTGCATACCAAAAGTGGAAGAATCAATACTATATATAATATTTTTAAACTTTACAATGCACATAAAAATATTAGCAATTTGTCACTTACCATCGGGCCCCCATACTCGACCAGGAGGCAGTGGAAAATATGGGTCCCCAAAATAACTCATCCCATGATAGGGATAGTTTTCTATGTACAATGGAATCTGATCCCAATGAGCAAAGAACTCAGGCTAGAACACTTGTCCAACTGCCCCACCTCCTCCTCTACATAGTAGTCGTCCCCACTGGCGTATCTTGGGCTCTCTCGGCCCCCCATCCTGGAGCTGTATACGAGGTCGAAGTGTCAGGATCTTCTCAAAAAAGAGCAAGCGAAAATTGTTCCCATATGCACAGTCATGGTTCACTTGTCGCTTGCATAGCGACAACTGTTGTTTCAATGATGAAAACATCATCTGGGCCCACCCATAGTAGGTCCCACCTAACAAACTCTCAACAAGCATCATCTTCCCTCCAGTGATGTGGTCGAGTGCCTAGTTGCCTAGGATCTACAACACCGCTATGGCCACAACATGGGTCTCTAACCTCTCTAGATCCCCAATGGGTATCCGAGCCCCTTTCACTTGGATACCTGGTCGACAATGGCACTCCACAAACTCCATGATGTTCCTCCCTTGTGGTAACACTGGCTGCATATTCCCAACCATCCCAAGTAGGGGAAGACCAGTCAAGAAATATATATCCTGGACAGTCAAATCGATCCAGTGCCCTTGCACTATAAAGACCTCATGGTCCGGATCCCAATAGTTGATGATCCGGGCCAATAAGGGCTCTCCAGCTCTCATTAGAGGGTTATCCACAAACATCAGAACCCCAAACCTGGCCAATGCACTGCGGACACCCTGATCCTCCTGGATCTCCGACCGTAATGTGCCCAGGTCTCTCTTTCTCTAGTTAATCTGTAATTCTCCCATATCTGCACAAAACCATCATACTTGTCAGTGTACAGATAGGAAAGACTGTATCTCAACATAAAAACTCAGTGATCAGCCAAAAAACATCACAGAAAAACCCCTCCGTGACAGGTTGCACTTTTCAAGCCCAAACCTAGGATAGGTCATAGTTTTTTGCCCAAAACCTGCTACTTAGGTCCCACTTTTTGCCCCAAAAAGTGTGACCTGACCATGAAGAGGAGTATGGGTCTGTTTCTGAGTCCTGGGGACCTAAACTAAACTTTCAATGCACTGAAATGAAAGAGTAGGGTTAGGCCTCTTACCTGTAATTGACGAATCTTGATTCTAATGGTCATTTTTTCCTCTACGATCGCCGCAAGATTTAGGGCCTTCTCTCCTCTCTACATTCACCATAGCTCCACATGAAAATGAGTGAATTTGGAGGGAAAATTCCTTATTAAAAGAGAAACCCCTGATTTTTCTTTCACCTATTGCGGCCAAACCCTAGCTCAGTTTGACCAACTGTCTATACCATTGGAAAGCTATCATCGAGCCCTCAAATGGGTATCTATTAGTTTCTAGTGATTTGATACTTCAGTGGGACACATTTTATCCAAGAAGTGTCACTCCACCCCTCCTCAAAATCGAATTTCTTCACTTGCAACACTTGTACTGGGGGCACTACTTTGCCTCCATACTTGTCCATGTTCGTATTGATCTTCGTCGTGAGTTACCATCTTATACTCACATTTTTATGGTTCCCCATCGAACCTTTACTGTGTGGCAACACCATCAAGTCGTCCATGTTTAGAGCATCTGAGTTGAGTCATCATTGCATTCATGGAGTTTATCCCGAGTCCCTTTGTATCCCACTATAGTCCTCCATCCTTCATTTCTTGGTCCCTCTCTCGTGTCGCACATTATGGCCTTCAGTCCCACTGTCCCCTATCCCTCTTGATATTGTGTCAGTCGCTGCCAGGTCATCCATGCCCTTTATGCTCTTACAAGGGAAGTCATCTGTCCACTACTCAGACCCACCCATTTCATCACCCCTGGTGTCCATCTGTCAGTCACTCTACTATTTTCTCTCATGCCGTATTTAAGGACCCCTTATTGCCTCACCTATGGTGGACCTCCTTCTGTCAACATCAGATCATTTATTCCAAAAAATAGGTCTAGAGGGAAGTGTACCTTGGTTCCAGCTTCCACTCTTGTTCGGTTCCTCAGATCAGGCAAAGGGACTCCTTATAGCCCTTTGACTTGATTTTTTCTCAGCTCCAGCTCCTTTCAGCATGATCAAGATCTGTATACTTGATGGTTCAGTGATGCAGCAGATTGGACCAGTGATTCCTGGGTGTGTGTGAGATGTCTCAACCCTCATGAGGGGGTGGCCCTATAGGTAGCCCCCCACATGCTCGGATGACCTCTTCATTTCAGCCTTTGATGTAGCTCCATAGATTTGATGATGTCGGCCTCAGCCGCTTGCAGCGCCTCTTTGATTGCATGTATCAGTTAGATTTTCAAAGCCCTTTCCTGTTTACAAGGGCATCTGGGTTGTATTTTGTATCTCATGTACTCAAACATTATTGTACAAGTCCTGACTATTATCCCAGGCACAGTATGTATGTGGGATTCATTATCATGTTGTTTATCTGGCTCATGTTTATGCCAGCATGTACTATTTTGTCCAGTCCTTTGTTTACTAGATGCATTATTCTTTGTACTTTGTCTCAGCGGGCATATGTATGCCTCCCCTGCCACCTATAGCACATGTACTCACTCATAAAAGAGATTTGTCACACCTGTAAGTCTCGCCTCCTCAGGGTCTAGTCCTTTCAGCACTGTCGTCTACCTTATATTTCTCTCTCTGACTTCCCCTTCAGTGTCTAGTGATTGAGTTCTTGCAACGTACTTTGGTCATACGATTAGCTCCTAATGCTCCCATGCTAGGGGGCAATCTATTACACCATTTTTTGGTCATCTAACCTATTATTATTAGATGGACCCAAGTACACCATATAAGACCAATTTTACCCTAAGTAAAATTGCTTTCACTATGAAAATAACTTAGTAAACCACCTTTATTAAGTTGTTTATGGTCTAAACAGGAAACCCCATGAGGAAATATTAAATAAATCTATATTTTTTTTATTTTCCTCAAGGAATAATTAGTAAAACAACAATTTAATTAATATTCCTGGTTATATTTAACCCAAAACAAGGAAATTAATTAGATAAATCATTATTTATCTTATTATATTCTAAAGAATAGTTATTTAGACCTTATTTAAACAATATTCTTTCTTAAATATGACTAAAGCACCCATAAATAATTAAATAAATCGTTATTTATTTGATTATTACTCAACCACATCCTTAAAATGATAAATAAATCATTTATTTATTTACTATTTACAAATAAAGGGATTTGACCCAAGTCAAATTCCTTTTCCCTCCAACATAAATAATAAAATATTCCATAAAATTTGGATCTTGATTTGGTTAATAATATTTTAATTATGCACCAATATCTAGACTAACTCAATATTTTGTTATAAATAGAAGGGTTTTCCCATTCATTTACCACCTTTTGTTGCCTTAAGATCACTCTGGATCTATACTTTTTGTCTGACTTTGATGCACCATCATAGTCATATTTTGCTACCATTTTTGTCTGGGTTTTCTACACCATCAAGACAGAGGAATTTTAGATCTGAAGTGCTGAGGACTTAAAATAACCCATCCCATTGAGGAGAACTGGTAACACCCTTATGTGTTTTCCTCCCAGGTGCCATTAATACAAAATTCATTCAACATATTCTTGTATTTTCTATTGGATGCATGGAGTAAATCTTGTTTTTTCTACTGCTTAATGTCTTTTGATGCATAGATCTAGATTTTTGCAGCATTTATCTTGATCACCTAACTGAAGATCTGAGGATATTGGCAACCATCTTTGTTGATAGGGCTGTTTGATATGCACAACTAAAGTGGTCTTTTTTTGTACGCTTGGAATTAATATTCTTACTAACACTTTTGAAACACATCAATAATAGAAGAAAGCATCGTAAAGCTAACATCACATCAACAACACATCAAGAAGCCATCACATCATCACAAGGAGACAGAAGCTTTTCTGTGGAAACCCATACAAGATAAAACCACAAATTCTTCTTCTTTTTCTTCAATTCATTACATAGAATTGTAGGTACTAACCTATTGGAGGCATCCACCCCCAAAATATGCAAGCTTCAAGCTTCCATTGTTTTGCAGGCAACAACCTCATGGAGGCAACCACCCCCATAATTTGCAAGCTGCCACTTGTGCTGGGTTACAACCTTGTTGAGGCACCAACCTCATAAGTAAGCTACAACCTGATTGAGTCATCGACCTTGATGATGAGAAATTTTTAAATTTATTTAGGCTCCAAACTCAGTGGAGTTACCCACCTCCTTCTTAAACCTCTTGTGGACCTCTTTCAAAATATTTCAAACTAGATCCATCTGTTCTTCAAATAGTACAAATATTTAAATTTAATAACCTAATACTATCATACTACTACTAATTCCATGTCACACACTGTCAAGAACCCTACTTTAACTTTAATCTAGTCACATATGAATCATCTTTGATCCTACTTCTACTAGAAACTCAAAACCATTGCAACCTACTCATAAAACATCAAAACTTTTAACAAATTTTATGATCATTAAGGATGCATCAATAATATTTTTCGTGCATTCTTAAATGCCCACCTTTAAACCCCGATAGCCGTGCTTCTTCCATATTCTAATTTGGATAAAGAATGAGGTCATAAGATTCCAAAAACCATTTAAAACAATATATTAAATTATTTTTTATACAAAATAACATTTTCAGGGCACATTAGACAAAATGTACCCTTTCGGTGTTGAAACTACAAAATGTACATTTCTAATATCTTAAATGTTTGAAAAAATGAGCAATATGGTAGAAAATAATAATTAATCTATCCTGGCATCTACTAAGGATATATCTTCAGTCTAGACAAACATAAAAAAACCAATTACCAATTAAGATATTTGTTTAGGCTTGTTACTTTACACTTTCAGAAGCCTTTTTTATGAGTCAACTATGTTTGATGGAGAGGGATCGAGGATTCGAAAACATACCATTCAAATATAGTACCGATACATTAATCCATTTCCATTGTTAATTTGGCTCGACCAATGACGCTAAACCATATATACTGGTAATGCCAAGTTGAGCTGACCAATGTGTGAATGGATACGTTAATCCAACATTGGCTACATGTTTGATGTCACTCGGTGAATGATAAACATGATTCATGAATGATCTAATGTGGTGTGCCACCAATGTTTGGGTATAGTCATTCCATATATATATATATATATATATATATATATATATATATATATATATATATATATATATATATATATATATATATATATATATATATTACCCTATGAATCTGCCCTTGACCATCAAAATTTAAATTCTTCTCCATCAAATGTAGCTCGGTCTTTCCCAACATAGTAGATCCGGTTACAAAACCAACTTATAGTCTTCTGCCCTGAAACTATTGCAAATATCGCACTGGTTATCTCCATTATATTTGCATGATCCTCCATCCACACATAACCACACTTTCACTAAAATAATCAACGTCTTAACACAACTTTTGTTCTAACATCACAACCTTGGACATGCCAATTGAATCCAAAACACAAACGAAACACTAAATTCATCCTTTGCTTGAACATAATTGAATTTGAAACCAAACTAAGGCAAGAAACAAAAACATTTCAACCAACCATATATTACATTGATATCTTCTTCACATTCATGAGTGTGTTAGCTCCGACACACACACACACACACACACACACATCAATCCCATGGTATTAGGGCTTATTTAAGTTGACCCTAGGCCGATGTTCATTCCTTAGAGACTAGGGATTTATCTATATGGATGTCACCATATGAACTTGCCAAGAACTTAAAATTTATTCCGACAGAGAAACGGAACACATAAAATATGAGGAAACACAAAAATAGTAAACATATAAAGCAAGAGAGACACAAATATACGTGGTTCACCCAATTTGGGCTATGCTCACCCTGAACAACCAATCCTTCCTTTATATTATCCAGAAATATGAAGAGACACAACCTATAGCAGATCCACTATAATATCCTCTACTCTCTCTCACAGTCCCCCTTTCTTTTTCTCGCTCATAATACACATACCATACACCACCACAATAAAATAATCTCATTCAAAACCAGGGGTTTTCTTCTAGGGGAAAAAACCATAAATTAAACATAACTTATACCTTCAAATAATCTGCCTAATGAATGGCCTAGATTGACTCTGAAATTACAATATTTTACAAGGCAATTTTACATTTTTTTTTACCTTTGGGGGTGTTTCCCCCGAAACCCTCTGCCAGGGGCAAGAGCTCCAAAAGATCACTTCCACCCCCTCTGGACCCCCCTGGACCCCCCTGGCAGTGATTAAATGATGGGTGGCGTTGCACCCCCATTAAGAACAACGGTCCAACACAGAGATACATCTAAATACAGAAGATAATCAGGCTCCGTACCCAACACTTAGGGCTTATTTAAGTTTACCCTTAGGTTAACTCAAATTAGAAATGGCTGCAAGAGTGGAGGTGCCACAACCTATAAGAGTTGTTATAAGTAAGATGGAAAATGGGCATTACAAGGATAATGATAGCAATGAGAGCTCTAACGGATAATCTAATGAAAATTGTTGGGAAATGATAACTGGAAGTCCATTGAGATCTGTTTCAGTGATTGACCATTATGCCAACACTACTAGCCTTGCAGGGTCGTCTGAATCGGATCTAGTAAGGGATTTTGAAGATTTTTTTGTTCAAGTATTTCCTACCATTTCATGATGAATTAATGTGTTTTGGGTTCCTATGTTTTGGGTGTGTGACGGGTGGAACTATTTTATAAAATTTTAAAAATAGTTCGATTTTTGGTTTTTGATGTGTTTTGGCAATTCTTGGAGAATTAATCATCTAGGGTTTGAGCTGATGGGACTTATTAGGTAAAATCCACTTGAAAACTATACTCCATTCCCTATGTATAATATATTATATATTTGTTTATTCCATGGCTGGTGATTTATTGACAGAGTACCTCATGTTGTTGGAATTCCATTAACCCTAAGTTGCTAGCACCCAAGTTTATCAGATCTAGACATGGTAGTTTGTGTAGGTTATATAAGGAAAATGGATAGAGTTTCCAAATAGGATATTTATAATAGTACATGCACTTTCCTATGCAATATAATATACTCTCTAATGATTATTTATGTGGATAGAGCCTTTGCTAGCTTTTGATGTGTGTCTTTATGCCTATGAGTTCGAATTCATGGCCAACAATCACATAAGAGTTTTATCTAGTACCCTACTTGCAAACTGTGGTTATTTTCCATGCACACCATGATAGGTTCAAATATTTTGTACAATTTTGTGCAAAATTAATGTGTTGTAGGTTATTATGTTTTTTGTGTTAACAGGTGGAATTATTTCATAAAACTTTAAAACTTATTTGACTTTTAGTTTTTGATGTGTTTTGGAAATTCTTGGAGAATTAATCATCTAGGGTTTCAGCTGATGGGATTTATTAGGTAAAATTCACTGTTAAACTATGCTCCATTCCCTCTATATAATATGTGATAGATTTGTGTATTTAATGTCCATTCATTTATTGACAGAGTACCTTATGTTGTTGGAATTCCATTAACCCTATAGTTATAGCACCCAAGTTTATCAAATCTAGACATAACAGTTTATGGAGGTTGTACATGGAAAATGGCAAGAGTTTGCCAATAACATATATATGATAGTACAATAATTTTCCTATGCAATATGATATATCCTCTAATGATTATTTATGTGGATTTATCCTTTGTTGGATTTTTATGCATGTCTTATGCATGTGGGTTTGAATTTATGGTAAAAAATCACATTCATAAGATTTTGGCCTTATACCCTACTTTCAAACTATGACTATTTTCCGTGCACAACATGATAGGTCCATTTCTTGTTACCTTCTATGGGTATAATCATTGTTGGATTTTTATGCATGACCTTATGCCTATGGGATTGAACTCATAACTCCCAATCAACAAAATTCTATAGACATGATTGCCGCAAACCTGATCCCCTATAATTGTTCATTACCTAGTGAGTTCCTTCTACGGGTGTTGGAAGCATATTTTTATACATTTGTAGTCGAGATTGCGACCACCAATTTCCATAGAGCTGATGATTCACTAGAAAGGTTAACGTAGTATTAATCTATTCTACATGATTCAATTCTCGCCATATTCTTACCCAACCCAATGACATGAGATGGAAATGAATGAGTCCATGTGCACATGTCAAGGAATTTTGGAAAAAAGCTACCTGCCAAACCTGGAACTTGAGCTAAAGGATGTCTGGTCTTCATCCGGATTTATGTAGAAATGCAATAGAATACATAAATAATCATAAACATAGAAATACAGTGGAAATAAGGCTTCATTTCATTAATATAAAATCACAAAAATATGCTTACAAATATGATGGAAATAAATAGTTAGGGTGATAGTAGCGAATTATGAGAAGAGATGTGGTGGATACAGACCTTTGAAATGTGTTACAATGAGGCTCGAGGGCCTATTTGTTATGGAGAAACAATGGAGAACTCTAAACTTCCAAAAACCTAACCCTAGAAGATGAAGCGCCAAAACTATGGGCCCTGTTTGGGTAAATTGTTGTTTCAACCTCCCGGGGACATAACTTTGGCATACTATCTCCGTTTGGGGCTTCAAAACGGCTCCAGAAGTTTAGGACCCGAAAAACTGCTAAAAATAGTAAGTTGTGAAAAAAATGAAAGAGACAATGGTGGGGCCCCAAGTGGAATAGGCGGATGGCCACCAATATCCACCTGGATCATTCCTGCCCCCTTAGGAAGCAATGGTCCCCATTGCGTTGAGTTCTTCCATGAGATGAGGAAACTTCTGTTGAACTTGGTCCCTGGTGAACCGCTTGCCTTGGTGCAGGAGTTGGCCAGCTTTGACAACCCGATACAGTTGGATCTTCTGTCAGCGAGTGTTCTTGATTTGCATGTCCATGATATAGTCTATGGTGGCCTGTTCCATGCATTCTGGGTTTAACTCTTTTGGTGTGAGTTCTTCTGCAATGTCAGAGGTGTCAAATAGAGGTGGGAAGTAGGGACGAAGGTGGCCAACATTGAATATTGTGTACATACCAAGAAATGGTGGAATAATGAGCTTGAAGGCATTATTCCCTACAACCTTGGTGATGGTGTACGACCCATATCAGAGTGGGCGAATATTGCAGTGGGGTCCAGTGAGGCACTCCTTCTGCAAATGTAGCCACACTTTTTCACCCACTTGGAAGTTTTGTGGCACCCGATGTTGATCATGTAGTTCCTTGTACTTAGCATTGTCTCTATCCAATATGTCATAAACCTATTGGTGGATGTGCTGAATGCACTCGATGAAGTTTTTTGCTTTGTTAGCTTCAGACTAGACATGAGTTGAATTGGACTGAGTAGCTGCAAATGACATGGCTACGTCAATGGGACATAGTGGCTTGAATCCAAAGCCCACCTGAAAGGGGCTATGGCTGGTTGAGCTGTGGAGAGCCTGGTTATAACTGTGTTGTACATAGGAAAGGCTCTCATCCCATGTGCGTGGATGTTTTGAATTTCGCATGTGTAGAATGTGCACAATCATCCTATTGACGACCTCTGTTTGGCCATCAGTTTGGGGATAGAAAGTTGTGGACTTGGTGAGCTTGGTGTCCAACATTGACCAGAGGCTGGATGAAAATGTGTCGAGGAACCTGCTGTCGCGATATGATATGATAGACTATGGGATCCCAAAGTGCACCCACATCCATTTAAAGAAGAGTTTATCAGTGGCTTTTTCTATGATATTCTTCTTGCAGGATGCCATAATGGCCATCTTTGAGAATTTGTTAATGACCACAAAAACACAGTCGTTTCCATGCTTAGTAGAAGGAAGGTCTGACATGTAATCCATGGAGATGGATTCCTAAGGTCGACTAGGGGTAGGTAGCAGAGTATAGAGCCCTTGCTTCTTGATGGTCGGTTTGGAAATGGTGCAAGCAATGTAGGATCTGATGTACTTATCGAAATCATGTCAAAGTTTTGACCAATAGAAATACTTCTGCAGTATTTCCATTGTTTTCGCAACCCCAAAATTCTCAGCGACTCGACTGTAGTGCGATTCCCATATCATCTTGGCACGCTCGCTTGAAGGAACACAAAGGTGTCCCAGGTGACATAATAGTGCATCTTGGAGGTGAAAATTTGGAACTTGCATACCCCCCAAGAGTGCCTTGTATGTGTAGCTGAATTCTAGATCACTCTTGTAGAGAAGCGGCCAATCAGAAGTATCATGCCCACAAGAGTTGAGAACGGTGGTTATGGCCACGATCAGTGGTAGGCTGAGGTAATCTGCAACATTATTTGTGCTACCCTTCTTGTACTTGATGTTCAAATGAAATTGTTGTAGATATGTGGACCAGTTATGATGGTGATCATTTTGAAACTTCCCTTGTGTCTATATGAACTGCAAGGGTTGGTGGTCTATGTGGAAGATTGTCTCCTTGCCCAAAATGTAATGCTTCCATTGTCGATAAGCCTGCACAATGGAATACATTTCTTTGTCATTAGTGGGATACTTTCGAATTGTGTCGGACAATGTCTCACTGTGATATGCCACTGGATGCCCATGTTGAGTAAGAACTACCCCTATAGCACAGTTAGAGGCATCTTTCTCGATCTGAATTGGTTGTTGCAAGTCTGGTAATGTGAGGACTGGGGCAGAACACAGGTGATGTTTCAATTCTACAAACGCTTTCTGTTGAAATTTCGACCAACAGAATTTTTCCTTCTCTCCTCCCTTGGTGACTTGACTCAAGGGCCAAGTGATATGAGAGAATCCCAACATGAAACTGTGGTAGAAATTAGCAATACCTAGAAAGCTGCGAAGCTCTGTTAGGGTGGTTGGGGCTGGCCAATCCCGAATGACTTGGATCTTGGCTGGATCCACATGCACCCCCCTTTCATCAATACTTTATCCCAGATATTGAACCTGGTCATGCCAAAAGTGCACTTCTCCAAATTGGCACACAACTTGTGTTGTCGCAGTGTTTGGAGGACTTCTCGGATGTGGTGGAGGTGCTCTTCCCAAGTATGGTTGAAGATCAGAATGTCATCCATGTATACCACTAAAAATGAGTTGGTGAATGGACGCAAGATGTCATTCATCAACCTCATGAAGGTCGTGGGAGAATTTTTCAATCCGAAAGGCATGACGAGCCATTCGAAAAGGCCCTCCTTGGCTTTGAACGTAGTTTTCCACACATCAGAGGGTTCGATTGGTACCTGGTGATACCCAGAATTCAAGTTGATATTGCTAAAATATTTTTCCCCTTTCATTTGGTCCAGAAGGTCATCAATCCGTGGGATCGAGTACTTATTTCGGACAGTGATCTTGTTCAATTCCTGATAGTCAATACAGAGTCTCCAAGTCCCATCGTTCTTCTGTACCAAAATGATTGGGCTCCCATAGGGCAATGAACTTTGTCGGATGTGAACTTTCTGCAGAAGCTCCTGAATCTGCCTCTTGATTTCATCATTCTCCAGAATAGAGCACCTATAGATCGGTCCATTAGGTAGCGGTGCACCTGGGGTCAGGTCAATGGGGTGCTTGACCTGATAGTTTAGAGGCACCACTGTGGGTGAGGTGAAGATGTCCCGGTACTCTTGCACAACCTTTTCCATTTTTTGTTTTCATGCAGAGGAGCCATGTCTAGAGGTTGTGGCCATAATATTCTTCTTGCCGTGGGGGTGGATCATCAGGAAAAAAAATTTCCTGGTTTTGGAAATGAGCTTACTCCATTGTTTTGTAGTTACCAAAGAGATAGTGGGAGGCGATGGTACCTTTGGTATCCTGTACAATTTATTTCCCAAAGTAACAATAGCAGCACGAGGCCGGGACTCATACACAGCATGTTGCTTCCACAAGTATGATTGGCCTAATAGTACATCAGAAAAATCAATAGGAGCAATGTCACACCATACCTCATCCATGAAGGGCTTGATGCTATAGGGAAGGTGACACTGTTGGCTGACGCGGAGATCCCGTCCTTGGTGAAGCCACCCAATGGTGTATGGTTGTGGGTGCACTGTGGTCGGCAAGCCCAACCGCTTCATGACATCTGTTGAAATGAGGTTATTTTGGCTCCCATTGTTGACAATGAACCGTAGTGGGGAACCCTTTACCCACATCTGGGAGTGGAAGGGACGCTTTGCCTCCTCTGGATATTCTGGTTCCTCCTTCTAGATCTTCGTAGTGGCAACAATGGCATTGGGCTCCACATCAATAATATGCTTCCCTTTGTCATTCACCTTATCAGGTTCTGATTCAGAGTTGGAGCATTCATCTGATTCAGAAGCCCCTCATCTCAGCCACCAGCTACTGCTTGGCCTGACACTCACTTGTGTTGTGAGAGGAGCTCTTATGGAACTCACACCACTTTCCCGTATCCTTCTTTGGCTTTTGGGTGTTGTTATTTTCTTGTGTCTTTGGCAGGTTTTATTGGGCCACCATGCCTTGGCTTTGTCCTTTGTTCTGCAGTTTTGGGGCACCTTTCCCTTGCTTTTGATTTGCAGATACAAAGTATTGCTTCTTATGTTTGAATTTCTGCTCAATCTTGGCAACATACCGGTATGTCGTACAAAGCAAGGAGATGTCGAGGAACTCCATTTCCTCCTGAATGTAACTGTGCAAAAAACCATGATACTTTAGCACCAAATGTTTCCTTGAATCTTTGATACCCAACTTTGTCCGCATGGTATGGAAAATATTCGTTAGCTCATGCACATCTTGATCCCTTTGTTGTTGCAGCATGGGCCATTGTATGTACTTGTCCTCATAGCTCCCAACGGGATATTATTGTTCCTTGATGGCATCTCAGAAAGAATTACAAGTGGGTACGACTGAGAAAAGAGAGGGTTCTGTCTCATCCTTTTTCTCACAGTAGGTTTCCCACCGGTCCTTGACATGGGGGGTAGCTTTGAGGAGTGCAAAAATAATCTTCTACCCATCGGAAAAGTCATGAATCGAGAAATATCCTTCTAATAGATTCAACCATCTATCTACGACATCTGCATCTATTTGAACCTCAAATATGGGAATGTCAAAGTTTACTTGTACCTTAAAGGGATTCGTGCCTCCAGAGTGGCTACTGGATGCAGATGCACCACCGGTGGGCAGTCATTGAAGGATATTAGAAAAGTTATCCATCATCGCGTTCCTTTGTTTTTTGAGGGCCTCCTCAAGAAATATTTTGATAGGGTCTCCTTCTCCCTCATCTTTCTTTTCATCCCCAATGGGCATCCGTCGGGGTTTGTGAGGCTGATCTTGCAAAGGTTCCACCAGATCAAGCCCTAACTCCTTCTACCTCGACCTCATTGGGGACATGCAAATAAGGATCAAGAAAAATCAGACTTCTTTGATACCACTGATCCAGATTTATGCAGGAGCGCAACAAAATACAGAAATAACCATAAACATAGAAATACAGTGGAAATAAGGCTTCATTTAATTAATATCAAATCATAGAAATATGCTTACAAACATGACAGAAATAAAATATCTAGGGTGTTGGTAGCGAATCTCGAAGAAGAGATGTGGTGGCTACAGACCTCTGAACTATGTTACAATGAGGCTCGAGGGCCTATTTATTATGGAGAAACAATGGAGAACTCTAAATGTCCAAAAACCTAACCCTAGGAGATGAAGCGCCAAAATTATGGGCGTCTTTTGCGTAAATTGGTGTTTCAACTTCCCGGGGACGTAACTTCGGCATACTATCTCCATTTGGGGCTTCAAAACGGCTCCGAAAGTTCAAGACCCAAAAAACTACTAAAAATAGTAAGTTGTGAAAAAACTGAAAGAGACAATGGTGGGGCCCCAAGTAGAATAGGTGGATGGCCACCAATATCCACCTAGATCAGGTCTATGCAGTTCAGACTCTTAGTGCATGTTTCTCAAAAAAAAATCAACAATAAACTTTGTGACCCTGAATTAAGAAAGTGTGGTTTGCAAGCTAATAATATGATCATGTTTTTTGAGTTTACTACACTAAGAGAGGTGAGGTACACTTTATTGACTAGTATGGATCAAATGTGCGAAGGAGAAGGTTTACAGGTTGAAGCATTTCTCAGGTATGACAACATCAGTCAAGGTGTAGGAAAGCATTACCTGGGTATGAGAATTGGCTTAGGTGAATCTCAAGGTGTATGAGAATCATATTATGTGTACCTGAATCCACTCCTTAAAACTTGTAAAACACAATATTACCAATGCCATTCATAAAAAAATCGATATGTGTTTCTTACCTAGATTAACATAGCGTTTTCCTTTAGAAAGTAGATAACATTTGCAAATCAAAATAGAAAAATAAATTATAACAGAAAAAATTAAATTAAATAAAACCACAATGTGTGTATGTGTATTTCCCAAGACAAACCTTGTGGGATTCCCCTTCTTCTATGTAATATTTGGATGGAGGGTGGCTCAACCACCAATCCCAATAATGGTGGATGATGACCTAGTAGGACTCAACTCGACTTGAACCTTAGTTGGACTAGAACCAAAGACCTAATGGTGAGCTCCACCTTGAAAAAGTATGTTCAAAGAGATTGAGAGAACCCACTAGGTTATATATGATGCTGGTGATGATGATAATGATGATGATGAATGTAAACTAATATATGATAATAATAAATACTATCATAGATCTATCTTCAACCACAAATATTTTAAGCTCCGAGAGGTTTGCACCATGGTTAATTTTTAATATCACTTGCTGCTAAATAAATACAGGGTTAATGTGGATCTATGCTGGTGATGTGGATTACTAGATTTATCTTTGTTTTTACTCTTTTTGAGGTGATAGTGACTAGCTTGCATTTAAAATACAATTGATAATTTGCTATATACTCTAAGTGTTTTCCTATGTTTTTGTTTTAAATCTAGATATTTTTTTACACAAAAAATAGGTTATGGTTTTGGGAATAAATTAATATTTCTTGACCACCATGGGTTAGATTAATACATATATATTTTCTAGTAATATAATTTAGATTCTGATTGTAACAAGTGTTTGAGATGCATATACTGAAATTTAAATGACATTGGTTGAGGGAGCTAGATGCTAGCAGCTTTCTTGCATAGCCATCTGCTCAAAATGGGAAGATGTTTGTGCCTACCTTTTGCTTTGGTAGTTTTGTTGAAATACGGCACAAACAAAATACGGAAGATGAGAAAATATGTATCAATAATATAGTAGATCATCCAAGTCCAAAATATGAATTACCTTCTCCAAGTTCTTTCTACGAGGTGAGCATTTTCATATTCTAGGCTTTGAATTCACAAATACTGTGTTAGTGTATTTCTATGTCATTCTATTAATGCTCAGTTTATTTTATTTGTTTGTTTAATTCTACTACTTTTTTTTTGTGATAAAAAAATTGTTAATTTCCTTTGTAATTCTTGCATGGTTTACTAGAATAATGTGAAACTTTTGTTCCAAGTTGACACACACTTTATAGAGTATGTTGTCAATATTTTTTACTAGTCAGTGGCACATGTTACCTTTATTAAGAATGAATAACCTCCATTGAACTGCATATGAGTAGATGGGTATTGAATGCCAAAATTTTAATTGTGAATATTTTAGTGGTATGAAATGAATTAGGTTAGTTTACAAGTGAAGGAAGTGAATTTCCTAGTGGGCAACTCGAACGGTTGAATGCTTTTAACTTCATGTGGGAGGTATTACTGTCAATATCTTGGGCTATATTCCTCTATTATGTGCTCTAATTTATGTTCATACTACATCAATAACTATAATTAGTGCTAACAAGTTTGCAATTGACATCATCCCTGAAATGCGGGGAAGTGCCCACGGGTTTGCTACCAGTTTTTTCTTAGAAAAGAAATATTGAGGGAAATTTTTTCAGTTGAAAATTCTAGTATTCTTATTGGTATTTTTGGTAAAATTGCACATGACTCTTGAACTAGATGTTTTGGAAATGAACAACGTGTAAGTCTTCTCAATATAAAAAATTTGAGAAACTAGTGTAAAATATTAGATAAGGTTAAGTTAAAATGTTATTTCAAAATACATAGTAAGATTTGAAAAATATATAAATATAGCCTACCTTACTTAGATAAGTGATACTATTAAATTTCGATTTTTAGATTAGTTAAAAAAATTTCAGTTTATTTTAATTTTATGTTGCAGGAAACACACCTGCCCCTCCCCTGTGCTAGTTTTTTTTTCCATATTGAAATGCTGAAATGTGACTGAAACATACTTAACATGTGGGAAATGTGTTTTTTACTGTGTGAAGCCATTTTAAGCTTGTTAGAGTGTCTTACAATTCATTTCCGAAAGGAAAATGTCAAATTTCACCATAATTTGATTGTTGGGATCCACATTTTTTGTTTTAATGTGTAATTTGAGGTTAGTTATGAATTAATGATACTTGTAGAAGCCTCTAAGACTCAAATTTTTTGTTCAAAAGAGAGTTGCACCTTTATTTTGCACCAAACATGTTGGCAATTAATGGTAATGTTATATTTTTAGTACTTAAATTTTCAACATTACCATTATTTGTTTTAGGATGTATGAGGGTGGTTACAACCTCATCGGACTTCATATAGAGAAAATAGAATTTCAGATTCCATTCAAAGTTCAACAAAGTTAATAGTTTTCAGGATCTGGTAGGATTGCAACATGTTTATTAGACTTTATCATGTATGACGGTATGGGATTGGTAATAAATCAAGAGTGCCAAGCCCTTTATGTACCTCTATGTTGGTGATATTGATTATTGGAATCCTCTGTCATGGCCTGAGCAATAGGGTACCCTTATCAAAACCAAAATCATTGATTAGCCATGTGAAGATTTTTCTACCATATTTTAAATATTGAATTATGTAGTTTCATCAAAATTAAGTGGTGTTGACGGAGGTCCCTCAGGGATTGAGGTAAAGGAAAAGGGTGATACTAATGACGATGATCCCAATATAAGTGATTGTGGAACATTTCTTATCATTTACATTTTTAAAATGTTCTCACTCATTTATTCACAATGCTTTCTTTCCAAGTTGAAATATAGTGCACTATTTTTTGTGGCATTGGGGAAACATCTTTAAGGCAAGAGAGAGGTTTTTGTTGCCTAGACAACACAAAATATACACTCACTTAAGAGTGCCACATAGTTATTCCATTATATAGCTTAAATATTTCAAATTACGAGACTTGAACCTAGGTGGGAAGGAATTTTTTTTTTCCCAACCACCGAAGCTAGATTCAATTGACTATAATGTGCTATTTTATAATATATATATATATATATATATATATATATATATATATATATATATATGTATGTATGTATGTATGTATGTATGTATGTATGTATGTATGTATGTATGTATGTATGTATGTATGTATCGTGATTCCCTGTTTCCAGTTTTTTGGGGGTCATGTTTCTGGTGCATTTCAGTTTTGGAAGTGCATACCCCTTTTCCTGTATTGTACATCTTAGCTTAAATTCCAAAATGTAAACAAGTATTTTTATTTGAACAAAGAAAGTAAAATATCCTTGATGGATGGTTCAACTTTTTCATAAAGAAATTTTTTGTCAAAAACATTTAAAACATAAGAAAAAGTGATTGTGATTATACATGTGATAGTTATATATAGTGGTTCACTTTACAAAATCCACGAGCAACCAAGAGAGGAGAAGGGTACGAGGATTCTATGAATCATGAAGACATTGTTAAAAACTCAAAATTTTCAATGATTTTAGACAAAAAGTGTATAATTTTTTTTCCTTTTCTTTTCCTCACTGTGGTTAGGACCTTATGAATAATAAGAGTGCCCTCACTGAGTAAGAGTGGATAGCCATAAGATCCTAGGATTTAGTTGAATGAAATTCGTTAAAAGTTTTGATAGATATACTTGATCTTTTCGGTTCCACAAAAGTACTTCAATCCAACTTTTCTATTTGGAATTGTTGAAATCAGGATGTAGTAATATTATGTGATAAAAAATGATCATTTTTTTACATTTGCAAAAAATTCTTTTATATGTTTTACTCATGGTGTAGTTTTCTATAGAAATGATATGCATTTGTGTGCATTATTGTGGAAATGGGTAGAAAAAAGTTGTGGAGAAACCCATTAAACCAACTGTGACCAAGTAGTAGCTAGGAGTTAAACAAAAAAGTTGCATAATATTTTGAATATGTATGTGGTGATGAAGAAATATCAAATAAATATTATTGTAAGGTATTATAATCAAAGAATATATCCAAATTCATACTCTAGTTTGGAACATTTTTTTTTGTAGTGAAAAAACATTTTATATATTTCAAAACCAATAAATAATGCATAAAGCAGTTCCGATGAGTGAAAATGATTAAACATCAACTATTTTCAAGGTCTCTGCATACTTGGTACTTCAAGTTAGTCTTTCATTCTACTTTAGTTTTTCGTTGATCTATAGTTTACAATCAGTGTATATTGGAAATTCTATTAAAGTTCTTAATGAGACAACATTAAGTTCCTTGTGATTTTTTTTAAGTGGCTTAGGATGTTTTTACTTTAAAATGAGACAAAATTTAGTTCCTGATGTTTTTTCTTTTGAAGTGACTTTGGGTAATGTATTTTAAGTCTGGTTTCTTTTGTCCCTAAGTAGAGTTTTCTTATTCCTTTTTTCTTTTGTATATATTGTTCATTCGTTTTTGAAAGGTAGAAAATGGATTTTATGGATTGTGATTAGCTATGAAATTTCTTCCATTTTTGGTGGATTATTTCTTCCCATGCAAAAGGTTCCTTCAAAAATTATTCTACTACATAGGGGATCTCAACGAGACACTTTTTCACCTCTTTCTTGGAATCTAAAGTGCTTGGAGAGGGGTTAAGATTAGTTGCATTAAGCTTGTTACGGTGTAGAGGGAAGCTCAATGGGACACTCTTACACCTCTTGCTTCGAATATAGAACTTCTTGGAGGGGTTAAGATCAACTGGACTTGCTCATTAGGTTTTTGTCTTGCTTTTAGAAGATTTGGAAGACTCACTTTTGGTTGTTTTCTAGTATGAGGCTCCTGCATGCTGAAATGCGAGATTTGGAGGTTTAATGGTCACCTTATGTTGTTTCTGTTAGGTTTTTATTCTTTACTATTTTTGGTGGTTTGGACATGGAAAAACAAGGTGACAATTTTTGATGCAGCTTCTACACTCGAATGAAATTTTTGGAGTCTAGACTCTAGAGGTTGTTCCTTTATGTAATGCATACGATGTAGTTTTATTGAGGCTGGAAAGGGTTTTTTCAGGTCTAATTCCATACGCAACCTTGCATTATGTAGTTATTGTGGATGATAATAAGATTTTTTCTGACATATTATAGCTACGTTGGAAAATTGTGCCATTTGAGAACTTTGTAGGAAAATCTAGTTGTATTTCCCACATTAAAAATGACAGTGGTGTGTGTTCAAAGTTGCTAAGATACACTGTCAATTGCTTCGTTAAAAGGCCTTCTCTCTCCATCATCCTAGTTCCCCCATTCAAATACTATATCCTTGATGTTGGGGATTGAGAGAAAAGTTAAAAACCTTAGAAATAATGCTGTGCAATAGTTGGTTTACCAGTTGGTCTTAAGCCATTTTGCAGCCATTTCTTCTAAAAACCAGATCAATATGAACCAACAGATCATGTAAGAAATTAAAGAATATTCAATGTGAGCTACCAGAGGCTCTAGTTCAAGCAAGATTACTAAGGACTATGAACTTTGAGAACCCTATTCTCTTTGGCATTAGTGAGAGCTTATGACCTCCTTTCTCTTTGGGAAAGGGTAGTACATAGAAATTCCAGGGAAGTGGGATCACACCCTACCTCCTTGGTTGCATGAGATCCTTGTGTTAATTAGACCCAACCTTTCCTCTCTTTAACTTCCCTGTCATTCGCCAAATTAAAGAAAATCCAAAATTGTACAAGAATAAAGATAGTCCAAGATAGGAAGTTAATCCATGGAAACAAATATGAAACGAAAATAGGGGAAACACGGGATACATGTTGGCTATAACCCATAGGGAGAAAATGATATAGAGAACTTTAGTAAAGTTTATCATTCACGTTTCTTATTCTTACTTGTTATGGAAGGTAGAAAACAACTTCTACGCACAATATTATTTAACATTTTAATTTTTATGGTTTGGGAGTTCTAAACATTTGAACTTGTTGCAACTTGCATTTCTTAGTCCATTATTTGATATATTTGATATATTTATAAAATGTGTTTGTATTGTCTTTTTTTCCAATTGGACTTGAAGTTCCGACCTTTATTGACAACAAATTTATAGCTATCTTTGTGGGACAATACAAATGTGCATGTTTCTACATATACTACTTTACTTAAAAAAATTATGCGTCCTTAATGTAAGATTTGGTAGAAATGACAAAAAGAAATATTTTCATAGAAATCATTATGTTATGAAGCATTTGATTCTTATAGTAACTTACAACTTTCTTTCGGTTAAATTTGCTACCTGTCAGGGGTGTTTCTATGCCAACAAAAAATCTCAAGGTATTTCGAGGGGTGTGAACCTACTCCTCTCTGTTAATACACGCCTGATAACCTTGTTGCTTGCTGTTGGAACATGCTCCCATGGGAATGAACATTTTTTTTAATCCTTGAAAGAGTAAAAAAGGTTAAGAGGTGGTTTTTTTCCCGTTCATGTTGTATTTATTTATTATTTTAGCTTGCACATCCTTCAAATATGAAGTCTCTTCATTTAAAAAAAAAAACATATCCAACATCAAAACACAGTCACTCTTATGCTTGTAATTTCATTACCATAAAGAGAATTTATTCAAAAGTCGTACTCTCTATAAGTATTTGATGGTCATGGTCCATGGAGGAGGTGATGCATCAAGATTGATTCGGAATAATCTTCTAAATTTCGTTGTTGAAGATTCAATTTTTTCATACGCAATTCGAAAGGATGTAAGGAATGAATTTGTGAAGGTTGATAATGCTTTTGCAGATTTTTGTTCTCTTGAAAACACCTCTGGCACAACAATAATGAAAAATCTTCTATTTGGAAGGAAATCATTTCGAGCTGAGTTAATGTGAACCAACTGTATATATTTTGGTATGCATGGATGAAATGGCCTTTTTTTTGTTAAAACTATTATTTATTAGTTGATAGTTTTTTCTAATTGAATTCTTGCTTGTGATGGTTTCTAGGAATAGGATTGTTTCTAATGCAGGGGGTTTCCATAAAATGTTAGGTAAGAGAGGGAAAACCTGGGGACTTTGGGTTTGTAATTTGCTTAGTCTTAAGTTTAGACAATAATATTTGATGCTATTTTTTAGGTGGTTGAGCATATTAACCATATGGAAGCTACTTCCTTGTTCTAAAATAGTTAAGTTTTGCATTTATTAGACGATTGTTTGTGCCAGCTGAGCCAATGAAACCTACAAGACTTTACAAAGTTTTATAATCTAAATAAAGTTTTATAATTTATAATTTATAAAGTTTCAAGGTCTAATTATTTGAAGGGTGCTAGATCAATGGAAGAGTACCTTATTTACACGCATGTGGTTGGTGGTTCGATTCCATCATGCCCTAATATTCATAGGGAATGGTGGTGATCACTATCCTTACCTATATATGTATAATATGAGGGTCATTAAATGACCATCATAAAAATCCATTTTTTATATATGAAATGGTGATGATCAATAAAGGTCGCCACATATATGTATCAGTAGTGAGGGTCATGAAAGGCCCATCACCATGAATCACTTTTGTTCATATGAAATGGTGACGACCACTATTCATCACTATGATCATTATTTGTGACATTCCTTGTTGTGAAACCAAATACAAAAATAGAAGAAAAGAGATATCAATGCCTTAGAAATAAGCCACTTCGAGGGGGAAACCTCCAATACATTACTTGAATGAACAATTATTGGATGATAAAAATGACCAAAACCTCCTTCTATATATAGGAGTCCATGGGGCCACAATATAATCCTAGTGAGGCCATAATGTAATCCTAGCCGACTTAACAATAATAATGTAAGGGCACAATAATAACAATATGGGGGTTACACGGGTACAACAATAACAATAAGGGGGGCTACACTAACATAATAAGGGACTACACTATTAATATAAGGACTTGAAATACTCCTATCCTTCAAACAAGTGTTGTCCTCAACACTTCATTATTTCTTGAAGCTTCTGTATAAAATTCTCATCCTCCCATGTGGAATCTTCTACAGGAAAGTTCTTCCACTTGCTCAGATACTTTGAAATTGATCGTACTTGTCTAGTTCTTTTCTTTGCGACTGCTTCAGAACTTCTTTCGATGTGATGTTGATCTTCCTGTTGTTTCATTAGATTCTGCACCAAAGTTAGGTTATCCTTTTGAGAGTTGGAGAACTTGTTGTTGATGCTTGATGTGATCTTCCACTAATTTATCATCCATATTAGCTATTATTTGATCCTTCAAACCATCCAAATTAGCCTCCATTTCTGCTTTTAAGCCATCTATGTCATCTTCGGTTGCTCTTCATAAGATTTAAATTTGTTGCACTTGGTATCGTAATTTTGATATCTGATACTGCAATTCTTCCTCTTCATGCGTCATAGTATAGTTTTTTGAGGTCTTAATGGGTATGGAATTATTTTTTTGATGCATTATAGAACCCAATACTGATTAAAATTATAAAATATTCCCTTGGAATCACTTCAAACTGCTTTTCAAACAAACGTTATGCAATTTGAAAAAAAATACACACATTTTTCTTTCTTTTGAGGAGCTCGATATTGAAATTGACTTATCTCTATACTTGCAGATCCTCAATATTTGAAATTTAGCCCTGTAGTAGTCCTCTGAAGCTTCTTTCAAATGCCATAGGTCTGACTTGATTTGGATTATTCAAGACAAATTTATGTCTAATCTCCCACAATGACCGAATTATGGACTAGTTCAGTAGAGCGAACTTGTACGACTTGCCACGTGTCACTGTTTCCTCCTTTGACCCTGAAATTGATAGAAAACAGACTAAATTTCGTGTAATTGTGGCAAATTTTTACATCATTCCAACCCGATGCTCAGAGACAGAGATATGAATATTTTCCCATGATCAACTCTTTGAGATGCAATTTAGAAGCTTGAAAAAGCCCTAACTTACACAGATCATATCTCCGAAAATATTGCGAACTGAGATCTGAAATTTTGTGACGATGTTCCTCAGGACTTCGGCTTCATACTCTAAAATTTTTAGCTTCTGACCCTTCCTAGAAAACAAGTTATAGCGAAAATTCCACGATGACATGTTTAGGTTAAATTCAGGAGCCTGCAAAATGAACTAAATTCCACAGATCATACCTGCAAAAATATTGCGAACCAAGATCTGAATTTTTGTGAAGATGTTCCTCAGGATTTTGGCTTTGCACTCTAAATATTTCAGCTTCTGTGCCTTCGTAGAAAAAAAGTTATAGAAAAAATTCCATGATGACCTATTTGGAGCAGCGAAACCCTAGAATCCCGAAGCTCTGATACCAAATGTTGTGAAATCAACTCCAAAAATAGAAGAAAAGAGATATCAATGCCTCAGAAATAAGGCACTTCAAGGGGTAAACCTCCAATACATTACATGAATGAAAAATTCTTGGATGATACATGTTGGGCTGCTAATATGTCATTATTATTACCACTTTTTAACACCTATCTCATCCATTTCTACTCTTCTTTATCATGTCATTTATTATAATTTCTCATATAATTCCATTTTATGATTATTTATGCTCTTATGGATAAATATTGTTTCTTCTCCTTTATTTTTAATAAATTGATGATTATTATGCATGATTTTATCAATTATGGTTTGTTAATAAATTTGTTGTAACACCACTCACCATATTAGCCTCTCCAAGATATTTTCCAGATTGCAGATTTGATCTCTAGCACATCATTCAATATTCCAACTCAGAAATTCACTGGAATAAGAAGTGACAATTTTGCGTTGGACATTCTAGGCAAATGGAGAAGAATCTGGAAAATATGAAACATGGGTTTTATCCAAAACAGACCAAATTAACTTTATTGAAGAACGGTTTGCCCAAATTCGGTCCGTATTAAGATAAATGGAAGGTTCTATAAGGACAATTTTCCCAGATTCACTGTTGCGGCCATTTTCCAAATCATCTCAGCTACAAATCCAAATTCGATTTTTTCCTATTGAAAGATTGATGGAAATATATTTTATTGCTAATAAATTGGTTGGGGACAATCCAATATTGTTATGAGGGATCATATTTACTATTTAATTTCTCCTCTTTCTGATTATAAAAGGAGAGCATGTATTATGTATTGGGGGGTTTGAGATTTTTCATGTTTTAATTCTCAGAATTTTTCATCGACTCTTGTTAATTAAGATAGAGAGAAACTGTTGTAAACGTTATTTATGTCTGATTAATACAAAAACATGTTTCCGTCCCATTTTTTAACTCTGGAGTAAAGCCCAGCGGTGTTTCACTAGTGGTTAAGAGCCCAGCCCTGGTGGATCGATCTGCTGTTTGTATCATTACCTTTCAGTTATCACTGTGTGATAGTTTGTATTTACTTTTATTATAGTTTGCAAGTTAATTATTTTATTGTTTAATTTTCTATTGATATCGGTGTGTTACATTGACAAATTGCATTGATGTTACGTTCTAACAAGAATCTTAATTCCTGTATCAGTTATCTTGTTATGCTTGAACAGAGCTTTGCTGTTTAGTATTTGATGTTCTTTTTCAGTTGTTGTTCCATTTTCTATTTCGTTTGATTGCTGTTCATTTCAGATTGCTAATCAAGAGATTTTGCTGTCGACAAGATTTGTTGCTTAATAGGATTTTTTGTTTAATAGAATTTGCTATTTAATTCTCTTAGATAGAGTTTTATGTTTAGATTCATTGAGTTTCTATTCAAATTCATTAGATAGAGATTGTTGTTCAATTCCAGATTTTCTGTCCATTTCAATTCATTAGTTTATAGTCTGCAAAGAGTTTGGTTTTTCTTTTGAGAAATTGCCTAGTTTACTTTCATTAGCAACATTAATGATTTAGTTCAATTTCCATTTTCAGTAAGTTATTTTAATGCGAGATCATCAACTATAAAGGACATCTGGTTATTGCTACCTTCGTCCTGAGATTGATTATCTTGTTTTCATTTGATTTTAATTCCATCAGTTTCTAAAGGAAAGAGTTATCATTACTACATCCTTGACTGATGTTTTATGAGTGAATGGTTGGATTTCAGAGTATTTAATTTCATGTCATTGTAGTTAGATTTCTTTTCCAAGAATCTGTTTACTCTTGTATTTACAACATGTACTACATATTGCAAGGCATTACTCTTAGATTGAATTTCAGCCTCAGACATAGTACACTCTTGAAATAAAATATCGTACCTGGATTGATAATTAATGTAGGATAAATAGGCGTTAAAAAGACACCTTTTATATCTCAACATTTTGGCACTGTTGCCGGGGAGAGTGTATTCCATTTAGAAAGAGTGATGCATATTTGATTTTTTTTCTTCTAGGGAAGAATTGGATATTAAAAACGGAAGGTAAGAACCTATGTACCGAGCGAGGAACATACTCGTTCATTGGCCTGCTTCACAACAGAATTGAGTGAAATTTAATATAGGGATTGAGGTAGGAATTTTAGAGGTAGAATTTTTGAAAAAAATCTTGTAATTCCACTTGAGTGGTGATGTAAGCACCACCCATTTCACTAACCAATTGACAGGAACATTGGAAGGAGGATCCTTAAAGAAACATATGAAGAACATCTTCTATTATGGTAAGAAATGGCTCACATTGTAACTTTTTAATTCCCTATCAAATATCCAGGAGGAGTGACAGAAATGCACATAATTCCCCCATCTCCTCTACCAAATTTTCATGGTTTGAAAAATGAAGATCTAGATACGTTCTTATTTGAGTTTGAAATACTTTGTAGAGGATATGATTATTGTACTAATGATCAAAGGTTGAAAATGTTTCCTCTTACTCTAAAAGGAGCGGCTCTTCGATGGTTCATGAGCCTAGGTGGGAACTGCATCCAAACATGAGAGGACATGAAGAACATATTCTTGAAGAAGTACCAAGACTACTGCAAATCCAACGAAGATATTTTCAGTATGATACAAGGGGAAGATGAAAGCTTGGAGGAATATGTAGAGCGATTTCAATATAACCTTCAAAAATCAAAGCATAAGCATTTGGAAAAATAGATCTTGAAAACACTCATTCTTAAAGGAATCAAAGATGAATTTTTAGAACTCTTAAATCTGATAGGGAAAGGTAATGTTTTTCAGTTATCATATGATGATGTTTATGAATTGTGCATAAGGTATTCAAGAGGAATTTCCAAGGCTAGTAGGAATTCTAGAGAAGTTTCTTCTTTATTTTCCAAATTTACTACAAGAACAAGAGACATAAGAGCTGAAATCAATGTTTTATTTGAAAATTTTAAATATGATTTTATTAGCTCTCTAAATTCACAATTGAATTCTTTGCAGGTTCAGAAAAATCAAGAATTTGATGAAGTGTTTTTCCCTCATTACCAAAAGGAGCATCCCATAAATACTCACTCTTCCTTATCTAGGATGGAAGTAGCATATCAAAGAGATGGGGAAGCTGCAACAAGGTCAAAACCATGGAAATAATGGCCTACAGGTATGGTTCAAAACACTTCCTCTCCATTCTCCTACTTTCATAATCAATTATGGAATACTTATATGTTAGGGCAGCCATGCCAATCTCAATATAACCACCACCAATCTTATCTACAAGTTTGGGATGGTTCATCTTATGATTGCATGACTACTCTCCCTCATCTTGTATCACAAACACATCCTACATATTCTCCACCAGCTCTTCCACAACATCTTGCTTGCTTATCAAAATCATCCATTCAACCCAATCAACTACATCATCAAAAAACTCCATTCCCTACACAATTTCCTGCTCAACTCATTCCACATCCTCACCATAATAAAACAGTACAAAATTCTTACGGTGTTGAACTACAAAATTTACTAACCCTTCCCACCCATTCTATCTCACATGCACCATTGGAGAAAACTTATACTCAGATTCATAATGTATCAAATCCAAAAATTGTAGAAGTTATGAAAGAAAATGAGGTTTCTTCTAGCCTGCATCAACAAGCCATTTTAAACACTCAAGAACTTCATGATATGATGGCTATGGGAAATCAATAAAGTAAGGGATACATTGAATATTGGTTTCACTCCATTTTTTTGGAGCATCACTCCATGCTTCAACAATTTTTGGCACCATCTTTTCAAGGGAAGTTGGCTTCTCATACCCTAATTTTTATTAACATGCATTTTTCAAATTTGGGTATGTACATACATGAAGCCTTATTTCAAAAATAGTTATATTAGAAATAATATTATACGTAATCATATTCATTTTCCAAATCATACTATGCTAGTGAAAAAATAAAATAAATAAGGAAATAAAATAAACACATTTTTTAATTTTATTTTTGTAAAAATAGTTGTTTTTGTTGCAACACGCTGTGGAAATCAACATCCGTGATAAATATTTTAATTTATTTGTGTATGTAGATAAATTATATTGAAAATAAAAATTCTACAAACACTCATATTCATTTTTATCACCAATATGGAAAAATTTCTTGAATATCATTTTTTTGGCTTGCGGGCTTGATGAAATTTTTAAAAACAGAATTGGGACAGTGATGTTTTGAGGGACCAAAAGTGAATATTTTTAAAACATGTTTCTATCTTAAGTATAAATTGATGTATATTTTACAATCCAATTTGAATCACTCAATTTTGATTTGAAACGAAAATCTTATAACCAAAACATTGACAAGGCGTCTAGTAGGCAGCTCAGGAACATAGTTGGGACAGTCAGTTTTGGAGGCCTAAATGACTATATTTTTTAAAACCTATTTCTATGGTATATTAATCTATGAATATAATTTACAACACAATTTGAATCACTTTATTTTTATATCGTATGAGGAATTTATGACCAAAATACTAACTGCTTATCATAAATCATCCCTCTTGAAACTCTGTTTTCTCGGCTGTTCACTAGCATATTTGACCCATCAATTCTTCTTGTATTCAAAACCTATTTATATTAGAGATCAATAAGTGAATATACTTTAATCTCCAATTTGAATCGGTTCAATCTGCCATCAAATGAATAATTTATGCTTGAAATATCAACTGTTGGTCTGAGATGGAAAATCGAAAATGACTCTATTATGCAGGTTGTTCTAAGAAAATTTAACATACCATTTCATGGAATTTTTAAAACGTGTTTCTATTGGAGATATATCTCTGAATTCAATTTCATTTGGATTTCGAATCACTCAAATCGGACGAAAAAAGAAGAAGTTATGATTAAAAAACTGTTGGCTGGTATGATTAGCCATTGCTCTCCCGCAGGTAATAAATTAATTTTGTCCATGGATTTTCTTATAGAGTAACTACTTGTTAGTTTTTTTGCATAATTCTTAGATTAGGGGAGCCTGATTACCTCTATTTCTCCATGATTTAATTTTTTATTGCAGGTCTTAGCAGAACAAAGAAGGTCAATTCATGAATGAGCGATTATTGAAAGAAATTTTAGTGAAACAAAGGCATTTCATCCAATTCATTACGCAACAGATTCATAACAGAAGAAATGAAGGATTGGTTTCCATTTGAAGATTCCTGTCACTGCTGCAATTTTTTTTTTCAAAAAGATCATTTTTTCCATTGACAGATTGATATTCCCTTAGGAAATAACATCATAGCTGTTGTAACTTAATAAAGTGTTGTTTCTTTTCTGAATTCTTTTATGTTTTTGTGTTTCAAGTGTTGATCCTTTCAAATTGTAGTTTCCACTCCATTGGCAATGGAAAAATAAGGACCCCACCATGCAAGTTTCATAAGGCAATTCTTCGGCAACACCAATTCTGAGCTGTTGTTCCTCTTAAGGAATAGCATCTATCCCTATTAAGGAACAAAAATCTTGCGTGCTTATATTTTTTTGTTGTTCCTCTTAAGGAACAACAACCATTTCTCTTAAGAAACAGTGCATTTGTGTGTTTCTTTTTGCTGTTCCTTTCAAAAGGAACAACATTTCTGTTGATTGTTTTTGGTGTTCCTTTCAAAAGGAACAACACTTTTGCCGTGTGTTTTTGCTGTTCCTTTCCGAAGAAACAACAAATTTTGCGGCTTTTTTTTGCTGTTCCTTTCCAAAGGAACAACAGTTTTTGCCGCCTGTTTTTGTTGTTCCTTTCCAAAGGAACAATATTTTTCCCACTTGTTTTTGTTGTTCCTTTAAAAAGGAACAACATGTTTTTTTCCGATAGTTTTCACTGTTCTTTTAAAAAAAAAATAGCATTTTCGCATATTATCTTTGTTGTCCTCCTAAGGAACAACAGTTGTTCCATATAAGTAACAACACTTTTTTAGTGCATTTTTCTTGTTTTAGAACAACATTTTGAGGATTTTTGTGAATTCTTCATGACTCTTTTAAAGGAAAACATACAATTTATGCAAGGACACAAAAATTAGAGGTTACTGGAATCAGCAAATCAAGAGAAATTGTAATTTTGAAGAAATTGTTTAGTAGTGATAAGAAAAGGAAAGGACACAACCATCTATATCACTTTGTTGTCTTTATTTTCACTAAAATTAATATGATTGGTTATCTTTATCATGTTGGTTCTTCCTTAAATATTCATAACTCTCTTTGATTTTTATTTATTGAATAAGAATAAGGGCATACTTTATCTGTTGAGATGTTCAGACTTCTTGCACCATCCCTACTCTTAAGGAGTGTTAAGCCATCCTCTATACATAAATAGGGAAGTGCTACATGAAAAAAAGAAGAAGAAAAAAAAAATCTCTCTATATGATTACTAACAATTCTATGATATGGTAGATGGAGGATAGGGGGTCTCATCAAGAGCCAGCCTACTATGATCATAAGGGAGCAGTGAAGTGGCATTCCCATTATGGCCACCACACTAGGGATATGATCCAATGGACAACTCAGAAAAATGAAAAGTCCTTGGAACAAGAGGTCTCATCATGAGTCGGCTTGCCCACCTTTCACTCCTTCCTGGTGAATGGCATTGTCATTCATCTGGTTCCCAAGCCAGCACAGTGGCCTCCATCATGACATTAGACAACATTTCCCTAGGCATAAATAAAGGATAATGGTTCTAAGGGTGAGAAAGCAACTTTTTCAAGGACATAGACACCCGTGGGCAACAGAGCTCTGCTGATTGTATTGGAGTCATATTTTTCAGAAATCAATAGTAATGATAAACTCTTTTCTTATATCTTTATCTAATATCAAATGAGAGTATGCTCCTAAACCCTTTGTTCGGAACCTCTTATGCATGAAATTTATTTATAAATTGATTATAATGGTTTATGTGGATAATGACCGCATAAGTAATTTTTTTACATCAGCTGTCCTTTTCCCTTATTTTCGAATCATTACATAAACATTTCCATATATACTCACGATTTCAAAATATGCATTGATCTCAGTAATGTGATAATTTGTTGATCATATCATAATTATGTATGCCTTTCCATGCTATAAAATTGCTGTGCAGTACGCTGCTCTTCTATTTTCCGGTTGAGGGCGACCTATCATATTTCAAGGGGAGGGCACGGATGCCTTTTAAATATGCCTGCATGTGGGTCAAATCCCAATATTCATACTACATTTCTATAGAATTTTTTCTGATTGAACTTTTGGCATACTTCTTATCTGTTTCTCTTCAAAATTAACACTGTGGATTCAAGAAAATTGCATGCAAAATCGTGATTTGGTTACAGGAGAATAACAAGTATGGGGGGGGAATTCTATTCACAGCATGACCACACTATTGCAACTAACAGCAAAGGCTCACACAACTCGCGAACGTGCACAATTCTTCAGACATGATGTGCTTGCATGGCTTCAACCTTTTGCATCACTTTAAGTATCCGCTCATCCTACATCAACTTCAACAAATGCCAGTCCCTACATGTCATTCCACAATTTTATTTTTTTTCGGAGGTAACACTTGAGGTAAAATAGCATAATTTCTGATTTATTATGAATTTAGGAGGATTTCATGAAAATCCATTGAGCATTATTTATCATCATTCATTCCACATCTTTACCACTTCCCATTTTTCAGAGACATATCATCTTTTAGTTTAGGGGAGTGTTGTTTTCCTTTATTTATTTCTTATGACCATGTCAGTAGTATTCTTTATCATCCATTGATATTATTATTCATTCTCAACACCTCCCTTATTCCATGTTGTTTTACACCAAGCATAGATTTCAACAGATTGTAGTAACCACCTCTCTTGTTTTCTAGCATTGCATGAGGACATGCTAATTCTTCAGTTTGGGGGAGGAATTGCTACACATGATGGATGTTTTCTACTTTCTTTCTCGTTTAATGCATACAATTGCATTTTTATACAGTGTAGAAATTGATTTGCATATATCTTTAAAACTATGAACTTAATTCTTGTGATTTCTGGATAACAAAGAGGTATCATTAAAGTACACAAACCCAGATAATTTCATGCTAAATTAGTTCATAAAATTTAGAAAATTATGCACCATCACCTATAGCCATTTTGTTTATATCTCATGATCTGTGCACCAAAACGATCTGATTTTTGAGAAAATGGTTAATGAAGTTTGATATTACTTATATCAGATTTTTCTGCAACTTCATATACATGTAGTTGAATGTCAAATGTAAAAAATTTTATGCCTTTATCAATATTGCTACAATTGAATATTCATTATTTGAGGAAAAATTCATTTGTTCCATCCATTTCATGAGTTGGGATGAACAATTTTTTTTCTTGGTTAACACATGGGTTTTGTCTTTGGGTTGCATGAGGACATGCAATATATTCAATTTGGGGGTGTGTTGGGATGCTAATATGTCATTATTATTATCACTTTTTAACACCTATTTCATCCATTTCTACTCTTCTTTATCATGTCATTTATTATAATTTATCATATAATTCCATTTTATGATTATTTATGCTCTTATGGATAAATATTATTTCTTCTCTATTTTTAATAAATTGATAATTATTATGTATGATTTTATCAATTATGGTTTATTAATAAATTTTTTGTAACATCACTCACCATTTTAGCCTCCAAGATATTTTCCAGATTGCGGATTTGATCTCCAACCCATCATTCAATATTCCAACTCAGAAATTCGCTGGAATAAGAAGTGACAGTTTTGCGTTGGAAATTCTCAGAAAATGGAGAAGAATATGGAAAATCCAAAACATGGGTTTTGTCTAGAACGGACCAAATTAATTTTGTTGGAGAATGGTTCGCCCAAATTCAGCCTGTATTAAGAGAAACAGAAGGTTCTCTAAGGTCTACTTTCCTATATTCACTATTACGACCGTTTTCCAAATTATCTCAGCTGCAAATCGAAATTTGACTTGTTCCTGTTGAAATATTGATGAAAATATATCTTCTTGCTGATAAATTGGTTGGGGAAAATCCAATATTGTTATGGGAGATCATATTTACTATTTAATTTCTCCTCTTTCGGATTATAAAAGGAGAGCATGTATTATGTATTGGGGGGATTGAGATTTTTCCTGTTGTAATTCTCAGAATTATTCATCGACTCTTGTTAATTAAAACAGAGAGTGACTGATGTAAATGTTATTTATGTCTGATTAATACAAGAACATGTTGCCATCCCATTTTTTAACTTTGGAGTAAAGCCCAGTGACGTTTCACTGGTGGTTAAGGGCCCGACCTTGGTGGATCATGTTAGCCACCTATAAAATTTTGGCATAACAAACAGGTGGCTAAATAGGTTTCCAAGTCTTCAAGAGAAACATTTCCCTTTAAAATCCTTCACTCTTGAAGCCTTGATGTGTCTTATGCCCTTTGAATAAATCTTCACTATCATTTCCATTGAAAAGCCCTATTGTTCTGCGAAAGAAACTGCTCTCAAAGAGGCCTCCATTTGCCCTGTTTCATTTCCACAAAATCCCTATTTTTCATCCCTATTCCTGTCACAAAATTCCTCCAAAATCTCTTCATTGACCCTCTAAATCATCAAAATTCCCTTTTTAAACCTTATAGTTCCCTTTATTTGGTTTAAAAATCATCCCTTTCATCTACCGGAACCTTTATTCTGGCTTAAAAATCCCTTTAAAAAGCATTAAAAACACTTTTTCCACTCCATTTAAGTGTTAAGCCCCTCAGAGCTTATTCCCTCTGGCCCCTGCTCCATGCGACCCAAATCCCACAGTTAGGTGCTTAAAAGACCTAAAAACCTTGCCCAAACACACTTTTTTTTCTTTGTTACATCATTCTTCGACAGTGGGATTCGAGTCGACAAGAACCGTTGATCTCCAGAAATCAACAATAGCTTAGGCGCCCTTCATTTTCTATCCCCCCCCTTTCCACTTCAAATATTATCTGCCCCCTCCTTAGATCTCAACCGTCGAATCCACAAGAACCGACGGTTGAGATCCATTCTCTATTTGCCCATAACCTTCAGTGCAAAAAATCCACCTTTCCCTTTTATTTTCCATCTCCGATGCAGCAAATCTAAGAGCGAACATAGAATGTTGATCTGACGGAGATCAATGGTCATGGGGTTTTCTTTTCATCTACCTTTCCATACGCCTTTCCACCTCATCGTTGCATCTCCGTCGTCTAGTATATTGATCCAACGGTCAGGATCGATTTCGTAAACCATATAACATTTCATTGCTCCTTTCAAAATGTTGTCGCTCCATCCAATCGCGACCGTCCATACATCTGATCCAACGACCCACAATAAACCCAATGGCCACCTCCGCTCGTGCATCTTACCTCCCATCGCAATTTTTCCACACCTTTAGATCTTCCTGCCTTCATCCGACGACTGAGAATGCATTTCGCAAAATTTTCGCCACAGTAGTTTAACACCAAAAAGTTTTGTGAAATGGGTGGTTTTAGTTGGGGCAGGTGTTAGTTAATGAATGGAATCGCATTTTTTTTGAAAAACCGCATACCGCCCAAATATTTTGGCAAAACCATTCTGTTTTTCCACTTACCACCCTTCGAAATGTGAGCTCGGGATTAATCGTAGCCGTCGATTTTTCCAATCCAACTACCACGATAAAATCTCACCTCCATTCATTATTCATCTGTCCAACTGTCTAAAAAAATTCGCCGATGAATATCAACCATTGGTCACCATGGATTGACCTAATCCAGCAGTCCAAAACGCATGACGCACCAGACCCTCATTAGCTCAGTTTTTTCACCTTCCACCATGTTTTTCTACCTTTTTTTGCTGGACACACCTTTTCCACCATTGCTCTTTCATCCTCCACAAGCCTCTGCAGCAGTCCTCCCCTCACTCCCACAGGTATTCATAACATGTTTATTGTGTTTTTTCAGGGTTACAAATGGTGAAATCAGTCCTTCTACACAGTCACTGTCATGCTGCTGTATAGTGCAGAGAGGCTTTTTCAGAGCCAAAGATCATAGAGGACACACCAGAGAGGGTTAATAACACGGTTTTCATTAAATATGAGGTTATTGACCCTAATTCAAACCCTCCAGCACCATTAAAACCTGTATATTCACAGAAATGGTCAGCAGAAGAGGAAAAGAGTATCAGAAGACAGATTAAGGGATTAAAGCCTATTATTGCAGATTTAATGATATAATCCAGCGTTTAAAGGATAGAGATAAAGGACAGAGACACAGTTCAAATACTCGAAGATGAACAAGGAGGCCTAATGGGGCCTAAAACACTAAACAGGCCATATCAGTGCTTTCATTGTCAACAGAACGTTCTTTTTCCATGAGAGGACAAGTCCCACAACATTTTCTATTCTCCATCAAGCCCTTGAAAATTACTGTTATGACAGAAAACTCCTAAAACTGCCATTGCATTAGTTACATAGCATGGAGGACCTGAAGGGAAAATTTTCATCCTTTCTTGTCTCAGAGTACAAACAGAGTACAAACAACTAGAGAGTACTTCAATAACATACCTTTGGAGTTATTATCAGCCTGTCAAAGACCCCTAACTCATCCAAAGAGTACTGAAATTCAATACAGGGATATTAAGATAGAATGGGCTTCAAAAACACTTTTCCCTCTATTTTAATGAGTCATTTAAGTTCTATCTACCACTACTGTCACTCTTTCAACTATAAGAACTCATGAGAAATACATTGTAAATGTTGATTAACCGTGGATTGGAAGTTGTTTCACTGAGTTAGAGTTATGTGTGTAGTAGTTGTAAATAGGCTGGGAGATGATTTCCGAATGATATCAAGCTATTGGACAAGGATGTATGTGATTGGTTTTGCTATTCTAATATGACAAGCATGTTCATCTGATCCTAATATAAATCAGTGGTGATGTGTCCTATATTTGTTATTGTTTTCCCTCTGTTATACATCATATTTCACTTTCTCTGATAAGAATCGGTAATCTAGCTTAGGATATACTGCTGCAAGTACCCTAATGCTTCCTTCTCTTCTTATCTTTTATGTTTTCTGCTAATTGTGTATCTATGAGAAAATTCAACATAATTTAACCAGTATAGATAGTTTGTTTGTCCATGCTTACTAATGTATGAATTTAGAGTTGGTTTTTAGATGTTCTTTCTTGGTTTCAGTTGAAAGAATTGGGAAACTAGGAGATTTAGAGTCAACCCTATCTCACTAGGTTCCTTTTGCAACAGTTAGCCTTTCTAAGATCCCTTTTCTTTGAATGTCGAAAGAAGATAAGGTTAAAAGTTCTTATTTGATCTTAGTATTCTCTCTGTGTCAATATTGACTGTTTCTATTTGTCTGAAAGTGGTTAGGAGGACTGCTGGATTGTTGTCTTCAGAGTTAACCTCATTAGGATTTTTTTATCATAGAGGTTAAGACATGCCCTGTCCATAGACTTACTCGGAAGTGGTCACCTTAGAAGGTTTTCCTTGTCATTCCCATTCATTTCCTTATTGTTTCATCCCATACTATCATCTTGAGAGATCCTCTGATATAGATAACTAGCCCATTTGAAAGCCTTGGATATTTGAATTGCAAGTAAACCCTTTTATGACCCCATCACCCAATGGAATTTTTTTCTCTTTGAATTATCTCCCCATTGCCAAAAAATCCTTCTCTACTCACTCCTTTACCTTACACTGAACCCTTCTTTCATGTTTTCCCAACCAAACAAACAAACAAAATAAAAAACCCTTGTGCCCTACAACTAGCCGAATACCTTAAAATTGAACTTCAAAGATATACATTTCTTTGCCTTTATAGAGAGATCCCTCTCTGGATCCAGGAGGGCTAGATCCTGAGATCCCAAAGTGGTTTGATGTTGTCTTGTCTTTTGGTATTGCCAAATCTGCCAAAACACAGGAACCACAACATAATGGCGACTCCGCTGGGGAAGAAGACCAAAGTAGGCTTGGTTTGGTAGTTAATCACTGTGGTGGACAGTAAAGCTTCTTGAACATTTTGAACTCTCCATATGGTGACTCCACAGTTCCTAAATGACCAAAAGACTTCACTGATGATTAGTAGGCTTGCTGATTGTCTTTTTTTTTCACTAGACTCCACTGGGAGACCAGTTTTCATTTCAACATCATCCATATTAAAAGAAACACATACGATTGAGCTCCTTTTTTTAAGGGTATTTTTCCTCTTAAAGATTGTCATACCTGGCTAACTTTCTTTGTTGAGGCTGAAACTTAACATACTGGCTTTAATAACAATACATACCAGAGCTTATTCTAATCCAAGTCCTTCTGAAATAGTTGACAATCCTGAGAGCATTCTTAGAAATTATCTCACATCTAGGGACCCAACTAGTGTCAGACACATTAATAGAGCTAATTCAACACCTAAAAACCTTATAGCTCTATCAGATACTCAAATTGGCTTAGAATTTCCAAGTAATTTACCAAGAACTAAGTCATTCAATGGTATAGATCAGCCAGACTTCGGGCCTCCAAGTTCACCACAGCTTAGTGGTCAACATATTAGTGACAGAGGAACCCCTCCATCCACACCTCCTGACGTACATTTAATTCATAACTTGGGTCTCTCTCACCCTAGATCTGCTCAACAGTTTGTTGTTGGTCCAAGCATTTCTTCCATCCACATACCTGCTACCCAAACCACTCCTCTTTCCCCTCAAAATACTACCATGGTGGCATGGTATGCTCCCCTCGTATTGCCACAACCTCTAGCTCCTTTACCCAATGGCTATCAGTCCAAAATTCCTCATTTCACTAGAAAAGAATCTACCACAGCTCAACACCATGTATATAGGATGGAAGATTCCTTTAACTATATGGAAATTGAAGATGAGACCATTAAGATGAGAATATTTTCTCAAAGTTTAGGAGGAGAAGTTAAAAATTGGTTTAAGGGCTTAACTCTTAATAGCATCAATGACCTTCCCTCTTTGCATCAGACTTTCATAAACAAATGGGAAATCAAAATTAACCCTCTCCAAATACTAGCAGAATATAAAAATCTTAAAATAAATCAGAGAGAGAGTGTCCATGATTACTCTACTAGGTTTAACAGTGTCTAAAATTCTCTTCCACCACACATGAAACCTCCCCAAGGAATGGCCTTAGTGAAATACCCTGAAGGTTTCAATGCTGATATGGCCTATCAGCTAAGGGAGAGAGACTATAACACATTAGAAGATATGCAGAAAGGAGATGTGAGTGTGGAAGAAAACTTGATTGAAAAAAGAGCTAGGATGAGGGCTAAAAATAAGGTAACCTATAGGGATGACACCACAGCTTCCACATCTGATGCCAAATATGATAATCTAGACAAAAACATGGAGAGGCTAGAAAGAATGATGGAGCAAATGGTTGTCCAAGTAAATAATCAGAATAGAAATCAGTCTCAAAACCAGAACCAAAACTTTAGGAGAAACACTCCTCCATATAGACAAAGAGACTCTGATCAACAAGTCATACCTCCATTCCAAGAAAACTTTCTTGATGAGGATGAGGGAATAATAGAAGAATCAGAGGGAAATATTATAAACATGGTGGAAGTGGATAACCAAGATCACACCTTTTCCATAGAAGACAACCATACCTCATACTCATGTTGGGATGAGGAAGTGTTAAAATATGAATACTATAGGTTAGGATTCGAGAATGCCATCATGCAGGTCCAAGAACAGTATGATCTCAGAAGAAAAAAGAACATAGTGTTGGCATTTCTGGTATCCTAGTATATTGAATTGATTGTCCTTAATGGAAACTCTCTGAAAAAGGATGTAGACTGTATAAAGAACTCAGAAAACCATCAGCATTTCTATACAAGAATAATATACAACTGAATGAGAATTGAACGAAGCTCTGTATTTAATGGGAAATTCGATGTAAATAAGGGTCTAAATTCTCTGTGAATTATATGTATACTCTTGATAGAATTTAGTAGGAAGGATAGTTGAGTCCCTATGGACAATTATGAATCATTGTGAAAGCATGGTCTGTAAACATCATAAGCTCTGTGGAAGGAGTAGATTCGTGAACTTGTATAAGGTAATTTTTAGGAGTATTGATTGGACAAATCGTTATCGATTACACGAATTATTGTTCATCGATACTAGTATCTCTCTTCGAGTAATGCATTGCTGAAAATTTGATTGCTAAGGTCATGATACAGTGAGCAATGGGAATGTATAATGTGATGAAGTAGTGCATTATAGTATGCGGAGGAGTATTACTATGAAACTCCCTACCGCATGATTGGACCGAACTTTATAAAAATAAACCCGAGTTGTGAACCTGAGTTAAGGGACCAAAACGAATAGCGTAACCAGACTTAACCATGGGTTGGTCACTGTTCCAAAACCATGAGCGGGTTTACGAAGCCGGATTGCCCATATCACACCGCCTTTCGGAAATAATTGGTTTCTTCGAGTTGGGGAGCGATTCCATAGAACGAGCGACACGCGTCCCTGTACGACTCCACAAAACCGCTTGTCACTACACACCATCGCACGTTATTGTTCGACCCAGGATGCCTAGCGATATTGTTGAGAACCGTCGATCTAGAGGGAAGCCATCGGACGGTGGTCGTATGAGGAAGATGCACGAAGTTTAACCAAAGTACAGCAGCCATCGCGTGTTATTGTTCGCGTGTCTTCACCGAGCGATATCCGTCTGATCAAATGAGGCGGTGTGATGTGATAACAACCGTCGATTGGAGACGACCGTTAACGTTGGGGCCCATACCCCCAGACACAACTAGTGCACCGGTTATCGAGATGAATGGGAGAGATTGAGTGTGGGGGCACAACTAGCGCACCGGATATCGAGACAAGTGCCTCCGCAGTTGACCGAGTTGACTGTGGGGACAACAAGTGCGGGGGCACCAGCCAAAAATTTTCATCTGTACCTTGATAGCCCCCGCAGTGACGCAAGACACTGAGTTGGTCACAATTGTCTTCCACGTCGAATGGAGACGACTGATTGGGGCCCATACGCATGTATTGAGGTTTGCGGGTTTAACCAAGGTAGTTTAAATTAAATATAAATTAGGATGAAAAGCGATTGAGCCATCATTTTGTATGTTATTCCAAAGTTGGTGGAACGAATAAACCTGGGGGTCAACATATGAAGGTCATTACTAAAGGAAGTTGATTATGAGAAGTTGTTTGGGGTTTGGGTAGACCCCGCTGGATTATTTAATTGATCCCGTCCAGGAATACCATCAGCGGTTTGGTGCTTTTGTCTCATGGTTTTAATAAAGGCAAAAAATATATAAGGAGAGGAGGATTATAGTACAAGGCGTGCATGTGGAAGGGTTGTTAATAAATAAATCTCTTTAAGAGATATCTGGATATATGATGCACCTATGGATATGATCTAGAAATGATGAATCTCTATGATGATCGGCAAAATGAAACGATGAAGACCTGATGGAAATTTTGATGAAGAAATTGAAGAAATCTGGTGGATCTGAGGGTTGAAGCCTTTTGTATGAAAGTGGAAGTATCTTGCGAGTAGAAGTTGGTGTTAAAATCAGGGGGTTGGAGCTCCCTTCCAGTAGTGGCTGAAGAATGAGAGAAGGTTGTAACCTTTCTGTAGGTGGGTGCCTGCGTGCTGGTATGAGTCTGCGCCAGTACAGAATTGTAAGAAGTTTTATTTATAATAAATATTGAAGACAGAGACGACAACAGCGGTGGTTTTCTCCCGAATTGGGTTTCCACCTTAAATACTGGTGTTCATGTGTGTTGCTTATGTGTGATGGTTTATTATGTTATTACTGCACATGCTTACTGCTTACTAAACATCTGATGAATGAATGTGGCAATGATCTAAGTAAATAATTAAACGTATAATAAGATCTCTGGACATATGAAAGTTTTCTTAAATATATCCACATTTATATGCGAGTTGGGTTCAGTAAAGTAACGTACGGATTTAAGAGAAACAAAAAGTAAAAAATTTTCAGTCAGCTCTAAATATTGATTCACCTCCCCCTCTCATTATTTTTCCCAACAATTGGAATCAGAGCAGGTCCTTCTAAAAAAGCTTAGCCGCTAGAAGGAAGATCAATCAAGATGAGCAATCAAGATTGAACAACATCTATCAGGCCTCTGCTCTTCAACGGAAACAATTTAATCTTTTGGAAAACAAGGATGAGATCCTATCTTCAGTCTCTGGGAGCAAATGTATGGGCTATTGTTGAAGGAGGATATCAATATCCAGTCGCAGTACCAACAGATCCAATGGAAAGAAAGAATTACGAAACAAATGCAAAAGCAGTCAATGCTCTATTAGGAAGTCTAACTGAATGAGAATTTGTCAAAGTCATGCAGCTGAATACAGCAAAGGCCATATGGAACAAAATCATTCTAAGTTATGAAGGTGATGCAAAGGTAAAAAGTGCTAAACTCCAAACTCTCATAATTCAATATGAGAATCTAAAAATGCATAATGAGGAGAGCATTGCCAATTTATTTTTACGTCTTGATGATATTGTAAATCGTATGAGAAATCTGGGAGAAACAATAACCGAATCTACTTTGGTTGAGAAATTTTTAAGATCACTAACGACAAAATTTGAGTCAAAAGTTGTTGCTCTTGAAGAAAAACAGGATCTTCAAAATCTTACTGTGGTGCAACTTCATGGCATACTAACTGCATATGAAATGAGAAGAGGAGGACCATATGAAGTCAAAGAAGCCATCTTTATAGCTTCTACAAAAGGGAAAGAAGTACAAGAAATAGAAGGATCAGGGTATATCTCAGAAGAAGATGAGGTAAATTTTGTAAAGAAACTCCAACTTGGTACAGGACGGTTTAGAGGTAAGCTTCCTTTCAAATGTTTTGCTTATGGAAGAGTTGGTCATTATGCTGCTAAGTGTCCTCACAAAGAAACACATGAAAAAGGAAAGGAAGTAGCAAGAAGGAATAAAAAACGGTTTAGCACTAGAAAAAGTTACTATATTCATGAAGACAGTGATGGGTTATCTGACAGTGAGGAAGAATGTGAACAAGATCTTAGACTTCTCATGGCATTTGAAAAGGAATCTAGAGAAGAAAAAGATACTTTTATGGATGCTTTAGAGGACAATGATTTTCTTGATGATTTCAATCAACTCAAAATATGCTTAGAAGAAAGTAGAAGATGCTTAGAATAAAGTAAAATATCCATAGAAACTCTAAAAAATCAGCTTGAACAAAAGGAGAAACACAATGAAAAATTAGAATGTGAAATAGTAAGTCTAAGAAAAGAAATTGAGAAAGTGAAGAATTTGAATATTAGATTTGCTAAAGGATCTGAAACCTTAGATGAGATTATCAAGGTACAACGTTCTCCTTTTATAAAGACAGGTCTTGGATATATCGGAGAATCTTCTCAGACTTCAGCACCAAACTATCTAAAAGAAGCTACAGCCAGTATACAACATTTTGCCACTCAGCAAGGGAATAAAGAATATTCATAGGTAAAGCATGACCATCTCAATTCAAAGAACACTAACAAAAATACCTTTCAAAGAAACACCAACCAATAGGTAAATTCAAGTAGAAGATTTCATGATCGCAGAAAATTCTTCTTCAATGGACAATGTTTCTCATGTCACAATTTTTGTCATAAAGCTGTTCAATGTGTTTCATACAAAACCATTATGACAAGAGAAGCAAGAAAGAAAAGGAGGGATATTGGAACAAAGAAGAATACCTATAACAACTTTTCTCCTCTTCAAAATGAAGTTGAATGTGCTTATTGCAATAACTTTGGCCATGAAGAATTTGAATGCAGGGGAAAAATCCAGCCAAAAGAGCAATTTCCTTCAAGCTCCAAAGTGTGGAAAAAGAATGAATTACAGGTTGAAAATTGTGGCATAGCTTTATTTGCATAAGGTGAAGAAAATCAATGGTACATTGACAGTGGATGCTCTAAACACATGACAGGTGACAAAAACAAACTTCTTGCATATAATGCTCTAGAAAAAGAGAAGAATGTTACATTTGGAAATGATACTCCTGCTGTTATTAAGGGAAAAGGGTCTGCTTTTCTAAAAGAAAAGGTGAAAGCTAATAATGTCATGTATGTTGATGGATTAAAGCATAACCTGTTAAGTGTAAGTCAAATGTGTGATCAAGGAATTGAAGTTGTCTTTAGTTCAAAAGAATGTGTGGTATGTGATCTTGATACAGGTAAAACAATTATACAAGGAAATAGAACTCCAAGCAATCTGTATGTATTGAAGAACTGCAAAGAAAAATGTTACTTGAGTAAATCTTCAGAAAACTGGCTATGGCATAGAAGGTTTGGGCATCTGAGCATCTCTCAAATCAACAAATCAAGCAGACTTAAAGCTGTTCGTGATCTTCCCAATATTACTCTACCTGAAAGTATCATATGCAAATCTTGCCAATTTGGTAAGAAGACCAGAGTGCAATTTAATGCCAAGGAAGGATAATCAAGTAAGCCTCTTGAACTCATTCATACTGACATATGTGGACCTGTGAAGAAAAAGTCACCACATGGTGAACAATACTATATCTTATTTATTGATGATTTCTCTAGAATGTGTTGGATTGGGTTGCTTAAACACAAAGATGAAGCATTTGAGAAATTTCAGATCTTCAAAGCACTAGTTGAAAATGAATTATATCTAAAAATCAAGTGTCTTAGATCTGATCGAGGAGGAGAATATACATCAGATGAATTCCTTGAATTTTGTGAACAACATGGTATAAAAAGACAGTTTTCAATAGCAGGTACTCAACAACAAAATGGAGTAGCAGAAAGAATGAATAGAACAGTTCAACAAATGGCTAGAGCTATGCTTGATGATTCTGGAACACCTAACACATTTTTGGGAGAAGCAGCACATACAGTGGTAAATATTCTTAACAAGGCACATGTTCGTGTAAATAGTGATAAAACTCCATATGAACTATGGTATGGTAATCCTCCCACTGTGAAGCATTTTAGAGTTTTTGGAAGAAAATGCTTAATCAAAAATAATGATGAAAAACTTGGCAAGTTTGAACCTAGAGCAGATAAAGGAATACTTCTTGGTTACTCCTCTAGAAGTAGAGCATATAAATGTTACAATAAAAGACTTTGGAAGATTGTTGAATGTATTGATGTTGTTATTGATGAGTCTCCCGCAGCACCAAAAGAAGAAAAACAAACAATAGAAGACGATGATGACATATATCCTTCTACATCAAATGGGAATGATGTAGACAGTGAACCCAATGAAGAACCTGAAGATGATTTATCTGAAAAGGATCCATCCAGATATGTTCAAAAGAATCATCCAGAATCTCAAATTTTGGGAGAAAAGGGATCAGGTGTACAAACAAGAAGGACTCTTGTAGGATATTCTAGCTATCTGGCATTTCTATCCACTATTGAACCACACAATGTCAATCAAGATAGCAAATATGAATGTTGGATTCAAGCCATGAATGAAGAGCTTGATCAAATTGAAAAGAATCACACTTGGGAATTAGTACCAAGACCTCATGACAAAAATGTCAGTGGAACTAAATGGATATTCAAAAACAAGTTAAATGAGAATGGGGATGTTATAAGAAATAAAGCTAGACTTGTTTGCAAAGGGTATGCTCAACAAGAAGGTATAGACTTTGAAGAAACTTTTGCTCCTGTAGCTAGACTTGAAGCCATAAGAATGTTTCTTTCTTTTTCAAGCTTCCAACAAATCAAAGTTTATCAAATGGATGTTAAATCTACTTTTCTCAATGGAGATCTAGAAGAAGAAGTTTATATAGAACAACCAGAAGGATTCATTTTTGGAAATGATGAAAATATTGTTTGTAGACTTAAAAAGGCTCTATATGGTCTCAAACAAGCTTCAAGGGCATGGTATTATCGTCTTGACAAATATCTTCATCAACAAGGATTTTCAAAGGGGTCTGCTGATAGCAACTTATACACAAAAACTGAAAATGATAAACTATTGATTGTGGTTGTATGTGTTGATGATATCATTTTTGGAAGTAATGAAGAGTCTATGAGTCAGAAATTTGCTTCTGATATGCAGCAAGAATTTGAAATGTCTTTACTTGGGGAACTAACATTCTTTCTTGGCTTGCAAGTGCAACAAGCAACAGATGGCATATTCTTATCACAAACAAAATATCTTAAGTAAATTTTGAAGAAGTATGGTATGGAAGAGTGCAAACCTATAAGTACACCAATGGTAACCGGATGTAATCTCAGTTCTCATGATGATTCTCCCACAGTGAATCAACCAGAATACAGATCTATGATAGGAAGTCTACTTTATCTCACTGGGACTAGACCAGACATTATGCATGCAGTTGGGATTGTTGGACGATTCCAAGCTAATCCAAAAGAGTCTCACCTTCAAGCTGTCAAAAGAATATTCAAATATATACAAGGAACTCAAGACTTTGGACTATGGTATCCAAAGAATGCTGATCTCACTCTTCATGCTTACACTGATGCAGATTGGGCTGGAAATGTTGATGATCGGAAAAGAACTAGTGGTGGTGCATTCTACATGGGGCCCCGGTTAGTATCTTGGTTCAGCAAGAAGAAAAGATCTATTGCCTTATCTATAGCAGAAGCGGAATATGTGGCTGCCACATCATGTTGCACTCAACTTCTCTGGATGATGCAAACCTTACAAGACTTTCAAATCAAATGTTCACCTCGTATATCCATTATGTGTGATAACACAAGTGCCATCAGTATCTCAAAGAATCCTGTTATGCATTCCAAGACCAAGCACATTTCCATCAAGTATCACTTCTTACGTGAACAAGTGCTTGAACAAAAGGTGAAGTTGGAATATGTGCCCTCCAAAGAACAAGTTGCTGATATATTTACCAAACCTTTACCCAGGGAAGCGTTCGAATATCTCAGACAGAAGCTGGGAGTAGTCTCTGCCATGCAGAAGATCAGATCTACTTAAATACAAAAGATTAAATTGGATACGCGGATTTCCTGAAGGACAGAAAACCACGTATGGGTAGTTGCTGACAATTTTTTTTTTGGGTCAGCATTCTTCAGCACAGCTGCGGTGCTGTTGGGTATCTCTGGATGCACAGGTTAAGGGGGAGCATTGGTCTAGTGGAAAGGATGCATTGTTGGCATTCTAATTATGTTTGAAGATGCAGCATGATCTCAGGGGGAGCATGGTATTGTCGGTACAAAGGATCTTGATCTATCCTTTGCCCAAGATGTCAAAGGGGGAGAATATTTCTGAATGTATTTCTGGTCATGGTTGCCATCAAGTCCAAAGGGGGAGATTGTTGGCATTTCTGGTATCCTAGTATATTGAATTGATTGTCCTTGATGGCAACTCTCTGACAAAGGGTGCAGACTGTATAAAGAACTCAGAAAACCATCAACAGTTCTATACAAGCAGAATATACGACTGAATGTGAATTGAACGAAGCTCTGTATTTAATGAGAAATTCAATGTAAATAAGGGTCTAAATTATTTGTGAATTATATGTATACTCCTGATAGAATTCAGTAGGAAGGATAGTTGAGTCCCTGTGGACAATTATGAATCATTGTGAAAGCATGGTCTGTAAACATCATAAGCTCTATGGAAGGAGTAGATTCGTGAACCTGTATAAGGTAATTTTGAGGAGTATTGATTGGAAAAATCGTTATCGATTACATGAATTATTGTTCATTGATACTAGTATCTCTCTCCGAGTAATGCATTGCCGAACATTTGATTGCTAAGGTCATGATATAGTAAGAAATTGGAATGTATAACCTGATGAAGTAGCGCGTTATAGTATGCGGAGGAGTATTACTATGAAACTCCCTACCGCATGATTCGACCGAACTCTATTGAAATAAACCCAAGTTGTGAACCTGAGTTAAGGGACCAAAAGGAATAGTGTAACCTGACTTAACCATGGGTTGGTCACTGTTACAAAAACACGAGCGGGTTTACGAAGCCAAATTGCCCATATCGCACCGCCTTTCGGAGATAAGTGGTTTCTTCGAGTTGGGGAGCGATTCCATAGAACGGGTGACACGCGTCCCTGTACGACTCCACAAAACCTCTTGTCACTGTGCGCCATCGTGCGTTATTGTTCGACCCAGGATACCCAGCGATATTGTTGAGCACCGTCGATCTAAAGGGAATCCATCGGATGGTGGTCGTATGAGGAAGATGCGCGAAGGTTAACCAAAGTATGGTAGCCATCGCGCGTTATTGTTCGCGAGTCTTCATCGAGCGATATCCGTCCGATCAAATGAGGCGGCGCGACGCGATAACAACCGTCGATTGGAGATGACCATTAATGTTGGGGCCCATACCCGCGGACGCAACTAGCACACCGGATATTGATATGAATGGCAAAGATTGAGTGCAGGGGCACAACTAGCACACCGAATATTGAGACAAGTGCCTCCGCAGTTGACCGAGTTGACTGTGGGGACAACAAGTGCGGGGGCACCAGCCAAAAATTTTCATCTGTACCTTGATAGCCCCCGCAGTGACGCAAGACACTGAGTTGGTCACAATTGTCTTCCATGTCGAATGGAGACGACTGATTGGAGCCCATACGCATGTATTGAGGTTTGCGGGTTTAACCAAGGTTGTTTAAATTAAATATAAATTATGATGAAAAATGATTGGGCCATCATTTTGTATGTTATTCCAAAGTTGGTGGAATGAATAAAACTGGGGGTCAACATATGAAGGTCATTACTAAAGGAAGTTGATTATGAGAAGTTGTTTGGGGTTTGGGTAGACCCCGATGGATTGTCTAATTGATCCCGTCCAGGAATACCATCAGCGGTTTGGTGGTTTAGTCTCATGGTTTTAATAAAGGAAAAAAACTATATAAGGAGAGGAGGATTCTAGTACAAGGCGTGCATGTGGAAGGGTTGTTAATAAATAAATATCTTTAAGAAATATCTGGATATATGATGCACCTATGGATATGATCTAGAAATGATGAATCTCTATGATGATCGACAAAAAGAAATGATGAAGACATGATGGAAATCTTGATGAAGAAATTGAAGAAATCTGGTGGATCTGAGGGTTGAAGCCTTCTTTATGAAAGTGGAAGTATCCTGCCAGTAGAAGCTGGTGTTAAAATCAGGGGGTTGGAGCTCCCTTCCAGTAGTGGCTGGAGAACGAGAGAAGGTTGTAGCCTTTCTGCAGGTGGGTGCCTGCATGCTGGTATGAGTCTGCGCCAGTACAAAATTGTGAGAAGTTTTCTTTATAATAAATATTGAAGACAAAGACGATAGCAGCGGTGGTTTTCTCCCGAATTGGGTTTCCACCTTAAATACTGGTTTTCATGTGTGTTGCTTATGTGTGATGGTTTATTCTGTTATTATTGAAATTGCTTAGTACTTACTAAACATCTTATGAATGAATGTTGCAATGATCTAAGTAAAGAATTAAACGTATAATAAGATCTTTGGACATATGCAAGTTTTCTTAAAGATATCCGCATTTTTTGCGAGTTGGGTTTAGTAAAGTAACGTATGGATTTAAGAGAAACAAAAAGTGAAAATTTTTCAGTCAGCTCTAAATACTGATTCACCCCCCCCTCTCAGTATTTTTCCCAACACATAGAGACTCCCAAACCAAAAACCTCTGAAATCACCATTAAGAAAAGACCTGAAAAGACTCTTAAAGGGATTGCTGAAAGAAACAAAATAGCAGCTGAAAGTTCTGTCAAAAACAAGGACAAAGACATCCAATCCATTGATAAACCAAGTCAAGAAGCTAGGAACACTAGCATTATAGCTAATGCTCCTGAAAAAATAGTTTCAACCAGTGTACATAGTGAAAATCAGCAAAGTGACCTTGCCAATAAAACGATGACCAACAAAATAGAATTGAACCTTTCAAAGAGTCAGTCTCCTTTCAATCTGGAGAGTGAAATAGCCAAAATCAAAATTTTAGTCTCTCTCACTGAGTTGGCCACCGAAGAGGCATATAAATGTCAAATCTTGAAAGCCTTAAACTTAGGAGAAAACAGTGACACTGTCAACTTAAATGATGATCAACTAGCTCTCTTGTTTGGCCCAAAAATTGAAGGGAAATTTCAAGAAGGAGTGGTGCCTCCTTTCTATGTCAGCCTCAATATCCATGAAAAAATCTTACATAATGCTATTCATGATTCAGGGGCTTCACAAAATCTCATGCCCAAGGTGATCATGGAAAATTTAGGCCTAGAGATAACCAGACCATATAAGGATTTATATTCTTTTGACTCTAGCAGAGTGAAGTGTTTGGGCCTGATTAAAGATATCTATGTAAATTTGACCCAAATCCCAGCCAAGTGTATGGTAATGGATGTTGTAGTGGCTGATGTGCCTCCTAAGTATGGCATGTTGCTGTCAAGATCATGGGGTGCCAAGCTACAAGGCACAATGCAAATGGACATGACATATTCCATTATCCTTGTTTTCAGCTAGCTAAGAAGACTATATGGGGAGGCACACATGAAATCCATGGTGAGCAGCCCAGAGAAGCCAAAAAATTCCCCTCTTTACTTTGTCCACATAGACCTAAACTCTTTTATTATTTACAATGAGGAGTTTACAAATGAGCAAGAGCTAGAGAACAAAAATGTAAATAATAGAGTAGAGGCCACAAATATAAACATAATGGAAACTCTAGATACAGAGGAAAACAAGAGAGAAACATTCGAACAGTGTGCTGAATTAAAATACTAGAGCGAACAAAGCCAATACTGCAAACAACAGATTACCCATCACTCTCAACTCCATGAAAATCCTGAGGGACAAAACATAACAAAACATGGTGCTAACCTCAGAATACAACATAATGGTGAACATATAAGTAGGGAGGAAACTGATGACAAATCTGTGAAAAATCCCTTGTAGAGCATGAACTTTGATGGGTCTTGCACTAAAAGGAATGCAGGAGCTAGGGTATGGTTGCACAATACTAAAAATCATTATGCTGAGATTTATGCCATCAAGCTAGATTTCAAGTGCACAAACAACATAGCACAGTACGAGGCTCTGCTCTTAGGATTGCATTTGTTAAAAAAACTAGGAGCTAAGAGAATAGTTGTCCATGGAGACTCAGAACTAGTCATCAAACAAATAAATGGAGAGTACACTGCTAAACACCCCAGATTAAGGGCATATAGGAATGATGCCATGGATCTTTTTAAGACATTTTTATAATATGAGCTTGTGTTTGTCCCTAGGAGTCAAAACATACTTGCAAATGGATTGGCATGCACTGCTATTTTATATCAGAGACCACTTAGTGACAAACAAATCATTATTCAAGCAAAACACAGACCAGCAGTACCGGATAATGATAAATATTGGCAGGTCTTTGAGGGTGACAAAAAGATAGAGGATTTCTTGCTTTGCAGGAATGAGTTTGAATTACTTGATTCAGACTCTAGGTCCGATGAAAAATGTCTAGGTAAAGAGCCCTGAGATGAAGAAAAACCATTTCCTGCTGCAGAAATAAACATGTTGACCAAAGAATTCGAAAAAAAATAAAATAAAAAAATACATGAACGCATATAAAGAGGACATAGAGGTGCTTCTTTCCAAAGACAAAAAAATACCTAGAGACTAGCATCCCTAGGATACCTTTTTGTTTTTAATTATGTGGCAAAGAAGCCCATAATAGAACCCACTGAATCCGATGTTGAAGAATGCAATATAGGCAGCAAAGATAAGCCTAAAATGATTAAATTATCTAAAACTTTGCCAGCACACATCAACAAGAAATACGTTGATCTATTTAAAGAGTTTGTTGGTGTTTTTTCTTGGAGCTATGAGGACTTAAAAGCATATGACACAAAGATTATCCAGCATAAGATTCCATTGAAAGAAAACCAGAAACCTTTTAGGAAAAAAATGTGCATAATTAACCCTGTACAACTGCCTCTGGTAGAAAAGGAAATTAAGAAAATGTATGAAGCTGGAATCATAGTCCCTGTGAGGTTTTCAGATTGGGTATCTAACCTTGTGGCTGTAAGGAAAATTACAGGAGAAATAAGGTTGTGCATCGATTTTAGAGACTTAAACAGAGCCTCTTTAAGGGACAATTACCCTTTACCCAAAATGGAACACATCCTACAAAGGGTAGTTGGTTCTACAATGATTTCTCTGTTAGATGGCTTTTCAGGGTATAACCAGGTCTTAGTACTCCCAGAAGATCAACTTAAAGTAGCCTTCACAACTCCTTGGGGCACTTTCATGTATGTGAAAATGCCTTTTGGATTAATGAATTATGGAGCCACCTTTCAAAGAGCTATGGACATTGCATTCTCCAAAGAAATAGGGTACTTCATCGTAATTTATCTTGATGACATAACATTTTATTCCAAAACTGATGAAGAACACCTTAAACATTTGAGAAAAGTCTTTGAGAAATGCAGAAGGTTTGGGCTATCTTTAAATCCCAAAAAGACAGTGTTTGGTCTCCAAGAAGGTAAACTTCTTGGTCATATTATATATGAAAAAGGGATTAAAATAGACCCAAAAAGAGTTGAGGGAATATTGCAGATTAACCACCCAAGAAGCATCAAAGAGTTGCAGTCCTTTATTGGGAAGATTAACTTCTTAAGGAGGTTTATACCCAACCTAGCGGAACTCCTTAGAAACATGAAAAATATGCTTAAAAAAGAAGGAGTGAAGTGGACTCTAGAAGCCAAAAAGTCCTTTGAACTGGTAAAACATGCACTCACCCAAGAACTAGTTTTAATCAGCCCTAATTTTACTAAAGATTTTCTTATACTATCCTTTGCATCAGAACATACTGTGGCTGTTGTCCTATTGCAGAAAAATCCAGAGGGACAAGAGCAACCAATTGCATTTTTTATTAAGGTGTTAAGAGATGCACCCTTGAAATATAATATCATGGAAAAACAGGCCTATACCTTGGTAAATGCCTTGAAGGATTTCAGAGTGTATATTTTACATTCCCATATTATTGCATTTGTGCCTAACATAGTGGTGAAAGACATTTTGTCACAAGATCCAGATGGCAAGAGAGGCAAGTGGATTGCTATGATACTAGAGTATGATTTGGAGATCAAACCCACTAAAATCATCAAGGGTCAAGGCTTAGCACAATTAATGGCTGAACCTAACTTACAAACCATTGACATTAACATAGTAGATGCTTTGGATGAACATGAAGGATTACCAGCTCCCATTGTAGAAGAACAGTTCCAAAAATCACCTTGGTATGCTGATATCTTGTATGTTCTTGTAAATCTTAATGCTCCTCCTGATTTATCAAAGACAAAGGCAAGGTTTTTAAAGTTGAAAGCTAGAAATTATTGCATCTTAAATGAATGTCTATATTGGAAAAATTCCAATGGTTTATTGCTTAAATATTTGCCTGAAGTTGATGCAGAGAGGATCAAGCATGAGTTTCATGAAGGAGAGTGTGGGGGCCATCTCTACGGGAAAACCACTGCCAATAAGATACTTAGAGTTGGCTATTAGTTGCCCACCCTCTTCTAAGATGTCCATAAAATGATAGTCCTCTGCCACAAATGCCAAATTGTCGAGGGTAAAAGAAAACTCCTTCCTTTAACTTTACAACCAATCACCGTTGAAGCTCCTTTTCAACAGTGGGGCCTAGACTTCATAGGGGAAATCCATCCTGCTTCATCTACCCAACATAAATGGATTCTCATAGCCAATGACTATTTCACAAAATGGATAGAGGCCATCCCTTCTAGGAATGCCACAGACTCTGTTATCATAAAATTCCTTGAATACGATATCCTATCTATATTTGACTGCCCTAGGAAGATTATCGCTGATAATGTTGCTGCATTTGGTTCCAAAAAGATGATTGATTTTTTTCACAGGTATCAGATTGCACTTGGTCATTCTACTGCTTACTACCCTCAAGGTAATGGACTAGAAGAATCATCAAATAAGAGTTTGGTGACTGTTAGTGCTCGAATCTGCCTTAGGCTGAAGGAAAGCAGGATTCAAGGTAACATCTAACCAAGCTCAGCCTCGTAGCTAGCCCTACGAGGACATGAGAGGGCTCTCTCCGGGTCTATCTCGGCAAAGGATGTCCGATGGGCCTGAGATGACCTATAATGAATATTGATTTTAGGCTAGTAAATAAATAGGAAAGAAGTATTTTGATTTTTAGGCTGGGTTTTCTGGGCTGTATGGGACAAAGGAACAGCATGAGCAGAGAAGTTAAATCAAAGACACAGATTATTTCATGAGGCAAGACAGGAAGAACGTCTAGCAACTAGATTTGAAATAATATGAAGTGAAAAGATTGTTAAGAGGGTGAAAAGGGCATAAATACATGAATCCTTTTCAACATAAGAAAACATAGAACGTGAACACTTTCCCAAGGTAGAGCAGTGAACTGAATTCTACCTTTCTTACTTAAAATCATTCAACTGGAAATGATTTTTAATGAACTGTGAAACATAACGAAATACATATATGGACACAAGCATGAGGCTCAAAATGGGTAGCCACTGAGGCGTATGATTGGCATCCTTAATAACATCTTCTGCAGATTTTGACTCGCCTGTCCCAAATGTTGTGTTTGGCATATTTTCTTGCAATGGACGCAGAGATTTAACAAGATAGTCTTCCCAGTTTTCGATGAGATCCTTTCTCTGATTTTCTGTATAGCTTGCTTTTATTTTTTCTTGGATGTAATCAATCCAAAGTGGATGGTTCTGATGGAAATGATTTGCCACCCATCTTATAGCACCCACCACAGATATATTTCCTGCACTATCATGGACCACGTTCCCCAATGAAGCTTCAATCTGTGTATGACCTCCAAACCATGACAAGCAACAACTAGCTCTGTCTTAAAAGCAATTTAAAGCCACTGGATGCAATGGATCATTGCTGGCATTCTTTGCATCATTCATGTAGTCAATGATCTCCTTTGATGTCATTTATTTTTAATATTTTCTCCAATTATAGCCCCAGGATGCTACAAGTTTGGCAAACCCTCTCACATTTGATAGTATTTCTTCTATTTTGCTGCCTGCATTGAAGTTTTGAGAGTGGTTTTTTAACTCTGCATTCAACTCATTTTTCAGTGTATCCACATACTTGTCGATATACAAAACAAAACCTGGGGAACGTCAAGTTCGATGGCCCAATAATCTGGTCAATTTGTTGAAGTGATTCCGGGTAGTCAAAGTCTCCTCCTTTCCTGAAGCAATCCATAGGTGACATTTTATAGCATGGATTTTCATCAACTCCCCAATTTTCATGGAGTGCTCTTATAGCTGTTTTATTTGGAAAATGATGATCAACAATGGCATAGGAGAAAAGCTTCCTGTAACCCCAAGCTACCCAATTCTCTACTTTCCAAGGGTTGGAACCTCTCTTTAGACTCTTAACAATCATGGGCAGTTCACAGAAATCATGCCATACTCGTTAAGCGTCATAATTTCCGATTGTCTTCACCTTCAGCGCCAAAGAGGCAGATTTCTGATATGCAGACTTCATTAGACACAAAAATTCGGTGTTTGTTTCTTTGCCTTTAGGGATTGATGGACTATAAGGACCATTATTGTCATGCTCAATGCTTTCAATTGCGCTTCAAAAGGGTTTTCCCACTAATTTTTAAGCTGATGATGACTCTTGTCAACTTTTGCAGGGATGGAGGCATGTGGATTTCAGAAAAAGACGACTAGAGGCTGCATTTGAAGTACTCCATGGTGGAAAACTTTCACAAAAAACAAATTTGACGATTTCTTCTTCAAAACAGAGTTTTGAAGAAGAAATATCCTTGAGCATGATTGACGATGACAATCTTGAAATGAAAACTTATTGAAGCTCCCTTTGTCCTGCAAGCATTATTGAACACTTTGAGAAAAACAATTTGTGAACCCTAGACCTAATGACCAAGTTTGACTCTTTGCTTATCAAGCGACAAAAACAAGAGGGAAAATGACTTCATTAATATTTAATGAACTCTGATAAACCGAGCTAAGCCAACAGGACAAGGCATGAGGGGTAAAATGAGAAAAACAAGCCCTTCCGTCAGTAAATGGCATGCCCCTAGCGAAATGCAACTGAGTAAATCAAGCGAGACACCTAAAAATGAAATATGAAAAGAGTTTTGATCTATGACGGAGGATTGACAAGAGCGACTCTAACATTGGCTCCAATGGGGATGGTAGCTCCCTGGAGGTGCCAAGAACGACAGATCTTTGGGAGAGTAGACTAGTGCCTTATCCATTGGGCTATGGAATCCATTATTTTGTCAAAAGACTAATGACTGAATTTCAAAACTGAAATTACTGAAATACTTGACTCAACAGAGCAAACACAAATGACTCATGACTGACTTAAGACAAGAATTTACAAAGATTTTTGAAAAAAGGCAGCAGTCCATCAAGATTTGAAATCATGATGACAACCACCTGCAGACTAATGAAATATATACAATCATGTATAATGAGCTTTCCAATGTAACCAATCAAGCAGATGTTTTCTTGATTGATTCTCTCGATCAGATCTCCTGGTCAATAACAAATACTAGTAACTAGGCATCTAAAAACATAATTGACCCTGATCTCCTTCATCACTGAATACAACAATAATCACCTTCACTGCTGACTGCAACAGATTTGCCAGTGGATCCTGAAAAACATGAAGAATTACCTCCTACTGAAGAAACAAGGTGTCTTTCTCTTCTGATTCTGATCTTCCTTCATAATGTACTTCAGTAAAAGTATGTTCCTGGTCCTCAAAAAATTCTGAACAAATGGATGAGCAGATCTCCTCTTCAAAGAACATTTCAAAACATGAAACATATGAAGAAGAATCTAAAAGGTAGTCTTGAATGTTCTGATTTTCTGTAGTCTGAATATACTGTAGGTCATCTTCATATGATATGACAACCAGATTATCATGTTCCTCATTACATTCATCAATCACAAGAAAAGAAACTTCAGATGATTCTTGAAGCGCACAAATGACATTTCTATCATCTACTAAAGATTCATCCAAAGGAACTTCTTCACTTACTTGAACGAAGGTCTCATATTGTTGTTCATGCACTGACTGGATTACCTCCTCATGAAGGCTGTATTCTAATGAACTGAGAACATTTGGATCCAAAACTCTGTTTTCTCTGTCTTCTTCATTCTGGATGACCTCAACAACAGAGTTCTCCTTTATGAGATTCAGCACAAGGTATTCTTGGTCATCACGATCTAATGAATCTGAAATAGCTGACTGGACATTATCACATTTTGAAATTGAAACTTGACTTCCCTGCATGCTGTCTTCTTCTGTAGGCAGATCTGAAACAAAACTTTCTCTTTAATCATTTTCAGCCATATGGCAATCTTCAGCTTGCTGATCTAGATAAGTATCCTTCAAGATTTATGTGTGCTGCTGAAATGGGTTTTCATACAATGCTTCCATGATTTCTCCATCCATCAATTCATTATCCCCATAAAAATTCTCAAGAACTTCAATGAAATTACTAATGTGTTCACAACAGTTCTTCACTAACATTAAAGATGGACAAGATTCTCTGTATCTTTCAATGAATATTGAATGAAAATCCTTTAGAAAATAAATAGAATCAGGTGGAAAAATTTCATACCAAGATCGGGCTTCATCTTCTAGAGTAGCCATAAACATTTTCATCAAACAGTCTTCAGGAAAACCGATCTTTAATTTATGCACATGAATGTGAAATTTCACCAAATGAAGAGCAGCATCATTACCTTCCACATTTCTGAACATAGGCAAATTCTGAAGCAATCCACCTTGGGCATCCTATTTGGAAAACCAGGGATGTGATCTCGGCTCATGGGAGCATATCTTCTTGCAACTCGATCCATCTTGAAAGTCTTAAAACTACTGATCTCTCTGCAGTGGAGTCACCATGAAGGATTGATTTCTGAATTTTTCAGTGAAATCGCCAGGTGAATAATTTCAGCCTTCTGATGTCTGATCGTTGTTCACCATCAACGATCAGATCTGAACTTGATACACGTACTGGGGCAAGACAATCTACAAATCAAGGGTCACGTTCACAAGCTAGACCATTTTCTTCCCCAGTATGGTCGCCACTATGTTAGTGCTCGAATCTACCTTAGGCTGAAGGAAAGCAGGATTCAAGGTAACATCTAACCAAGCTCAGCCTCGTAGCTAGCCCTACGAGGACAGGAGAGGGCTCTCTCCAGGTCTATCTCGGCAAAGGATGTCTGATGGGCCTGAGATGACCTATAATGAATACTGATTTTAGGCTAGTAAATAAATAGGAAAGAAGTATTTTGATTTTTAGGCTGGGTTTTCTGGGCTGTATGGGACCAAGGAACAACATGAGTAGAGAAGTTAAATCAAAGACACATATTATTTCATGAGGCAAGACAGGCAGAAAGTCTAGCAACTAGATTTGAAATAATATGAAGTGAAAAGATTGTTAAAAGGGTGAAAAGGGCATAAATACATGAATCCTTTTCAACAGAAGAAAACATAGAACGTGAACACTTTCCCAAGGTAGAGCAGTAAACTAAATTCTACCTTTCTTACTTAAAAGCATTCAACTGGAAATGATTTTTAATGAACTGTGAAACATAACGAAATACATATGAAACAGAAAGAAAAAACATTTTCTAAACTCACACCACAGGAATCTCGTGAACCAGAGCTGCAATCCTTTCATTAATTCTCTGTTAAGACTGTACAATGAAGCTTTTCCTCCACACTTCTCCCGGAACTCTCCCCAGAACTCTCCCCCCCTTACAAAATGATTTTCCATATATTAAAATAAGCTTAGAGGTGGGTAACAGATCGACACAAAATAGGGAGCTGTTTAACATTATTATCAAACAGAAGCCAATCATCTTTTCTGAAGATAAGCAGCGTTACATTTTCCACTCAAATGACCAATGGAAAGGCGGAAGATGTAGCTGTAAATCCCGTTGAGTTGCAACTGAAGACAGAAAAAAACCATCTGTTCCTATATCTCTACTATGATAATTATCTACGCTTTGTATTTAGGTGTTCGGTCTTTGACTGTTCGTTTTCCTTGTTTCCGTTTGATAAAAACTAATTCTTAATAAAAATGGTTTTGAACTAAGATTTTGCCTTTAATAAAGGGGAAAACATGTCAATGAACGATCCCAGCTAGCAAATCCACGTGTTTTTGGGTGATTGGAGTGAGTTTGGGCGATTCTCGGGCTTCCTGGCTGTGTGCGCCGCGCAGCACACCTAGTGCGCCGTGCTCCTCTGGTGCACCGCGCCACCTGCTCGATGCGCCGCGCACACTGTCCGCACCATAATTTCGGCTCTCCAACTCAATTTCGCTCCTCCACGTTTCACTTTGGCTTCTCTGGGCTAACTTTTGTTTGATCATTTCCAAGTTTGGCTTTGTCTTGGCTCCCAAGTTATTCACAAATAACAAAGCTTTTGCGGCATCGATTTCAGTAATTGGAATTGTTTCCAGGCATGAGATTCCATTATTCTCTTCAAATTCAAGTGTATAATTTGCTTCATCTTTATATGACTTGGGGTCTTGCAGTGTTGGATCGTCTTGTACGTCATCATCCTGTACACCTCTCTGTCTGCGCAATCCACAAAATAACCATAGAAATGGGTCAACAGTACCAGCCTTTACCCGTCGAGCATAAATTGACATTAGTGGAATAAAAATCAGCAACATTCCACATGTATGAATTGAGGCATTCATGAAGGCGATTACTGAATATATGGACACAAGAATGAGGCTCAAAATGGGCGGCCACTGAGGCGTATGATTGGCATCCTTAATAACATCTTCTGCAGATTTTGACTCGCCTGTCCCAAATGTTGTGTTTGGCATATTTTCTTGCAATGGATGCAGAGATTTAACAAGATAGTCTTCCCAGTTTTCGATGAGATCCTTTCTTTGATTTTCTGTATAGCTTGCTTTTATTTTTTCTTGGATGTAATCAATCCAAAGTGGATCGTTCTAATGGAAATGATTTTCCATCCATCTTATAGCACCCACCACAGATATATTGCCTGCACTATCACGGACCATGTTCCCCAATGAAGCTTCAATCGGCGTATGACCTCCAAACCATGAAAAGCAACAACTAGCTCTGTCTTCAATGCAATTTAAAGCTGCTGGCTGCAATGGATCATTGCTGGCATTATTTGCATCATTCATGTAGTCAATGATCTCCTTTGATGTCATTTATTTGTAAGATTTTCTCCAATTATAGCACCAGGATGCTACAAGTTTGGCGAACCCTCTCACATTTGATAGTATTTCTTCTATTCTGCTGCCTGCATTGAAGTTTTGAGAGTGGTTTTTGAACTCTGCATTCAACTCATTTTTCAGTGTATCCACATACTTGTCGATATAAAAAACAAAACCTGGGGAACGTCAAGTTCGATGGCCCAATAATCTGGTCAATCTGTTGAAGTGATTCCGGGTAGTCAAAGTCTCCTCCTTTCCTGAGGCAATCCATAGGTGACATTTTATAGCATGGAGTTTCATCAACTCCCCAATTTTCAGGGAGTGCTCTTATAGCTGTTTTATTTGGAAAATGACGATCAGCAATGGCATAGGAGAAAAGCTTCCTGTAACCCCAAGCTACCTAATTCTCTGCTTTCCAAGGGTTGGAACCTCTCTTCAGACTCTTAACAATCATGGGCAGTTCACAGAAATCGTGCCATACTCATTAAGCATCATAATTTCTGATTGTCTTCACCTTCAGCGCCAAAGAGGCAGATTTCTGATATGCAGACTTCATCAGACACAAAAATTCGGTGTTTGTTTCTTTGCCTTTAGGGATTGATGGACTATAAGGACCATTCTTGTCATGCTAAATGCTTTCAATTGCACTTCAAAAGGGTTTTCCCACTGATTTTTAAGTTGATGATGACTCTTGTCAACTTTTGCAGGGATGGAGGCATGTGGATTTCGGCAAAAGACGACTAGAGGCTGCATTTGAAGTACTCCATGGTTGAAAACTTTCACAAAAAACAAATTTGACGATTTCTTCTTCAAAACAGAGTTTTGAAGAAGAAATATCCTTGAGCATGATTGACGATGACAATCCTGAAATGAAAACTTATTGAATCTCCCTTTGTCCTGCAGGCATTATTGAACACTTTGAGAACAACAATTTGTGAACCCTAGACCTAATGACCAAGTTTGACTCTTTGCTTATCAAGCGACAAAAACAAGAGGGAAAATGACTTCATTACTGATTTAATGAACTCTGATAAACCGAGCTAAGCCAGCAGGACAAGGCATGAGGGGTAAAATGAGAAAACCAAGCCCTTCCATCAGTAAATGGCATGCCCCTAGTGGAATGCAACTGAGTAAATCAAGCGAGACACCTAAAAATGAAATATGAAAAGAGTTTTGATCTCTGACGGAGGATTGACAAGACCGACTCTAACAGTGACCATCATCAAGAAGTTGCTTGAAGAAAATAATAAATCATGGAATAAAAAGTTAGTGCATGCTATATGGGCTGACAGATTGACAAAAAAAAAATTCCATTGGAATGTCTCCATATCAGTTAGTCTATGGAGCATATGCAGTGTTCCCTACTAGCTTGGGAGTACCAGTGATAAAATTGGTCCAAGAAATATAGTCAGAAGAGGACAGCATGGTAGGGAGGATCAATCAAACCATACATCTCCAGAAAACAAGGGAAGAAGTCTACAACAGAGCTCAGAAAGTGCAAGAGAACATCAAAAAATTGTTTGATAAGAGAACAAAAGCTTGTGATTTTAAAATTGGGGACAAGGTACTCAAGTGGGACTCTAGAAGAGAAGATAAGGGTAAGCATGGAAAATTTGATAGTTTATGGCAAGGCCCTTACATTATTCAATCCACCATAGGTTCGAATGCATTCTTTCTGCAAGAATTGGATGGTACAGATCTGTGTGGGGGTCCTGTCAATGGCAGGATGCTCAAGCATTATTACTGCTAAATTTGAGATTAAATTTTTCACTTCCATTATAAATACCATGGATTTTTTCTATTTTAAAAAGAAAGAGGAAAAATACACAAAAAAAGAGAGAAGAAAAGGTTCAAACAAGCTCAAAACTTGAACCAGAGCTAAAATGAAGAAGAAAAGTGACTCTAACAAGCTCAAAATCCGAGTCACAAGAAAAAGAAGGATGCTTTAAAGTTTCAAAGTTTCAAGCCTTCACAATTTTGTTTCAATTCCTGCAAAGTTTCAGTCCATAAGAAGCTGTCTTTATTCCATGGACCCACAAGCAAATCAGACAGTCTAATCCTGGTTTGTCTGTATTTAAATTTCTGTTTTAGAATGTAGAGAAAGAAATCTGTCAGATAGTTTAATCCTAGCAGATAGTAGTTTAGGTAGAGAAGCTATGAGTCCAACTTTTTAATATTGTCTCGTGGAGAAATAAGGGTAGAAATAGATTATTTTTCTACTTTCAATAAAAAAAAATAAAAAAAAAAATGATGAAGAATGTCTGCAAATCTAAATGCACCTTGAAGAAAAAATGTTAGGATAGTAGGATGGGTAGGTAGATTGTTTGGGAGAATATTTTCTGCTGATATAATGTCTTCATGATTGTAGAAGTTGATCAAAGAAGAGAAATATGGTAAAGATCAGGCATCTGGCCTACTTCCAAAAAATTATTTCTGAGATTCTTGACACCTTCAAGAAGATGACATCCCCATGTGGAGCCACTGTTAGCCACCTATAAAATTTTGGCATAACAAACAGGTGGCTAAGTAAGTTTCTAAGTTTTCAAGAGAAACATTTCCCTTGAAAATCCTTCACTCTTGAAGCCTTGATGTGTCTTATTCCCTTTGAAGAAATCTTCACTGCTATTTCCATTGAAAATCCCTGCTGTTTTGTGAAAGAAACTGCTCTCAAAGAGGCCTCCATTTTCCCTGTTTCATTCCCACAAAATCCCCATTTTTCATCCCTATTCCCCTCACAAAATTCCTCCAAAATCCCTTGATTGACCCTCTAAATCATCAAAATTCCCTTTTTAAACCTTATAGTTCCCTTTATTTGGTTTAAAAATCATCACTTTCATTTACCCGAACCTTCATTCTGTCTTAAAAATCCCTTTAAAAGGCATAAAAACAATTTTTCCACTCCATTGAAATGTTAAGCCCCTGAGGGCTTATTCCCTTCAACCCCTCCTCCGTGTGACCCAAAGCCCGAAGTTAGGGGCTTAAAAGACCTAAAAACCTTGCCCAAACACACTTTTTTTCTTTGTTACATCATTCTCCGACAATGGGATTCAAGTCGACGAGAACCGTTGATCTCTAGAAATCAATGGTAGCTCGAGTGCCCTTCATTTCCTATCCCTCCCCTTTCCACTTCAAATATTCTCCACCCCCTCCTTAGATCTCAACCGTCGAATCCACAAGAGCCAACGATTGAGATCCATTCTCTCTTTGCCCACAACCTTCAACACAAAAAATCCACCTTTCCCTTTTATTTTCCATCTCCGACGCGAAAAATCCAAGAGCGAATATAGATCGTTGATCTGATGGAGATCAATGGTCATGGGGTTTTATTTTCATTTGCCTTTCCATATTCCTTTTCGCCTCATCATTGCATCTCCAGCATCCAATATATGGATCCAATGGTCAGGATCGATTTCGCAAACCATATAACATTTCATTGCTCATTTCAAAATGTTGCCGCTCCATTCAATCATGACCATCCATACATCTGATCTGACGGCCCACAATAGACCCGATAGCCACCTCTGCCCGTGCCTCTTACCTCCCATCATAATTTTTTCGCATCGTCAGATCTTCCCGCCGTCATCCGACGGTTAAGAATGCATTTCGCAAAATTTTCGTGACAGCAGTTTAACACCAAAAAGTTTTGCGAAATGGGCGGTTTTTGGTGGGACAGGTGTCAGTTAATGAATGGAATCACAGTTTTTTGAAAAACCGCATACCGCCCAAATATTTTGGGAAAACCATTCTGGTTTTCTGCTTACCACCCTTCAAAATGTGAGCTTGCGATTAATCGTAGCCGTCGATTTTCCCAATCCAACAGCCATGATACAATCTTACCTCCATTCATTATTCATTTGTCCAACCATCTAAACAGCTTCGCAGATGAAAATCAACCGTTGGTCACTGTGGATTGACCTAATCCAACGGTCCAAAACGCATGACGCACCATACCTTCATCAACTCAGTTTTTTCACCTTTCGCCATGGTTTTTCTACCTTTTTTCACTGCACACACCTTTTTTTCCATTGCTCTTTCATCCTCCACGAGCCTCCGCAGCAGTCCTCCCATCACTCCCACAGGTCTTCATAATGTGTTTATTGTGTTTTTGCAGGGCTATAGATGGTGAAATCATTGCTTCTACACAGTCACTGTCATGGTGATGTATAGTGCAAAGAGGCATTTTCAGAGCCAAAGATCCCAGAGGACACACAAGAGAGGTTTAATAACATGGTTTTCATTAAATATTAGGTTATTGAAATTGATTCAAACACTCCAGTGCCATTAAAACCTGTACATTCACAGAAACAGTCAGCAGAAGCGGCAAAGAGTATCAGAAGACAGATTAAGGGATTAAAGCCTATTATTGAAGATTTAATGTTATAATCTAGTGTTTAAAGGACAAAGACACAGTTCAAAGACCCAAATATGACCAAGGAGGCCTAATGAGGCCTAAAACAATAAACAGGCCATATCAGTGCTTTCCTTGTCAGCAGAACGTTCTTTTTCCAAGAAAGGACAAGTCCCAAAGCATTTTCTATTCTCCATCAAGCCCCTGATAGTTACTATTCTAACAAAAAACTCCTAAAACTTCCATTGCATTAGTTACAAAGCATGGAGGACCTGAAGGGAAAATTTTCATCCTTTCTTGTCTTAGAGTACAAACAAAGTACAAACAGCCAATGAGTACTTCAAGAACATGCCTTTGGAGTTATTATCAGCCTATCAAAGACCCCTAATTCATCCAAAGAGTACTGAAAGTCAATACAGGGATATTAAGATAGAATGGGCTTCAAAAATACTTCTCCCTTTGTTTTAATGAGTCATTTAAGTTCTATCTACCACTACTGTCACTCTTTTAGCTATAAGAACTCATGAGAAATACATTGCAAATGTTGGTTAACCATGGATTGGAAGTTGTTTCACTAAGTTAGAGTTCTATGTGTAGTAGTTGTAAATAGGTTGGGAGATGATTTCTGAATGATATCAAGCTATTGGACAAGGATGTATGTGACTGGTTTTGCTCTTCTAATATGAGAAGAATGTTCATTGGATCCTGATATAAATCAGTGGTGATGTGTCCTATCTTTGTTATTGTTTTCCCTCTGTTATACATCATATTTCACTTTCTTTGATAAGAATCAGTAATATAGCTTAGGATATACTGCTGCAAGTACCCTAATGCTTCTTTCTCTTCTTATATTTTATGTTTTCTGCCTATTGTGTATCTAAGAACAAATTCAACATAATTTAACCAGTATAGGTAGTTGGTTTGTCCGTGCTTACTGATGTATGAATTTAGAGTTGGTTTTTAGATGTTCTTGCTTGGTTTTAGCTGAAAGAAATAGGAAACTGGGAGATTTAGAGTCAGCCCTGTCTCACTAGGTTCCTTTTCCAATAGTTATCCTTTCTAAGATCCCTCTGATTTGAATGTCGAAAGCAGAGAAGGTTAAAAGTCCTTCTTAGATCTTAGTCTTCTCGCTGTGTCAATCTTGAATGTTTCTATTTGTCTGAAAGTGGTCAGGAGGACTGCTAGATTGTTGTCTTCAGAGTTAACCTCGTTAGGAGTTTTGATCATAGAGGTTAAGGCATGCCCTCTCCCTAGACTTACTCCGAAGTGGTCACCTTATAAGGTTTTCCTTGTCATTCCTATTCATTTCCTTATTGTTTCATCCCATACTATCATCTTGAGAGATCCTCTGATATAGATGACTAGCCCATTTGAAAGCCTTGGATATTTGAATTGCAAGTAAACCCTTTTATGACCACATTGCCCAATGGACTTGTGTTCTCTTTGAATTATCTCCCCATTGCCCAAAAATCCTTCTCTACTCACTCCTTTACCTTACATTGAACCCTTCTTTCATGTTTTCCCAACCAAACAAACAAACAAAATAAAAAACCCTTGTGCCCTACAACTAGCCTAATACCTTAAAATTGAACTTCAAAGATATACATTTCTTTGCCTTTATAGAGAGATCCCTCTCTGGATCCAGGAGGGCTAGATCCTGAGATCCCAAAGTGGTTTGATGTTGTCTTGTCTTTTGGTATTGCAAAATCTGCCAAAACACATGAACCACAACAAATTGATATGCTATTTGTATCATTACCTTTCAGTTATCATTGTGTGATAGTTTGTATTTCTTTTATTACAGTTTCCAAGTTAATTAGTTTATTGTTTAATTGTCTATTGATATCGGTGTGTTACATTGAAGAATTACATTGATGTTCTGTTCGAACAAGAATCTTAATTCCTGTATCAGTTATCTTGTTATGCTTGAACAGAGCTTTGTTGTTCAGTATTTGATGTTCTATTTCAGTTTTTGTTCCATTTGTTGTTTCATTTGATTTCTGTTCATTTCAGATTGCTAATCAAGAGAGTTTGTTGTCAACAAGATTTGCTGCTTAATAGGATTTGATGTTTAATAGAATTTGTTGTTCAATTCTCTTAGATAGAGTTTTCTGTTCAGATTTATTGAGTTGTTGTTCAAATTCATTAGATAGAGATTGTTGTTCAATTCCAGATTTTTTGTCCATTTCATTTCATTAGTTTACAGTCTGCAGAGAGTTTGGTTTTTCTTTTGAGAAATTGCCTATTTTAATTTCATTAGCAACATTAATGATTTAGTTAAATTTCCATTTTCATTTAGTTGTTTTAATGTGAGATCATCATCTATAAAAAACATCTGGTTATTTCTACCTTCTTCCTCAGATTTATTATCTTGTTTTCATTTGATTTTAATTCCATCAGTTTCTAAAGGAAAGAGTTATCATTACTGCATCCTTGAATGATGTTTGCTGAGTGAATGGTTGGATTTCAGAGCATTTAAGTTCATGTCATTGTAGTTATATTTATTTTCCAAGCATCTGTTTACTCTTGTATTTACAACACTGTACTACATATTGCAAGGCATTACTCTTAGATTGAATTGCAACCTCAGACAGAGTACACTCTTGAAACAAAAAATCGTACCTGGGTTGATAATTATTGTAGGATAAATAGGCATTAAAAAGACACCTTTGATACCTCAACAATACAAATGACCAAAATCTCCTTCCAGATATAGGAGTCCATGGGGCCACAATATAATCCTATTGGGGCCACAATGTAATCATAGCCAACCTAACAATAATAGTGTAAGGGCATAATAATAACAATATGGGGGTTACATGGGTACAACAATAACAATAAGGGGGGTTACACTAACATAATAAGGGACTACACTATTAATATAGGGACTGTTATATAGGGACTTAACAGTCCTTGAATGTCACCACAACACCTATACTTTTGGTGACACAGCCATTGGCAACGCTCAATTTTTTGTGATGCAAGCTATTTTGACCATCACCAAAGAGCTTATGGTGACATTTTTCGACCCTCAACCTAAATATCAAAAGGTGAAGATCAATGAATGACACCATATATATGTATCAATATTTAGGGCCATGAAAATATGAAATGTTGATGGTCACTATCCGTCATTATAATCATTATTCATGATAGACCTTGAATGTCACAACAACGCCTATACTATTCGTAATGATACTATAATATTTCCAATTAGCCATGAGCTAGTTGGAATATTTATTTTTGTTTTATTGCTTTGTTTAAAAAATAAGATGGAAAAGGAGGTCCAAAATTCTCCTTAATAATGAATAAATCAATGCCAAATATGAAAGAGACAAATCTTGGCAGCTTAATTAAAGCACCCTTGGTGTGAAAGCGGTTGGATCACTTTAACTGGGTCAACCTTGACCATATCAACAACACTGTCATGGAGGAGTGGCCATCAATGAGGGACAGGGTAGTTTTAGATGAAGATGTCTTGTGTGAATGTAGTGATATTTTTGGATGGGGCTTAGGGTTTGCAAGATCATAACTTATAAAAGGAAGAGGATGACAACCATTGTTAATTATGTATGTATGTATCTTGATATGTGATTTTCTGAATATATGGTCTATTTAGACATATATCTTTCTCTTGTTGTTTATATGAGATAGAGTGGTGTTTAGCACAGGTTGTTCCTAATCAGGAATCCCACCTCTTCCGTTGAGGAGCTCTTGGAGGAGTCTTGCGCTACATTTTCCACTATCTGTCTGAAGGAAAAGCTTCTTATTTCAACTACAACGTAGATCCTGTTGAGGGTTTGGTTGTTTTTTCAAGCTACAGCAAGTGGAGACTAGATCTCTAGATCTAGGCCATTTCATTGCTCATTTTCAGTGGAGGAGGTTTCCACTTCATTGGGAGGACAATATTGAAGGGCTTTGAGCTTATTTTTAGATCTTCACATCATGACAACTAGTTATTCATCCCTACAACACAATTTACTTCCATATCTGCATTATTTCTATAGGAGTTGCAGGGTGGTTTGGCACACCATTTGGAGAGCTGATTTTCTAGTGAAGGGGATTTTCCTTTCACTTTGAATATCTATTGGAGGAGGCTACTCTATTGATCATATCAGATCAAACACACTTTCTAGATCTGTATTTTTCAGTAGATCTGCAATCTTAGATCTCAGATCTACAACTTGTACTTGGTGTTTTGTTGAAAACCCTTGAGGGGTTGTATATAGGAGCATGTATAGTGCATGGATCTAATATAGATCTACCTTTTTAGGCACATATCAGCTCTAGATCTGATGTATAATCATTTTCTGTAGCAGAGCTAATAAAATAACGATGTAAGGGTATTCCAACTTTTCTACATGCTTTCATCACCTCTTATTGAGGAATTTTGTTCATTGGAGGCTTGTATTTCTTGTTATGCATCTTATGGGCCATTTATTACACATATTTTTCTGCTGTAATAACATATGGAAGGCCTCCATATTCGCCTCTTTCTTTATAAATGATGATCTGCAACATTGTTCCAACATTTTGCACTATATTCCTTCTTTTCCCATTTAGGAATATCACAATGGTATTAGAGCATAATCTTGGCACAACATGTGCATTCTAAAATAAAATATGTCATCTGAAGAAGGAGAGCCTCTTACTAATAGAGAGAGGAGGTATCAAATAAGGAGCCATAAAAAATTTGATTATACAAATGATAAAGAAGACAAGGGTAAAACCCCTTTATCTGTAGGTGAAGATGAAGAGAAGGAGTTCCCTAAGATCCTTCTTAGATCCATGAAAGACATTGCTAGAGAGATAAATGAACTGAGAATGGACATATTCAATGAATCCCCTAAAGGATTTCATGATGGAGAAGGCTCCGGCATGTCTCATCACTGGAATGATCAACCAGTGCATCTACCACAAGTTTCCTAACGCTCTATGATGAATACATTTTTGGCTCTAGGAAATGAAGGGTTTTAGAAGCAGGAATTCATTGAAGACTATTTTATGAAGTATGGATCTTAAACTCAGAGATTCAAATATCACTTGATTTTTCAAGAGTTTTTTCAAATAAAGGACAATAGAAGACCAAGGCATCATCATAGAAGTGGTGGATTCATTCAGAATCATGATCAACATCACACTATGGGCAGATTATTTTTACCCAATTTTGATGGGTCATCCAAGTGTACTGCCAAATCTTGGGTAGAAAAACTTGACATCTACTTTCAGTTGAACAAGGTTCCAAAAATGGAAGCCATTAAGATTGCAGCACTACACCTTGAGGGTGAAGCACATGGTCGGTGTTTCCATGGCTTGTCTACATTGGGTGCATGAAAGATTCAAAGGTAGTACAATAGGCTTTATCCTCATGCAAGTGTCTATCCTTGCTCAGAACTTTCGAGGTCACAACTCCACTACCCAACAACTCAGGAGGGGGAGCAAGAATATCACAAATAGCAATACTATCCTTGGAGGCCTGAATGTGGTCTGGACTCGGGGAGATGGAAAAGGAAGCATTAGGGACACAATATGAAGGCTGGCAACTTGCGGGACATCATAGGGAATACTAGGATCAGGCTGGGTTGCTACTTGAAATTGTTCAAGAGAAACGAGGATCACATTCCTGAATTGTTCACATAACAATTTCCAATCAACATCCTTTTCAAGGAACTCAAAACAATAATGGACAAATCTGATAGAGAATTCATCTAAAGGTTCCTGAGTTTCCATTTTGATGTCAATTAACTTTATTAATACATTTTGAAAATCGTACCTGTGAAAAGCTTGTTGTAATTCACTGGCGAGTTGTTCAAACAAATGGATGGAAGCTTCCAGCAATGTGCGGCACCATTGCTTAGCGCAACCTTCGAGAGCGAGGACGAAAATAAAACAAATCAAAAATTCATTTTCAATTTCATAGCACTCACCAAAGTAATAGAAATCTAAAAGGTGTTGGGTTATGGACACTCCATTTTCACCATCGAATTTTAACTGGGACAAGTGATACATAAGTTCATCGGGGATGAGACATCGAGGCTCATAAAAATCCGAAAAACATCTCGGGAGAATGATTTGGGAACAAACCATTATAGATATGAGATTAACTGTAGGCTCTAAGGGATCAGCTTGTCATCTGGCCCTCCTTCTAGCGCCAATTCTGTTGACGGAAAAATCTGTCCGGCCAATAGCAGGGTATCTCCCCGGTAAAAAGTCCCAATTAGACCTTGAACCGTTTGGAATAGGGATCCTGTCCGGGGTGTGGGTCTGGCTACCGCTGATTTCTCCTTTCTTTGGGTCTCACTTAAACTTTATAAACCTGTGGATACACACTTAATCAAATGATACAAGACATATGATTGATGCATTAAATGTACATATAACACTATGAGTAGCAAGAGGAAATAATAAAGCATAAGTACCGAAGGAAGTGTTTTTAACAACACATCATTAGGGTCATGCTTGTAAACTGTTTTGACCACAAAAGAAAGAATTCCTTATGGAAAGAACACCCGTCAATTCCTAAAATTTTTAAATGATAACATAAATGCTAATAAGCAAAGTCATCAACATTCGTTAAGAAAGTGAAATGAACTCAACCACCATTAACATATACTCAGCAAACTGTTATGCAATTGTGATATGAATTGAAGATACAGTTCCCTTAATCTAAAGATGTTTAGAAACTGAAAATATAATATTCAATAGTGCTCATACATATGTCAACACCAGATCCACAAAGGGATTTTTCAAAATTCTTGTATTCATGCTCAAATTGTATAATCCGGGTAATACAGTGTACTCAGCTCGAGTCCCAAACCAAAAATATTTTACAAGTTCCCGAAGGAGGTATTTATAGAGAAAAACTCGCCCTTTTGGGCTCCCTAACTTTTCGCCTTCCCAACTGTTGGGCCGCCTTGCGACCCACTCTGTTCTGCGACCTGCAACCTAACTGGATTTTGCGACTTGCAACCCCGAGAATTCCGCGACCTGCGACCTAAGGAAAACTGCGACCTGCGACACACCTGGATTCTACGACGTGCGACCTGAGCCACTGTTGCGACCTGGCTGGTTTTGCGACTTGCGACCCCGAGTAATAAGCGACCTGCGACCTGGTTGGTTTTGTGACCTGCGACCTGGTCACTGGGTCGCTGGGTCGCGCCGTTGAGCTTTGAACAGGGAGTTGACTATGCGACCTGGCGACCTGAGGGAATCTGCGACCTGTAACTTGAGGAAATTTGGGACCTGCGACCCAACTGGACCTTGCGACTTGTGACCCCAAACAATCTGTGACCTGCGACCTACCATGATTTTGCGACCTCGTGACCTAGTCGTTGGGTCGCTGGGTCGTGTCATCAAGCTTTTAATAGGGAGTGCGACTATGCGACCTGGCGACCTGAGGGAATCTACGACCTGCGACTTGAGGAAATTGCGACTTGCGACCTTAAGTGAATTTGTGACTTGCGACCTCAAGCAGATCTGCGACTTGTGGCGAGCTTTGGATTTCATAGCAATATTGCTTATCTCGCCTCCTTTTCTTTGAAAAAGGGTCCTCTTGCTTGCTGGGAAAAGCTTTAGCTCACTGTGCAGACTGACACTGTGATCGAATGCTCCCTTGACTGGCGCGATATTGTTCCCTGCGTACATGCGATACATGTCTTCCACTTCTCCTGTTTCAGCTCGCACTACTCTTATCCTTTTCATCTATGTGGTGATGACATTGTTTGGTGTATCATCCATGGGATTGACCTGCATGAAACATTTATATTGTCAATTTTTACAGTTATCCTTTGGAGAATGATATCCCTAAATAATTGACATCAGATTATGAGCTTGGTGAAGCACCCAAACCGAGTGCCTAAACAATCCATGGTGCAAGAGCTTTTAATGTAAATACAAAAAAAGGTTTCCATTCGAAAGTATGCATGGTGATCCCTTCACACATGCCACGGCTGCGGTAAGAGTATCTCGTCATGATGGTGAGAAGGCTCACGAGGGGCTTGGGACAGGTTACGGAGATGTCATTGTCTAAAGGCCAACCTTAATGTCTAAGTGAGGAGGGGGGCCAAAAATTTCGAATATACCCAAAATTTTGGGTGGTGTTGTAGTGGCTACAATAGTGCATTAGGGCCCAATCCATGTGCCTCAACCTCTCTGTTGTATTTTTTCTCTGTTTTCTGTCATTTCATTAGTTCCACTTTTGATAATTTCATTTATGTTTCAAGTTGCACTTTAGTTTCTCTTTCAATATGCTGCTATAGGTTTCATTTTCTTGTGATTAATAGAATAGAGGAGAAAAACCAAAAAAATTGTGGATCAAGACCCCCTTCTCATCTCTGTCAATAAAGCTTGAAGAGGGCGAAGCTTCCCACAGACCCAAAACCTTATCTCTATTCATTGTTTCCGAGATTAAAAGTAGAGTTGCATTATCATTTTCTAGTCTCCCTTTGCATTTTATTTTAACACATTTGTCTATTTATTTGCGCATAAGTTAGTAGGTTGATTGCAGGAATTATTACTAAAACCCCAGAGCAGCTCCATGGTGACTCCTCACTTCATTCTCCATCTCTATATTCATAATCTGCGCACTACTATTACACCCTCCATTTTCGATTTTTCCTGCTTATTCTCACTACTACGCCCACCTTTTATCCCTAAAAACTCTTAAAATATCAAGCCCAACTTATTCATTTGTTCTTATCAATCATGGTTGCCATACCCTTTTTAACGCAAAACTCTTGAAAACCATTGAAATTCGACCTCTGCCTTTCCTCATCGAAACTCCCACTATCGTACTTCGCAAATCGCAAATCACACTTCGTGACCTTTTCCCTTTTTATTTTAAGACTTACCACTCCAACATTGATTGTGATAAATCAAAGGAATCGCACATTGCAAAGCACATATTTTCTTTAGTTCCCATTAACACTTACCGCTCCAACTGCCAATTGCGATAACCCTCTGTGCTCCACCACATTGCAAATTGAAAATCAAATTTCACAACCTTTTCCCTTTTCTTTTAAGACTTACCACTCCCGATGGCGATTGCGATATTTTCATCACACTCTGCCACCAGTCCTATTGCCACATCACTCGTCGCAAATTGCATTTTGTAACCTCTTCCATTTTCTTTTAAGACTTACCACTCCTGACGCCAATTGCGATATTCTCTGTACTCCACCAGATCACAAATCACAAATCTTAGTCTTTACCCCATCGCATTTCGCACTTCACAACTTCTAACCCATCGCATTTCTCATTTTTCTACCTCTCTCAAACATCACTTCCGCTACCCCTCTGACTTTGTGATATTGCAATTGCGATATTTCATATCATATATCGCACTGCCAGCCTCCAACATCACACTTGTTAAATCATAAATCATTTTTTCACAATAATACATCTTTAATAAGGCTTAAACTAGCTCTTTCCACCTCTAAGCATTGTTTCATGTGTTGAGCCCTCCATTAGCACCTTTAGCTCGTTTTCCTCCAAACTACAAGCCACACTTTGTCAAGTTTAGTTTATCATGAATAGTTGCATGGTTAGAAGCATGATAACATGGTAAATATATTAGAGGATAAGTAGGGTGTGTTTAGCCGATTAGCCTAGTTAGGTGAAACTTAGTTTAGTTTATTTTTAGTCATTTCCTTTTGTAGATTAAATTAGTTTCCTTTCTGCACATTAAATTAGTTTAATTTCTGTCATTTCCTTTCTGCACATTAAGTTATTTACATTTCCATTATTTCCCTTCTGCCAATTAAGTTACTTTCGTTTCTGTCATTTCCTTCCAACAATTTACTTTTCAGTTTTTATCTTAGTTTAAGAAATAGCACCTTTTTGTAAAGCATAATAGGATGACATGAACATAATTCATCTATTGTATATATAGCATTGTCACCTCCAAGTTTGTATGAATCTTAGGTTGATAAAGGAATGTAGGGAAGCCCCTGGGAGTTGTAACACTCTTGGTGCAATACCACATACATTGGACCTAAGCCTAATCCCCTCTTAATCAGGTCTCTGTTATGTTTGGTTATTCTTTTCTGAGGGATGATTGAAGGATTTTAAGTAGCCTAAAAGTCAACTTCTATGTTTCATAGATGTAATATGACAATAGAGGCTTATGGGATGCCTAGCCCCAATAGACATAACCTAAACTATCAATTCTTTTATGACCCTTGTGGGGAGAATCAGTTGGTTCAAGTTATGGTTGTTTTTAATTGTCTGAATTTTCTTAGGATGTGAGTTGGTAAGAATATGTAAGCTAAGTACAAAAATCTCCATGAACCAGATGCCTTCTTATACAAAGCTTACAAATGCTTAGTGTGTGGCGAAGTGAACATATAAAGTGTAATAAAATATGCATATGCGATGTTACTTTACTATATCCCTCTAATTACACTAAGTTTTTATTGTTCCTTACATGTAAATATAAATGTTGTGCAAATAATGGGCTGCTTACTCTCCTTCCTATTACACTATGTGGAACTATAGGGAGATGGGAAACTCAAATGCTTTGAGAAAGCATTCATATGGAAACCCAGGTTCACCTAAAGGCACAAGGGAAGCAAAGATTACTTGCTTTGTTTACTAACACTTGTCCCTAGTCCCAAAAATAATGAAAAGAAAAATATAATTGTATAGTAACAAGATATGTGGATGACGGACCACTTACTCCTTTACTAATTAAACAATGTGATTTGTAGGAAAATTTAGAAAAAATAGTTTGAAAAATATGTGTGTAATTTGGCCACTTTCTCTTCTTGCTAATTAATCTGTGTGTTTTTGCAAATATAAAAAAGAAAAATACTCTAATTTATCCACTAGTTAAGTTTAGCATATAAATCAAGAAAATTGGGCAAAGAATAAAAAAGTGCAGAGGTGAAGGAAATTCATTAAAGGCTGCCAACCACCTGATAAAAATAAAATACAATGCTTTTTCTTTCTTTATAGTGACCATGCATGTTTATCCAACACAACCATGTCAAGACGTGTCTGTCCGAGGAAAAGGCTGTGGGCGAGAATACAAAATGAAAAATATGATTCTAAGGCTCAAAACTGGTCCCATAGGTCATGAAAAAATTCCAGAGAGGTACTGAGCACCTTGTAGAGTGGTTATGCAGAGAGGAGGTCCTACAAAACAATCGTTAGAACAAATAAAATGAATCAATTGAGTCTCCAATTTTGTTTTAGTGTTTTTGTGGCAATGCAGTACCAAAGAACACCTCCTTAATAACTGGTTATTCCCTATAAAGGATCAAAAATATAGTTGGTGTTGTTAGTGGACAGGCTTAAACAAAGAAAAGCATTGGAAAAAGTGAAAACAATTCATCTAAAAATATAAACTTAAACAAAACAAAAAAATAAAAATAAATGCTCAATGGAGAAACAAGTCAACACAATAATGGGAAAAGACTCCCTTTATTGAGTGTTGATGGTAGAAGAATGAAATATAATACTAAAAACACTTGCAAAGAATCCTTTGAGCTATAATGATCAAAATCCTTAGCACGGAGGTCCCTTTCCTCAGTCTCTTTGCAAGCTCTCATCTCTCCCAAAAGAAGTGTAAAGACTCTTTAATGATGGAATCTTATGCTCTCAATAATATGTTGGATTACTAAGAATCCATATGGGAAAAATTCTAGTGCTCTCACTTCCTTTTCTGCAAGAATGAAATGTGTTTTTTCCCTTATGTCAATTTGGCCAACATGATAATGTCTCATGTTTTTCTCTTCCCATGGAATTTTTATATAGAAAATTTTGAACTCATCTTCCCTTTCTTGGTTCAAGAGTGATAGTGACTTAAGAGTAGTAAACTATGATCCCATTGAGGGTTTCATATCTTTAGGGTGACTCCAAGTTGGTTTTCCTTGACTGGCCATGTTAGGGAACCCTCTCTTGAAGTGTTGGAAGTGGTCTCAAACTATTGGGTTCACCTTTCCTTCGACCTGCGGCTTTCGAAGAAAAATATGTGCGAGCACACATTTCTTCCTTTCTTCTAATGCATGGTCCAAAATTTCCTTCAATGACCTAAGGAAAACTTTAATTTTTATTTTTTCCTTGATGTATTGAACCAGAAAATATTTACTCGCAGATTTTTCTAGACAAATTTAATATCTTTTGTAGTGTATGCTTTTCTAGTATTAATAGGAGTTAAGGAAGCTGCTAGATGCTCAGATCATATATAAAGAGTGAAATTCTACTTTGGTATTGAACTTGCTCCTGATAAGGAAGAAGACCTGGGAAATCCACTTTGGTGTTTATTTCCACAACTTGAACCAAGACTCAGACAAATATAACTAACCCATGCCATTTATGGAACAGATACTGAAAATAATATTGCGGTCAGAGATGATTTCTTTATTGGATGGGTAGTTGGGACATAACTAGGTTCTAGTCTCAGAGCCTGACATACTCAAACAACATTCCGCACAAAGTGGGGTACGCTTGCATTCAATATAATTTCATTTGTGTTGATTAATGTCGGTGCGACATTTTAACGTGCCATTGATATCACATTTCGTGGATTGATTGAACAAAGCATGGTGGTCTACTTGAATGACATCACAATGTTTTTTGAGAAGAGGTCCGACCACATACACCATTTGAGGAAAATTTTCGAGCAATTTCGTAACTATGGGTTATCCCTTAATCCAAAAAAAGTGTATTTTCATCATGTCTGAGGTTAATCTCTTGGGCCACATAATTTTTAAAACTAGGATTAAATTATAACCAGAGAGGGTCAAAGTAGTTACGCATATTTCCTTCCTAGTCAACAAAACATCTATGTAGTCCTTTCTGGGGAAAATCAACTTCCACCATAATAATTTCACTCTAATTGTCAAGCCAATATAGGAAATGGTAAAGAAGGATGTAGTATATATATGGGATAGAAGGTGAAAGGATTCATTTTCCCATATCAATAAATATATTGCAAAATAACCTGCTCTATACAACCCATATTTCAACAAATATTTTATGCTCTACACCTTTTCTTTTGACAGTCATTGTGCTTACGCAAAAGGATGATTAGAACAATGAGAAACCAATATAATTTATGAGTGTTAGTCTTCAAGGACCTAAACACAATTATACCACCATTGATAAACAAGCTTTTGTAGTATACAAGGCGGTGAAGCACTTTCATCCCTATCTCTTGAAAAACCACTGTATCATATTTGTTCCTCACCCAGTAGTTAGATCATTGTTTGTTCAACAAGAGCTGGGAGAGAGAAGAGCAAACTGGATGACTGGTTTACAAGAGTATGAATTAGAGTTCAAACAAGTTCACACAATTAAGGGCCATTGTCTATGTTGATTAGCAGCAGAAGTAATGGATGCAAAGGATGAAGAAGATCCCTATGGTTTGGAGCAGGAAATAGAAATGTATAATGTATATTGAACACCTCCCACTATTATTGACTCTTGGTACGTATATGTGCGCTAATACTTCGAGCAAGACACTATGCCCTCCCATTTATCCACATGAAAGAAGAGGGAAATAGGGTCAAAGAAATATCTTACTACTTGGTGTATGGGGTGATTTTCAGAAAACACCACACTAGAGTATTTCTTAGGTGTTTGGAAGTGTAAAATTCAAAGAAATTATTGTGTGATATCCATGACAGTCTAGTTGGGGGAAATTTCACGAGAAACACAACTGCGGATAAAATCACGCGGGCTAGTTTTTATTGGCCTAAATTATTCAAATATGCTCATTCTTATGCCCTCAAGTTTTTTCTCTATCAAAGGTGTGTTGGCCAAAACAAGAAGTAAACCACCCTGTTGTAGCCTATAACAGTGGAAGAATCATTTCAACATTGGGGCTTGGATGTTGTGGGAGAAATATTTCCGCAAATATCAAAGCAAGACCGCTATATTATCACTGCCACATACTAGTTTACATGGTGGATAGAATCATTTATTCTTATACAGTTAAATGATTGGGAAGTCATTAATTTCCAGCTTTGACATTCCAGCTTTGACATTCCTACTTCACTTGTTTTCGATAATGCAACATATTTTTCATCGTTAAGTCTCTATGATTTTTCATTGGAAAATGGAATTGTATTGAAACATTCAACTAGTTATTATCTATAGGGGAATGTTATTGTTGAGTCCATAAATAATAAACTCATCTGCATCATCAAAAATTCCATATTCCGTTAACAAAGGAATTGGCACTCTGCTTTGGTAAATTATTTATGCGCTGACTGAGTCACGCCAAAGCCCTCTCTGAACACCTCCCATTACTTCTTGGTATATGGAAAGGAATTCATCCTCCCTCCCAACATTTAATTTCCCACTCTCCATCTTTCATAAGAATCCCAAGGCAAGCCATGCTTATTAGTGCAACGTAGGATGGGCACTGTTTACATGTTACAGGAAGAAAGGTTAAAAAAAAGAGAAAAATTTTCATTTCATCAGAACCATATCAAGATGTGGTTCAACAAGAAGGCTACATGGAAGAACAACTTTGGTGTCAGTGACTTAGTCTTGAAGTGGGATAAATCCCATAAATATCATAAAGGCAAACACACCAAGTTTCAATCCCTTGGGATTTGGCTATTCACAGTCCATGAAAATCTTTGCCAAAACACTTATCATATTCAATCACTTGACGATAGGATTGGATCTCTCCCTATCAATGGACAAACTTAAATAAATACTTTCAATGATGATCTGGGGCTATTCCCTACACTATGTACATAGTATTTTTTGTTTTTTGATTTTTGTTTTATTTTCGTCATGTGAATAAGTGTTGTGCATGAACACATTTTGGCTCCATAGTATGTGTGTGGCTGAAGTCTAAAGAATATTGTGACACTTCAGCGTTTGGCTTAGCCATCGATCCTTCTTCCTTATGTTGTTTATATATTTTATTCGATGAAGTTTTGATGGAAAATACGATCCATCCATAAGCAGGGTTTTAGTTAAACCATGAACTGATATCTATTTGGGAAGCCTTATGCATACATTTAGTTCTTTATTTTTTTGTTTTCTCATGTTTATCCAATTAGTTGAAGAGGAGAAGGGGAAAAATATAAACCAGCAAACCTAAATTATAGGTATCTATATATTTCTCTTAATTAACAACCTCTCATGCTCCCAATAAGTCAAGATCCCTCTTCCACCCAAAAATGAATAAGTGCCAATGCATAGTCCTATAAACAACAATAAAAAGGTTAAAGAAGAGGAAGGCTTCCTACATAGAGAGGTGAAGAAAGAAACTCTGTCGAGGTGCTCACAAGTCTCGATGGAGGCAGAGCAATTATTGTGTTCCTGTAGTAACTCCTCTGGGGTAATTTCCAGGCCTATTGGCAGTGGAGCAACAATAAAGATGAAAACTTAATACTCTGAAAATATTAATCTTGTGAAATAAACTACCCTTTTCAACTCAAAGCATTATGATATGGCTGAATTTTATGTTGTGTCCAATTGAGAAGGTATTATGGGGATCATGTCTATTCATAAGTTAAGTGGGTAGACCAAAGTAATCCACACGAAGAATCAATACTCCCCAAAGAACCAACACCCTACACGCAAGAGTTATGAAGGAAGAGAAGCTAGAATTATACCAGTTTGTGGCTAGGTGTTGTCATTGCTAAAATAGCCTCCAATATTTTTTCCTACACTCAATTGCAAAGCCTTCCTTGGTATTTTTCATTTTTGTTGCAAACTTTGAGACTCATTCCATGTATTTTCTTGAAGATTTTTGGTCCCTTTTGCAAGTTAGGAAAATTTCTATCTTTTCACATGTTAGTTGTCGCATCATGAAAATTAGCTTGTTCTGATAATTTCAAGAAGTCATCTTTTTGTAAATGAGTTGTTATAAACATGTAAACATTCGTCACACTCATTTTCAAAGTTTTAAGCACTATCACACAAGGGTCATCACAGTCTTCGCAAAGTGTACCTTAAGCTTCACATTTGTTGTAACTTGTCGTAAAGTTGTTGCACAGAGGAAAATTATTTCTTTCATGTGCCATGGATGATCTATGTTCTTGTGTCATCAATTATTCTGAGTGTGTGATCACAGCCAAAGTCTTATCACTGTTCACATTAGTCTCACAGATTTCTTGAAAATATTCCTAACCAAGTAAACTAGGTTCACCTGACCTCCCTACACTATGAAATGTGAAGTCTTAATCCTCTATATGTGAAATTTCCTCTTGGCATTGCACAATGCACAATTATTTCCTTCCAGGACTTCCGCACTACATAGTTTTTGTGCTCAAGCCATGGCCTTGACTTCGATAATTGCGCAATTCCTCCTCCCAGCCTGGACCTAACTACACATTGCACAGTCACTAGCATCAATCTCATTCCCTAAGCCTATGAACATCGTAATTGCATAATGGCCCATCCTCCCCTGTCTCCTAAAACTGTGCATTTTGTTTGTTCAATGCCCATCCCCTCATCCCGTCTCACTGGATCCTATAACTATGTAGTTTTCTCCCTCATCCCACCCTGAACTGTGCTTTGTGAAATTCCAAGGCTGAAGGCTCCCCCATGGCTACTTTAACATTGCAAATACATAATCACTGAGCCCATTTCCTATCTTTCCATCCAATTCTAGCTCAGGTAATATATTGATATGCACAATCTTAGACTAGGAGGTTTTCATACTGATGTTGTCTCATCATGAGAAAATTACAGAAATAAGTACTTTATCATGTAATGGAAATATGATTAAGAAGAAGATGAAGGGGGGAAGAATGCTAGAAGATACTCGTGTAGGTGTGTACAATCTGATCAATCAAGAGAAAGAAAATGGACACTAGTTTTCGATCACCATTCAAGACTCGATATCACTAAAGACCCTTATCACCAAGCCACACAGAGGTGAAAAGAAATGAATTCTCAGGAAGACACTCAACACACAGTAGCAATAGTGGCTTGAAATTGCCACATCATCAAGCAGTGTATGTCATTAGTGTCATGTCATGAGTGGTCACATGCCACACCATTGTGGCTAATGTTGTAAATTATGCTTCGAAATGTATTGTAAAGCGGAGTTCCAAATGAAATGTAAAGTTGAAAGTCATAGGAATTGAAATAGACATGAGGGAAGATGAAGAGTCATAACGAAGGTGAAGCATCACTTCCTCATTGTTATATATACATCCTCATTGTAAGGGAAAAATATTTTTCACCTTGGCTCATCCCGCAAAGCATTAGAGATATAAGCTAGTTATTTTGGGCAGAAAGGAGTGGCTCCAACGCTCCACTATTGGAGCTAGTGATGTTCATTAAATACATGCGTCTTGGAACTTTTACTTAATAAAATAATCCTTCAAGGTTTGCATGTCTTCATGCATGGATTATGAGTGTTTGTAAGCCTATTATATGGATGCTTGTATTTCATGTTTGTTTTCGCATGTGCTAAGGTAGTTGGACTATTTCGGTTATTTTAGTAATTTTCTTATTGAAAATGTGTTGTAATGGTTATTATTGTTGTCCCATCCTTATGGACTAGTTTGCATAATATTATACATATCTTTCTCATTCATTGGTTGTAATTATCATTGCATCTCTTGTGGACTATTCCACTAGATGTTAGAAGGATCCTTATTTTTTTCATTTGTATATTCTTGGGTGGTACTATTATCTCTATCTTAGAGGCTCACTTTACTTAATCCATTCATAGAAGAATAAATCTGAGGCATATACAAGTCACACTCAAAAAGAAAAGCTTCTTTATTTTCAAAGGCACCGTCATATTTATCTCTCTTGATGATAGTTAGAGCCAACGAAAATATTTAAGAATTTGGAAATCTGGCCATATTCTAGATGGGACTCCTAAAAAAAAATGTGTGAGATATAATTATAACTTATTATGAGGGAGATACCGTAAACATTGACAGATCCAACATCGTCAAAAGGTACCTTCTAAGTGCTCGCTTCACACAAGCATCTACACCATCAAGCATTACGGGAATTTTGAGGTCTAAAACGGGCCTCCTAAGAAAAAAGTACAAGAAAAATAAATTTTATAAGAACCAATAGGATTCAATATGATGATGTAAACCATGGGAGATGATTCACCATTTTTGGAGTAAAAAATAAAAAAGACTAAAAATAAATAAATAATAAAACTATTTTTTCAACTCATATTTTGAACTTATCTCACTAACGTTTTACTCGAATTTCGATCGGGAGTACCCTTTGGATGTAAAATATAATTACTTATCCAAGGAGTACCCATGTTGCATACTTTTTATGGACCATAATACATGAAAAATGAGAAATACATGAAAAAACGTGATTGCAATCACATTTTTCATCTATTTCTCATTTTTCATGTAGCAGGGTACATTGAAAATATGCAACAAGGGTACACCTTGGATGAGGAATCAAATTATTCATCCAATAAGTGTTACCGCTTGAAATTTGATTAAAACCTTAGGTTGATAAGTTGAAAATACAAGTTGAAAAAGTAGTTCTTTTTTTTTTCCCTCTAAAATTTGATGATGTAATCTAATATTATTCTATTATTTCCACTATTATTTTATAATTTCCTTTTGAGGCCCATTTTAGACCTCAAAATTCTTCTAATTCTCACCCTTTCCATGTCTTGTTTCAAAATAGCTCCAAGTATGCTGAATTTTTGTCTTGTTGTGTAGTTAACTCAACCAATCAAAATAGCATGATTCATAAACTAGTTTAAATAAATGCTGCATAAATAACATGTAATGATCATGGTAATCAATGATGTAAAAGTGATACTCATTAATCACATCACGTGACTCGCTAATGCTATCCATACCATCAAGATTCAATTGTGCATGTTTGTACATAATGTGCACGAATATGGACACTTGGTTCGAGTGATAGTACTCACTCTAGATCTTTGTTTGAGGATAAATGTGTAATTATCAGAAAATTCTACCACTAATAAGATTTCACCTTGTTGGAATACTTCGTGAGAATTCTTAAATTCAGAACCTTGCCATATAGACCTATGAAAGTGTATGGTAAATTTATATATCTAGTCCTAAAGCACCCCCATGAATTGTGAAATAGGAATTTCATCCTTAACATAGTTGATCCTCCTAGGGTCAAAGTCCTATTCTCCTTTCAGCAGCACAGTGCGACCCATAATTTCATAGCTACGCAACCATATTCCTATGCTAATGATCATCAATAACATGGTAATTCACCATCCTAACTAGTAATTTTCTATTTAGAATATCTTCTCACAAAGGAAAATCAAAAGAAGTGGTAGAAATCCCCACATTACCCTCTGTCATTTGCCTAGATGAGCTCCCTCTGGTCAATAATCAATATAAAATCTTAGAGCCCCAGTACGAGTTCGATCTGTATGAAATCCACAATTGGGGAAATAAGAAATTCCAAAATGTTAGTGATGAATTGAATATCTAGGAGTATTTCTTGCCTAATTTTGTCTTTCCCCAAACTCATCACTTCCCATAATTTGTCACCTAGTTCTATCTCAGGTATTTTCCCGGCCAAAAGGTTGTAATCTCCAAAAGAAATGAAGTTTTATTCTCCATCACACCTGAATCCATATGAGAAAAACTACAAATTGATTTCCAAGCTCACTTGCACCCCTTTTTTTACTAGAATTTACATTTCCCCAGTGATTTCATATTTTTGAGTTATTCCTAATTGAAAATTATGAATTTCCTAGAACAAATCTGCCCTATTCCACTACAATGTTTCCAGAAATGTCAAGGCAGGTTATTTCAATGGTCACATTTTTGTTATCTTATCCCACCGATCAATGGGAGGTTGAAGTGATAGAAGTATTTTTTCAATTTTCTCTGTGGGTAATAAGCATTCATTTATTTTTTACTACAATCAGTTTCTGTCAAATATTATTCATGATCAATTTAAAAATTTGTCTGCTGAAAGTTCTTTCAAACATTAATCATTTCTTCTATATTTTCTTTTATTTCATCAATCAGAAAGGGTTAAATTCACATTGCAAAAGTTAGATGCAAAAGGAAAGTCTCAATATATTATTCACTAGACATCCTTGGTAAGGAAGAACACAAAAGAGTATTCCTAAAGTGCTTTTGTAAATTTTTTTTTTGCATATGTCCTTACGTATTCTCAAAAATGATGTAATACCAAGGATTTTACCTGAAATCAGAATAATTATGCCACTTAATGAGAAAACTAAAATTGGAGACTGGCACTTTTACCATAATTATATAGAGATCATACTATATGTTTGTGAACTCCCTCCCTACAAGTTCCTTATACTAGTGTCTGTGACAATAAGGAACTTTTCCTTAGAATACATCAGGAAAATGATGAACATGGACGATTCTCATTTTGTATTCAGGAAGCAAAAATCACAATGCAAGATAAAGGCACAGATTGGCCCTTTCATTTTTAATGCCAGAGCAATATTGAAGGAGGTTGATAATCTATTAAACAACTCAAATTCAAGTTGAGTTTTACTTGGTCCTATGATCCCTTGGGAGTTATTTCAAGGACGAGGGTTGAGAAACAATATAACACCTTATGCACATACAACAAAGATAGAGATAGAAAAATATGAAAATCAAGAGGAATGGAAAGAAAATACATTACATGAAGCTAAGGAACATAGTTTTTAGTCAAACAAATTTAGAAATTCCAGTTTCCAAAGAAAAATAGACAAAATATCAAGAGAAATTATGTCTCCTACAAACTCATAAACTCAAGCTATATATTTCAAATTGTTCAAAAGGAGAAAGACAAAAAACACTAATGAAGAGTCCTGAGAAGGAAAGAATTCATAAGAGCATGCTACATATAGTGCTTTCGAGATTTCCTTCTACTTCCTCTCCACAAATGGAAGGCATCGCAATATATTTTCCTATGTAATATGTCTCTCAAACTCCAACACAAAAAAATATTTTTTTTATATATAGAGAAATAAAAAGGAAGAATGAAGAATTAAAGGCCTCTACTTAATTTTAATTTTGGAGATAGTATTTGACTACTCAACATCATATTTTATCTCCACTTGATACTGAAAAGGAAAAATTCCAATCGGCCTTCATAGAAACAAAGGTTTCAGTCCCTAAAAGTGAAGAAGATTATAAAACATACATATATTCTCTTCATACTAAGAAAATCCATGCAATTGAACTTCATAATAAAGTACATGAAATGATATTTTCTACATTGACAAGTTCAACCATGGCAACCTATAAGATGAAAGCTTCCTTAAATAATTTTCACACACAGTTAAATATAGAGAGGATGTCATCCTTAGCTAAATATACTAGAACCAAACCACTTGAAGGCATGGTGATCAAACTAGGATCTGATCCTAGTGATATAAAAGAAGTAGAACATATGATAAAGAAAAAAGATGCTGACATTCAAGAATTTAAGAGGAAACTTAAACTTCCTAATACAGTGCATCCATCGGCCAAGGAAGTAGGTCAACTAGAAAATGAAAAGGAAAATATGTTCAAGTTGATAGTGGAACAAAATGTCCAAATTTAGAAGATCGAAGATGACATGGAAATTCTCTTGAAAGAAAAGGAGCAGCTAGTAGCCACATGTACATCTACGCAATAAACATAAGAAGGAACTTCAACAGAAAGAAAAGGGTCAACTAGTTTCGTTTCTTTCGAAAAATTAGTAAATGCCCTGGGAGACTTATCTATAAGAAACAGATAAAATGAAATACTTATTTCAACGCTCCAAAAAATGGAAGAAAAAAAATTAAAAATGATAATGCATACTCACCAGAAGTACAAAATAATTTCAAGCTTACTAAACAACTTGAAAAATATGAAGACCAATCGTTAATAGTTCAAACATTGGCAGAGGTAAAATAAAAAATTTGATTAAATATTATTGTAAACATTATAGAGCTTTGGTCATAATTTGAAATAATATTTGAGCAATATAAGTTTATACAAAGGATCGAGATAATGGTAGAGGAGGAAAAGAATGAAATAGAGCATAGACCAACAGAAGCACACAAGATCATAAAGATGTTGAGTTTAAAAAACTAAGGATGAGGTCAAAAATTTGTAGATTCAAGACATAAAAAACACAATCATGGACGTAAAGAGGATTCTAACTAAGAGAAACCTCATGATAGAGTTAGAAAATAAGTGCAAATAATTATAAGTGAAAATTAAAAGTTTAAATAAAAAATTTAATATATTACAACATAAATGACATTCATATTTAAAGATTCTAGTGGAAAATTGAACCCACTAGAAACTTATCATCAACAATTGTACATCATAGCAGTTGAAAAACCCAAGTTTGCAAAATTAAGAGGGATGATAAGTGGAAAAGATTTTTTGGAAGGCTTACAATCTGATTTATTCATCCAGCATGAAGTTCATCACTTATTTATTAACAAACCACCTTTTGGAAAATATACAAAGGTAGATGAAATATATAGGAAAATGGTTAATTTTTCAATTCCAGGTGAAAATAGATGGGATAAGTTACTTGAGATAATCGAATAAATAGAAGCACGAATCTAGTGACCAGTCACTCAAAAAAGAGGAGCAGAAAGAAGGAAATTAGTTGAAAGGAAGAAGCCATCAAACAACACCCTTAAAATATGTGTTGACTATGAAAATCAGTTCTAGAACAACTATTTTCTAGTTCTATTTTTGTAAATTAGAAATAATTATATATATTATATCATTTTGTAATAATTTTTCATCTAGAGTTAAGATATTTTTAGAACGATGATCTATAAGTACTTGGTAGATTGAAGAGAAAAGGGTTAAACCTTCGTCATGAACCAATGGTATGACTATACTTTTCTAAGTATTTTTGAAGATAATAGAAGGATTATGGACTCATTCTGAGAAACTTGTGTATCTTTATGAGTTCTTCTGATTATTCATTTATGTTTCCATTTTTATTTTCTCTGCACAAGTTCAGGGTAACATAGAAGTCTAGGTAGGATTAGATAGGATGTCAATCTCTCTGACAACCCCTGCAATGTTATAATTATTAAAAGATATAATTAAATGAAACTGTTTGTCTTAGTTAATTCCTCTAAATATTTTAATTGTTTTCTTCTTTCATATATTGCATATGTATTGTTTGGATATATAAAAATTCTACACACATATACTATATATAACAAATTAAAAATTCAATATGAACCTTTAAGCAATTATATATCTTCTTAAATTATGCTTTCCAAATCATTTTAAAGATTAATTTTGTTCGGAATGATGAATCAACCCTTCCATTTTCTAAAAAATACTTAGGATTTGCATATTTTTTTAAAGTTTAAAGCATTAGTCATCTGATTAAAATCAAAACCTTACTTATATGCTTTGGCACACTTCCTCAGCTAAGAACTGTCTACAAGGTACAATATTAATTTAGCGTCATTGCTGGGGAACAAAGTTTGAATTTTTTTTCCCTAGGACAACAATCAGACATGCCTCTTAATGGTGGATAAGAGGTCACTAGGATAAAATATTTCACCTAGTGACTTCACAATTTAAAACCTTGCTTCACATAGGCATACCAGATCATAATCGGAATCAAAGCTTATCTCTGCTTTATAATATCTAGAGAAAATTGTGAGAATTGCATCCATTAGATGAAGGTTAGAGGCCTCTATTGCTACTTATACCTTTATTTTACCTCAAGTTCCCTCACAATCAGTTCCTTTTAATTCAACTCCAATACCTACTGAATCATCAGATCTTCCTCCAAAATTTTTAGAACTCCTTTCTAAAGGAGTAGATTTAGAATCTGCATTATTTTTCCACTAGTTTGAGAATTTAGAAGTTCATTTCCCTAATTTAGAACCATATGATAGTGAAGAAGATCTAAAAATAACCCTTCTTGAATTTAAACCAACTGATTTTATATCCTTTGTGGTACATACTTTCCATTCTACTTCTACTAAACCTGCAAAGGAGCTTAGTATTTATACTAATCCTATAGCTTTTGAAAATTTGGAAAGGGATGTATCTAAAGTTCAGAAATTAGTCATTAGTCCTCAGTTTTTCAAAAAACCCAAATCCAATCTCAACCCTCTTCCAACAAAATTGTATCTACAAAATAGACACCTTCATTAGAGCATCAAATGCTTGGTAATCAACCACTCGTAACAAAAAAATAAGCAGCATTAGTTCTGCTTCCAACAACTCAACTTCATGATTTTACTTATGGATATTTATTTAAGCATTTACCTATATTTAATAGAGAAACATGACCTACTGCTGAATACCACTTAGCTGCATTCCTTGATATTGCTGACAATTTGAACATTGAATATGAAGATGTCTACTAAAGACATTTTTTTCAATCACTAGAAGGAAATGTTAGAATAAGGTTCAAACAAATTCATGTCAATTCTATTAATTCATGGGTTGAACTAATAAAAATTTTCAAGAATCAATGGGGAATAAAAAAGGATCATGTTTACTACTTGACATAATTTGAAGACCTGAGAAGAAATACTGGTGAGCTTGTTGCTGATTTCATTAAGAGATTCAATAGATTTTATAACAAGGTTTCCCTGGACTATAAGCCTCTAGTTACCACTGCCAAAATTAGATTCTAAAAATTGTTTGATAATGGTTTTTTTATAATTATTAGAGAAAGAAAATCAGAGACTTTAACTGATATGAAAATTAATGCAATTGAGGTGGAAGCCAATAGGTCGACATTTGGTATACTAAAAGAAACGACAGAGAAAGTTGAAAGGAAAATGAAAGTTGGAGAAGAAAGTAACTCATCATCAAAAATTAAAGACGAAGAACATAAAATTGATGAAATAACTTCTCTACCTAGAAATTTGTCTAACATAATATCTAGGATGGAAGCTCAACCTAGAGTAACCCAATAAGCTGCAAATATAGTGTAAGTTCAATATAAAAGGCCTTTTCAACCTCAAATATTGCAAAGAAAAAATACTAATAAGTAAATCCAATCCCCTTTAATTATTTATGATCAATATCCTGAAGAAATCATTCTTGTTGTTACAAATGATATCAATTTGTTTGAATATTCATCTTCTCACAATGTTATTATTCTAGTTAGTAAAGGTCAATCCTTAATCCAAAATCAAGAAGACTCTCAAATTTCCAAGTATCAAGCTTCTTCTAAATTTCTCATTACTGAATTAAACATAAATTATGACTTAAGACCAAGACCAGGACCTGGTAGACTGGCCAAAAAAGTTTCCTTTAAAGAACCTCAAGTAAAAACAACTAAAATAAAAATGTCATCATTTAAATCACATAATCAATCAAAAGGACAAAATACTTCTAAAAATTTTGTTCCAATAATTTTCAATGTTGAAAAGAAGTTAGAAAGAGTTAAAATTCCAATTCAATTATTTGAACTCTCCAAAAATCCAAGTTATAAACATCACGTTTCTAAATGGATATAGTACTCAAGTGTTGATGCAGATAAATATGTCATAGGTTTACAGGATGAAAAACCTTCGGTGGTTTTTGGTCCTAGTTCAGATATGACTGGTGAAAGTGTTCCTCCTTTTTATGTCACATTGAAAGTTCATGACTAGCTTTTATACAATTGTATGCTATATTCTGGGCCTCCCATAATTTAATGCCTAAAATAATCATGGGTCAATTTCAACTACAAATTACTAGAACATATCAGGATTTGATTCCAATAAAGTACCTCGCTTGAGATTAATTAAATATTTAGTTGTAACACTTGCTCAAATCCATGTCAAGAGTATAGTCTTGGATATAGTTGCTAAAAATATTCCTCCAAAGTTTGGAATGTTATTGTCAAGATATTTTTGTGAAAAGTTGGGAGGAAATTTACAAATGGACATGTATTTTACTACAATTCCAGTTTATGGAGGTGAATATTTAAGGATATACAAAGAGGTGAGATTTATAAATAAGCTTTATAAAGAAAATAAATAAATAAATCATCCAATTTATGCTATTAATATTGATTTTGGATGATTTACTTTAGCTCCTAATGAGTTTTCTAATCCTCAAATTAGTCCTGAAGAGATTGTCAATATTCCTCACATTTCAAATACTGATATTTGGAAAACGTATTTTGATGGAGTGTTTTATAAAGATGGGGCTCGTGCTGTAATTATAGCCATTTATCCTGATAAGATAAACATAACCCAATCCTTTAAATTATATTTATAAGCCACAAAAAATGTTGCAGAATATGAAGCCCTAATTTTAGGATTGGAATTAGTGAAGAGTTTAAAGGTGTAAAATTTGGCAGTATATGGTGATTTAGAGTTGCTCGTAAAAAAAATCAAAATTTTTTTTCAAACTAAACATCCTACACTTTGATATTATAGGAATGAAGTATGGGATTGTATGGAAAATTACTTTCAAGCCTTCAACATTACATCAATCCTATTAGAGTCGGTATCTGCATCCCTCCGTCAGAGATCAAGTTTCTCTTGTTGCATTTCATTTTAGGTGTCTCACTCAGTTCAGTCAGTAGCATTCCATTAGGAGCATGGATCATATGAAGAAAGGGTCTTTTCACTCATATCCCTCATGTCATGTACCTGCTGGTCCGTGTCTGTTCATCAAAATTATTTACAGTCATTTTTGGTCTCCTGGTTAGCAAAGAGTCATTTTAAGGTTTTTAGGTTCATTAGGTCTAGGGTTTTTTCAATCAGGTCTCAAGATGCATAATAATGGCCAGCAGGCATATGAGGAAGCTTCAAATAAGGTATCAGTGCAAAAATTTCATCATCATAATGCTTGATAATGATTTTTCTCCAAAACTCTGTTTTGAAGAAAAACTATCTATTTTATCCGTTTGTAATAAATGCAATGTAATTTTTAAGTTCTTCAGTTGTAATAATGATCCATTGACAGACCTGGTCGCCTTTGCCAAAACTCTATGCCATCCATCCCTGCAAAATAGACAAGAAACTCATCATTCAGTCCAAAAATCAAAATCAAAATCCTTTACTTATATACTTAGCCTAAAATCAGCTTTTATTTCAAGTCATCTCAAGCCTTATTGATTATATTTGCTGAGATTGACCCGAAGAGAGCCCTCTCCTGATCTGGTAGGGCTAGCTACCAAACTGAGCGTGGTTTGATGTTACCCTGAACTTTTCCTTCTTTCAGCTTGAGGTAGATTTAGGAAAGAACATAGTGGTGACAATACTGGGGACATAAAATGGTTTTCTTGTTAGTGTTATTTGATTCATAAGCTACAGACGGAGCCTAAAGTTATGCCAGGTAGCCTTCGAAATGCTCTTGCTTTGCATTAGTGAAAGTAGATAAACGCTGCTTCAGTCAATCTCCGGTCTAGTTTGTAAACATGACACTTGACTTTTAAATTTCCCCCAGTAAATCAAATCATTCTAGACTTTGGATGATGAGTTTAGAATTTGATAGGCTGAACAAGTTGGTTTTGTCCTTTTTATTTTTGAAAATAATTCAACACACTGGCTTCCAGAAGACATACTAGAGAAAATCCAGATCCCGATCCACCTCTAGTGTATGAAAATCCAAATCTTATTTCAAGAATTCTTTGTCCAGAAAGTCCTGTGATTCCTATGTTTAAATCTCATTCATGTCCCGTTGTGTTTGAGTACCTTGAAGATCTTGAATTTGATGAAAAATTTGAGTTGTCATTGTTTGAGACTAAGTTTGAAAGTGCTATTGATTCTAATGTCATAAATCCAAAGTTTATCAAGTATTTTGAAATTGAACAGGCTAATAGATCCATTGACAGTTACATTTTGAATATTCAAAATTCCATTGTAGCAAAAAATATTCCCGAGTTTATAGAATCTGCATCTGAAACTCTTGGGCCAATTACAGTTACATCTGGTTCACAAATTCATACCGAGCCTCCTTTCATTCCTACTATTCCTGTGCCACCATCTATTTCTGATCAACATTCTTCAGTAGTTTCACCTCCATCCACACCACATACACCTCATACCTTAACTGCTCTGACTCCTCCTATATTTCCAAATCCGATTGTAAATCCACCAAGAACAATGGTTGCCCGATTTGCACCCCTTGTGTTACCTCAAAACTTGGATGACATGCCCGCTGATTATCAAAGAAAAATTCCATTGTTTGATGGCACTCCTCAAATTTTTCCTGCTCAGCAACATGTGGATAGAATGGAAGATTTCTTTGAACTTCATGAGATTTATGTAGAAAATGTGACCATGAGATTATTTGTGCAAACCTTTGGAGGTGAAGTGAGAAAGTGGTTCAGAGCTTTGCCGCCTAGAAGTATTGCTACATTGTCTGAGCTTTAGAGAAAATTCTTGGATCGATGGGAAGTAAAGAAATATCCTCTTCAGATCACTTCTGAATATACCAAAATCAAGCGGAATGTTGGTGAGTCTGTCCAAGATTATTGTATTAGATTCAATGCGGTTTACAATGCAATTCCTGATGATATAAAGCCATCTAGGAGGTCCGCTTTTCTTAAGTTTCTGGATGGTTTCAATCCGGACATGGCCTATTGATTAAAAGAAAGAGATCCAGCCACTTTGGAAGACATGCAGAAAATTGCAGTCAGTGTTGAAGCTAATTTGAATGACAAGAGAGCTAGAGTGAAAGCTGAAAAGAAAGTAGAAATAAAGGAAGAGGTTTTTAATCAAGTACTCCGTAAGGTGGAAAAGATGTTTGAAATATTAACACTTGATAATCTTGAAACGCAGATCACAAATCTTAACTTTCGTGGTCAGCAGCAACCACAATTCAGGATCAAACAACGAGAGCAGCGAGCACAAGAACCAACAGTACAACAGCAGGTAAAGACACCTTTACAGCAGAATTTTGTTGGTCCGGAATCAGATGATGAAGATAATGTAATAGGAGAAGAGAATAACTTCTTTACACCTGATGATATGCCAACCTTTATCACTGAAGATGAGGAGTATTCTGAAAGCTAAGCCGTACAAAAAGACGAGGATTTCATTTTGGCAAACGAGACAGCTCTTAAAGAAGAGTCGGATGAATATCAAAGAGGTTATATGAATGCTTTGTCTACCCAGCGGCGTCAATATTCACTTAGAAATAGATATGTCCCTATTAATCCAATTCAAAAGAGAAAGGAAGTTTCAGCATCAAAGCATTATTCACCCATTGCACAGAAGAAGGGAAAATAGATAATTGATCCCACTACTAGCAAATCCCCATCAGCAAATGAAAGATCTAGTCAGCCAAATATATCAAGGGAGAAAGCTGAAAAGAAGGATGTTCCAGCCAAAGAGGTAGAAAAAACTTCATTTTTTAACTTAGAAAGTGAAATTTCTAAGTTAAAAGTATCAATTCCTTTGACTAAATTGATGAAGAATAGCAGCTATAAGGGACAGGTATCTAAGATTTTAAATTTCGATCCAATGTCTGATATGGTAAATGTGGAAGATGATCAACCTGAGTTGATATTTGGACCAACACTAGATGGTGAGTCTCCAGATAGTGATGTGCCTCCTTTTTATATCAGCCTTAGATTGCATGATTTTGTGTTACATAATGCCATGTTTGATTCCGGAGCATCTCATAATCTCATACCGAGAGAAATCATGGAGAAATTGGGATTGGACATCACTAGAAAGTATCATGATCTTTACTCTTTCAATTCCAGTATAGTAAGATGCATTGGGCTTATTAAAGACTTGGTGGTCAGTTTGGATCAGATTCCTACTAAATTTTTTTTGATGGATGTGGTTGTGGCAGATATTCCTCCTAGATTTGGCATGCTTCTTTCCAGATCTTGGGGAGCAAAACTTAAAGGGAAATTGCAGCTTGATTTCTCCTATGCTACTATTCCCGTGTTTGGTCAGATGAGAAAATTATATCGAGAACAAAAGATGAAGTATATGATTACTAGCAAGGAGAAACTGGTAAATCATCTAATCAATTATGTACATACAGATTTAGAGTCATTTTTTTTGTATTTAGATAGTTTCAATGATGTAAATAGTCAATTAGTTGAAGTAGAAGACATTCCGGAGATCACTGAAAATTTCAGAGAACTTTTAAAGAAAGAGAGACAAAGACATGAAAGTTCCGCTGAGCAATCAACCTTCCGAAAACAGCAAAAAATTGATGTACAGCAAGCAGAAATAATAGAGCAAACATAATTTCAGCACTTGGAAGAGGATGAAGATGGTTTATGGACCATGGATTTTGATGGTGCAGTAGAGAATGATGGTGCTGGAATTGGAATTTGGGTACGCAGTCCTTTTTCCGCCCCAAACAACGTACCGAGTAATGTAAGGGTCTGTTCTTATACATTAGCTTTTGATTGTTCAAATAATGAGGCAGAATATGAAGCTTTGATTGCTAGTCTGAAAATTCTTAGAAAGTTAAATGCTAAGAGGATTGCAGTATATGGTGACTCCGAATTGGTTATCAAGCAAGTGAAAGGTGAATACTAAGTTAAGCATCCTCGAATGCGGACTTACCAAAATGCAGTTCTTGATATCTTGAATTTTTTTTCAGACTATACTTTGACTTGTGTTCCTCGTATTCAGAATGGTATTGCAGATGCGCTTGCAAAGGCAACAAGTAATTTAAAAATTCTGATGAAATCAAGTAACAAATTTGAAATTCATGTGAAGCACTGTCCGATTGTCCCGGACAATCAAAGGTATTGGTAAGTGTTTCAATATGACGAAGAAATTGATGAATTTCTGAAAAACAAAGGTAAATTCAAAGACACTTCTATTGATGTAGAGCATGATGATGGTGAGGCTAATGTACAAATCAATCAGATGGAAGTTTTGCAGCTAAAGGATAATGTCATTCCTAAAGGTTTGATACCTTTAGAGGAACTTTTCGATCAAGATGATGTAGCTTGAAAACCAACCTTGCGGCCAACCCAAAAGGGAGTTGAAGATGTGAACATTGGATCAGCTGAAAATCCAAAGATGGTGAAATTGTCTAAAGCATTATCCCCATAGGTAAAAGAAAATTATATCAGTTTGTTGTCATGTTTTGCTGATGTATTTTCTTGGGACTATTCAAATTTGAAGATATATGATACAAACATAATTCAACACACCATTCCAATCAAGCCAAATCAAAAGCCTTTTTGGAAAAAATTGAGAAGAATAAATCCGAAGTTGCTACCTTCAATAGAAAAGGAAGTCAATCACATGTCCAAGGCTGGTATCATCGTTCCCATAAGGTTTTCAGATTGGATTTCTAATTTGGTGCTTGTACGCAAGAAGACATGTGAGATTCTCTTATGCATTGATTTTAGGAATCTGAATAAGGTTTCTTTGAAAGATAATTATCCGTTGCCCAAAATGGATCACATACTTTAGCGAGTAGTTGGAGCATATCATATGTAATTACTCGATGGTTATTTCGGGTATAATCAAATTCTAGTCCATGAGGATGATAGAGACAAAACAGCGTTCACCACTCCGTGGGGAACTTTCCATTATGCTAAAATTCCTTTCGGTTTAAAGAATGTTGGTGCGACATTTCAGCGGGCAATGGATATGTCATTTGCAAATGAGAAAGATGTTTTTCTAGTTGTGTATCTTGATGATTTGACAGTCTTTTCTAATTCTGACGAAGAGCACCTTTACCATTTGAAGATTGTTTTTCAGCAATGTAGAAAGTATGGTGTGTCACTCAATCTGAAGAAGAGTTTGTTTGCCATGGATGAGGCCAAACTTCTTGGTCACATAATATCAAAGGATGGCATCTGCATTGACCCAGCTCGAGTAGAAGCTATTCAGCAAATTGGTCTTCCCCGAAAGAAAAAGGAGATTCAATCATTCAATGGTAAGATGAATTTCTTACGCCGCTTTGTGCCTAATCTTGCCGAACATCTAAGAGAGATTACAAACATGCTTAAGAAAGATAGCGTAGTGAAGTGGACTGAGGAGGCTGTAAATTCTTTCAATTTAGAGAAGTTGGCTCTTTCTTCAACTCTGGTTTTGATCAGCCCGGATTATACTCAGGATTTTTTTTGTTTTCATTTGCTTTGGAGCATACTATGGCATCAGTATTGATGCAGAAAAGAGATCAGCATGAAAAACCAATTTCTTTTTTCAGGCGAACCATAAGAGATGTAGCCTTAAAGTATAACATCATTGAAAATCAAGCTCTTTCTTTAGTGAAAGTGTTGAAATATTTTCGAGTATATATTCTGCATTCTCATATTCTTTCTTATGTTCCTAATGCTGCTGTTAAGGATGTTTTAGTGCAAACAGATCTGGAAGGGAGACGAGGCAAATGGATTGCTGCCTTGTTGGAGTATGATGTGGAGATAAAGCCTACAAAGCTTATCAAAGGACAAGGGCTGGATAAGCTAATGGATGAATCAAATTGACATGCCTTGGACATCAATCTCATTGCTGCTATGTCTAAGGAAAACGAAGAAAGTTCACTAATTCAGGTATTAGAAATATTTGTTCATTCTCCTTGGTATTCAGATATTGTATATGTGCTTCAAAACTTGTCACCACCCCGAGGAATGGCTAAAAAAAAAAGTAGAAATCTGAAATTGAAGGCTACCAAGTTTTGTATTTTGAAAAATGCACTCTATTGGAAAGATCCAGGTGGTGTTTTGCTGAGTTGTTTGGTTGAAGAAGAAGAAAAGAAGGTTATGGAGGATTTTCATAAGGGAGATTGCGGGGGTCACCTTTTTTGGAAAACAACAACCAACAAAATTTTGAGAGCGGGATATTATTGGCCGACTCTTTTTGCTGATGTGTATAATACTATCAAAAGCTGTCATGAATGTCAGATTTTTGAAGGAAGGAAGAAATTGCAGCCTTTGCCGCTTAAGCCCATTGAGGTAAGTGCTCCTTTTCAGCAGTGGGGTTTGGATTTCATTGGCAAGATCCATCCTATTTCTTCAGCTCAGCATAGGTGGATCCTCACAGAGATAGATTATTTCACGAAATGGATTGAAGCAATTCCCACCAGGCAAGCTACGGATTCGGTAATAATTTTGTTTCTTGAGAATAATGTTTTGTCTCTCTTTGGTTGCCCGAATAAGTTAATTACTGATAACGCAGGAGATTTCAAATCAAAAATAATGGTTGAGTTTTGTAACAAGTATCACATCATTTTGGGACACTCAACCACTTATCATCCACAAGGCAACGGATTGGCGGAGTCTTCCAATAAATCTTTGGTCAACATTATTAAAAAGCTACTGGAAATAAACAAGAAAATTTGGCATAAGAAGTTGGTTAATGCACTTTGGGCAGACAGATTGAGTCAGAAGAAATCCATTGGTATGTCCCCTTTTGAGCTACTATATGGAGTTGACACGGTATTTCCTACCTCTCTCGTAGTTCCAGTGGTCAAACTTCTACAGGAAGCTGGCAGTGAAGATGATCATATGCAAAGAATAATAAATCAAATGATCCATTTGTAGCAGAATAGAGAAGAAGTTTTCCAAAACACGTTCAAGCTGCAAGAGAGAATTAAGAAAATATATGACAGAAAAGCAAAGGCGGACAAATTTCAATTGGAAGAAGTGGTGTTGAAATGGGATGCAAGAAATGAGGAAAAGGGTAAGCATGGTAAGTTCAAAAATCTCTGGAAGGGACCCTTTAAAATTGATGCCTATCAGGGTTAGAATGCTTTTCTTCTGAAAGAGATGAACGGGGAAGATTTTCCAAGAGGGCTGGTCAATGGTCGACTGCTCAAGCGGTATCATTTCTAAAATGTTTTCTGCTGTTTTACATTCTCATTGTACATACAAGTTTATTTTAGTTTCATTGCAAGTGTGTGCTGTGATCTTTTATTCAGTTTGGGGCTCGAGGTGAAGGCTATAACTCTGAAAATTGATTTTAGCTTTGGTTTGAGTTTTTTGAGTCAGGTCTTTCAGTCACTTTGGTTTCAAAATTGAGTCGGCTTGAGTTAATTTTCAGTCAATAAAATTGAGTCAAGAGTCATATGTTGATTTTTCGAAGTTATGGAATCCATAGCCCAATGGACGAAGGCACTGCCTACTCTCCCAGAAATATGTAGTTCTTGGCACCTCCAAGGAGCTACCATCCCCATTGGAGCCAATGTTAGAGTCGGTATCTTCATCCCTCCGTCAGAGATCAAATTTCTCTTGTTGCATTTCATTTTAGGTGTCTCACTTAGTTCAGTCAGCTGCATTCCATTAGGAGCATGGATCATCTGACGGAAGGGTCTTTTCACTCATATCCCTCATGTCATGTACCTGCTAGTCCGTGTTTGTTCATCAAAATCATTTACAGTCATTTTTGGTCTTCTGGTTAGCAAAGAGTCATTTTAGGGTTTTTAGGTTCATTAGGTCTAGGGTTTTTTCAATCAGGTCTCAAGATGCATAATAATGGCCAGCAGGCATATGAGGAAGCTTCAAATAAGGTATCAGTGCAAAAATTTGATCATCATAATGCTTGATAATGATTTTTCTCCAAAACTTTGTTTTGAAGAAAAACTGTCTATTTTATCCGTTTGTAATAAATGCAATGTAATTTTTAAGTTCTTCAGTTGTAATAATGATCCATCGGTAGCCCTGGTCACCTTTGCCAAAAATCTATGCCATCCATCCCTACAAAATAGACAAGAAACTCATCATTCAGTCCAAAAATCAAAATCAAACTCCTTTACTTATATACCTAGCCTAAAATCAACTTTTATTTCAAGTCATCTCAAGCCTTATTGATTATCTTTGCTGAGATTGACTCGAAGAGATCCCTCTCATGATCTGGTAGGGCTAGCTACCAGACTGAGCGTGGTTTGATGTTACCCTGAACTCTGCCTTATTTCAGCCTGAGGTAGATTTAGGAAATAACAAATCCAAAGAGAAGAAAATATTAATATTGATGCTTTGGCAATTTCTAGACATTATTTTAAAATACCTAGTCCTCTTCAATTACATTACGAGATTGAAATTAAATACAAATCTTCCATTCCTGATAATTTAAAATACTAGAATTTTTTTGAAGATCATGGGCAGTTAAATAATATTTTTCAAATAATTGATGAATTTTTCGCTACACATATTGAAGAAGAAAACATTGATCAAATCAAATTAAATGAACATGATTCAGATTCTTATATAAAACAAAAAATTACTAATAATGATATCATTCAATTTTCAAATAAGTATATTTCAAAGGGATTGGTTCCCCTTGGAAATATTTTTGACTAGAATGATGTGTCAAATACTTCATTGCTAATTTCACAACAGGAATATGTACAAGATTGTAATATTGGAACCTCTAAAGAAGTTCAAAATGTTAACATTTAAACATAGTCACCTCATGAAACAAAGGAAAAATATGTTAAAATTTTCAAAAATTATAGAGATGTACTTGCATGGTCAGACAAAGAATTGAAAACCTATGACATAACCATTATTGAGCACAAAATTCCTCTCAAACAAGGAGGTAAACCATTCCAACAAAATTTAAGGAGAATAAATACAATTTTACTTTCTATCATTGAAAAATAAGTAAAAAATCTATTAGATACCAAGATAATTGTTCCCTTGAGATATTATTTTAATGTTAGGAATAAAAATGGATAAATTAGATTTTTTATTTTAATTAGGAACTTGAACAAATTATCCTTAAAAGAAAATTATCCATTACCAAAGATGGATCAATTACTTCGAAGATTATCAGGTTCTGATAGGATTTCAGTGTTAGATGGTTTTTATTGTTACAACCAGATTCTGTTTAGCCAAGAAGACAAAGAAAATACAACATTTAAAACTCCATGGAGCACATTCATGTATGCCAAAATTCCTTTTGGTTTAATAAACGTTGGAGCAAAATTTCAAAGAGAAATGGATTTGGAATTTGTTGTAAGATAAATAAATTTATTTTCATTTATCTTGATGATTTAACTGTGTTTTTTTATTCTTTTTATAAAAAAATTAAACACTTGAGATTTTTTTTTGAAAGGTGCAGGAAATTTGGGATCTCTCTTAATCCCAAAAAGTCACTTTTCACTTTTTGCAATGAAAGAAGGAAATATATTGGGACACATAATTTGAAGAGGACAAATTTTTATTGATCTAAAGAGAGTTTCAGAAATTTAGGTAATCAATTTTCTGAAAAATAAGAAAGAAATTCAATCATTTTTAGGGAAGATAATTTTTTTAAGAAGATTTATACCTAATTATTCTGAGATTGTGAAAGATATTAATGATATGCTAAAAAATGATAAATAAGTTAAAAGGATAGTAGAAGCTAGATATTATTTTTCACAGGTCAAAAGGAAATTTTAGAAGCCCCAGCACTAGCTAGTCCATATTACACCAAACCGTTTAGTATCTTCTTTTAACCATTTCAGATATTACTATGGCAATTGTTATGTTACAAAAAAACAATGACCAACAGGAGAAACCAATAGCCTTTTTCAGTAAGGTTATGAAATATGTTGAACTAAGATATGACATTATAAAAAAACAAGATTATGCCTTAGTTCAAGCTATGAAAGCATTTAGGATTTATGTTTTACATTCTCGAACAATTTCTTATGTCCCAAACAATGAAACAAATACAATATTAACTCAAAATGATACAGATGGAAAGAGAAGAATATGGATTTTAAGATGCATGAGTTTTATTTAGACATTAGACCTACAAATTTTGTCAAAGGACAAGGTTTAGCTAAGCTTTTGGCTGAATCAAATTGAAAAATTCTTGTTATTAATACCATCATGTTGATTTCAGGTGAGAAGAATCCACAATAACCTTCTCCAATTTTAGGTGAGAAGAATCCAAAAGGGCCTTCTCTAATTTCAGGTGAGAAGAATCCATAAGAAACTTCTCCAATTTCAGGTGAGAAGAATCCACAAGATTCTTCTTCTAGTGTAGTTTCTGCTCCTCTTCCATTACAGATTGATGAGAATTTTTTGCTATAAGATTGGGATAAGGAAATAGTACAATTTTTATGTTCTTTCGAGGATTATCCTAAATTCACAAGCAATCAAAGAATATATTTAAAACTTAAAGACAAGAAATATTGTATATTAAATGAAAATTTGTATTGGAAGGATCCTTTGAATGTCCTCTTATTATGTTTAACTGAAAATGAAACTAAAGGAGAAATTGAATAGTTTCATGAAGGTATTTGTGGTGGGAATTATGCTTGGAAAGCAACCGCCTATACAATTTTGAGAGCAGGTTTTTATTGGCCAAAACTATTTTCACAAGTTGGAGTAATGGAGAGAAGTTGTATCCCATGTCAAATATTTCCAGGAAAATAAAGGTTAGTAGCACTTCCCCTAATCCTAGTTTTAATCGAAGCCCCTTTCTTGCAATGGGGGTTAGACTTCATTGGTAAGATAGTCCCAGCTTCAAGCAACCAACATAGATGGATATTAAATACCACTGATTACTTCACAAAATGGGTAGAAGAAATCAGAGTTAAAAATGCAACTGATACAATAGTGATGAGATTCATTGAAGAAAATATACTGTCTAGATTCGGATGTCTAAGTAAAATAGTTACAGATAATGCACAAGCTTTTAGTAGTATTAAAATGATAGATTTTTTTTTAGAAATATCATATTTTAGTACATCATTCTACACCATATTACCCACAAGGTAATGGTTTGGCAGAATTATCAAATAAAATTATGGTTAAATTTATCAAGAAAGTATTGGCATATCACAAAAATAAGTTGGGATAGTCATCTCAAATATGAAGTATCGAAAAATAGAGTATCACCCAAAATATTTACCAGGAAATCCCCTTTCCAACTTGTATATGGAACTGAAGCAATTTTCCCTACATAGTTAGCATTCCTAGTCATGAAATTTTAACAGGAATCATATAAAGAAGTTGATGATATTTCAAGAAGATTAAATTATATTATTGAGCTTAACCAAGATAGAGATGAAGTTCAGCATAAAATTTGACAATATCAAATCATAATGAAAATTTTGTTTGACAAGAAGTCTAGAAAAATATATTTTAGATAATCATTTCTAGTTCTAAGATGGGATGCCAAAAGACAGGAAGAGGCAAGCATGGAAAATTTGACAATTTTTTGTTGGGAACTTTCAACATTGTAGAATTAAAAGGAAATAATACATTCATCTTACTACATATGGAAGGACAATATTTTTCATTTCCAGTTAATGGAAAATACCTCAAGAATTATATCCACTACTAAATTCTTGCAATCATCATCATTGTAAATTTCTGGTTTTCTTTAAATTTCAGTAAGTATGATTTTCATGACAAAGACTCAATAGCCCTAGGAGAAGGCACATGGATCTGCAAGTTATCTGCATCCTGTAGGGGGAAGTAGTCCCCATATGGAGCCGACGTTGTAACTTATTTTTACCCTAGCAATAAGTTCTACTTTTCCTTTGATGTTAAAAAAAATAAAAAAAATAAAAAACTAAAAAATGAATAAAAGGGATTATAAAAAAATTAATAATAAATAAAATAAAATCCCAAAAGGCGTGCCAGCTTAAATTCTGCCTCATAGCTTAATTATTTTTATTTTTAAATAAACAAATTGTTTGATTTGATTGCCCCTCCTCGACATTTAAATAACCCATGAAAATTACTGGACGAGATCGTCCCTGCCCGGATCAACGACGGAGGATAATTTTGGGACCCCCCCACACTTTTGAAGGTTAATAGAGGGTATGCACCCAAAAATTTGATTCTTGAATACCGCCCAAACATACGTGGCATCCGTACATGAAGATCAGGACCTCACTATCAATACCACTAACCGCCTACCGCCCTGCAATCCACTTTACCTCTCTGCCCTCACTCACACTTCTACTCATATGTTGCCACCCATCCTTCTTCTATTCACTTATGCCAAATGACTATATGACTATTAAATAATTAAATCCTTCCCGCCAATGTATATTTATATTAATTATATACACCAAAATAGTTATAACCTTGTAATATGTTTAAATATCCTCTTTTAAAATAATCTCACTACTCTGTATACTCCTTCTTCACCATTTATCCTTTCAACAACACAATGCAACCTAGAATTTCATTGATGCACAACCATCTTCCTATGCTAGTGATCATAAATAGCCTAGTAATTTGTTGTTTAAAATGGCTTCTCACAAAGGAAAATAAAAATCACTTGTATAAATCCGTACATTAACCTTTTTCATTAACCTATACGATCTCCCTCTGATCAATACTCAATATAAATTCTCAGAGACCCGGTGCAAGTTTGATATGTATGAACTCCAGAACTGGTCAAATTAGAAATTCCAAGGTATTAGTGATGAATTGAATATCTGGGAGTATTTATTGCCCCAATTTGTCTTTCCCAAAAGTTATCCCTTCCCATAATTTGTCACTTGGTGCCATCTCAGGTATCTTCCCAATCAAAGCATTTTAATTTCCCAAGAAAATGAAGTTTTATTCTCCATCACACCTGAATCCATATTCCAAACACTACAAATCGATTTCCAAGCTCCTTTGCACCACTTTTATACTATTTCTCCCATAAATATCTATCAAAAACTTACATTTCCCTAACAAGCTTGTATTGTTAAGTCATTCCTACCTAAAAATTTAGAATTTCCTAAAATCAATCCACCTTATTCCACTTTAATTTTTCTATAAATTTCAAGGCAGGTTATTTCCATGGTTGCTTGTTTGTTAGGTTATCCTACCGATCAATGTGTAGATGAAGTGTTACTGGGATTTTTATCAGTTTCTCTCTGGGTAATAAGCCTTCATTGATTTTTAATTATAGTGAGTTTTTGTCAAATATTATTCATAATCAATTTATAAAGTTTTATGCTGAAGTTCCATTTAACATTAATCGGTTCCTGTATATTTTATTTTATTTCATTAGGAATAAAGGTTTAAATTCCAATTGTAGATGTTAGATGCACAAGGAAAGTCTCAATCTATTATTCATTGGGCTTCCTTGGTAAGGAAGAACACAATAGAGTCTTCCTTCAGTGACTTTGTAAACATGTTTTCGCATATGTCCTTATGTTTTCTCAACTTTGATGTAATACCAAGGATTTCACATGAAATCATAAGAATTCTGCAACTTAATGAGTAAGCTAAAGTTGGAGACCGACACCTTTACCAGAATTATACAAAGATGATATTATATGGTTCTGAAATCCCTCCCTACATGCTACCAGTGTTTGTGCCAATAAGGATCTTTTCCTTATAATACAACAGGAAAATAATGAACATGGATGATTTTCATTTTGTATCCAGGGAGCAGAAAGCACAATTAAAGATGAGCACACATATTGGCCCTTTCAAATTTAATTCTAGAGAAAAAACAAAGGAGGTTGATAATCTATTAAATAATATGAAATTTAATTTTAGTTTTTCTTGGTCCTATGATCCCTTGGGATTTATTTCAAGGAGGAGAGTTGATAAAAAAAAAAAAAGATTATGCACACACATCCAGGCCAAATATATAACAATATGAAAATCAAGAAGAATGGTAGGAAATTACATTACAGGAAGATGAGGAACATATTTATAGTTAAACAACTTCAGAAACCCCAACTTCCCAAGGAAAGGAAACCAGAATATAAGGAGAAATTCTATCTCCTACAAACTCAGAAAATCAGGCCATAGCTTTAAAATTCTTCAAAAGGAGAAAGAAAAAAAACACTAATGAAGAGTCATCAGAAGGAAATAATTCACAGGAGAAGGATATAATAGTGATTTCTGGATTTCCTACTACCTCCTTCCATAGATGCAAGAGATCACAATAGATTTTCCTGTGTCTTGTTTCTTTCAAAATACCTCCCAAAAAAATATTTTTGCTATATATAGAGAAATAAAAAGGAAGAATGAAGCATTAAAGGACTCTAGTTATTTTGAATTTTGGAGACAGTCTTCAACTACTCATCATAGGCTTTTATTTTCCCTTGATAATGAAAAGGGACAATTTCAATTGACCTTATTAGAACCAAAGGTTCTAGTCCCTAAAAGTGTATAAGATTATAAAAAATCCATATTTTCTTTTGATACTAAGTACATTTATGTAATTGATCAAATTGACCTTCTTAAGCAAGCAGGTGAAATGATATATTCTACATTGGCAAGTTCAGCCATGGAAACCTCTAAGTTGAAAGCTTCCTTGAATAATATTCACACATAGTTAAAAATAGAGAGGATGTCATTCTTAGCTAAAGATACCAGAACCAAAGCACTTGAATATTTGGTGATCAAACTAGGATATGATCCTAGAGATATGAAAGTAGCAGAAAATATGATAAATAATAAAAACGTTTGCATTCAGGCATTGAGGAAGTAGTTTAAAATTCCTACTATAGATCATCAACAAGCCAAGGATGTAGTTGAACTATAAAAGAAAAAGTAAAATATGTTCAAGTTGATAATGGAACAAAATGTCCAAATTCAGAAGATGAAAGCTGACATGGAAATAATATTGAAAGAAAAGGAGCAGCTAGAAGCTACAGGTACATCTACACAAAAAAAAAATTCACGAAATTCAATAGAAATAATAGATTCACCTAATGCAGGTTCTTTCGAAAAATTAGTAAAGGCCCCGAGAGACTTATCTATAAGGAATAAAGAAATGAAATATTGTTATTAACATTATAAAAAAAGGAAGGAAAAAAATTAAGACTGATAATGCATACTTATCAGAAGTACAGAAGAATTTCATGCTTACTAAACAACTTGAAAAATGTGAAGATCAGACCAAAGAAAACTTTTGGTTAAATATTAATGAAAACAATATAGAGCTTTGGTCATCACTTGAAATAATATTTGAGCAAGGGTAGTTTTTATAAAGGGTCAATACATCGATAAAGGAGACAAATAATGAAATAGAGAATATACCAACATAAGTGCACAAGATCATAAAGGTGTTGAATTGCAAAACTAAGGATGAGCTTGAAAATTTACAGATTCAAGACAAAAAGAAACAATGATCGAAGAAAAGAGGATTCTAACTAAGAAAAACATCATGATACAATCATAAAATAAGTGCAAAGAATTAGAAGTGAAAATTAAAAGATTCAACATAAAATTTGATATATTGCAAGAGAAAGGAATTCCATATTTAAAAGATTCTAGTGGAAAATTTATCCTATTAGAAACTTATTAGCATCAATTATACAACATAGCAGTTTATAAATCCAAGTTTGCAAAAATAAGAGGGATGATAAGTGGAAAATATTTTATGGAAGGTTTAGAATCTAATTTATTCATCCAACATGAATTCATCACTTATTTCTTAACAAACCAACTTTTGAAGCATATACAAAGGTAGATGAAGGATATAATAAAATGGTTGTTTTTTCAATTCCAAGTGAAAACAAATGGGATAAGTTACTTGAGCTAATCGAGTAAAAAAAAAGCAAAAATCTAGTGATTTCTTCTGGTTATTCATTTATGTTTCCATTTTTATTTTCTCCACACATGTTCAAGGTAAAATAGAAGTTTGGGTAGGATTATATTTATTGTCAATCTCTTTGAAATCCCCTACAAAATTATAATTATTAAAAGATATTAATTAAATAAAACTATTTTTCTTAGCTAATTCCTCTAAATATTTTAATTGTTTCCTTTTGTCATGTATTGGATATGTATTGTTTGGTTGTACAAAAATTATAAATACATCTACTATATATAACAAATTAAAAATTCAATATGAATGTTTAGGGAATTATATATTTTCTTAAATTGTGCTTTCAAAATAATTTTAATGATTAATTCTATTACGAATGAAGAATCAACCTTTCTATTTTCTCAGAAATACTTAGTATTTGCATATGTTTTAAAATTTTAGAGCATTAGTCATACAATTAAAATCAAAATCTTGCTTAGATTCTTTGGCACGGTTCCTCAACCTAGAACTATCTACAAAAGTACACCACCACCTATACAGATTTTCTTGTAAAACAACTCTTCTAGCTGCCTTCTACACAATATTGATGAAACAAAATTACACACAATAGGAGGATGAGGGTCACTTTGAGAGTTCTTCTTGTAAAACTCAAAGAAAATGTGATATGAAACTGAAATTCAATATTATATGGGCAACAGCACGTGTCAGGGATTGTATTAGGCCTAATAAATGATGGTTTCAATTCTTGAAACATCTTTATGAATATCTTCACATCGTGACTTCTTTTCTAAAATTAGACGAACAACGTAACGTCTATATTTTCTTCTGCATGCTTAACATGATCTACACACTAACCTTTAGGTATGTGATGTTGGACAACATGCTTTTAATATGGAAGAACATGAAAATGTATCTCATAAAACTCTACCACAAGTGCTTTTATTCCAATTGTAAGCCCATATTGGTACGATTTCTTGGTGATAAGATCCCAACAAGTAGATTCATTATTTTCATTTACTCGAACCCTAAATTTGGTATGCTTTTGCAATTTTTTTCTCAAAACATGAATTTTTTTTAGATTCTTGCCAATCTTTGTTGTCTTGATTTACTTGGTGCAACAATAGCAATTTCTATTTCCCTACGCATAGCTCGAACATCAGGTTTTCTTGATTTTCCAAACATAGTGAATGCCTTTGATATATTTTGAGTGACATTCGTATGTGTCCTCCTTCTTTTAGTATCTTCGACACCCAAACAATTTGTGGCATGTATTAGTTTCCTATGTTTGATCAACCCATGTAGTATATGATCTTGTGAAACAACTAAATGTTTCTCAAAATATTTTTTACTGATGTTATTGACATTATCTCTAATAATGCGAGCAGGGATATGCTCCCTAAGGTCCTCTGTTGTGTTTTCATACAATATTTTTGTAAGCCTTCCACCCCTTTCCAAACCATTGTAACTCCCCATTATCCTATCAACATGAGAGGAAACAACTCGTTCTTCTAGTGGTTGATCATCTTGATAGGGAAAATTTTCTTCCTCTAGTGGTCGATTAGCTTGATATGACAGATATTGTTACCCTAGTGATAGTTTATTAGCTTAATAGGGCACATCTAGTTCCTCTAGTGGTTGATTAGCTCGATATAGCACATCTTGATCATAACATGGTTTATCAACTTGATAGGACACATATTCTTCCTCATGTGGCTATTCAATTTCCATCCCTGCATATTGGAATACAAAATATACTTGTAAGTCAAGTGAATCACAATCATAAGACAAGTTAATAATATATCTACACATGTTTATTTAAGAAATCACCACAAGTGGAAGGTCATGATATGATTTTCTAGGAATTACCCATGTTTAGCTTTTAATTTAGGGATATATAATGGTAACTTGGTTTGGGGGGATGGGGCCGGGGCGCGGGGGTGGGGGGGAGAGGAATTTTTTATTACGAGTAATGGGAAAATTTTTGAGTTTTTTCAAATATCAAAGATTTAAGGAAGCGAAAATGGTATCTTGTTGGTGTTAGCCTTTGTGTAATAACCTTGTTTATCGACATGGGATTACATCCTAGTTAATATTCAATTTGGAAACAATAGAGTTCTAGTCAGAAACTCTACGGAAAAGTTAAATGCAAAATAAGTTGAGACTTGGAAAATAGGTATCATAATTTTACATGGACCTAGGGTTCTAAGTCAAAACATGAATAGAAAAGGGTTTCAAGCTCAGGGAAAGATGATTCGAAGAAGAGTGCAACAATAAAAGTATTGGTGCCTATGTCAACAAAAAGGGTGATTCAAAATACGATGAATGGTAAAATAATTCCTCCTCATTCAAGGATTCGTTTGTATGATATGAAGCATCAATTATTGTCGTCTATTGATAGGTCAAATCACGAGTATGAATCCTTTAATACATAAGAGGTTCACTTTTTCATTGGAAAACATAATTTTCATGGTGATGTGAATTGTATGTAGAAATCACCTGAAGATGATATAATACCTATGAAACATGTAACTAATCACAAGCATTCCATTCTCAGAAATAAATCACTTCAAAATAAAGGAAATTAATCAACAACATCTAAGACTATTGCATCTGTAAGCATATATGAACACATACAATTTCTTTAGGAAAACCAAATGATTTACATAAATAATACAAAGCTAAAAATAAGGGTTAATTTTCCCTTTAATTATAATGTGTGAAACAATCAACAAAAAAGGTTCTGTGAGCTTTTTCATATGAGAATAATTCCTAAAAATACATAACGTCCTTCCACTCAAGTAATAAATGGGTCTTGTTAAGATTTTAGAATAGGGTTCTGGGGTCACATCATAAATCTCACTGACAACATTTCCAACAACCACAAAATCAACCAAGGTATGGAAAGGGTTATTGTGGCCTAACATATTAGGGATGTATCCTGAAAGAGCTAGCAACACTTCCAGTATCCTGACTAATACCACCTCAAGTCCAAGTGCTCCCACACCTTAACCAATAGGGAAATATGCCCTAATATTTGGCCACTAAGTTACCTGCATCTAGTGGGAATGGATGAATCTCAGCTTTGGTTGTCAATTTTGAACCCATAACACCTACTAGGTGTTGACAGACAACATGGAGGTTCGTGATAATCTGTCACCTAAGCCTTACCCCCTTCACAGGAATTTTTCACAGGATGATTTAGAATTTTAAGCTCCCTAAAAGAAAATTTTATGTGTTTCAATATGAAAAACAACCACAATGAATTATGTGATGTGTATCACCACAATCCTAGTGGACCTATAAATTATCTTGTGTCCCCTATGGGAAATTCATTGTGTTAAATATAATATTGTTTTTCTAAGCCTTTACTTCACTTAGGGTGTGAAACAAAATATAAGCTCAAATAAAATAAGTACAAAGATTTTGGAAAGAGGTTAGCCTTTATTCAAAGTTTAAGTGACCTTAGTGTGTGGGTTGAATGTGTGTGCAAGTGAAAATATGAGCATATAAAGTGTGAATTGATGTGAATATATGATGATCCCTTACATTTCCATTAATTACACTATGTGGCATTTGTTCCTTGCAAGAAAACCATTGACGTGTCGATGATGGGCCAATTACTTATTTTTTAATTATACTATGTGAACATATAGGGATATGGAAGATTTGCTACTTTGAGAAAGGGTCCAAATGCCACCACATGTTCACCACAAGGATGAAAGGGAGGTAGTGCATAATTTATTTCTTTACTAACTCCAAGTCCTGGTCCCAAAAATAAATGAATCAAATAAAATATTTTCTTAGAAAAATAAGTAAAAGATATGTGTGGATGATGGACCACTTACTTATTTCCGAATTATACTATGAGAGCATATAAGGAGATGGAAGATTTAGTTCTTTGATAAAGGGTCTAGATGGCACCATAGGTTCACCATAAGGACACAAGGGAGCCAGTGCCTACTTTATTTCTTTACTAACACCAAGTCATGGTCCTGAAAATAAATGAATGAAATAACTTTTTTGGTTATCAAACCAAGTAAAACGTATTTGTGGATTTAGGGCCACTTACTTTCCTCCCAGTTAAGCTTGATGTGGTGTGAATTTGAATGAGAAAAACAAGTGAAAAAGGTATGTGCATTAGGGCCACTTACTTAATCCTCCTAGTTTTAAGCTATTTTTGTGTGCAAAATTTCAAAGTAAAATATATGAAATCACTGTACTTGTAATGATTAGTAAAATAAATTGGTTAGTAATGACAATGTGTGCAAGGAGAATAGTGCACATAAAAAGTGTTTGAATTCTAAGTATGTGGATTGCGGTTCATGATCCTTTAATACAATTCCCCTAATTACATTATATGATGTTTGTTCCTTGCAAGAAAAAAGAGATGTGTGGATAATTGGGCACTTACTTTTCCAATTTATGTTATATGTGAGCATATCAGGAGATGGAAAATTAGTGATTTTGGAAACATTATATTTGCATTACCAACTAGATTGAAATAGGTAACTTGATTTAATAAACTAGCTAAAATTTATTGCTTACACATAAATCATGATTTAACTTCAAGGGATGCCACAATTGAGAACACCAAACTCAGGAGCCCCCATGTAAAGTATAATAATTGTGTAAACTATTTGAAAGTATGAAATTTGTAAAATATTCGCACTTTAAAATTTATATTTTACATTTTAAATATGATCCTATGTTAACAACGAAAAATTAATTCATTTGTATATAAATATTAATGGTAAATTTAAATATATCTTTTATGTTAAATCATGACTATGATGGCAAAAATAAATAAATAATTATATATAAATTTTAATGATATATTGTAATTTAAGTGCTTGAAAATTGTCATTTTAAATATATAATATATAGTTATAATGTGTGGTTATATATTTCTATAAACAATTAATAAAATATAATATTTATTTTTAAAATAATTTATTTTAAATTTATTTTTGTAAATTTTCCAATTTCATAATTCAAAATTGTTAATATATTTTAATCTTCTTTTTATTTTATTATTGTAATTAATCAATTATTTCAATAAAGTGTACCACACTACTATAAATATTTGGAATAGATTTATTCATTTGATAATGTAAAAAAATTAAAAGTTGAATTTATAAATATATATTTTTTAATATTTTAGATTTTTTAATATATCTAAGTCCATCTCCTCATTTACCAAGTGAAGCATCTGAATTTTTTCAAAATTAGAATTTCTCAACAACCATTTTTCATTTCTTCAAGAGAATATATAAATCCTAAACTACAATTGATCTCTATGACAAGGATGGTGTTATATTTGTTTTCATACATAACATTCACCAAACATTTGAGTTAAAATCCAATGGCAAATAAAACAGATTGTGAGAAGAGAAGGAATGAGAAAAATGATTTAAAAAGAATAGGTGCTAACCAAAAACAAAATTAATTAAATTGGAGAGTAAAGTTTCAATATACCTATTTCCTAGGTAATCCAGTCCCACAAGCAATAATGTCTCTTCATTGTCCCCCAAACACATGTTTAATAAATGAAAAAACTTCAAAACCATTTTGGAATAGGATTGAAGGGTGTGTGATAAAGGTGATCTATTGTTAGATGTAACCCCAAAATTATACTAGTGAATCTAGGTCTGAAGCTTTCTTTGGTTTCGCAACAAGTCACATTTACCAAGTGAAGCATCTAAACTTTTTTCAAAATTAGTTCTTCTTAGAAAAAAATTTCCATTTCTTCAAAAGACTATATAAATCCAAAACTAAAAGTGATCTCTACGGTAACAAGGATGGTACAATATTTTTGTTCATACATTTAATTTACAACACATTTCAATTATTTAAATCCAATGTCAAGTAAAAGGGATTGTGAGAAGATAATGAAATAGATTTAAGTCATTGGAAAAAATTGTGTTAGGAATAAAATTAGAATATTTGGAGAGTCTATTAAAAAATCCAAAGAGAGGCTAAAAAATTAGAAGAGGATGAATATATAACAAACTTGATGAAGAATATATTGTATAATAATTTTCAAGTTTGTTGAACCAATGGCTAATAGAGATTAAGTTCAAATTATTATATAGAAAGTATAAATGCATATTCTTGAGGGAATTATTACTAACTTAATGATATGATGAATCTTTTGAACTTTAGAGAATGGGAGATTCTTGAAAAATCAAGCTAGTGATTACCAAATTAAAGGGCCAAGTTTATTTCATGAGAGAAAATAAAATCTATATCTATAAATACAATCAAATTTAATCACCTATAAGTTAATTTGTGACTAAATAATGAGACAATACATAAATAAGCACTCCATGATACAAGAAGGAACATATTCAACTATTTCTTATGTTAATATTTGAAAGGGTACTATACAAGATCAAATTAGTTGGAATTTTTTTTCTTAATTAGAAGCACCATATCATTTAGTGTTGAAAACATGTAACCAAAATTACTATAAAAAATAGTGAGAATAAATTTCTTAAAGGAATAACTTATCTTAGCTACAAAGAGTTTAACAATTCCAAAAAAAAGGTGGAAGAAATGTGGAATGAGAATTATGAGAAGGCCAATGAAATTGCTGATAAGGAAGATGATTCAAGGTCTTATCAATAATGAATGCACATTGTTATCATTTGTAGAGAAGAGGGACACAAATTATTTGACTATTTTTTGGAGAGAATGTACATTGAATTTTTAGCACAACAATCAAGTAGGACACAAAGAAGGGTAAGAGGTTTTTAAGAACTATATGTTTCTACAAGGTAACTTTTTTATGCACGCGTAAATATGGATATCCAATGCCTTTTATGTTTTCAATTATTTTCAGTAAATATTGAAAAGGTTTAAAATAAGGTTCCTCTTTTCACTTTTAAACCATACTTTTCAATATATTTCATGATTACATGTTAAGAAACAACTAGATGAATTTAATCGACATTATATTGCCATAATGTAAAAAGACTAAAATTGTAAATATTTCTAGCATATCATCAATATGAGCATGCTAATTTATTTATTTTTCATTTTTCATTTATTAATTTAATATTTATTAATCACATGATCCTTCTATGGAGCATTATAGTGATATGTAATAATACACTCATTTTTGTGCAAGCACAAATCTATACTACACTTTCTATGTCTTTAAAAACTTGTTCTATTCAAAAAATACTCTTGAACTTCATGTGAGAATTGAAATAAGAAACTTGTGAGGTTTTCAAAGGTATGGATAATGATTTAGGATTCAAGGAATGATTAAATTTTATATATGATTATTGATGTCATGAAAATTTAATGTTGTTTTATATGTTTAACAAAGAATGTTTTCTCAACATGAACATTGGAAGGAGGGTTAATCTTGGTCCTTCTTGATCTTGACACATTTTCTCTCTTTTAACTCCTAAAAGGATATGTAGAATAAATCAAACTAATTTTTAGAGGTTTTGGAGCACCTGTGTGACAACCATGTATTCTTATCCCTCTTGTAAATTATTTTCCATGAATTGTGCTTCCCATAAATAATATATGGAAATATTACAATGGTCTTATTTTGGTTAAATAAAATCCTTAGTTTTTGTGCATTGTCTTAAAAAATTACAATTTGAAGGTGGTTTATAATTTGCATGAATTCAAGTGGTTTCAGAAAAGTCCAATAAAGCATGGTTTCAAGAGGTTTTATTTAGTTGTTGTTACATCTCAATTTTTAACTACATGGTATTACTTTAAATGTTTGTTTTGTCTTAGTTTTATTTTTTAATTCTCCATTTGTTTCTTTTTTTCAATCATATTTCCTAATGAATACAATATGGAGCAAGTAATATGAGAAGTGAGACAACTTGAATTACCTATATTTGCATGAATTTCTTGAATTGCATGATCTTCTTATTATCTCAATATCTATCGTATTTTTCTCATCATTTGTCTAGATTTTTCTTGTGTTTCCTATGTGCTTGGAAATTTATTTCATTTTTGAGATCCAAATATCCAATTTCCTCTGTTTTTTGTGAATTCTTGTGTTATTTTCATGCTTTGATATCTTTCTATGAACAAATTCTTGATGTTATTTTTCCATGCATTCAAATTTGTACTCTTTTCTTTTTTTGGGTTGATAGCAGAAGCCCTATTGAGATATAAGATTGATCAAGATATAAGTTCAATTGAGCTGCAAATCTATAGAATTTAGCATCAATGCAATTAATAAAATTTTGTGCACAGTTGTTGGGTGGTTAGTTTTTTAATAGCTCGATCGAGCCACTAGTTGATCACCTTCATGACTTGATCGAGGTTTTATCTAACGCTCAATAGAGCTATTTTAATTTAAAACTCAAGTGATTGATTGAGTGTTTTAAGCACTTGATTGGCTACTAAGTTCCTAAAAATCACAGTTTTAGCACCCCTTCTGTAAATTTATCTGCAACCCCATTTTGTACCCTAGCAGAGGTAAGGTATAATTTTTCCTAAAGTGACAGACTTGACCACGTTGGATTCATGAAATAATTATCTAATGAATGGCATATGAGTTTGACACTTTCAAATTCATATGATAATTTTCATCTAATATATTTTAAACATAATGCTTGAATTTTTTTTGGATAGTTTCAAAAGGGTTGAATAAAAAATCAATAACATAAAATATATGAAATGAAAAAATTTCAAAAAATACACTATCTTTTTTTACGAGTCCTCTTCAAAAGGGTACACTTGGTTTTTCAATTTTTTTAAGCACTTGAAAAAACTCTTATGTGACCACATGTGTCTACAACATTAAATTGCAAAATTACTTCGTCAAATTTGAAAAATTATAGAAAATATAACCTTTCATAGTATAAAAAAATATGGAAGAAGAATATTCCAGTTAAATATTATGAAATAAAGCATGAAGAAGTTTGACGGTATGAATGTGTTGTTAAATATTCCAATTATTTTAGTATAGGATAATGTATTCAAGGTAATATTAGTCAAAGAGGATTGATATTCTTTGAGTATTGGGAATATAAGATCAGAATAGTCCTATAAGGACATACTTGGAGAACATTTTGATGAGGTATGTGCCTGGAAGAGGCTTTGGTGTTGGCGCCAAAATATATTCCTCCCAACATCATGCTCTAGTCTGGTGGAGAGCTAGAGCTTGGTATTCAAAGCCTTGCTACATTGAAATTTGACAATGTTGGTTATGATGTTGATGCTTAATGATTGCTTATCAATCTAACTCTTCTTATGAGAATATTTCAATTTGGGAGTATCCTTGTACCGGTTGTGTAATTATGAATACCTCTCTAGTTAAGAGAGAGATTTGGAAATATAACTAGGTTATATACTCATAATTATGATTTTACTTTATTTATTATATATTTCACGTAAAAATAAAAAGAAGAAAAAAAAAATTGTTTTTAAAGGATGCGTTTTAGGCTCAAGTAAAATTGTTATTTAGGTTAAGCATGGTGTTCATGCTTCTAGGGTTTATTGATTCAAAATAATATTGTCATGAGGAAATTTATTGTACTAGAGTCAAGTCCCATTTGGAAATGTGAAATAAAGTATATTTTTTTATTTATTTGAGTCACAATAGTCATTCTGAAACCTACAAGACCAAGTTGGCCTTGCCTAAACAAGTTGACCCTGGGAGGGACAATCCAACCTCCTTGATGTGTATAAATATAGTGAAATTTTACCTCATTTGAATCCCATCAATCAATTTTGATTTCTCTTCCAAGAAGAGAGAAAATGAATAAAAGACAAGAGAAGAAGTGCCCAAGTCAAAGGAGAGAGAGTGAAGGTGAGAAGGAGGAAATATTATGCCACATGTGAAAATATTTTGCCATATTTTCTATCACATGTATGAGATTTTAGGATATTTTAGGGGACAGGAATTTCATAAGTAATTACAAGTATAAAAATTTCAGTTTTGACCAGGTTTGAGGAAAGGTTGACTATTGTTGACCTGAGTTGACCTTTGCTTGTTGGAAGAATTTAGAAGGAGGGTTGAATTGGGACTTGTGGGAGGTCTTGGTATTGTATTTTGGATTTTGGATTTCTCACTTTGATCTCATTCTATCAGAAGAGAAGATTTTACTAGGCTTTCTCCTTGTGGGATTTTTCCCTAGCTTGCATCCGATATCTTGTGTTCATTGTCTTCTTGTGATCTTCATGTTTATGTTTTGGTAATTTTTTAATGAATATAAAACAATAGAAGTAATAATAAGTTAGCATACATTCACAAGAAATTATCAAGTAAGAGAAATCAACCCTAATTTGTTGCCCTAGTGATTTATCAACAACCATGATCTTATATAGAAAATTTCAATTCAAAAAATCTTGGTAACTAGAGCCTATCATACCTCACCTTCCCATCTCCTTGAAAAATTGAAAGGCCATCTCATAAAATAATTCAACGAAAATTGTTACTTATCCTCCTAAATTTATAGAACTTTCTAGTCCACCAAGAAACTTACTTATACTAACTATTACTCCTCTCCCATCATATATCTAATATCTCTTCCCTATATTTAACGAACAACCAATATGATATCTAAGGTTTTAAATAAGATAAATATTAAAACCATGTTTAAATTATTTATAACTCTCAAACAAATTTTCAAATATACTAAAGAGAAAATTGACTCGATTCTCAACCTTTGTGTATGCCGAATTCCATGCTCCTATGAAAAACCTTCATCGAGTAAGATGGATGATAATTTAAATCCCACCTCAAAAAAATGTTTTTTTACAAGTGACATAACTATATCTCCAAATAAACTATTGCAAAAAATTCTCACAACTCCAAACACCTCCTCTATTTTGATTAAATGAAAATTATTATTACTAAAGTGTATTACTCCTCTCGTAAGACCATTAGGGAAGCAATCAAAATTAAAAATAATCCCAATAAGTCTAATGGTGAAAATGGCTATAAACTTAACAAATATTGGAAACATATTATCCATCAAATCAATCAATAATTATCGACTCTTTTTTCTCCATTATTCTTCTTTCACTACTAGGAAAATACCCTCTAGTGGATGTTTTTGAGGAACCCCCTATAAAAATAGCCTAGACATCTATTTGTAGCGGAGGTTACTAGAATAGTTTGGTGGGTGGAGGTTTTTGTGGATGTTTTTTTCCCGATGTGTTTATCATCCTAAACCACACCGGTTCATTCCAATAGAGAAAGCACTAGTTTGTACAAAAAATTATCACACCGAGACACCATGCGTTCGGTACAAACCCACTTGATGTGTCTCAGTACTGTAGCGCACCGCTGGTCTACAAAGATTCTAGACTGGTGCATCCTAAAACCCCATGCCAAAACTGAAATAACCCGATGCAGTTTTAAGAAACCGCCCAGTGCGCCTATAAAACCCGTGCACCGGAACAAGGTTAAATAAAAAAAATTATGGAAAAAAATCTGCATTTTTCACTTTTCAGTGCTCTAGAGCTCTCAAGCACCAGCGAAAATTTACTTTCTGTGAGGAGCCCTGCTATCAGTGCTCCCATTTCACGCACTACTACTATCCATTGCCCACTATGTATATTTCAAATTTTGCAAAACGGTGGAAAACTTAGTTTCAAAATTCTACAGCCAATATGCCTCCTCGACGGCCAAATGTATAGGTATTTTACTTTTTTTTCCATAATTAAACCTTTTAGTCAATTAGTTTTCTAAAATAACTTAAAATTCAACTTATTAAAAAAAAACAAAATTTCCCACGCGGTGCGCTCAAGCCATTTGGTTCACACTAGTTCATGGTGCTGCCTATAAATTTACAGGCCACACCAGGACCAGTGCTAAAGGTATCTGAACCAGTTTTGGGGTGGTACAAAAACAACGCACTGTTCTTTTTTAAAATTAAAAAAATTTCGGTGTGGTCGGTTACCCAGCCACACCGTTGACCATGTAGAATTGTGGGAATGTGGTGCATTGATGGAAATATCCTGCTTCAGCGAGTAATTTTGTCAGCACACCGCCCTTCCAAACTAGACATAGTCAACAGTGCGGTCATGTAAACAACCTCACCATTGACTATGTAGTGATGTCAGGAGGGCGGTGCACTTCCTAAACTATACACCCCGAGGCATATAGTTTGGTTAGTGCACCACCCTATAGACATTGGTACATCGTCAACGGTGAGGTCTGTTACACCACCACACCATTGAAATTGTGACATTGCGAGGAGGACGATGCGCTAAAAATTTCTAGGTGCCCGCCTCCAGTGCGCGACAAAAAAAGTCTCACCGTTACCAATGCATGTCTGTTTTTTGTGGCGCACCGACTATTTTTTTTCTTTTAAAAAAAATATATATATGTATATTCCTAAATACATGTATCATTTAATAATTTTTTTTTATTTAATATGTCAAGCATTCAGAAATATCAAAGGAGAGGAGAGAGGGAACAACAAAAACAACAGGAAAACCAATATAACGTGGTTCGCCTGTGGGAGGCAGGAGACAGGGAGAGAGATACATACCCTTGCCCTATTACAACAGCCACCCAGGGGCTCCTAAGGGATATATTCCTCCTCAAGTTCTATGATGAGGCTACATCCCTAAAGGCCCATAGTAGGTTTTTGCAACAACTTATCCACAGGTGGAATGCCCACCGATAGGCTTTCTGGGTTGGTCATAACCAGTGATACATGCCCACTACAGAGGACATATATTTCATTACTAGCCTATTGAGGAGAGGGGTGGATTTTCCCTCATTACTAGAAGTCCCCATTGGCTATGAAACAGGGATTCAGTTGGTGTTCTCTTAGACATACATTAGCACGGATATACTGTCTCATGTAGATTTTCAGGTCTATGGAGGTCAGTTACGTATTGCTTCATTTGGTGGAGAGGAGGTGAGGTGCCTCTCACTACTGATTTCGATGATTGCACACAATACCAATGATGTGAAACACATTGGATTACCACTTCTATTTTATGTTGATTCTTTATTACAGGCGCCACGACTTGTGAGGTGGTCTGCCATTTTTTTGCGGCAGTTATGTAGGCCTTTAGATAGATGTCATGCTTAGGCACAAGGGAGGGTGAACTTCCCTTTTGCATCAGAGCTATTTTGTTTAGATTTTGATAGGTTTCGAGAGATGAGGCATAATTTTGTTCGATAACCTCGTAGGTTGATGATGCATGTACGAATGCAGATGTGGGGACATATGATGCCCAAGATGGATGAGTCAGAGTTTTCCGCGAGGATATCACATGATGAACTAGAGTTACTAGCCAGTGTTGATGAGCATCCCTTCATTCCGGTCCCCTTTCCGTATGCTAGTTTGGATTAGCGAGGGTGTGACAACAACCTCTTCATAGATGATGAGTCGCCGGATGATAGAGGTAATATTAATGTTTTATTTAAATTTATTCTAACATGTTCTTTAACTTGTTTTTATTAAAATATTTAATGAAATTGTATAATAACTGTTGTGTACTTATATATATATATTTGAAATTGGGTCATTTGATGGTGATGAGATGCCACTTCCACCAAATAATCCAACTGTAGATCCCGATGACGATCAGGAGATGGAAAATGCCGAGGATCAGGCACTCGGTGCAAATAGACCTGGTCCTCATGTTGCATCGGTATCGACTGTTTTGAGGCATAGGCCTAACACTAGATTTAGGATGGAGGTGGCTCACCAAATCTGTGCACTGCTTGTGGAGGGGGGAGTCAGGCCCACCACTATGAGAGAGATACAAGCCAATGTTTGGCTGGTACAAATGTGGAGAGGCATGCCACGTGACATGTTCACCTTGATGTGGAATTTCGTAGGAGCTACCAGCTTAGTGACATGGTTAAGGAAGGCCCTTCAACGTATGCGTGGTTAAGACGCAGTACATCAACATTCGAGTAGTGACACATCATCTGATGATCATGATCAGGGGGGTGATCATCGCTCACCTCACATCGTAGATGAGCCACCTGCACCATCGACTAACAATCATGATCATGAGTGTTATAGGTAAATTTGGGCACCATTCCCAATGAACTAGTTAACTGGACATCATCTCCAGGACCAATGATCAAGGGTCTATCATTCCCTATCATTTCAGTTGCTACATGCCCTAAGACAAGAAACAAGAAAAATCAAGAAAGACTTTCATCAAGCAAATGTTTCCATGGTTTGAAGCTTATTATATAGCATATGAGAGCTCAATAACGTAGGATCTAAGGGGCCTAAGTGCGTTGCATATGGATGTAGCCCCATGCAAGGCTGCTCTGCAAAGCACTTCCCGACATTCATAGGTGTGTTGGTCACATTGGGAGAGAAATTCTCGTTGTTCCGGAATCTCCACTTGGCCAGTGCCTTCTAGAAGAGTTCACATGTGTCAAGCTTTAGATCCAAGTGTCCATTTGACATCTACATTACTGGAAACATGTCTTGCCTATTATTGGAAAGTCATTGATTACAAAACAACCTACAGTTCATCTATAAATTGAGCACATATCTGAGTGCTTGAGGAGGAATAATTTGAGTAGAGAAATGTTGGAGAATTTTCAATTGAGAGCTAGAATTGTGTAGCTGCTACTGGAGATATTTATACTGTGATGAGGCTTGGGAACGTTGCTAGAAGGTCACTTCAAATCAGTCACTAGGTTGTAACTTCTCCTTCTATCATCAATAAGGAGTAATGCTTATTTTTCCCTATATGCATCTGTATTGGCTTTAATTTTCCATATTGCAAGATCTTAGTTGATGTATATGGTTTATGCTTTACTGATTTAGCTAACTAGCTTGACTATATATCTATATTATTGCATCTTTTGTTGTTTTAGTGTTCTTTCTTGTAGGAAGCATTCAACCCTTAAACCACTTGAATTTGAAGCTGCAATGGAAGCGACAGAAGGAACCATTTGGAAGCGACTGAACAAGTAAGCCTCCAATACTCTCTGTGTGTCTGTTCCGAGTTAGGAAAAATAGTCCTATAGTCTTTTACTTGTTGTTCTAGACTAGCACTTGTCTACGAAATCATGATTTATCCGTAATTCACAATTCTGGCCCAAAAAATTGGCAACCATACTGGGGATAATTTCTCTTAGTTCTAGGTGTTTAAGCCTCTGATTTTCTTTGTTTATCCACCCAGTAGTTGTTACACATAAATATTAAACCTTTTCAGAGCTTAATTTTCAAAGACAGTGAGTTAAATAATAGTATTTTTCTTTGTATACTGTGCCCAATGCACCCTTAGACTGGACATAGTGCTTTGCAGAGCACTATCTCCCTTCCTAGCCTGCATTGTAGAGCATTTTCTCCCCTTGGAGACTGTGTTGACTCTTGAAAGTACCCAAATTCCTTTGAATTTTTCTTTGCAATTTTCTTCAGTTTTGTTTGCTTCTGTGTTCTGAAAAGTTTGACACTCAATTAACCAGTGACTCTATATACTTATTCTCCTTTGACTGAAAATTTGTTCAATGTTGTTTTAAAAAAAAAATTCTTTATCATTGAAAAGTTGATTTCAAAGTACTTTTTATGGTCGCATATAGGATCATTTTCTTTAGAAATAGGAAATTGTCGTAAAATCTTCATTTCCTTGATAGGAGAAATTGTTGTCGAAATCCTCATTTTTCCTTCAAAAGAGAAATTTTCATTTGTATTATTCGTTTCTCGAAAGTAAAAAGTATTTGAATTATTGATTTGGTGCACCTAGTTTCTTTTCTGAATTCATAACATTAAGGAAACTAAAAAGAAAAAATTTCATTTGAATGTAGAAATGTGTGCTTTGCAAAAGGAACATTAGGAAATCTGCATTTACTTTGTGATTCATTGATTTGTTTTTGTTCATTGATTTGTTTGCTCACAAATTATTTGCTCTCTCCCCTTAGTAACTAGGTTCTTCATTGAAAAAGCTGAAATTGAAAGTCTGTTTATCTTCTTATCTTGCATTTTAGGAATTGCATACACATCATCGCGGTGAACCTTTGAAAGGAAAATTGTTAAGCAAGATCAACATAAAATTAATATAAATTTACTTAACAACGCATTGGAACCATAACGATAACATTTCGAAGGTATAGGCTAGAGATGTGTTCCAGCGTCGTATAACATAACAATTGTTGTTAACTTGTCTGCGATACATTCCGAGTGTGATACTTTACTCCATGTACGTAAGTATATCATAGCTCGTCCACGTAGTTTCAGGTATATCGGGCGGTGTTACAGTACGATAAGTATAAAGGGGTGCTCTCACTGTGCGGTTTCACATCAGACAGTGCTAATATGGACTTGGGCCTCCACGTACCTTCGGGTATATTTGGGAGGAAAATTTCTAGGTGCTATCTATCCATAGTGAACTGCGTCGGCCACCTTAAAATTGTGATACACCGAACACAACATTTGGGGAGATTACCTGCCCATACTTCTTGGTTTGCTAGGAGGTATTCTGTAGTTCACAGTTTCTTGGTAAACGCTTTTGCCTAGCATTACCCTCTTTTTGTTAATTTGTTTTTGGTTAAAATAAATCAGTAATCGTGGAAGAACAAAGTCCTATCCCCCTTCGTTCAAGTATATTAGCTTTAAAACTGCCTTTACCACCGGAAGTTACTTCAGCTAGGCAAAGGCGATGATGATCTGCTGAATCAAGTACAATTTGTACCTTTGGAGAAACATCATATTTTAACCTAGAGTTAGCTCAAATTGTTTCCACACATCCTGGTTCGTCTACTATTTTCGAAACGGAGTCTTCACAACTTTCCATGGTCACGATCCATTCAATCGCTCAGAACATACCTCCTAAAACCGACGTTGTTCATTCACAAATTGATCCAGATTATGTCTCTTCTTTGCCAGAAAATCTGAATCCTGAAGTTGAACAAACATAAGTTGTTCCTACCTTGGTCATCCTACAAAGTTTTGTAGCTATTGAAACTCCTATATCACAGAGTCAATCGTCTGAAATATATTTTGGGCCTGACAGTGAAGTTCTTCCTTCTGGTTTAATTACGATTGAAGAAATCCCACAAGACGATACACCTTTAACTCCAACCCATTTTGGGGAGGACCTTTACATGTACCAGTCTTTTCCTCAATTTTTTCCATCTGCTTTTATTGATCCTATTTCCATTCAATATCTCGTTGATTTTTGAGGGTATAAATTTGGTCAAACAACCATGTCTGAACCAACATCCTCAGTTGGGTCTATTGTTCCAATTACGTCAGCTCCTACCCTCGCTACTTTGTTGATGTTCACAACCTCACTAGAGTCATATTTTCATGGTGGCCCTTTGGTCCCAACAGGCTACAAATCATTTTCTGGCACTTTATTTGGCACATCTTCACGATCATGGTCTTTTCCAATGTCATCATCTAGTGTTTTAACTAGCATTCCTATCGTTAGTACTAAATGACTTGATTCATTACATACATAATCAGGGCAATATCAAGTCGGTCCTTTTGGGTCAATTCCTTTAACTACCATATCAACTGGACTCCCAACATTTAGAGGAAATTATTTTCCATCCTATTATCCTACTTATGCTGGGGGGCAACCTTTGGTCACCTAATATGATAGTACTCAGCCACTTTTTGGTCAAACTAATGTTGACATGAATGTTTTTCAATGGCAGCCCACTCTGCCTATCCAACCACATACGATTGTACATTTGTATCAACCGGTTCAACCTATTACACCCACTTCATTACCACTTGTTAATACATCTATACCACTGTTACAGAATCAGGCGAGTTCTTCGTCTCAATATCATCAAATGGTGGTTCCACAGATTCAAAATCATTTGGTTAATTTACAACAACATGTATCAGGAATCATTTATTCACAAGTTGGTGTACCATTTTATGGGATTTCACAAACGCAACCTAGTTATATATATCAACCAAATCCAACTTATACTAATTTGGGTTATAATATTGGTGGACAGACCCCTTGGTAGCCACAAGCGTAAATGCCTCAAACTTCATTTCAACAAGTATCATATCCAGGTTTTGGTCAACATAATTCTGAAGTGTTTGCTATGCAAAACAACCCCTATCTGGGTTACCAACAACAAATTCTGTATGCTGGTGCTCAAAGGCCTGTTTCCCAAGAAATTCCATCTTACCATGGCTATGCTCAACCTGACCTTAATCAAAAGTTTCCTTTTGTTGCAACTTTGGAATTACCATATTTAAACCGGTTAACCAATAATCCTATAAATTATGCTCCTTGGTGGCTGGTGATAGCTCATAAATTTCCCTCCAATATTCCTAAATTCAATGGAAACCCTGGAGAAGATCCGTCGACTCAAGTCATGACTTATCATTTATGGTGTTCATCAAATTCCATGAATGATGATTCTGTTCAACTACGTCTTTTCCAGCGTATACTCACAGGTCTGGCTGCAAAATGGCACATTGAGTTACCTAGAACTTCTTTTGACAATTTCACAGCTTTAGCTACAGTCTTTTTGACCCATTTCTAGTTAATGATCAGATACGAAACTGGAATGGAACTATTGACCAACTTCAAATAGACTAATGCTACTTAAATTTCTAATCATATTCATGAGTGGCATCGTTGTCGACGAATGGTTAAGACATTTTTTCCTGATCGGCTCCTTGCTGAATGGTTCATTAAGTCCCTGTTACCATCTATAACTAAGGATGTGGCTAAAGGTGGTGTCGTCACATAAGAGAAAGTTATTGCTCATGCCCAATATCTAGAATTGATTTATACTTAGTTCGGCACACTCTATGAAAAAATTCCTAATGCGCCGCGATCTAATTTCAATGTGCCTCCTCAAATAAAGGACTCTCATGTCGGATACGGCTTGATAGGCACTGCAAACACACACCACGCTACTGCATCTGATCCTTCTCCCACTTCTAAAATTAATGTCATGTCATTTGACAAAGGAAAAAGTGACAAGAAACCAGGAGGTAAGAAAAATGGGAAATCAAAGAAAAAGAAAACTTCTAACCCACAGGAAAGATCATCTGATCTACCGTCTGGACCACGAAAACCTAGTTATCCATGCATAATCTATAACAAAGAACAATTTGTTAGGGATTGTCCTCACCATGTTGAAGTCTCAAAAATCATCAAGAATTCCCATGCATCAGCTTTGTTGACAGACCCATTTCCAAATCCAGACACTAATTTGGTTGCTATGGATCCATCTCCTAGTTCCCAAGTGTTAATTTTATCCACCACAAAACCTTCACAAGATGTTTTCCTATCGACGCAGAATAAATACTATGGTATTCTGGCCACTTATCAACCTACTACCTTGAAAATGAATCCATCTAATGAATCAATACCACCTACTATTATTCTTGAATTGAAAATTAAGCCACCGAAGGGAGTAATTCATAAATCAACATGTAATCCTCAAGCAAGAGCTGCACAAAATTATAATATAGTTGAAGATTTGGCTCAATCCCCTTCAACTATGTCTTCTCTTGAGGTATTACTAAATTTTCCCTCCCAGAAGCAGGCTTTATTGTCAGCCATTAGTGAAATTGATCCGACTGATTCTAATCTTGTCGTCTTTAATCATACGGGCTATGTGCCACAATTACTAGCAGAATTGGCATTCTTCGTACAAGTAAATGTTCTCAATCACCTTGTTCATTGCACTATTATTGATGAGGGAGCATCTACGTGCATTATGTATATAAATTGTTGGAAGTCACTTGGCTCGCTGCGATTATCATAATCATCAACGACGTTGAAGGCTTTTAATGGACGTATATATAAACCTTGTGGTATTATCAATAACCTGCATGTTGAATTAGGGGGAAATACAATGAATATTGATGTCTAGGTTGTTGACCGACCCCTTGAATATAATATTTTACTTGGAATACCATGGGTATATGCAATGACTGCCATTGTTTCTACATACTTTAGAATGATTTCCTTTCCACATAAAGGTACAATCACAGTCATTAATCAATTATCCTTTTTCGCCTTCGCTTCGTAGGTAACTCGAAGAGTTCCGTTTGTTCACTTACCCCAACTAGAAATTCAGAACATTGGTGTAGGACTCTTAAAGGATTCCACTCTTATGGGAACCTTTGCATTACTGCCAACTGCGACGTCGATAGAAATTGCAAGTATAGAGACCTAATACATGATCTCTTCCACTCTATTTGGCTTAAGGGAGAGTACGAGTGATTCTGATATTTCTATGCTGGATGATGTTTTACCGCCCAGCCCTATTGAGCTGGCATAGCAATCAATCTATTTGGCTTGGGTAGAAAATCCGAAATCAGTGTTTCCGAGTGTTTGGGTTGATCGTTCTTTAGATTTTGGCAGTCCATCTGATCCATTTTCCTCAAAGTTTTTGATAGATGAAAATATTTTGGAAGCTATGATGTCAGAAGGAGAACCATGGGAAGATTATCATCATCATTCCCATCTTCCTGATTATGAAGAAAACAATCTCAGTGAACTATATCACCCATCCATCAAAACTTTCTTTTCAAATTGTTTACTGATTAATGCAATTGACTCTGAGCGAAACTTATCAAATATTGAAGAAATGATTTCTATCAATATTTCGACCAAACCTGGCATTGTATAAAATATTCATGTCGATGTGTTTTTTTCTCCATCAGAACTTGATTCATATTGCTCTATTTTTCGAGAATTTCGTGACGTATTCGCTTGGTCTTACGAGGAAATGCCAAGCATAGATACTAGTATAGTTGAACACACTATTATTATGCATCTTGATGTCAAACCGGTGTGTCAACGGCTTCGTCCTGTTCATCCAAAGAAAGTCGTTGCCATCAAAGAAAAAGTTGATTTACCAATATCGTTCCTGTTATGAAAAAACAAGGAACAATTAGAGTGTGCGTCGATTATCAGGATGTTAATCATGCTTGTCCAAAAGACAACTATCCTACTCCCTTTATCGACCAGATTATTAACGATTGTGGTGGATGTGAAATATTTTCGTTCATGGATGGATTTTCCAGCTACAATCAAATCAATATCCACCCAGATGACCAACATAAGACAAGATTCATCTGTCCCTAGGACGCATTCGCATATAGGAAACTACCATTTGGTATAAAGAACGTTGGGGCAACATTTCAGAGAGAAATGGATTATGATTTCAATCACATCAAGCACATTGTTCAACCATATCTAGATGATTTACCAATGCATTGATGAAATTGGACTGATCACCCGATGCATTTGAGAGCCATTTTCTTACACTGCTGACACTACAAGATACGCCTCAATCCACATAAATGTTTGTTTTGTGTTGGTTTTGGTCGATTGCTCGGATTCATAGTCTCGAAAGAAGGAATTCGTATAGACCCACTGAAGGTTTAGACCAATCTTGATTTTACTGCACCATCAAACTTGCTTCAGATACAGAAACATCAAGGAAAGGCTAACTTCCTGAGAAGGTTCATTCCAAAGTACGACAAAATGGCTAAAGGATTTACTCGATTATTGAAAAAGGGGATTCCCTTCCATTGGGATTTTCTGCAAGCTTCTTTTGATGTTGTGAAGGACCATCTTGTCCAAGCGTCATTAATGTATCCTCCTAATTATCAAAATGATTATTTCCTATATATCGTCGCAGCTGAAATGACCATCGTTATGGTTTTGGTCCAAGTAGAAGTTGGAATTGAACATCCGATCTATTATTTGAGTCGTAATCTCAATGATATGGAAGTTAAGTACTCGTACGTGGAAAAACTTGCCTTGGCAGCAGTTCAAGTTGTCCAAATATTTCACCATTATATCCTGCTTTGAAAAACAACAATAGTTTCGGATTGTAATCCCATGACTTATATCTTATCACGTCAATTGCTCGGGGGAAAATATTCAAAATGGATTGTCATTTTGCAGGTATTTGATTTGGAATTCTTCAAATCCATGTCAAATAAGTCTTTAGTTTTGGTTGAGCTTCTCTCTGACCTTCCCTCTGATAGTACTGCTACTACATTGGAACCATCTTTTCCAGACGAGTCTCTATTTCTGATCGGATCATATGATCCTTAGTATGGGGATTTCATCATTTATCTCCAAACCCAAAATTTTTGACCTAATACCTCTTGCTCTGAACAACGACGTATTTTATACCAAGCCAAAGGTTATCTAATCATCGACGATACACTTTATCATCGTGGTGTCGATACCATTTTAAGGAGGTGCCTCACTCATGAGGAGGCTGAAAAAGTGTTAAATGATTGTCATGCTGGGGCTTGTGGTGGACACTTATCTGGATATGCTACTGTGTAGAAGATACTCTGTACTGGTTACTTTTGGCCTACTGTTTTTTGAGATTGTATCTTCGCAGTCAGAAGTTGTCATGCATGCCATATTTTTTATCGTAAAATCCACAAACCACCAGTAGCATTGCATCATGTTGTCTCTACTGGACCATTTACGAAATTGGGTATTGACTTCATGACCTATAAACCTCCTTCGTCTAGGGGGCATGGTTATATTATTTTCGCAGTAGACTATTTTACCAAATGGGCCGAAGCGATCCCTACATTCAATAAAACATGACAAATAGTTGCATTGTTTTTCTTCAACCACGTTATTGCATGGTTTGGAGTCCCACAGGCTATAGCTACGAATCATGGGAAGCATTTTTGCAACCATATGATGTCTGAATTGACTACCAAGTTAGGATTTTTGCATGATAATTCTACTCCTTATTATCCAAAATGAAATGGACAAGTTGATGCTATTAACAATATTCTTAAACGAATGCTTCAACGAATGATAGGAGTCTGTAAAAGGAACTGGAATTTGATCCTCCACTTTGATTTGTGGGCGTATCGAACCTCGGTGAGAAACACAACCAGATTTAATCCTTTTCAATTGGTGTATGGTTTGGAAGCTGTCTTACCAATCCAATGTGAAATATCATCATTAAAACTCGCGATAGACTTGTTACCTCACACCTCAGAAGAAGAAGCGCGTATCCTTAACCTTATCCATCTAGATGAAATGCATCATGAAGCCCAATTGGCCAACAAAGCGCATAAGAGATGTATAAAGGCGCAATGCGAAAAAAATGTCCAGCCTCGCATCTACTCAGAGGGAGACTTGGCCCTTCTTTATGATCAAGAAGTTGATGTAATAGGTACAGGAAAATTTGAGCCATTGTGGCATGGCCCCTATATTGTCAAAAGGGTTCTTACTAAGGGTGCCTACAATTTAGTTGATTACGATGGGATTCCATTGGCACAACATAGAAATGGGTTGTATTTGGAATGTTACTATGCTTAATCATGAGCGTAGTAATTTTTTGTATTATATTGTATATATGATGTTGATTTGAATTCACTATATTAATTTTTTTTAGATTTTTCTTGACGTTAGTAATCCACTTTACATTTTATAGCAGATGTCTAAATCTTCGGAACCATTTGTTGGATATGCTGATGGTGCTAGTCATAGTACGAAGAATCTGTCCTTTGTAGCATGGGCCATTTTCACTCCGAACGACGAGTTAGTGAGTTTTCAAGGGATTTTTATTGGTAGATCGACGAACAATATCATTGAGTATAGCGCATTGATCGAACTTCTCTTTGATGCCATTTCATTTGGTATTAACTGCATAATCATAAGGTTAGACTTACAACTTGTGGTATTACAAATTACTAGTTTTTATACTGTTAGAAATCAAACACTTCTTAGATTGTTCCTAAGAGTTTGAATTTTAGAAAGACATTTTGATTTTGTTCAATATCAACACATTTCTAGAAATTTGAACACTTTGACTGATTCATTAGCTAATCAAGTTTTAGACAGAAATTTGCAACATAGGTAAAGAAAACATTCACATTATTCAATAGGATTATGCATTAAACATAGGAAAAACTCTGAAATCATATAGCTAGATAGTTATAGGTTTTTACAAAATTTGTGCCCAAGACACATTGGTCATCTGACCTGAAAATGTATGCAAAATGTCACAAGTAAACTAGTGGTGCTCATGGTAACATGCTATAGATCTAGTAATCCTATGGAGTAGCCGCATCCAACAGTTAGGAACCCCGATAGTGTGTCGCTGTAGTAGCATGAGAAGCTTTTCGACTTGGAAATTAAGAATCCCAAAGGTCAACCCCTCTATGTGCTGTTGAAGCTCAGCCAGAGTCTCAACCATATCAAGGTCCTGAAGGACTACTCTCTCAACAGCCCTCTCTGCTGGCGCATTTTCTTCACACTCTGGTTCCTCTACTGGTTGAACACGACCGATATCTGCATTACATTAAAAATTTAGTTTAGTCTTGGAAAGAAATAAAAAAAAACAAAAACATTGTATAAACCTTATAAAAATAAAAAAAACATGGGCAAATCATTCCTACCTATTGCACCCCACTGAGCGCCTTCTGATAATACTAAATATGGATCTCCTCAGAAGTCGACGCCTACATATGCATACTCATCGATGGTGATGATCTGTCATTGGAACCAGGCAAAGAATGTAGTAGAGAACACAACGGTCAATTGGCCTACATGCCGACCCATGAGTTCTACCCATCTCTGCATTCAAGGATCTCTAGGACTAGATATATCCAATGTTACATGTTGTGGCTGCATCAGTGGAATCGATTCCAAAGGGAAGGAGATAAGGATTGAACCATAACTGAAATTTTTCTTCCTTCTTCCCTTTTCTTTATTCAGTTGTTCCTTTATCTGAGATAGAACAACTTCAGACCAGTTGAAGACTATTGGCTCTAAGCACTCTAGCACATACTGCATATACAATATGTTCGCTACATGTAGTGTAATGGTGCTAGCAAGTTTAGCGATCGTGAAAAGGATGGTTCTCAAAGGAAAATCCCTGACATCCCGGATGTTTAATTTTTCATCTTTGCTAGGTTTTTCCCCTGGATAGAAATACTGCATAACATAATCCCTCACTGTCTCTCCTCCAACGGTAGAGGCTGTGAGAGAAATGGGCAAACCGCTCCTCGACTAACCTGTGAGAAAATACACGTCCTCGACTATTATGGGAACCACTTTGTTTTTAATGTGAAATGCCTCTATTGCCGGATCCCATGCTCGAACTAAGAACTCCAAGAGTTCTATTTTTTTCCTCATTCTCGACAATTTGAAGTAGTTAAGTAGTCCACAATCTATTAGGGCTCTTATAGTACTTGGATCATTCAAGGCAATCATATATTGTTCTTCATTATCTCTTTCCCTCCATGCAATCGTCATTATAATCCGATGGAAACCTGAAATACAACCATAAGATCCATTAGATTTCATTCATTGCAAAAAAAAAGGCAAATTTTGGGTACAACATGAAAATAAAAATCTTGAACTGCACCCAATGCACTCCTTGGGTTGAGATAGTGAATTTCACATGAAAGTACCATTCACTATACCTACTATGCAACACAGGTTTCTACATTCAGGGGTGCGTTGCCCTCATTTTGGGCAGAATTTACCCTAGGGGGCCTCAAAACCCTAAAAATCTGCAAAGAATGGAAATGAAATGAATAAAAAAGGCAAGAGGAGGTTCATGGTACTAACCTGGATCAAATGGAAACGAAATTTGTCTGTAGAAATGACCACAATCAACGACTGAAGTTCAGGGGAAAAATCAGGTTTAGAGCTCCAAAATGCAAATGGCAACTATGGAATGGTAACAATGAATAGTGAAACTACTTTTTTATAGTCATTTAATTGTTTTCAAGTTAAATTTATTGCTATTATTATAGTTTTATTATGTTTTTATCATGAAACAGGTATTTTTAATCCATTTGATGTTGTTCTGAACAAGAAATACAACTAATGAATAGATTAGTCTTGTAGATTTATTCAAAGAATGACTTGACCACAAAGCATACTTTTCCCCTTATTTTTTCGAGCTTTGTTAAAAACGAAAAAGGATTTGAAGCACACTTTTATCTCTTTTTCAAGATTCGATAACAGCAAAAAAGGAACCCCTGTAGTCTTCTTTCAGCTCTTTTCAAACTCTGATAATGTGAAAACATTGTCGAGCGCTTGTATTTTCGATCTCGTTAAAGTAAATGAATTGATATCTACTTAGTATAAGTTTAACCCTTTTCCGGACTGAGATGGATTATTTACGAAAAAGGAATACCTTGGTTAAACATGATCAAAGAGGTTCTCTCATATATTATTTTACACTTTTTCGGATCTGAGTGACAAATTTAAGAAAAAGTACTTTTGAAGTTCTCTTTCGTCCTCTTTTTAAGACTCTCTAAATATGAAAAAGGATTGGACTATCATTGTCATTAAGCTCGTTAAAACATAAAATAGTGACGAGCTTGTCGATCACGGCAAGAATCGAGTTTCATTCATCGCTAGACTCGTTAAATTATTAAATAGCGATACTTTATTCGCCTGAAGGGTTGAATTATATATCAAGAAAATGTTATCCTCCTCAAGCTTGTTAAAAAATAAAGAGGTACTGGTCGACAAATGACCGAGGAAAATTTTGGAAAAGTGAGCAAAGTTTATTTTTGGTAGCAAGTCGCTCTTGAACATGACACATCTTTCATTACATGTCTGTGATTGTTTGGGCTGGGTAATCATCTTGACAGTTCATTCACACCTATGGTTCATCATACCTTCACTTCAGTTTTGGGTCGATGTTGCCAACTCATCACAGTGTCACCGATATGTTCAAGAGAATTCATCTAGTGAATAAAAACTCATCCTTCTGCAATACTCATAAACCATCATTTTCGTGACCGTCATCCCTGAAAATTTCTATATCAAGTCATACCCTTGTCTCTGAAATCAGTAACTCTTGTTCTACAATAAGGTGACTTCCTGTCAACCACAAATCAATATCCAGGAAGTTCACTTAGAAACATCAGATTGTAGTACCATGAGTCTTGTTATAGCATCAACAAGATCCTCGCTTCAAGACCTTTGACTGAAAGATTTTGTTTGGCGTTCAACATCAAATCATCTATTCATGCCTTACAAAATGTACTGTAGTACCTTGAGGGCTATTGACATTAATGGTGGTTCTCTCGCATTTGTTAACAACTCACATCATTGGCTGGTAATTAAATGATGTCTTTCCATGTTCGACTACAAATCATATATTCGCATGGCTAGAGTTGTATCCAAATGATCGAGTGAACGAGATAATAAGACCCTGGATCTAGTTTCAGCCATCTGGGCTAAGATTTCAGGATTTTTGTACACATCATCTGTACAGTGACGTTACATACAGTTTGTCATCCAAACATGGGCCTATAGCTGTAGGCATGTCTGCATCTGGGCAACATTCCAATGAAGATGACTTTCTGAATTATGTACGTGTTATTAGATTGTTTATGTGCTGAACATGGGAATGCCTACCCTCAACAATTATGATCAAAGAGGATATATCATGACGTAATGTATTGTAAGATTGATGCAGGTGACCACTCTGCTTTCCAGGCTCATCACAGTGTAAAGCATCTCAATCAAATGTTCTTATTATTTGGATCTCATGCTTTAGAGGGCAATTGTTATAGGTCAATTTGGGCACCATTCCCAATGACCTGGTTAACTGGACATCATCTCCAGGACCAATGATCAAGGGTCTATCATTCCCTATCATTTCAGTTGGTACATGCCCTAAGACAAGAAACAAGAAAAATCAAGCAAGACTTTCATCAAGCAAAGGTTTCCATGGTTTGAAGCTTATTATATAGCATATGAGAGCTCACCAACGCAGGCTCTAAGGGGCCTAAAACACTGTTACCGATGAAATTGGTAACTGCACTGGTACCTACTTTTTTACGTAGCAAGAAAAATACCCGATTTTGAAAAGTGGTGATGCAGAAGCATATTATTTTTTTGAGCATATTTTTTGCACTTTAATTTTTTATTTTATTTTATTTTATTTTTTTTCTTCTGTGATGCTTTTTATGTCGATTTTGAATAGTGGTGGTGTATCAACACCAACTTTTTTATAGAGGATTGATTTTGACACTATACATTTTCTAATGTCTTCTTCTTCCGTGAGATGTTTATTTTTAAGTGCATTTATGTACTTGTGTTTTAAAAAGAAAAAATAATTTTTTTTTTATAAATAAAAATTTGTAATGATATCTTCACTTTTTCACATAGATAGAAAATGAAAAAGGGGTCAATATTATAAAGTTTATATTTTCTACAAGTTTATGTATTTCTAATTAATTTTTCAATTCACATCAAATAATTTTCGCTAAAAAACCAATATTTTGAATGATATAACAAAAAAAATACAAATTTTCAATACAAATAGAATGCAAAAAAATACACTTTTATAAACTTTTTGTTGAAAAAAACATGTTAAATTAACTAATTTTTGGGAAAATATTAATAAAAAAACTTAAGAAAATAACATTTTTACTGAATTTTATGTCAAAAAAAAGTAATCACATGTTTTTTGCAAAAAATAAGGATTCTTCTCATAAAATATCAAAGTCTAAACATTACAAGTAAAACCGATTAATAGATCTAAAAAATGAGCTTTGTTTGCAAGCATAACTTAAAGATAATAAAAAATATCAACTAATACATGTTCAACGTCATCTAGAACATCATTGATGGCTTCTTGCACAACATTTTCTACTTCATTTTCGTCATTTTCATCTTCTAATGGATCTTTCATGTATGCAAATCTTCTAAAGTGTCCCTTTCCAATCATTCCATATAATGGTGGTTGAGGTTCCTTTGCTTTTTTTGCCACACATGATTCATTAAAATCCCCAATCCTGAAACCAACTTCTTTCTTTGCATCTGGAAGGAATTCAAAAACGTTAATTCTTTGTTGAATAAATTTGCATTGCACTGGGTCGAGGGTTGCCCAGCTTGCCTCTGGCCCCTAGCTGGGTAGCCCTCGACAGCGCCGACAGGCCTGGCTCCGACTCCCGTCTGGGTGGAGTGTGATTCCGAGAATCACCTGCAGCTAGGTGGAGGGCGATTCCGAGAATCTCCCTCGGCTGGGTGGAGGGCGATTCTCGAAATCACACTCTGCCCAGCCAGGGGCCGGAGGCAGGCTGGGTAGTCCTCGACAGCGCCACCCGGGCGGCCTCCAGCCCTTGGTTGGATGGAGGGATATTCTAAGAATCACCCTCCACCCAGCTGTAGGCCAGAGGCAGGCTGGGCAGCCCTCAACGGTGCTACCTAGCCCCCGGTTGAGTGGAGGGTGATTCTGAGAATCTCCCTCCACCTAGTGCGGGGCCGGAGGCTAGTTGGGTGGTGCCATTGAGGGTTACTTAGCCTGCCTCCGGCCCCCAGCTGGGCAGAGGGCGATTCTCGGAATCATGCTCTGCCCAGTCAGGAGAGATTCTCAAAATCGCCCTCCGCTTAGCTGGGGGTGATTCTCAGAATCTCCCTCCGCCCTACCAAGGGCCAGAGGCAGGCTGGGTGGTGTCATCGAGGGCTTCCCAGGCTGCCTCTAACCCCCGACTGGGAGGAGGGCGATTCTAGCCAAGGGCCAGAGGTAGGTTGGGAAGCCCTGGATGGTACCACCTAGCCTGCCTCTCGACCTTGGTTGGGCTGAGGGAGATTCTTGGAATCACCCTCCGCCCGGCTGGGGGCCGGAGGACAGCCAGGCAGCATCGTCATGGGCTTCCCAGCCTACCTCTGGCCCCCAACTGGGCAGAGGGCGATTTCAAGAATCTCATATATGTACTTGTGTTTTAAAAAGAAAAAAATATTCTTTTTTTTAATAAAAATTTGTAATGATATCTTCACCTTTTTACATAGATAAAAAATGAAAAAAGGGTCAATATTATAAAGTTTATATTTTCTACAATTTTATGTATTGCTAATTAAATTTTCAATTCACATCAAATAGTTTTCACTAAAAAACCAATATTTTGAACGATATAAAAAAAAAAATACAAATAGAATGCAAAAAATACACTTTTAGAAACTTTTTGTTGAAAAAACATGTTAAATAGACTAATTTTTGGGAAAATCTTAACAAAAAAACTTAAGAAAATATCATTTTTATTGAATTTTATGTCAAAAAATAGTAATCACATGTTTTTTGAAAGAAATAAGGATTCTTCTCATAAAATATCAAAGTCTAAACATTACAATTAAAACCGATTAATAGATCTCAAAAATGAGCTTTGTTTGCAAGCATAACTTAAATATCATCAACAATATCAACTAATACATGTTCAACATAATCTAGAACATCATTGATGGCTTCTTCCACAACATTTTCTGCTTCATTTTGGTCATTTTCATCTTCTAATGGATCTTTCATGTATGAAAATCTTCCAAAGTGTCCCTTTCCAATCATTCCATATAATGGTGGTTGAGGTTCCTTTGCTTTTTTTGCCACACATGATTCATTAAAATCCCGTTTCCTCAAACCAACTTCTTGCTTCGCATCTGGAAGGAATTCAAAAGCATTAATTCTTTGTTGAATAAATTTTCATTGCACTGGGTATTTCTCAATGGCAATGCAATTTCTTCCTTTTGGTAGCCAACATGATAGTGTTGTATCTAATCATCAAGCACAAAAGAAATAAGTAAGAAAATTAGTATAAAGACATAAAAAGTAAAAAAATTAATATTTAAATTTAAATTTGTACAATAAAACTTACATGAACCTGAGAATAGATCCAAAGCCCAAAATTCTTCATTTGACGATGCCGCCCAGCCTTCCTCGAGCCGCCGGCTGGTCAGAGGCAGGCTGAGCAGCCCTCAATAGCACCACTCGACAAGCCTCCGCCCAACCGGGGGCGATTCTCGAAATTTCCCTCTGCCCAGCTGGGGGTGATTCTTGAAATTTCCCCCCTCTCAGCCATGGGCCGGAGGCAGGCTAGGAAGCCCTCGATGGCATCACCCGGCCGACCTCCGGCCCACAGCTGGGCGGAGGGATATTCTCGAAATCACCCTCCACTCGGCTGGGCGACATCGTCGAAGGGTGCTTAGCCTGCCTCCGGCCCCCGGCTGGGTGGAGGGCGATTCCGAGAATCGTTCTCCACCTAGCCGCCAGTCAGAGGCAGGCTAGGTAGCCCTCGATGGTGCCACCCGGCCTACCTCCGGCCCTCGGGTGGGTGGAGGGAAATTCTGAGAATCACCACCGACTGTGGGAGGGGGATTATGAGAATAAAGCCCATCTAGGTGGAGGGCGATTTCGAGAATCACCCTCTGCCCAACTGGGGGGAATTCTCAGAATCGCACTCCGCTCAGCCAGGGGCTGGAGGCAGGCTGGGCAACCATCGATGGTGCCACCCGGTTGGCCTCTGGCCCCTTGCTAGACGGAGGGAGATTCTCAGAATCACTCTACACCTAGCCACATGCCAAAAGTAGGCTAGGAAGCCCTCGACGGTGCCGCCCGACCTACCTCTGTCCCCCGGCTGGGCATAGTGCGATTCCGAGAATCTCCCCCAGCTAGTCGGAGGGTGATTCTCGGAATCTCCCTCCACCCAGCCGGTGGAGATTCTCAGAATCGCCCTCCACCCAGTCGGGGGTGATTCTCGGAATCACCCTCCACCCAGATGGGGGTCGGAGCCAGGTCAGGCAGTGCTGTCGAGGGCTACCTAGCTAGGGGCCAGAGGTAGGCTGGGGGTGATTCTTGGAATCGCCCTCCACCCAGCTAGGGGTTATTCTCAGAATCACCCTCTGCCCTACCTAGCACCAGAGGCAGGCCAACCGGCATCATTGAGGGCTGCCTAGCCTACCTCCGACCCCCAACTGGGAGGAGGGCAATTCCGAGAATCACCCTCTGCCCAACCGGGGGTTAGAGGTAGGCTGGGAAGCCCTCGACGGCGCGACCTGGCCTGCCTCTAGCCCCCGGTTGGGCAGAGGGTGATTCCAAGAATCACCCCTGGCTGGGCGGAGGGTAATTCCTAGAATTTCCCTCAGCCCAGCCAGGGGCGATTCTTGGAATCTCCCTTCCGCCCAGACGAGGGTCAGAGGCAAGCCGAGCGGCGTCGTTGAGGGCTGCCCAGCCTGCCTCCGACCCCCGGCTGGGCAGAGGGCGATTTTGAGAATCACCCTTGGTCCAACTGAGGGCCGGAGGCAGGTTGGGTAGCCTTGGATGGTGCCACCTGGCCCACCTCTGGCCCTTGGTTGGGTGGAGGGAGATTCTCGGAATCACCCTCCACCCGGCTAAGGGCCTGAGGCTGGCTAAGTGGCATCATCGAGGGCTTCCCAGTCTGCCTCCGGCCCCTAGCTGGGTGAGGGAAATTTTGAGAATCGCGCTCCACCCAGCCTCAGGTTGGAGGTAGGCTAGGAAGCCCTTGACGGCACTGCCCGGCCTACCTCTGGCCCCCGACTGGGTGGAGGGCCATTCCAAGAATCGTCCTCGATTGGGTGAAGGAAGATTCTCGGAATCGCCCTCCGCCCAGCTAGGGGCTATTCTCGGAATCGTCCTACGCCTAGCCGGGGGAACTTCTTGGAATCGCCCTCCGCCCAGCCGAGGGCCAGATGCTGGCCAGGCGACACTGTGGAGGGCCACCCAGTCTGCCTCTGGTCGCCGGCTCGATGGAGGCAGGTTGGGCAGCCCTCGATGGTGCCGCTCGACTGGCCTCTGGCCCCCAGGAATCACCATTCGCTTAGCTGGTGGCCAGAGGCTCGTTAGGTGGCGGTGTTGAGGGCTGCCTAGCCAGCCTACGGTCCTTGGTGGGCAGCAAATTAATTATTATTATTACTATTTTTCAAGCACAAGCTATATAAAAAAATTAATTTTTTTTAAAGAAAAACTATTATAATAAAAAAAAAGTATTTTTTAATAAAAAAAGAAAGGTATTCAATTAAAATTTTAAAAAGTAAAAAAAAAATAAGAACATATCAAAAAATATGTTTTAAAAAATTATCAAACAAATATAAAAAAAAAATTAATTTTTTTTAATTAAAACAATTATTTAAAAAAAAAAAAAACAATTAAAAAAAAATTCAAATATGTTTTAAAATATAAACAAACATATATAAGAAGATTTTAGTTTTTAATTTTTATTTTCTTAAACCTAAAAAATTATAATTTAAAATATAGAAAAACAATAAAAAGAATAAAAAATATGTTTTAATATATAAACAAACAAATATATGAATAATAAATTTTTCATTTACTTGTTCATTTAAAAAAATTTCTTAAGTCATATAATTTCTCCATAATTTCATGGTTCAAGTATCTTGAAAACTTAAGATTTAAAAACTTGAGATTTACAACTTGTCATTAAGTTTTTTATGTGCTATGAAATTTTATCTTTAATGTTATGGTTGAAAATAATTACAATTTTAGGGTTGTTTAGAGTCAAGATATTTTATGTTTAACAACATGGATAAAAATTGTTCGAAATGATAAGCCCTTCAGACATGATTTTGTTTATATTTAACATCATCTATAAAAAAATTTAGAATTTTACGATTTTTCAATGTCCTAATATGTTGCCTTTAACTCCATTGTTACAATGTGTCAAAAGTGTGACACAATGTTTTTTTTTGTTATTCCAGCATCAACTCGTTTTTTTAGGGTGTTTTTTCAATCCTTTTTTAAAGAAACAATTTTTTTTTTAGCATAATTTTATAAAAGGGTGAAATTTGACCTTGAGAAAAAAACAATGCATTCTGGAATACACATTTTTTTGTTTTTGGGGCGTTTTTTTCATGTTTTTTGAGTCTTTTTAGGTTAGAGTTCCCGTTTTGAGGTAATAGTTCTCGTTTCATCTGTAACCGTATTCTAAGTGCGTTGCATATGCAGGTAGCCCCATGCAAGGTTTCTCTACAAAGCACTTCCTAACATTCACAGGTGTGTTGGTCACATTGGGAGCGAAACTCTCATTGTTCCGGAATCTCCACCTAGCCAGTGCCTTCTAGAAGAGTTCACATGTGTCAAACTTTGGATCCAAGTGTCCATTTGACATATACATGACTGGAAACATGTCTTTCCTGTTATTGGAAAGTCATTGATTGAAAAAAAAACCTACAGTTCATCTATAAATTGAGCACAGATCTCAGTGCTTTAGGAGGAAGAATTTGAGTAGAGAAATGCTGGAGAATTTTCAATTGAGAGCTAGATTTGTGTAGCTACTGCTGGAGAGATTTCTACTATGATGAGGCTTGGGAACGTTTTTGGAAGGTCACTTCAAATCAGTCACTAGGTTGTAACCTCTCCTTCTATCATAAATAGAGAGTACTACTTATTTTTCCCTATATGCATCTGTATTGGCTTTGATTCTCCGTATTGCAAGATCTTATTTGATGGATATGGTTTATGCTTTAATGATTTAGCTAAATATCTTGAATAGATATATATACTATTGCATCTTCTGCTATTTCAGTGTTCTTTCTTGTAGGAAGCATTCAGTGCACAAACCACTTGAATTTGAAGCTACAACAGAAGCGACAGAAGGAGCCATTTGGAAGTGACTGAACAAGTAAGCCTCCAATCCTCTCTGTGTATCTGTTTTGAGTTAGGAAAAATAGTCGTATAGTCTTTCACCTATTGCTCTAGACTAGCACCTGTCTAGGAAAGTGTGATTTATCCGTAATTCACAATTTTGGCCCAACAATGAGCAGATTGGACCATCCACGTCGAGTCAGCCTTCTCAACCTATAGCATCCAACATTCATGATCATGAGTAGGTTGGACCATCCATGTTGAGTAATCACGAGCAATCGACAATTGATCCTGATTAGCATGAAGCACCACCAGATTAGCAGACACATGATAATCATAATCTATTTGAGCTTATCAAGGCTGCACCATTGAATGAGCAGGCCTCGACCCTTGAATAGCACTACTATTGATGATGCACAACTATCAAATATTTGACATTTATATTACAGTTTTATATTTTTGATATATATATATATATATATATATATATATATATATGGTCCATGTATTTTGTGTTTATGTTGCAGTTGTACTTAATTTACATGTTGGTGATCATCACGATGTGTATATTGTTAGGGCAGGTTAGATATGTTCATTTCATGTGTAGCTTGCAGATAGATGTGTATGTGATAGCAGTTATTTGACATGAGATGTATATTTGATTTTTGTGTTGTGATGATGTTATATAATGCTAATTATGTTTTGTTAGATCATAATGATCACGATGATTAGATGATGTTAGCGAATTTGAATGTGTTTTTTTAGTCGAATATGATTTTTTTATGATGGTTATCATGATCCTGATGTTTATCTAATTTAGTATTAAATCATGATATTTATTAAATATTATGTCGTGATTATAATTGAAATTTTAATTTTAATTGTATGTAAAATTGTACAGTTGTATTTGCATTTGTAATTTTTTTTTAATTGTAATTTTAGCAATTAATTTATTGTGAAATGATTGTAATTTTAATTTTAATTGTATATATGTAAAATTGTATTTGTAATTTTAATTCTAATTGTAATTGTATGTGAAATCGTAAAATTGTAATTGTATGTGAAATATTTGTAAAAATTTAATTGTATTAATGTGAAATGATTGTAATTGTAATTGTATGTAAAATTTAAAAATTATAATTCTAAATATTGTAATTGCAATTTTAATTGTAATTGTGTGTAAAATTTAAAAATTATAATTGTAAATATTGTAATTGCAATTTTAATTATAATTGTATGTGAAATTGTAAAAAAATAATTGTAATTGAAATTGTAACTCTAATTGTAATTGTAATTGTTATTTTAATTGTAATTGTATGTAAAATATGTGTAAAATTTTGATTTTATTAATGTGAAATTACTGTAATTGTAAAATTGTAATTGTATGTAAAATTCTAAAATTGTAATTGTAATTTTAATTGTATTACAGTGAAATGATTGTAATTGTAAAATTGTAATTGTATGTAAAATTCTAAGATTGTAATTGTAATTGTATGTAAAATATTTGCAAAATTTTAATTGTATTAATGTGAAATGATTTTATTAAAATTTTTAAAATTGTAAAATTGTAAAATAATAAATCTAGAATAATATGAATTTTTGTAACATAATAAAGTTTAGAAAATAATGAAAATAAATTCATGTACTTTAGAATTATTATTATTTTATCATGATCTTACATACCAAAAAAAAGAACTTAATACAATACGCAATCGTTTTTGAGATCAACATAATTGCAAATTATCAAGTGAAATATTGATTTTAACATTAACACAATTCAAATTACCAATTAAGTCAAAATACATATTATAATGTTTCGAAAAAAGAGAGTCTTATAAGTTATAAGGTAATTAAGTTCTCTTCTTTATAAAAACTCATCTTAAAAAGTATAAATATAGATGAAATAACACATGTACCATATCACTCTCGGTTGTTGTGATCACCCTCATTATCTTCCGGCTCGCTTGGCATGATAACACTATTGTTATCAAAAATATTTTTTGATATAGGGTCATGTCTCAATACAAACCACCAATTCCTATCCAACACATATGGGTAAAAAACACCTGGTTGTTGTGTTTGGGGAAAACATAGGGCTGCTTAGCTTCATCCCACATCTTTCTAGAGTTGATACATATCAGCCTACTATCGCAATATTCCTTTACATTATTCTGATCAAAGGTGTCCCACCACTTGCACCTAAAAATAACACATTGGAAAGAAGAGAAATCCACATCAGTAATCTCTTGTATCATTCTAACGTAACCTAACGTCCCTCATACTAAGTTTTGATCACGGTGGCTAGATCGACTAGATTGATCGAACTCAAATTCCACTACACAGTCTTGTGTCATGTGTCCATCATCGACATTTTCTATGTGAAAATGGTGTCCATATGCCCACATAGATGGGAAAAAATGCACCTATATTAAAAAATCATAGTGTCATGTGTCTTATAATAACCCAATAGTTAAAATATGAAATATACATGTAATTGCATTTGAAAGGTGCATTATTAAGTTTAAAATGTACATATAAATTAAATATATTATTACTGAGTTGGTGAAACCAATCGCTACGTTTAGCGCATCCTCTTAAGCACGCGGGTAACGACCGGTTGCACCATATTTCTCTGACTTGGTCAACAACCCAAATGTTGGGGCATATTTTTGGCATATTTTCTTTTAAATGATCAGGATAAGGCACACTTCTACCATTCAAATATCTAAATTGTTTCCTATCACTATTCCATTTCATCCTCTTTTGTTCGTAAAATGCGACCCATGGTTGTGTCGCTTCGGAATTGTAAAGAACACATTTATTGATTTCCTCAATTTTTGCATTCACTAATGAAATCAAACTGAAATTATATAGTGCATAGAGAGAAAAATATAAATTATATTGAAGTTCAACATGAATATTTACTTTGTGTAAATTTGAAAAATCATAAGTTGCTTACTCTTTATCAAGTGCTTTTTTCCATTCGTTTGGAGCAACTCCCCTTCTCTTTTATCTTCATCCCTTTCATCGTCCCAAATCACTGCACCTAGTCTTTTGTTTATTTGCTTGATGTACTCATTGTAATAATAGAAAGACTAATACGATATGTACCTCTCTGCCATATACCCCTTGGGTTTTTCCCTTTGTCAAACAAAACCTTTCAATTTATTTGTGTGCCTCTCTAAGAAGAACATCCAACGACAAGAAACCATCCCAACTAATCAAACCTCATCTACTAGGTGGATTAGAAGATGAACCTGTAAGTCCATGAAACTTGTCAGTAGTTCCTTCTCAAACATACAAACAATCTCAACTATCTCTTGACGCCACTGTAGAATGCTAGCCACATGAATCTCCTTTGACATGATCCAATGTAAAAATGTAGATAATTCAGAGATGGCACGTCTTAGGTCTTGGGGGAATTCATGTTTCACATGCCCACGAACGATCAAAGGATAATGACATTGTAAAGTTATAAACATGTGCAATAATATACAAAAACGTTATGTTTTATGATCCTTGCATGGGATAAAATTTATTAATATAAAAATTAAAAATATCTTTATTTTGACATTATACATACTCTTAGAAGATTCAAATGGTCATGTGATTTCAACCTCGACAAATGGTCATCCATGGTGAAGCAGCTTTGTAGTGAGGACCCGTATGAATATGGCACCCTCACACCCATTATAACTTCCCTTGCCAAAGAAAGATCATCTTTTTTTTTAAATCCATGGGACATCACCATCTTTGAAATACCATGAGTTAGAGGAACCAATGCCTACCTCTGATCTTCTACTTTCTAATCATATTAGCGAGTGTTTATTTTTAGTTTTTAAAGTAATAAGATATTTCCTAACAGCCAATGTGTCACTTTTTTTCGATGATATGTGCCTCCATAAAGAAGATGAAACATTTTTAAACATATGCATGGGAACTAATAAGTGGGTAGTCTTAAGATGCTACCAATATGGGAGGTTATAAAACATAGATTTCCCTTTCATCCCAATGGGAAATTTCTCAACATAGGTGTCAAAATTATGGATCATCGGACATAGGCTCCCCATTCGAATCAAACATTTATATGAACTCCTTCTTCTTCTCTCTCTCATATGCTCTAAGCCATTTAGCTAGTGTCATTATTGGAGGCCTTTGGGGTCTCTCTCGTTTACCATTGAAAGCGGATGCTGCTCTTCTGTAAGGGTGTTCTTGTGGGAAGAATACCCTCGAGAAGTCATACACTAGCTTTCGTAGGTCATTGGACCATCTATATTTCAGAGAAGGTCCAAAAAATTTACATCCAAAATACCATTTTGTTACAAGACATGTCAGATTATTGTACACAATTTATATGGATGGCACATTAAAGAATATCATGAAGATCAGAACAATTAAATGAATTTTTCGGGTCCTATATCCTCTATATGATTCATGGCTATTGAATAAGTTGGGATTCACATAACTACTAACTCACTTCTGTGTGAGGCATTCCATCCCTGCAATGGAGCTAATTCTTTGCAATGAAAGGGCCTTTGAATCCTTTGGATTATAGGCATGTGCCTCAATATCTTAAGAGGACGAACACGTGATTTACCCTTATTTTTTTATTTATCATACTTATCATGCCTACTTTTTGAACATATCTCTTAGTCTTCTTATTATCCTCTATATAGAATATGATCATTTGGACATCAATGATATGATATTTACTCATCACCCAAAATTTTCAACAATTTCTTTGCCTCTTCGTAGCTCCTGAGCAGGACATTATCACTTGGAAGAACCTTATATTTAAATAACATGTAGTTGTTGATCATGGAAAATATTAAATTTACATTAATGCCGATATAATTATTAATGTTCATAAAATTGACCATTTGAAATGTTCATAGTGTGATTATATTTCTCAAATATATGTAAGGGAGGACTTTATGGTAACTTACCTCAAAATTCTGAGAAACATGCATTTGACAAGCCAAAATTTCCTTTCAAGTTGTACAGTAACATCGTTTTCCCCAACTAGGTAGAATTTTACTGACCGTCAGGTCTTAAGAGAGGGGTGGTGGAAGCAAATTTAAAGCTTTCGATAAAGGTGTCAGCGATATGAGCATCATCCCCCAGCTGATCATCGTTTTGGAATGTATCTAACAACATTATCTCCATGGAAGTTGTATCCCTTAATTAATCATCCATACTGACCTCTATTTGATTGCCTCCATTGCCAGCTTGTGAAGAACTACTATTGCTGTAGTCATTCCTAATTGGTGAATCTGCATGTAGTGGGAATTGAATCGGTGGTTGATTCAACCATTCTTGGTATTGTTCCTCTCCGATTTTTTCTCTTAATTTAGTCTTCTCTCAATTTTACATTGTCGTGGTGTGCATCGGAAGATGATAGGTAGGTTTTTCATCATCACTAGGATCATAATCATTTCAAAAAATATATGTGAACATGATTAGTACAAAATCTATGATATCAATCAGTAAGAACGTGGACAATGCATGATTAATTTGTTTGATGTTGCAATAATTACATTAATATACCAAAAATTTATTATTACCATCATTGTCCTGGGATTATGGCTAGAAGATGCAATATTGTTACAATTCGCAGGGTGAAGCGGCTATCTATTTTCATCTACCAAATGCACCTTGCGGTATGCTGCTCATGATTAGAGCTTTTGACGTTTTCGAGTTGTTTGAATATTTTGTCCATCTGAACTCGATTCTGAACCTGCATGAACCTAAAAATTTGTATATGTTATAAGTTTTATTAAGCTGATTGACATGGATAAAAACATAAATTCAGTTAGATAATGAAAATATAAATAAAATCTGAAGTAAATATTACGTCTTGAGATGGATAGGGAGAACTCCGCGATGGACTTTCAGAAATATTATGGAACGAGCTAGAGTTTGACGAATTTTCCGTTTGATATAATTATGATATTTTCGCCTACATTTGAGCAAAATCAACAATACATTTTAGTGTACACACCTAAAAGTAATTTTGGTGCCTTAAAAATGGACTTATTGTTATTAGTGCTTATGTATAGATAACTGCATCGGTGTGTTTTAGTTACTGCACATTGGTGTCATGTTATTAATTGATGCATCGATGCAGTGTTATTAATTGATGCACGGGTGATGAAAAGCTATAAATAAAAAAACACAGCTTTATTATTTTAAAGTGAAAAAAAGTGGTAAATTGAAAAGTGGGCGGTAAAATATTTTCAAAAATCTAATTTCATAAAAAAATTCTTTAAATACTAAATACTAAACAATGTAAAATTTTATTTTTTTCTTACCATTTCTGAAATATTTTTTTATGTGGTAAGTAAAAAAATTAAATTTACTGTTCATTTTCAGGGAAAACAATTTAAAAAAATCCATTTTACCCTAAACTCTTCATTATTTTTGTTTCTGCCCTTGCTTCTTCTTGTTTTGGTCATTTCAGAATTAGGGCTTCTTATTTTAGATTTATAGGGTTTGTATATATATATATATATATATATATATATATATATATATATATATATATATATATATATATATATATAGACATATATGCGAGAATCTACAACCCACAGGACGAATCGCATAGTCGAATCCCAACCCATGTCAGCCCTTGCATGAATTTTTAAAAAACTGAGTTTTTTTAATCGGTGCGCCTTGCGCACTGGTGCATTGTCTTATCACTGTGCATCGTGTACGTATTTTTTGATAAAAAAATTTAAAAACATGTTTTTTTTTTTTTAATCTGTGTTCCATATGTAAAATAGGGCACCGATGTGCTATTTCATTATAGCACACCGCGCACGTACTGTTTGAATTTTTTTTTTTCTTGTGTTAATCTGTGTACCATGTAACATATAACGCACAAAGTTTCCTTTTTGACAGAGAGAACCATACGACGGTCGCCTGTTTGCATGGGGAATTTATAAGAATAGGCCACACCACCCCATCCACGACACCATATGCTACAAAAAATAACATTAGACAATTTTTATTATTTTTTCTGTGTTAATCAGTGCGGTGGTTAACATATAATGTACCAGTGCTCCTTGTTGACATAGAGCACCGTACGATGTTTTATATTGTTTTGGCGGTGCATTTATAAGAACACGACGCACCAATGTCGATGCATACAACATTTAGAAGCACATTGGTTTCTACTGATATATATATATATATATATATATATATATATATATATATATATATATATATATATATAAATATATATATATACCTAAAAAGTTGTTTATTTATAGAATATATTAACGAATGATATGGTACAGGTTTCATATTGATAAAGAAATGACTAACAAGAGATCAAGTAATAAAAATATTGATAACACATCAAGAAAAGAAAAAAACACAAGTTCTTTGTAAATTATTTACAAAAAATATTATTTTTGAACTATATGTAAGTTTAATTAATATGTAGTGTTTATTGTGTATCATGCAGAGCCACAAAATGATGAAGCTCGATAAGATTATTTTTGATCTAGGACCAGAAGAGCATAAAAGCTTAATGGAAAAATTGCAAAAGGATGAATCAGGTGAATGAAAAAATACTATCGATCGAATATGAGTTTCTTTTTCAATTTTCATTAATAATATGCTTAAAATTATTAGATAACATGTTTAAAACAATCTATTAATTCACATATGTTCAATGTTCTATAGGGACCAATAGTTCAGAAAATGAATGTTGTTCTAAGAAAAGAAAAAACTATAATATGCAAATGAAAATGAATTGCTCCTTAGCTCATCTGCAGTGGTGCGAGAGGTTAACGAAAGGGGGAAAAACTTTTACAAAATTTTGAGGGATCTAGTGGAATGAATGTATAGACTTTCTTTCCACTTACAATACAAAAATAAATCCAATGATTCCAAGAACTAAATTTTATCTAAACTACAAGAAGATTTTATAGAGAATTGGTCAATGAGACATGTCATACTTTTAATAGCAAAAACCTACAACAACAAAAAATAAGGAATGAAAAAGTAATATTCCTTTAAATGTTTTTCCTAGAATTATATATAAATATCATTTATAAATATTACTTTTGTTATATTTACTTTTCATATATCAATATAAAAATTAAATAGTTTATTGTCATGTTACATTTTCAGGAAGATTATGAAAATCTCAAAATATGAACGAACTGATATTAGAAATATGACAGTAGGAATGCCCAAAAAGGTGCACAAGGAGATGGTCAAAGAAATGGACAAAATTGCATTACAGGAGGAGCCATCTCAACAACAACGTGCTTCAAATGTAATATGTAATCATTGAAATTTTTGATCATTAGGTAAAATAAATAAACAATTTAGCATTAAATATTAATTTTCAAGTATTTTCTTGTAGAAAAAAAAGGAAATGGAACCCATTCAGCACATAAAACAGGACGATAAGGAAGAAAAGGGTTGATATCTAAGCTTGTGAGTAATTTTTATTTCATTATAATGACTTAACTAGATTTCATTTTTGTATATTTTAAGTTTTTTTACAGCAATCATCATTGAATATCTTCAAATAGGTGCTAACATACAAAGAAGAACCTTCAGACAAATTGATTGACATTGGGTTAAATACGGGTTGTGAGTATATTTTGGCATGTCATAAATTAATTGTGGAATTTCTAGGCGTCTATCGACCTTGTTTGACTTAGCTCCATCTATAATTAACATAACAAAAAAATATTTTATATTAAATATATGATTTGTTATGGGGTATAAAACTTGCAGGAAACAAAGTACGGAATTGCGCCAATAGATGAAATCTTGAAAGATGGGATGAAATTTGGTTTTGAAAGAATGAGCATAGTTCATGAGTCAATTGTTGCTATGGTACGCCATTTATTTTCGATTTAAATTGATGTATATTATTTAATATTTCAATTTTCATTATTATCACCAATCTATATACACTCATTACAGTTCATTTTTATGTTTGTAGATGGAAGGTGAAGAAGAAGAAAACAATCAACATTTTGAACAAAACATTCCTCAAAATAATGCATGTCATGGAAGTAGCTCCAACAGTGAGAACAGTTGAAGTGAAGAATGATGATCATTATTTTGGGATATCAAAGTAAGCCGTTGTATTTTTTGAAATATTTGTTTGTGAAACTAGACATTTTGTTTAATGTAATGGACATAGTGTCCGAATTGAAAGACAAAGGGATATGATCAACTTTCCCATTTTGTATGACAAATACTATCTGATATATATATATATATATATATATATATATATATATATATATATATATGTTTTAATTTATTCTATTGCATTCTCCACTGTCTCTGTGAAATGTAACACCACTGATTAAATTTATGGATAATTAAATATTATAATGAAGAAATGTGAAATATGATGATATGATATAAAAAATTAATCCAAACATCATATTCAAGTGCACTAATAAAAATTTAATTGATATGAATACTGTTATAAGGTAAGTGTCATCTTTTGATGAATAATGAATTTAAAAAATCACAATAATTATTATATGATATAAAAAATTAATCCAAACATCACATTCAAATGAACTAATAAAAATTTAATTGATATGAATAACGTTGTAAGATATGTGTCGAATTTTGATGAATAATGAATTTTAAAAAATCACAATAATTACACCGTCACGGGTCGATGTTTCTAAAAAATACAAAATGAACACCGATGCATGTCATTTACTCTACACCGGTGCATTTGTATGATAAAGAGCACCGATGTGTTTCTAAGTCCTATGGGCACCACACGAATATCGATACCAATTATAACTCTTGGTGCGTTTGTGCGATACTGCGCATCGATGTGTTTATGTGAGACTGCTCACTGGTTCGTTTATACAACCTATGGGCACCACACAAATACCAACACGAATAAGAATAATTGGTGTGTTTGTGTGATACTATGCACTGATGCGTTTCTATAATACTATGAACCAGTGCGTTTATACAACCTATGGGCACCACACAAATCCCAATACAAATTATAATGGCCTAGTGCGTTGTATCACCTACAGTATGCCCAGTGTGGTTTTATACCTTTACAGTCTAGTGCATGCACCTTCGACCACCTCGGACCGACCATATGGATGACATGCACTAGTGTGTTGACACTTGAATAACGCACCGATGAAAAAAACATCCGTAATAGCCTAGTTTTTTAATTGTGTTGAAATTCCATTAGAAGCTTTGCCAAAACCTTCATTACCGAAAACGGTTGTTGTAGAAATTTTTTTTTTGACAATTTTGGCCAATTTTATAACACTAAAAACATCCTTAATAACCTTCGCTCGAGGGTCTTTTCCTTGTAGTGTTTCTATCATTTTCCAGCACCATGTCTAGATTTCTATATTTTCCTAGTATCTTCCTCTCCCTTTTCTCTTCTATTGCTTCTTATTTTTCTCTCCTTTTAGATTACCCTTTCTATATTGTCTTTTTATTCATTCTATTTTTACTACACATTCTCTTGTCTATTTTTATTTTCATTATAATTTAAAGATAATTCTTCTTCAATAATTTTTTTCTTCCACTTTTTAATAAATTATCAATCATCAAACCTAACCCTATTTTACATGGTGTAATTTTATTAAAATTTTATTATTATTCTTATAATTATATCTTAACATTTTCCGTATACAATGGAGATTATTCACCTTTCAAATATAATTTTCCGTATGGTTAACGTTTTTGATTATTTTTTGGGAATTCAAACCTATTTATTTTTAACAACTATTATAGCTTTTCCTTATAAATTTAACTCTTTTAGCATTCTCTTAACGTATCAAGTTGGGAGAATTTTCCATCCCAAATTTAAACATTTCAAGTTGTTTTACATAATTTTACTCTAGAAATATCACAAGCTAAACTTGAATGATATAACTTATATAAATCACTATCATTTTTATTTTTATTTTTATTCGCATAAACCTCTTTTTTTCATGAATCATTTTTTAATGACAAAAAAATATATATGTAAACAACTATAAACACTTAGATAATATTTAATACAATTGATTTGAAACTTTAATTAAAAATCTTATATTTTATCATATTATATTTTCTTAATTTTAAATTTTCTCTTTATGTTAAATTTCCTTTGTAAAGATATTATAATAAATAGTTTAAAGATTTTCAAATATAATTGTAACATTCCCGTAAACCTCATGCAAAACCACATAGGATTAGAAACATTTTACAAAATTTACAAATGTATAATTTTCCAAATTACTATTCTATATTTATTCATTTACCATTAGATAAAATCTTCGTTATTACAAAAAGTAACTTTAGAAAAGGAATAATAAGTTACATAACCATTAGCAACCATTGGTGTAGCTTATTAATATAAACTTATTGATGTAATCTTGCATAATTTTTATGATTCCTTTAACTGGGTTTGTTAATCACATACTTGATACTGTAAATGTAATATTATGCAAGGAGGAAACATCATTACAATGGAATATAAGTAAAAAAAATCATTGGACATTGAAATACCCTAGAAACTAATCTGAATGTGGACAAACTAGTTTTTCTATGTTAGCTTCCTCATCATTATAAAATAAAAGTGTTTAAGGATTTTCTCAAATAGCCAGTTTATGAGAGGGTTTATGTGTCAAATTTGTGTGTCTTTTATGAGAAATTCATGAGGTAAATTAGCTTTAAAAACATATATAAAACAAGTAAATTACAGAGAAATAATACATAGCAAGCACATTACACAATAGTGATGAAGGGGTTCACCCCTCCTAGGCTACAACTCCTTGGTCTACCTTCAATGGCTTGGTCCTCTTTGATTAACTAATAAAAAATATGAATACAGTCAATTCCTGAGCTTTGATGGCTCTCAAACCTGCTCCAATGGCTCTGGGACACCCCCAATACCCCAGTTTTGGTTCTGATTAAGTATAATTCTAACTCTCTCAGAAAACGTTATGCCTCTTTCAGTACCTTGGCTTGGGTCTCTGTATGAGCTCAAAGTGTAAAAATTGATGTTTACAATCCTCTACAGCTCCTGAAACCTGCTCCAACATGCTCATAGCATCCAAATATTCTAGGATAGACTCTTTTTTATACCAATTTGGTTAAATTTTTCTCAAGTTATGGTTCCCACAATTTTGGTCTAGGAAATCTCCTCTAAAACTAGAGCAACTGTAGTTAACTCCACCAAATCTGGAGTTCCCACTGAAATTGGAGGACTCTTCCAATTAATGTTAATCCATAATTAAGTTTAATTGGAGACTAAGTGCTAGTTATGTTCTAACTTTGAATTAATTAATCTGAAATTGATTAATGGATAATCACATTTTCAACTAGATTAATGGTGTGGTTAATGATTAATAAAATCACTTTAATTTTTTAGTCCTCCACTTTAGCCTCAGGCCCTACCGACGGTCGTATTCTGTATGGTCCTGTGCATTGGGACTGGCCCCACGGGGCTAGCCCCCATTTCCGTCCACCATAACACTAGTTTGAATACAAATATAAACCAACTCCATTGTATATTAAGATCAAATATAGATCATAGATTGTAAGATGTAGTGTTTTCTTGGGGGAGGTCACAGGGTCAAGCCCGACCTCCACCCATCCACCATATAATTTATTTTTTGACGATAATAGCACAATCAACCTTGGAGGGGCACGTGGTAGTCTTTGGGCTAGCCACGTGTCATGTTGTCATTCGTCCAAACCAAACCAATCAAAAAATGACATGTAGCCAAGAAATTCGGGTCAAAAACAAGATGACAAGTGTTAGCACACCATTGGCTAGAGGAAAGCCAATTTTTGACCAAAACCTTGACCCCTTTGATCCTGTTTGACTTCTTTTTTGAAAATTCACCTGTTTGGCAATGCATACAACAAGCTCTAACTTTCTCATACAAAGTCAAATTTTGATGAAACAAAGTGCATCGGAATGAGGATGATGAGATCTATATGGTCATTCAAGTTTCAAGTGATTATTAGCACTTTCATTTTCAGCAAATTTTTTCCCCTAATTAAGTTTCTGATCATTCCTTCCCATTGAAAAGGCTTTTAGACCCACAAAAATTGGTTATCTGATGAGAGTTTAATACTCTTCTCTTTTCCAAGTTCTATTAACTTGATTCTACTTGGAAAAATATCCATGACAACCACTTTGGTTCACTGACATGCCTTTCTTTGCAAATGGCTTAGCACTTCAACCAATTTCCTTCTTTTACTGTTGACCTAATCCAACACTTTTTGGCTGCTTGGTGACTTCTTAAACACCTTGTTGTACCAAATCAATCCCTCAATGATTGGAAAACCAAGTAATGGCATTCCCACTGAGAATCATGTTCCCCTTTTGCACACACATGCATTCTATGCAAGCTTCTCCTTGGAGACAACTTTTCTAAGTTAAGCCCATCTGAGTGAACTAAAAAATGAGTTCGAATATCAGTAATCACAAGAAAATAAATGAACATTATTTTTACCTCCACGGTTCCAAATTCCACATCTGGAACAAAGCATTCACCATCTCTTTTTCTTATTGGTGTCAACACATTAAATGGTCTACAATGGTTGTTGTTTTTGTTGCAATCTTTTGTCATCTTCTCCCTCTTTTCCACTTCTTGATTCCATCATCCTCCAGTATTTACATGCTGATCATGCCATGATTTTAGATTGAAGGATAATTATGAGCTTCTTGCTCAAGAGTGGACCTTCCAAAATAGTGAGACTTCTTGTCACAAGAAAAACCATTAACTTGAAAAACACATCATGCAAGAAACATAACTTGACAATGTCTTATTTTTTCTCCTTCAAAACAAAAAATGTCACATCCTATGAACATCACCATGCATTATTACATCTTGGTGTACAAATCCATCGACCAAACACAATTCAACAAAACATTTTCCTTGAAACCCTTGACTCTTAAGTGAAACAAAAGCATATACAACACTTGACGATTATTTTCCCAAAAGAACAAGAATTTTACATGTCATGAAACAATTCATCAACATCTCCCTTTCATCTTTGGATACTAAATCAACTTTTACAAGTTGATAAGGCATACAAGTAACAATAAATAGGCCAACACAAGTCGATCACTCATGCATGTGCAAATGATCAACACTCTCAAGTTGATAACATACATGTTAACAAAGCAATCAACCAACATAAGTCAATCACTCATGCATGTTCAAGAAAAATGAAACTATCAAAAATTGCACTATTCACACACACAAAATCTCATGCATGTATACAATTCTCAACTCTCTCACAAGTACATTCGCAAGTACACGAATCCCATTGGCATGTATAAGTACTTAAAGAACTGAAATGACCAAATTTGATGCAACAAAGTGGGTCAACATACTAGACTTTCAAACACCTTCCTAGCGTAAACATGCAACATGCATTCTATAGAAAAAGAAATGCATTCACATGAAAATTGGAACTACAAATTTCCATCTTTGTTGCCTCTAGGTGAGTCAACATAACTCTACTTTTCTAACATCTTGCTTCGTGAAATATGCAACATAATTTCAAGGGAAAATAAATGCATCTAGCTAAGAAGGAAAGGCATCAACAAGGCAATATTTGCATCAATTATCAAAAGAAATGCAAGTCCTTAATTGGTTAACAAATCTAACCATCTCTTTCAAAGCCACTTCAATGGCACTTCTTTCAGCTGCATTTCATCATGTGAATCATTCTGACCCACATCAATTAAGGAATCCTCTTTTCCATTCTTATAAAAATCTCTTTCCACTTTCTTCAAATGTCATGGATGACTTGTTGGATACAAAGCCCAACACTTGTCTACAAGATGACCATGTTTATGGAAGTGAGTGAAAAATAATTTCATCTTCTTTTCAACATGGTTTTCATTGTCCATTGGACCTTTGAATTTTTGTTTCCTTTGTTTTTAAATTTTCCTATATATGGATATATTCTTCCAACACCTCGAAACAATATGGTTGCTCAAACCACAAAAGGAACATGTAAATTTTATCAAAATTTTATGTGAGGATTTTCCATGTTTATCATAGTTAAAAGAAACTTGATTAAATAAAAATTTATACCTTGCATAATCACCTTTGTCGCCATTTTGACGAGGTGAATTTGATGAGGTAGTGGCTCCCTTTGGAATACAAACAATGGCCTCATTGGGTTTAGATATTTCAACTTCCTCTTGTTTTCCATTTCCATTAGTTACATGCTTATGAGCATCTTCTTGCAAGCTGGGTGTTAGAAATTTTCATTCCTGATGAACACAAACTTCATAAGCTTGAGGTAATGAACATGTAATGAAAGTATTTCTTGGAACACCTTCATGTTCCTCGGATTTGGAACATTCTCCATATTCTTGCTCAGCAAAACCTAGACCCATGTACCTAGACCTTCCCTAAAAACAATTGGCTCAACTATTATTTTTGTATGTTTTCCAAATCCTTTACCTTCATATCCCATCTTCATCAATAATTTGGACCCTATTCCTCTAGTGTGTCTTTCAAAAGCACCTAAATATTCATTTTGAGAGGAAATTTCATGCCTCTATTTCATGCACATACGTGTATAGGGTTTCCTTGCCATAATGGAGTTGAATATCCATCTCATGTATATTTTCTAGGCTTTCATTTTCAATATGGAGCTGAGGCTACATCTCATGAAAATTTTCAAAAGCTCTTGATTCTTCTCTTTCATGGCCATCAACTGCTCTTGAACTATAGTTCTCTCCTTCTTATCTTCAACGATCTCTTGCACCATATCTCTCATGATGAAGAGCTTTTGAACCAAATATTCATCAAAGATTCTTGCTAATGAAGATTGATTATAAAAATCACCCGATGAGGCTTCCATCACACTTTTAATGCATAAAAACTTCTTTGTTGTGATTTGAGAGCTGGGCCCTCAATCTTGACCTTCTCCTCTCTTCAACTTGCACACATAAACTCACACATAGTTAAATTCTCCTTGCACAAATACAAAACCAAAATCTAATATTATAGCTAACCTTGGAAAACCCTGAGATAAACTTGGGCTAAAATGAGCTCAACTGTGATCTGATACTAATTTGATTTGAATATGGACAAACTAGTTTTTTTGTGCTAACTTCCTCATTGGTATAAAATATAAGTGTTTAAGGATTTTCTCAAATAGCCAGTTTATGAGAGGGTTTATGTGTGAAGTTTTTGTGTCTTTTATGACAATTTCATGAGGTAAATTAGCTTTAAAAACACGTAGACAACAAGTAAATTTCAGATAAATAATACATCGCAAGCACATTACACAATAGTGTTGGAGTTCACCCCTCCTGGGCTACATCTCCTTGGACCAACTTCAATGTCTTGGCCCTCTTTTATTAAGTGATAAAAAATATGAATATAATCAATTTTCGAGCTCTGATGGCTCTCAAACCTTCTCTAATGGCTCTGGGACACCCCCAATACCCCTGTTTTGGTTCTACATGATTCTAATTCTGACTCTCTGGGAAAAATTTATGCCTCTTTCAGTACCTTTTCTTGGGCCTCTATATGAGCTCAAAGTGGAAAAATTGTTGTTTATAATCCTATAAAACTCCTAAAATCTGCTCCAACATGTTCATTGTATCCAAATCTTGTAGGATAGACTCTGATCAAGTGTTCATAAGTTTTACTCAAAATTGAGAGTTACAAGATTGGGTTGAAACTAGGATGGTTGCGTAAATCTCATCTTCCTGATTCCGGTGCCATGAATGGTTCAAAAAATAAATGTCATATGAGGGAAATATCGCGTTTTGATCGAATTTCCAAAAAACTAAATTTTGCGAGAGGGTTGATTGGGATGCCTAGTCAACATGGAGGATGCGCAGTCATAAAAAAGGAATATTTCGAAGAATATTCCTTTCCTCAGAGCTAGTCAGAAGTTGACAAGTGGTGAATTATAATTTGTGGGTGGATTGTACGTTGAATTTGGTGGGCCAATTATAGGGTGACATGTGGCCAGCCCTAAGGTCGCCACGTCTCCCTAAGGTGTAGTGTAAAATTTTTATGAGGTCTGAAGGGTTTGACCCTGTGTCATTCGGACTGGACACAAAGGTCTCCTATGGTGCACCAGATATATTTAAAGTGTTAAACATTTGTATGCAGGGGTTGGAACCACCGGCAATTCAAACCCATCGGCGGTCCCGTGAAAGGATGGTCACATTGTAACACAAAAAATGTATCACCAAACCGTAACTGTTGGCTTATCTGCCCCGGGGTCATCGCAACTTAAATGCCAAAACTTGTCACATGCAACAGTTAAATTTTATCTGACTGTTTCGTTTCAAAACCTGCTTCTAGATCCGGTATGAAGGCTATAACTCACGGTATAAGCGGAGTTCCGCTCGACATTTAATTTCACTGTGGGTTTGGGCGGTTGGCATGTAAACACCCCCTACCCTTAAAATTTAATTTACAGTTAGCACTAGAGGAATTATAGCGCACCCATATTTTTATGTGGATTTAGCCAAATTTAACTCTATTTAAGTGGATTTCTCCACAATTAGTGGAGTTTTCTAGGAGTTACTGGGAAAATGAGTTAGAGGCTCAATTTTCGCCCATTCTGAAGGAATGAAGAGTTAATCTAGATTAATTGGAGCATTCTGGAGCCATTTGTGCAGATAATTCAGTCATTAGAGGCCTGTAAACACTTATATTTACAAAAATTTTAGCATAATGAAAGATGGACATGCAATTGGGAGCTGGACCAGTAGATGTAGCCCAGGAGGGGTGAAATTCTTCATCATGCCTAATGTGTAAATTTTATGTGGTTTTTTATTTCTATGTTTTACACTATTGTTCAGTGTTATTTTCTCTTATTTCATGCTTCTAATTCACTAAAATCACTTACAATTCATTGTTAAAATCCTCAATAATTAAGAAAACTATGGAGACAAGTATGCACATGTTTTATCATTGAAAATACACGTAGCATAGCGAAACTAATACAGTCCTTTCAGATCAGATTGGTATAGCTAGAGTTTATTCTTTGGTGTTGTTATGTGAAAAGGTTTGTTTAAATGTTTGCAAGTGTTAGATGCTTATTAGGCTTAAGCTCAAAAGAGGATAAGGCACATTGGTGGAAGCAAGTGGGTCTCAAAGTGAACCACAAAAAAGGAGAGAAGGATTGCCACAATCTCCACCACCTAGTTCACCTCCTAAGGAAGTAGAAGCAACATTAAGCATGCCTCCAGAGGAAGAAGAAATCCATGAAGAATTTGATCCCAAAGAGGAAGAAAGAGTGTTTAGGAAAGCATTCCTTGACATGACTAAGATGGTTAAAATCCTTTATCAAGAAAGTAATGAGAAACTAGAATGAGAAGGATCCAAACTTCACAAGGAAGGATGGGGATCATCAGGAGGTCACAGTTATGAAGATAAGTAAAATAAGGGCAATGGAGGAAATGGAGGTAGTGGAAAGTCACCATCCTCACCCTCATCATCATCATCCTCTACTTCATCTTCAGTACATCAGCCACACAAGTCAAAGAACACTGGTGAAAGTAATTTTTTAAAACTTGATGTTAAGTTTGAATTGCCAATGTTTAATGGTGAAGTCAATGCAGAAAAAATTGATAATTGGATTAGGAAATTGGTGGTCTATTTGAGAATCTAGAACCTTCAAGATGATGATACCAAAATCCAATTAGCTTCATTGAGAATGGAAGGTGCATCACTTGTTTGGAGGGAAGCCAAGACAAAGGAGGAGATCAAGAAGCATGGTAAGATTATTCTATCATGGATTGATTTCATTACTGCAATAAAACAACAGTTTTATCCATTATTTCATATGCAAAAATCCATAATGAACTGGTAAAATGTTAGGCAATTGAAGGGACAAAATGTGTGAGAATACACCTAAGAATTTCGGAGAAGATCTCTCTTATTAGGGGTAGATTTGTAGAGCCAAGATACTTTTCTCAAGTACATAGGAGGCTTACATATCTACCTAAAATATACTATGTTGATGTTTAACCCCACAAGTCTAGATGAAGTATGTCTGCATGTCACACATCTAGAAGCTAAAGGGAAAAACATTTCTGAAGAGGGTAGGAAGAAACCTTTTAAGGGGAAAAAAAATAGAAGACCTAAAAAGTTAAAAGGAAAAATAATTCACCTATTGAGAAAGAGGGAGAAAACTTGGTTTGTAAAAATTGTTCAAAAGAAGGCCATGCTTAAAATCAGTTTTGGAAATTACATCATGAAAAGAAGCCCAAGGACTACAATAACAAAGGGAAATAGAAAACTGCACCTACAAATCAACATGATTTAGGAGAGGATTCAGGTCATGAATATAAAATTACAGCCATGGGATTGAAGAAAATGAAGGGGAAAGAAATTGAAACTAAACCTAGTACTAGTACATCAAACTGTCACATACATGATCCAAATTCAGAAGAAAGAATTGAACTGTTTCATGTGAGGGTCATATCCAAACATACCAAGATTGACACATTGTTTGACAGTCAGTCACAAGAAAACTTAATCTCTTAATACCTGGTCAAGAAACTTAATCTTGAGACCATACCACATCCAAAACCATATCCACTTAGTTGGATTTGTAAGGATGCAAATTTATATTTTTCAAAGAAGTGTATATTGTGGTTTGCAATAACTGCACGTTTTGTTGACATAATTGAATTAGATGTGGTTCCGCTTGACATAACAGATATTGTGTTGGGGAGTCCTTACTTGTATGACAGGAAAGACATCTTCCATCACCATGATAAAAAATACCATTTATTCAAATATGGGAAGGAGTACATTGTTAGAGCACATTGCAAGAAGACAAAAATTGCTATGGTAAATGTTGGACAGGTAAAGAGGATAAACTCAATTAAGAATTTTGTTGTTCTAATGATTAAGACTAAAGATGATGTTAATCATGAATCATTTTATTGTTGTGATCCTAAGTTGAAATCCGATTTATATGATGTAGTTGATGCACATCATGAGATGTTTCAGGAGCCAACAGGATTGCCTCCAAAAAGGGAGATTCAACATGAGATTCTATTGCAGTAAGATTTTCCTCTTCCAAACATTGACATGTATCGTATGTAGATAATGGATAATGATGAAATAAAAAGGCAAATCAAGGAGATGTTGGACAAAGGAATCATAAGGCCAAGCACTTCTCCATGCGGTTCACCCTTAGTATTAATTCCAAAGAAAGATGGGACTTGGCGCATGTGTGTAGACTTCAGATCTTTGAACAAAATAATGCTAAATAATCGATACGCACTCCCAAGGATATATGATTTGCTTGATCAGCTAAAAGAAGCAATTCTTTTCACTAAGTTAGATTTACAAAGTGGATATCATCAAGTAATAATTCCAGAAAGTGATATATGGAAGACCGCATTCAAAACCAAACAAGGACTCTTTGAGTGTCTGGTTATGCCATTTGGTTTTTGTAATGCACCTAAAACTTTCATGTGTGTTATGGATAGTGTTTTCCATCCATTTCTTGATGAATTTGTGATTGTGTACTTAGATGACATATTGATTTTCAGAAAAATAAGAGAAGAAAATGCCTTGCATGTGAATAGAGTGCTTGATGTTTTGAAGAAAGAGAAATTTTTTCTTAAGATGTCAAAGTGTGAGTTTGGAAAGACTTCTTTGGTTTATCTGGGACACATTGTAGGATGAGGAGAGTTGAGAATTGATCCTTCCAAAGTGGAAGACATTATAAATTGGCCCACACCCAGAACAGTAACCAAGGTAAGAATTTTCTTAGGTGCAACTGAATATTGGAGAAAGTTTATTGCTATATTTTCTGCCATCATAGCTCCTAAGAATGCAGTGAAAAGTGTGAAGAAAGGCTTCCAATGGAGAGGAAAAAAAGAAGAAGCTTTCATTGCTTTAAAAGACAATATCAGTTCACGTCTAATCCTTGCATTACCAAATTTAAACAACCATTCGAGATACAAACTGAGGCTAGTGATTATGCCATGGGCATAGTTATTTTGCAGCATAGTAATCCTATCGCTTATCATTCTGAAACATTCAATGGTGTTGTAGCTAATTATCCTACATATGACAAATAACTGTATGTGTTTGTACAAAGTGTCAAAAAGTGGAAACACTACTTGATGGGTAAAGAGACGATTATATATACCGATCACCAACCATTCCAGTACTTTCTGCCGCAAACAAAATTGCAGAAATCACGACATTTCAAGTGGATGGGATTTCTTCAAAATTTTCACTTGGTTATAAGGTACAAGAAAGGTATCTTCAATAAAGTTGCTGAAATTCTTTCAAGACCGATTATTAGTGCATCTAATTTACTCAAAAATGATTGTATTGTACATGAGAGTTACATAGAACAATATGCACATGATGTTGATTTTCAAGATGTGTATGCTAGTTTGAGTGAAGGAAATCAAATTGAAGAAAATGATTATCACATGCATAAAAATTTGCTGTTTCATTTGGGCAAGCTGTGTATACCACAAGGAGAGAGTCTAAGTGTCATGAGAGAAGCTCATTCATCTCTTATTATTGGACACTATGGGGTAAGAAAAATAATGGTGCATCTATAAAGGTATTGCTATTGGCCTTGCATGATAGATAATTTGTTGTGTTTTATAAGAGGTTGTTCTATGCATGCAACAAGCAAGCCTAGTAATAGGAAGCTTGGTTTGTACACGCCACTACCGATACCATCAAGGCCATGGGAGAGTGTCTCCATGGTCTTTGTTGGAGGTATACCTATGTCAAGAAAACAACATGATTATCTTTATGTAGTTGTGGATAGATTCAATAAAATGTGTATACTTATGCCATGTAAGAAAACCGTTACTGCTGAACAAATTGCTGAACTTTATTTTCAACATGTATGGGTTCATTATGGATTACCAACTTCTATTGTTAATGACAGGGATTCTAGGTTCATTGGGAATTTTTGGTCCAATATTTGGAGTATGATGGACACAAAGTTGAAAAAGAGTACCGATTTTCATCTGCAAACTAATGGACAAACTGAGGTGGTGAACATAACTGTTGTGTATCTATTGATATCATATTGCAGCAAACATCCTAATTTGTAGGATGAGAAACTGCATTACATTCAACAAACTTACAACTGGGAAAAGCACTCTTCTACAAATACATTACCTTTTGAAGTATGCTTTCGGTATTTTCCAAAATTTCCATTAGACTTCATTTCTTAGAAGTATGTTCCAATAGATGGCCATAGTGATATTGAAAAGGCTCGAAATTTCATTGAGAAAATTCAGATTATACATCAACAAGTTCAAGAACAACTTGAGAAAATTCAAAGCAAATATAGGGAGAGGCATGCCAAACATAGAGTTGATCACAAGTTTCAAGAGGGAGATCAGGTATGGTTACACATAATCAATGAAAGGATGCAAGGGGAAGGTAAAAAGCTCAAACCCATTCATTATGGTCCATTCAAGATCATAAAGCAAGTTGGTAATAATGCATTTCAACTTGACTTGCCTTCATATATGCAAATGTATTCAGTTGTTAATGTTGAAAATTTACATTTGTATGAGCCACCTTTGATCGATGATCAAGGAAGTGATGTTCAACTTCCTTCTATTGAATATTTCTTGCCAGAATTTCTGGATGAGCTCAAGGAAGATACAATTCTTGAGAGGAGGACAAGAGCATCCAAGAGGGGAAGTGTTGACTACCTTCGAGTTGGGCTCAAAGGCAGTAATCGAAGCAAGGAAAAGTGGATGGAGGTTGGAAAGGTGAGGGAGTTGTACCCTCATCTACTGAACAGGTAATTAAGTCTTTTGGGGTCCAAAAGCTTCCCAATGGGGAGGAATGATTAGGGGTTCATAATTTTTTCTCAAAATTGAAAGTTACAGGATTGGGTTGAAACTAGGATGGTTACGTAGATCTTGTCTTCCTGATTTTGGCATCGTGAACAGTTCGAAAAACCGATGTCGTATGAGCGAGATATCGCATTCTGATAGAATTCCCAAAAAACTAAATTTTGTGATAGGGTTGACTAGGATGCCCAGTTAGCATGGAGGATGCATAATCATCAAAAAGGAATATTTCGAAGAATATTCCTTTCCTCAGATTCAGTCAGAAGCGGACAAGTCACACACTGTAATTTGTGGGTGGATTGTACGTTGATTTTGGTGGACCAATTATAGGGTGACACGTGGGAAACCCTAAGGCCACCACATGTCCCCAAGGTGTAGTGTAAAATTTTTATGAGGTCTATAGGGTTCGATCTCACGGCCTCCGGACTGCACGCAAAGGTCTCCACCAACCGGGCTACATTGTGACTTAGCTACTATGGTGCACTAGATATATTTAAAGTGTTAAAAATTTGTATAAGGGGTTTCGAACCACCAACGGTCCCAACCCACTAGTGGTCTTGTGAAAGGATGGTCACATTGCAACACAAAAAAATGTAATACCAAGCCGTAACTGTCGGCTTATGTTCCCGAGGGTCATCACAACTTAAATTGTGAAACCTGTCACATGAAACGATTAAAATTTATCCAACAGTTTCATTTAATTTTTTCTTCTAACTCTGCTATCAAGGCTATAAATCACAGTATAAGTGGAGTTCCACTCGACATTTAATATCACCACAGGTTTTGGGGGTTGGCATGTGGCCACCCCCTACCCTTAAGGTTTAATTTTACAATTAGCTCTAGCGAAATTATAGCACACCCCTAATTTTATGTGGATTTGGCCAAATTTAATTCTAGTTAAGTGGAGTTATCCACAATTAGTGGAGTTTTTGTAGGAGTTACTAGGAAAATGAGTTAGAGGTTCTATTTTCGCCCATTCTAAAGGAATGAAAAGTCAATATAAACTAATTGGAGCATTTTTGACCCATTGGTGTAGAGAAAATAGTCTGTAGAGGCCTGTAAACAGATGTATTTGCAAAATTATGAGCATGATGAAAGATGGACATGCCATTGGGAGCTGGACCAGCAGATGTAGCCCAGGAGTGGTGAACTACTTCGTCATGCCTACTGTGTAAATTTTATGTGGTGTTTTATTTCTCTGTTTTACATTGTTGTTCAGTGTTATTTTCTCTTATTTCATGCTTCTAACTCACTAAAATCACTTACAATTCATGGTTAAAATCCTCAATACGTAAGTAACTATGGAGACAAGTATGCACATGTTTTATCACTAAAAAGGCACTTAGCATAGCAAAACTAATACAATCCTTTCAGATCACTTTCTAATACCAATTTGGTTGAATTTTGCTCAAGTTATGGTTCCCTCAATTTTGGCCTAGGAAACCTCCTATAAAACTGGAGCAACTCTAATTAACTCCACCAAATTTGGAGTTCCTGCAAAAATTGGTGAACTCCACCAATTAGTGTTAATCCACAATTAAGTTTATCTAGATATTAAGCACTAGTTAAGTTTTGTTTAAGCGCTAACTACACATTAATTAATCCGAAATTTATTAATGGATAAACACATATTAAACCGGATTAATGTTGTATTTAATAGTTAATAAACCCGCATTAAAGTGCTTAGCCTCAAGCCCCACTGATGGTCATATGCCGCATGGTTATGTGCATTGGGGCTGGCCCCCATTTCTTTCTACCATAACATTAGTTTGAATACAAATATAAGCCAACTACATTGTATATTAGGATCCAATACAGAGCATAGGTGGTAAGACGTAGTGTTTGTGTGGGGGAGGTTGCAGGGTCAAGCCTGACCTTTGCCCGTCCACCATATAAATTTTTTGTTCGACCATAATAGCACAATTTTGACCTTGGAGGGGGACGTGGTGGCCTTCGGGCTAGCCCTGTGCCATGTCCTCATTCATCCAAACCAAACCAATAAAAAAATGACGTGTAACCCTTAAATTCGGGCCAATCACAAGATGACAAGTGTCAGCACACCATTGGCCAGAGGAAAACCAAATTTTGACAAAACATTTGACACCTTTGACCCTATTTGACTTTTTTTTTTAGTTTTGTCTATTTGGCAAAGCGAATCGTATGCTCTAAATTTCTCATACATAGTCCATTTTTGATGAAATGAAGTGCACCAAAATAAGGGCAACGAGACCTATACAGTCATCTAGGATTTGAGTGATTATTATAACTTTCATTTTTTAGCAAATTTTTGCCCCCAATTTAGTTTCTCATCAGAAACCCCATAGGGAAAAACCAAAAAATGTTTAATTTTATTAAACATATTGTGAGTGTGCTCACCCTTCAGTCAATGGTTGTAAGGGATTCCATTACATTAATCATGATATCATTCACCCACAAATCCTCGAACATATTGTCTTTCTGGCTTTGCTTTTTCCATCAGTGGATTATCCAAAAATTGAAATTCCATCAATCTGCATGGACCATCAGTTCATCGCCTGCCATAAGGTTAAACATAATTTGTATTTCACATGAGTTACAATTCTTTCTGCGGTTACTACTGTCAGCAACTCTCACATCCAATAAAAAATCTTACTAGTTATTCCTCAAACATCTTTTCATGTGCACATATAGAATGTAAAATAAATATCGAGACAAGCCTCTTTTAACAGCATTGCAATGCATTAATTAAAATAACAGAACTATTAAAATATGTCTATTTACCTTTACATGTGTATGGCTATGATTATGACGCATGCCTATCCATGCGTGGATAACTCACATGTATAAGGTAAAATGAATAAATATTACCAATGAATTCTCTCTTGTCCCTAAGGGGAAGAAGTTACATTCTACGTCTACCCACAAAACATAGTAATATTATAGAATCTCCATGGTTATTATGATATCTTGGCATAAGAAGAGGGACATAAATTCGAAGATAAATACCACATCTAATATTATTCCCCTTGCACAAGAACACATTATTTTCCAAAATAAAAACCATTACAGATATCCATATTCATTTAAAGGATACTAGCACATCAATTATGATCTTTTTGCATGCAATTATGCAAACTTTATTCAAAATAAACTAGCATCTCAAATATTTTCTTTGTGCATCCAATTATGTATTTTTTTCCAAAATAAATAACACAATAGGTAGTATTCTTATAAGCAAATACATAATCTTTTCTAATAAATCAAACACAATAGAGCATGAAAATACATGTTTACTTTCCAATAAATTCAATATAATAGACATTATTTTTGTGCATAGAATTTTTTTTCTTTTCTAAGGAACTTAAAAAAATAGTCATTATCTATGTGTGTATAAGCACATATTCTTTTTCAAGAAACTAATAAAATAGTCACATATTTTTTTCAAGGAAAACATGCCTACTCATACTGTCTTCTCAAAAACTTTACATGGTTTCTCTATATTTTTATAGGCAAGGATCACATGCATTCTTTCTCAAGAGAATATCATGGTTACTTAGATTTTAAGCACAAGAATCACATACAATTTCTTCCAAGCAAATGATATAGCTATTTATCTTTTTACAGATAGGATTCACAAGTAGTATTTTTTAGAGAATGATAGGGTTATTTATATTTTACACACAAGATTCATATGTAATATTTCTAAGAAAAATTATAGGGTTATTTATCTTTCACACACAATATTCACATATAATCTTTTAAGAAAAAAAAAAGGTTTTCTTAGATTTAATGCGCTAGATACCCCTTTTTTTTCACCTCCATCTTCCATCCTTCATATTTGCAATTGTATTCTTTCTCTTTTTTTGCATCATGCCTGTTAGGATAGGACTGATCTAGGGTATTTAAAGTTCATAACATACAATCTTCAAGTATCATCTAAAGAAACCAATAAATTTAGCTCTTCTCCACCTAAAAATTACTCTTTAAAAATCCATATATCCAAATCATTGATAAAAGAATGAGGGGGATAAGTCTTATTATCAGGACTAAAAGGTGCAACTTCTTAGTGAAAAATATTTAGGAGACTCTATAGAAACCTAAAAATATGTACGTTCCTTTATTGTATGTGAAAGTATCTCTTATGAGCATAATAGATAGTTGAGCAATAACTAAAATATTGGTTAGATGAACAACCAAAGATTCTCCAATTCATGCCAACCAAAAGGTATGCTTCCACAATAGTTCTTTGTGTTGCACGTTGTTTTGAGTGGGAAGGAATAATATTTTTTTATCCAACTATAGGAGAAGCATGTGGTTCTGATCGAAATTTTGATGATTAAACCATATACGTCAAGCCTCTTTCAAAACTCTCCCTCGTCACCAATTCACAAACATAATATTTTAACGCACACACTAAGAAACCTTTTCTATGATTCATTGAGAAATCAAAACATTGTTTCCATAAACTAATTGAGGCATGTTCATTGCACCCATTTGTAGTATATAAAATGCTTGCTTGATATGATCAGATCTCCGTACCACACAAGTGTTTTTACAATGCACAATAACTAACATATTTAATATGTATATTAATCCATGCCTTTCCCTCACACGGAAGAAACAATGAGTCCATTGCTACCATATGCACCACCCTTTAAAAGGCCTGCACTCAACACATTTTTCTTGGAACCAACAATATGGTTATTTTATGGTAGTTACTACTCATTTCATAACCAATTATTGGTTCGTAACTACTTGGAAGCCTTATGATCTTCGACCCTCCTCCATTAATTCCCCAAACATTTCTTTAAGAGACCTTTTATGTTTCATTAGCGTTAAGATTATATTTTTAATGAGTTCTTGATGGAACGATTAAAAATAAATTATATTAATAATATTTAATGAATGTTGAATAAATATTACATGTCAAATTAGTAATATTTTCAATAATGAGTTTAATGGAAGTTTTTACGGTAGGGATATTACATACCCCCCACCACCCCCCCCCCCCCCCCCCCTTAAGTAAACAATATCCTTGATATTTATCATTAACTTTTAATCGTGATATAATAATCTAAACAATCAAAAGAGAATACTTCCCATTTAAAATGAAGGTTTTATTTTTAGAAAATACCAATAAGCTAAAAAAATTAATGTTTTATCAATAATCATAAGCATTTACAAATGGAAAATACTCAATTTCTACTTTCAATCACTTAGATATTATTCAATTTCATAGAAACAAAAACAAATTCTCTATACTGACTTATTGTTACTTACCAATTACTCTTGAAAACCATGGTCACCTTATGAAATAATTTTAATTACAATTGATTTTTCAACTATGGAAAGCACTCTAAGAGTGGTTTGCATCCCATCAACAAACACCTAGGGTTGTTTTGCAACCTCCATGGAAAGAACCCTATAACACATGGTCAACAAATCCAAGATAATCACATTAATCAAAAAATTTCCAATTACTAATTATATATGAAATGTCAGATGATATTATAATCACAATACTTCTACAAGTACTTAGAGATCACCTAGCTCTCTAATCATAGAAATGGTCAATGACTGCACCAAGTGCATACTATCTTAGCCCCTGCTAAATAAATTCACAAGATTGGAAATACAATAAAGGAACGTACACTTCTAGTAAATCCTTTTCAAGTACTAGGCTCCTTTTCATGTGAAGACGTAATAAAAATATTACACAGTCATATAGAAATTTAAATTTTAGCGTATCACTTATCTGATAGTTAGCTTGTTTTGCTATGAGAACAACGGTGGGCTAAATAATGATCCTCCCAACCAATGGGAAATGGTTTTCACTACCAAATTGATACAATTTCATATCCAGGAAGCTCTATTATGGTGACCATAACAGGTCTACCTAGGGACCTCCGACCACACTAGGTCTAGCCTAGGATTTCACTGATCACACACGGTTCATTTTGGAATTTTACTAGCCAAAAAAGTCAAGAATTACAATGATCACACATGGTGCATTACAAGATTAATATTGACAGTGTCCTACCTATTCATTCGATAATGTCTTGTCCATGAGGATTTTGGGCCTCCTGTAACTGGTTCCAAAATCAACATATTTTCCTCGAGATTTTTCCCTTCTCCCAATTTTGGGAAAATTTTTTCCCTTACTAATATCATCTATCACTAGGGAGATAAAATCTAAGAATTACAATGCCATCAACCCATTCAGGCAGGAAACTGCCATTAACACATAACCCTCCTTAGGTGCTTCACAACTATCACATAATTATCTGGAAATTGAAATTCCCTTTTAACACCTTTTCCCACTGTAATTTACGTAACTGAGCATATGCACATTATCTTTAAAGAAAAAATAACATTTATGTACATCATGCACTCATACTTCACCTTCAATGTGGGTCCCATAATATGTAAACATAAATTTGACAGGAATTCATATCTAGCACCTCATATCATACAAGTGGTATTAATTTCAAATTTTCCACATAATAAGCATAATGTAATTTATAAAAAACATTATGATATATTTCACATCATAACATTATACTTTCTCATTTGTAGTTGCAAATCAAATTGCAATGTTTTACCTTTCACAACTTCGTATGCTTCCTTCAAGCTACCCCTACTTAATTACATCAACAACATCAGTCACAAATACTTTTAATAAAACCATACATTCTACAAAATATTGTTATGCACATTTTTTGTTTCAAATACAATCAAGATGCATTTCACTTTCACATACATCAATGCTCTTAATATTTCAACATAGTAGAAAGATATTAGTATTGTTTATTTTCATAAACCACTTTCATTCTTCAAAAGTAAGCATAACAAATAAGGATACATCTTCCATATGCTACATCCAAGAAAATTTAAAGCATAGTTTTGATGAAGTTGTTTTTCAAAAATAATAGCTAAGAGAATAGGGCTCTAATAATTGATATTTCCATAGTTCTAGTTGATGCAGAATGTAATTTCATTTATGATTATGCATATAATAATAAACCATTATGTAACATTACTAAATTCAATTCAATCACACAAATTTTTCTTTGTTAAATAAAACTAATAATGCCAACAGATTCCAATGCCATCTAGATTTCATTTAGCGATGATAATTAAGACACCATGTTTCCACCTATATATTGTCACTACAATATTCACATGTATTTGATGGATTTATAAAATATGTAACTAACATATTTATTAGATATAAGATGCATACCAGCTAACATCATCATTGAATCATCAATTTTTAAAGTTGTGATGTTTCAACAAACAAGGTAATCAACAAAATTTGAATCTCAGGGAAAATTTTAGGGGCTAATATTCGGAAGTGGGCTAATTTTCTATGCTTTTTCCAAAAAAAAAAGATTCATTAATTTTGGCATTTTATAAAAATTATTCGCCCAAATTTTATAGTATAAAAGTGTTTTACCTTAAAAATTGCCAATTTCTTTTATAGAGACTATAAAAATATTAGAAATTTGAATACTTTTACAAAAACATTGTCAAACATATTACAAATTGCATATTATGAACTAGTGATATTTTCAAAAGTTTCTAAACTTTAAAATAAAATTACATCCTTAAAATTTTCCCTCCATTTGATTACTACTATTTCTATCATTAAGCTAGTAGAACATACATAATATATCTCATGAATTTTAATGTAATATAATACTATCAAATATTCTTGGTTCTTCTCATCCTGCAAACTTCCATTTCTGCATGTTCATATGCAAAGTCACAAGTCTTGACATAACCATGCATCAGCTAATTTAACAACACTATTGTATCATGATCTAAGTTCGTTGTAACTTTCAAGAACTTGCATTCATATGCATGCATTTCTAAACAAGTATTTACTTCCGCAATCATTAAAGTTTCTTGCATACAATATTGTAATGCATAAAATTCTATGTAAATATTTATTCATATAAAATAATAGTTTATTATTAATGTGTAAGTGGCGATAAAAAATATGGTAAAAATCCAAAAAATCCCAAATTCAACAGTGTATTGTCACCAATAGATCAATAACATGAAGTAAATTACCACAATTAATTTTATTACAACATGTGATAGTATTCAATCAAACTGTTTCATGCATGAAAAGGTTGGTAGTTAATCCCCACTATCACCAATGAGTGCTCATAAGTGTAATATAAGTCTTATTGTCTTTTATCCACATCAATATTGAAAGACTGCGAACATAGTTTTGAAGCAAGCATTACCGCTTACTCTTCCTCAATGCGATTATTAACATGCATCATGCATTTCATGTCAAAAGTAGTCTACTGCATATAACTTTATGTAGTTTTGTTAGAATCATACCTGAGATGATGCCCACTAGCGTCATTCCTCTTGTTCTTCTTTTCTTACCAATTCGGAAAAGGTGACATCGCTGCAACCTTTTACTCTGATACCACTAGAAACATCTCCCAATAACCCTCATGCAAAAACACATAGGATTCACTTTTTTTAACAGAATTTACCAACGTGTAATTTTATAAATTACTACTTCATATTCCTTCCTTGACCATTAGATATAAATTTCATCGTTACATAGATTAACTTTAGTAACATAGTAGTAAGTTACATAACGTTTAACAACCACTACTTTAGCTTATTAACATAAAATTCCTAATATAACCTTGCATCATTTTCATGATTCCTTTAACTAGGTTAGTTAATCACATACATTATAATGTAATGTCATGTTATGTAAGAAAGCAACATTATTAAAATGACACATAAGGAGAACACATCATTGAAAAATGATATACCCTCGAAACAGTGAAGAGAAAAGCCAACAAACGTTTAATTTTGTTAAACGTCTCCTGAGGGTGTTCACCCCTCACTCAATGGTTGTAAGGGAGTTCATTCCCTAACCATTGCCATAAATTCTTTCAAAGAAAAATAATCTTAAATACAACAGAAATATCTATAAGCCATTACATTAATCATGTTATCATTTACCCACAAATCCTCGAACATCATGTCTTTGTGGATTGGTTGTTTCTATAAGTGGATTATCTTGCAGCTACATTTCTTCAATCTGCATGGACCACTAGTTCATACCCTACCATAAGGTTAAATATAATCCATCCTTTTCATAAGTCACAATCCTTCCTGCAATAACTACCGCTAGCAACTATGACATCCAATAATAAATATTAATAGTAATACCTCAAACATATTTTCATGTGCATAAATAAATTGTAAATGAAGTATCGAGACAAGGCTTTTTTAACAAAACTGCACAACCATTATTTGAAAGCACATAACTATCAAAACATGTATATTTATCTTAACGTGTGTATTTATATGACACATGTCTATCCATCCAGAACTCCCATGTATAAGATAAAATAGAAAAAGATTACAAAGGCTTATTTACTTGTCCCTAAATGGAAATCATTACATTCTACTTCTACCGACAAAACACAAACTTAATATTAAATAACTTCCATGGTTATTACCATCTCTTCACATAAGGAGAGGGAAAAACCTTTTGAAGATAAATACCACATCTACTATTATTCCCCTTGCACGAGCACACATTATTTTCCAAACGAAAACCACTACATCTATCCATATTATTTTAAAGGACATTGGCACATTAAATATCATATTTTTTCATATGATTATATAAAATTTATTCAAAAGAAACTAGCCCCTTGGCTATTTTCTTTCTGCATGCAATTATGTATTATTTTCCAAAAGAACTAACGCAATAGATATTATTCCAATAATCAAATACATAATCTATTCTAACAAATCTAACAAAATAGAACATTCAAATACATGTTTCCTTTCCATGAAATCCAATACAATAGTCATTCTTTTTATGCATAGACGCACTTATTCTTTTCCAAGAAACTTAATAAAATAACTATAAGAACATATTTTTTTTCAAGAAACTAGTAAAATATTCACATATTCTTTTCATGGAAAACATCGCTACTTCTCATAATAACTTCTCAAAAAATTTACATGGGTTCTCTATCTTTTCATATACAAGGATCAGATGCATTCTTTCTCGAGAGAACATCATGGAAACTTAGCTTTTATCAACAAGAATCACATGTAATTTATTCAAATAAAATGAGAGAGCTACTTATATTTTTACACACAAGATTCACATATAATATTTCTAAGAGAATGATAGGTTTATTTAAATTTCACACACAAGATTCACATTTAATATTTTTAAGAAAAATGTTAGGGTTATTTATCTTTCACACACAATATTCACATGTAATATTTTAAGAAAAACGATAGGGAGTTAGCTTTTATGTGCAAGACACCCCTTTTGTTTTCACCTCCATCTTCAATCCTTCATATTTGCAACTATATTCATTCTCTTATTTATGTGTCATAGCTATTATGATAAGATTGATGTAGGGGATTTAAAGTTAGTAACATCCACTCTTCATGTCTCATCCAAAGAAACCAATAAACGCAGATCTTCTCCAACTGAGAAATACTCTTTAAAAATAAAGATATCTAAATAACTGATAAAAGAACAAGGGGTGGAAACCCTATTATCAGGACTAAAAGATACATCTTCTTAGTGAACCTTCTTGAGGAAACTCCCTAGAAATCTAAAAAAAAATGTCATGAGTTGCTGCACAAATCAACTACTCCGTACCACCAGATATACGTCCTGTGAGAATATACCTTTTGAGCGTACTATATAGTTGAGAAACAACTAAAAGACTCTTTCTTTTGAGCAAGACTAGTGTAGATGAACAACCAAAGTTTCTCCAATTTATGCCAACCAAGAGGCATGCTTCCACAACAGTGTTTTCTGTTGCACATTGTTTTGAGTGGGAAGGAAAAATATTTGTCTATCAAACTACATGATACAATCTGCCTCTGATCGAAATTATAATGCTTACTCTATCCACCAAGCCTCCTTCAAAACTCTCTCTTGCCACCAATTCATAAACATTATTTGTTTAAAAGACATTCCAAGAACGATTTTCTTTGATCCATTAATAAATAAAAAACATCGCTACCATCAAAAGATTGAAGCATGTTCATTGCACCCATTTGCGACATATAAAATGCCTGCTTGATATGCTCGGCTTTCCATACCACACAATGGTTTTTCCAACGCACAGTCACTGATGAGTTTAATATGTATATTAATCCATTCCTTACCGCAACATAGAAGAAACTATAAGTCCATTGCTACTGCATACACCATCAAAAGCCCCACTATCGACTCATTTTTCTTGGAACCAACAATATGGTTACCATATGGTAGTTACGAGTCATTCTATTGATAGAAAATAGAAGAGAGAGCGAGATATTATTCACACAATACAAATCACAAAATGATTTTATTGATCTCACAGACATTACGCATATAAGAATAGATGATACTTCTAGATCTTAGAATGGTGGATCTAGATTACTAAAAGTAGCTAGTACAACTATTAAACTTGGAACTCACATAGTTACAATTCACGACAACTTGGAATACACATGAAACACATCACATGGAAGCATTACTTCCAACAATCTCCCTTATTGTTTACATGGATAACATTAAAAATACATATTACAACAATAAATAATGCTCTATCTTACTAGTCTTCATTAGCACCCACATCCACTCTGGAATCTTGCAAACACCGCTCTTTTCACCACTACATTTTCGAGTTGTTACTTGACCTCCATTTAAAACGTAACCACTTCAGACCATTGTTGATGAACTTTGCAAGATCAACAATATGGACAACTCCACTCGTCGAGGCTTTTGCAATAAGAACCATCAACTGATGAACCATCCTATGGACCAACCACCATATTTCAGATATTTCACTTTCGGATAGGATGATTTTATGGATACTAGATGTGTTCAAATTGATCAAACAACTTGACCTTACATAAGAATTGGTTTTATGTCACCGACGGGCTTCCAATTTAAGAACGGTCAAGTCTTTTTATAACTAAAATTACTTACACACAAGAACTGATATTTCAGAGACAAATTAGTAATATTTTCACTAATAAGCTTTAGCTATACTAAACTTTTTACAATAAAAATATTACAACTATAATTTATTATTTAATTTTAATGTGTTTAAATAATTTTAATTATAAATATTTACATTAATTTAAAGTTAATTTCACATTAATTTTAAATAATAAAACTCATATACATTTCCAATTCTCACCAATATTTTTTCAAATTAAATTTTAATGCATTTAGAAAAAGCACATAACAATTTTGAGAAATTTATTCATTAAATTTTTTTATTTTTATTTTTATTTTTTTCTAATTTTATTTATTAAGTATCATAATCACTAACTTTACTTTCACATGTTTATTCAAATAGTTTTTATTTTCATTTTTAAAAATTTTCTAATTTATTTTTTATGTTATTTTTTTGGTACCTAGTATGGTGAAGTTTTATGATTAAAAAACACAAAATTAGAAATAAAATTTACAAAAAACTAAAAACATAAATAAAGGTCACAAAATATATATATTTCAAAAGATATAAATCTCCATATTTTTATTTTTTTGATAAATTATTCAATTCACTTTTACAATAATAATAAATAAATAGTTCTCTTATCTCTACATTAGAAATATTAATAATAATATAACAATCACAACACACTGAAAAAAATAAAATGAATAACTTTTCCCATCATGGAAATAAGCATAGTGGAAAAAGTGTCAATTTAGCTCATAAAACAGTGTAAATTTAATTAATTAATTAATTTTTAATTTGCTTACATCTTTAGAAATTTGGAAAAAAAATTAATTTAGCTTATAAAATAGTGGAAATTTAAGTATTTTTTTTAATTTGCTCAAATTTTTAGAAATTTAATTTATTTTTGTAAAATTTCAAAATGTTAAAAATAATAGTACTGAATTTATTTCTATTATCAAAAACATAATTTAAACACTTTTATAAATAAAACCATAAAATATAATACTCATATTTTTAATATTCAGATATTTAGATCTTTCATTCACACATATACCAACAACAGACAACGGAAACAATTTACGGACCTTCTTTTAAAGAAGAGTATCTGCTATCTACTCAAAGCGAGGAAAGTTTCATTTCCCTGCATATGTACATGACGCACTTATGAATTCTGGATCTATCAACTCCATAGGGAATCTTTTATTTTTTTTATTTATGGCTTTTTATGTTATGATGAGAATAATGGATACATTAATCTTTTGATGGCTTTATATGTTATTGTAAAACTGGAGATGATATTTTTGTGTCAGATGTAAGGTGGAGAACAGTAGAAACATACTAATTAACACAAATAAAAAAATCTTTGAGAACTGATGCAAAAATCTCACTAAATGTACTCTCTCATATATATATATATATATTAATAATATTTCTATTTATTTATTTTCTACTAAATAGTTTTTTGGATCTTCATTACTGTGAAACAACGCCGCACTTTGAACACATAAGTCAAAACTGCACTGTGACCATCAATGGCGCTGTCTCCATGGTCGGCTGCCTTGATTGATGGAAGTGCTACTACAGTAAAAGGAAACCAAAACCTGTCGTGCAGGCCAACCCACTTTTTTAATCATTGAAAATTGACATAGATTCTCTCAGGGTAAGATCTCCAGCGAGAGCGTGTTGATTAGGAATACATTTAGGTTATCTGTGCAGCCCATGCTCTTAACGCTAATGTTAGCGTTAGGCTTTAAATTTGTAGAGAAAACAATGGAATTTTTGGTAAAATTTTAGTAGAAATTTTGGAAAATTAGAGTTATCGTTATGAAGTCTTAAGGTTTAAAGATTTTAAATATTTCAAGTTTTGAGATTTAAAGATTTTAAATGTTTCAAATTTTTTGAAAATGTTGAATCTATTTTCACAATCTAAAAAACAAAATTCAAAGATTCCTTCTGTCAATTGAAAAGAAAAGAACAGAATTTCTCTGATTGCCAACACTTTAACATTGAGCAAATAATTAACTACAGCTCGTACATACAGTTCAGATATATGTCCTGTACCCATATGCCCAAATGCAATGTATCTTTTTGTGTGGCGGTGGACCGAAGGACTTGGTGTTGGAATTTTTGAATATTCCAAACAATATAGAGATAATAAAAAAAAAACCCTCTTCTGACATAGAGAGATCAACACAAAAATTGTGTACACAGTAGTTCTTTTTTTTATTAAAAGAAGTGTTGGATTGTTACAATATTAATTTTTTTTTTAAGAACTACTGTGTTTTAGAGATTTACAAAATGAAAGACTTCTTTAAGTTACTGCAACACACAGCGCTTCTATTAAAAAAAAAACTTGTGTTCTGATCTCTTTTGCTTTCACTGCTACACACAGTGCTCTCTATCTTCTTTTCTGCCTTTATGCTTTTTCACACAGTCAATAGACTCACTATCTTCTATCTACTACAAAGCATATATATAGTAAATATAAAATATTTAATATATATATATATATATATTATAAAATATTCATAACTTAAATTTTAATCATATGAAATAAAACATATGTGCTGCCAAATTAAAAATAAATAAATAAAAAAACATTTAACATTGTATATTTGATAGAGTCAAAATACTATGCAAGTGTCTGTTTCTTTACCCCATGGAGCTTCTTTGATTGGTTCGGAGGAAGGTGACATCACCTTTTCAGGTGGGTCAACTTCAACCTTTGCAGCCCATATTGGATGAAGTAGGAATGAGACTGGAGGTTTTAATGCAGTAGATGAATGGTTTGAACGCTGAGGAGGTAATGAAAACTGGAGATGGCTGTCGCTGTCTTTTACATTTTCTATCGACAATTAAACTCGCCATCCTCCTTCTGCATGTAGCAGTTGAAATTAATTTCCAACACTTAGCTGTTAAATCCGAGTAGATTTTCACATCCGAGTAGATTTTCACAGAAGAATTCCAGCCTCCATGCCACGCAATAGGTTTAACAGATCAGATCAATCTCCAGAAGCATGTTAAATTAGATTATAACTAATATTTAAATTAGATGATAACGAATATTTACTGTGCTATTATTTATTATTGTTGATCTATATATATCCGGTCTTAGGTTTAAGCTAATACATTATCCAGTCGTAGATATATACAACCCCACATACTAATAAATCAATAAGACTTAAAATATTGGCTGTCATTGCCAGATTACCCTCGCTATTTTTTTCTAAACTTGCCAGATTACAGCCCCACATATTAATCGTTAACATCTTAAATATTGGCTATTGACTGTGATGGCTGGATTACACTAGCGATTTCTTTCTGAACATGCCTTTGGATTCCTTTCGATTCTTTCTTTGTCCATTTAAATGTTTCTTTTTAACTGAGCATCTCTTATGTGGTCTTTTCGGTATTTATGATCTATCGATTGCCAATTTTAATTTGCTTTTTTTTTTTTATATTAATTTCTAAAATATTCGGAAATCTACAATAAAACATAAAACATGAATAGGTTTATAATCGAGCGTGGCCATGTTTATATACAATGGTAATAAGCAATTCGGATAACATTGCGAGTTTGAAGATCTGTTATTACTATTTTAAGGAGAAAATTACAGAGAGTTTAGTGCAGTTGCTATTTTATTTTGGATTTAGAAAAATATTTAATTTATATATATGATAATGATAATGGTTAACGTCCAGTGAGACTAATGTTTGGTTTATTGGACCTAAAGAAAAGAGTTATTTAATTTTATTTAAGATTTTATCCTTATGCTTAAAAAGCTTGGAGAGAAGCCTCCAGAGCTCACTATAATTTTGACATCTTAAAAAGCTAGAAAAGTCAGTATTGCAACAAAGATTATGAAATTGAGCTCTAATAATAAAACCTTTGCAGTAAAACTCACGAACATGTCAAAAACTTGATTGTAGTTAACAACCTCTCACTGGAATTACATAATAACAATTATAATAGCAAATTTGATAGTAGATTTACAATAGTGTTATTTTAATAGTATATTTAAGAAATCTATTGAAATAAGATGTAAAATAATAATAATTATTGGTTAAATTTAAAAATATTATCAAAATCTGAAATCCATAAATTTAACAAAGTGACATATCAAATTCTAAAATATTTTCAAAATTTAAAATTAATCTGTACCTAAGATTTAATAACCCACCCTAACAATAATGCTCTTCAACATCATGGACAGGATTACACTCCTCTTACCGCTCACTGGAAGTCGGGCTTGTCCAAATCTCTTGTCAAAGCACATTAAAATCCATATTAATTAGTCAGATTTTAAAATTTAATTATCGGGGAAAGGAAATAAAAGAATGCAGTGATGGAGGCAGAAGACAAGTATTCATAGCATGGAGGCAGAAGATATGTATTCATAGCTACCCCTCAACATCGGTAACCCTCATGTTCTTTAAAGACTTATTTAAAAGTTACTATGGTAATTGTGATATTTATAAATTCAATTAAAAGTGATATTTATAAATTCAATTAAAATGAATTTAAGTGAACATATGAATTTTATATTTTATTTTGATTTTATATATCAATTTGATGTTTTGTTGGGTGGTGATCTTAAAATTGGATTATTATTATTATTATTATTATTTGTTACAACCACTTTCCTACAAATTTATAGGAAATTTGAAAAGAGAAAAAGATTGGTTCTCGTTTCCTGAGAAAGTCTATGAAGAGACAAGAGGAAAATACATAAGTCTGTATGACGCTGCCTGTGGAAAGAGGAAAAGACATAAGTTTGTAATAGGCAAGACGCTGCCTATGGAAAGAGGAGAAGTCATAGGTTTGTAATAGATGCTTCGTGTGGAAAGCTCCCTAGCCGGACTGAGAGCCAGTGGAGAATCCCTGGTTACTAGAGGCATAAGTGTTTATGTGAATCAATCCTTGACCTGGTTACTAAAGGCATAAGTGTTTATGTGAATCAAGTTATTATGCAAATTAGATCGAATGTCTAGACTTGAAGTTTAATTTAAAAGATAAATTCTATAATGATATTATGATGCATGTTTTTGACAAATATTACAGGAAAAGGTTGTAACATTTCCTTGAATTGTTAATGATTGATATCAGAAGAATACACATAAAATATTAGGAGTTTTATATGTAGAATGTGGAAAGGTTTTTATAAATGTTGGCCCTATTTTATAGAGACAATTAAATGGTTCTTTGCAAAGGGGGATAAAATACTTATTGGAATGAGCAGATATTGGGAATGGGCACAAAGATGTTCATTAGGAGAGAGATGATAGTCTCATTAAGTCAAAGAGGATTCTTCTATATGGGACAACTCATAAAGGATTGGGAAAATTGAATCCCAAGGTGGAAAACATATCGTGAGTTGGGGCTGAGAGAAAACCATAAGGTGGTATAGGAAAATTATACCACCTCTGTTATTTACATGGGATGGCGGAAAGGAGAGGGAGGAGATCGGGTCACATGGGCAGGCATTGAAATGAAGCAACAGATATGCACAAAGTAGGCATACAAACTATTGATGGATAGGGACTTGGGTGATGAACTAGACTGTTGATTCAAGTTGATGTGGAAGGTCAATATCCCAGTTAAAATGATCATTCTGTTATGGCTTATTTGGAAAAATAAAAATTTGACATGGAAAACGCTTCAGAGAAAGGGGTGGAAAGGTCCTGGTTACTGTGTTTTATGTAGAGAATAGGAGGAAGATAATTTACACCTGTTTTATAATTTCTCCTTTGTCATTAACGTAACTAAAATTATATGTACACTGCTGAAGTTACTAGACCCACATTACAGTAACTTGGAAGGGTGTGTGCGATGGTGGTTTCGAAGGGGGGAAAATATTCATGTCTTTCCTTTCCTTTTGCTTTGGCACATGTGGTGTGGGCGGAAACGAATGATTTTTGATGGTCAATTATGTTCTCCACACAGCATATCGGTTAAAATATACAGAGCTATGTAATTAATGAAACTGAATCAGAAACCACCTGTTGATGCTTCGAAGAGGCTGCAGCCTTTTGAGATACATTATCCGGCTGGTTTCTTTGATGAAGCTTCAAAAAGTAAGATTTGTGCTTGTGGGGCCTGGCTCATGATCTCTCCAGAATGCCACTATAATTTTTTCTGGAATGGGGGCAGAGGAACAAATATGAGAGCTAAGTTATTATCTTTGTGGGGGCTTTTATGGTTTGCAAATCAATTATATATGGAGGAGTTCTGGGTGTTTGGAGACGAAAAAGTTATTATGGATCACTTGAATAGAGGCACTAGTTTAAGACCTGGAAACCTTACACATTGGTTGGAAAGGATACATGCAATCAAAAGATTTTTCACGACTATCACTTTTAGTCATGTATATAGAGAAAAAAACATCTAAGCAGATAGACTATCAAATAGGGGCTTAAATGGAAGATTCAGGGAGATGAACTACGAATTATATAATGCCTCTGGTGCTGGTGCTATTGGCGAGGTAAATTTCTCTTAGGATAGAATTCTCCACACAGAAAGAAGAACTTGGATCACACAGTTTTTGCAGCATTGAAGGTGAGATGGACCGAAATGGGAACTGGACCATTACTGTTTTTGCTATATCTTAAAGGAACAAAATTTCAGAACGTTTAAAGTAATGGCAGTCTTTTTATATCATTATAATTTTTGTACATTGAGAAGCTATCTCAGTCACGGAATCATATATGTTTTTTTGTGGAACAAATTAAAATAGTGGTTTTAGATGCTCAATCAAAGAAGACAATTTGTAAAGGAACAAATGAAATGTTTTTAAATGTTTTTTATCTATGAAGCGATGTGCCTTGGTACACTATATAAACTAGTGAAGTATTTTTCTTGCTGAAAAAAAAAAGAATGTCATGAATAGGATAGAGATAACTAGTAAACTAATATTAAAATAATATGGTTAATAGGACCTGTAATTGTCTTGTTTCACTTAAGGGTCTTTTTTCTTGGAAATTTTTAGAACTATAATTTTTTCCCTTAAGTTGGTTATGTTACTTGAGGGGTTTATTCACGCTCAAGGAAGGAACGAGAGGCTACTCTGTCCCCTCTAAGAATTTTATTATTAAGAGAATTTTCATGCATGTAACTTACATAATTACATGTAAATATTCAACACAGTAGTTACCCAAGACAAAGTAATATAGAGAAAAACTACACATATAAATTATAGTACAAAGAGAATATTGATATATGAGATACATATTGAAGATTATACAAATACCATTTAACACTGAAGTAATGCATTCAAAAGAAAACTATACAATCAAGCGAGCAACAGAATTATATATAAATAAAAAAGCACAATGAAAGATTGACTACGGAAATAGGGTGGTCACTTGAATGTAAACTAGTAAAAATCTAAGGAGAAAATGGAGCATTTAAACCAGTACAACAACATGCAAGTCAGCAGACCTTCAGAAAAATATCATATTTCAAAACTCCATTACAAATTATGAATATATGCGAATTTAAGAAAGATATAAGGACATCACTCCAAAATTCTATGGTGTGATAATTAACTAAACCGTCACTGAGGGTAACATTACATAACATCTGCAGAAACCATTAAATTAAAACAATTGATATAAGGTAGGAGCATAGTCCAAGGCTAAATGTGTAAAATTCCAGAGACTTAAACAAGAATTAATAGTTATGGGTCTAACCCATCTTGAAATGTTCAATGTAGTCTAAGAACAGTAATGAAAAAATAGTAAAACGATGAAACCAAATCCATATTGAGACATGCAACATCATGAACCATAACTTGGTGGAATAATTGAGATTAACTGACTGGTTTTGCATTAAGAATAAAAATAAGTCGAATTAACTATAGTCTTGCTAATAACTAGAACTGTATTCGACTAAGAAATGAACGAATAAATAACCTAAAACCTCGAGTACACCGTAAGAAACCTGCAGTAAAACTAGAGCGTATTGGCAAGGGTTGGGCGGGAAAACTAACTAAATGGGAGATCAACTTACTTGGTAACCTAAGCCAGATTGTGAGCCAGTTTTCCAAGCAGCGTCCAAAGGGTTGACGTGATTGTAAGAGGGTTGGGCATACCTTCAGTTAAGAAATCCAAAGTAATTAAAATAGGACTAGAGAGTAGGAACACTCCATACATACTCTTTAAACCCTCCAAATTCAAGAAGATAAATGAAAATTTCGTTTTTTTCTGAATGCATATACGTGACACAGGGTGAACAATTGCTGAACAAGACAAAAGACATTCATCATTTCTGCAACTGTTTCAACTCCAAAAAACAAAGAAGAGCTAGTACCTACGGGTCTCACCAGTTTGGAAATGAACTTAGCAAGCGATGACGTTCAATCGAATAACTCCATTCCAGGAAAAAGCACAAAGACCAAACCCTCATTACAGAGTGACATCGGTGCGATGCGAAGCATAAATGAGGAAACAGGAAAGGGTTTGCGGTAGGGTAGTTACTCTAACCCCCACCTAGGGAAATATGGTCGTTCGATCTGCAGCAAAGGCCTAGATCACTTCGAGATAGAAGTAGAGAACCATAAGCTAGAGCTAGCGACCTTTGAGAATGTTCTTCAAGTGTTGCTGGTTCGTTGGATGTCATGAATCTAACGGCTGAAACACAATCACCAGATGTCACCATGTGGGGATAAGTGTCGAAGGTTCAATGATAATAGTTCTCATTAAATATTAATCAATTAGTGAAGGTGGATTTTCATTTGATTTTACCAACACTTGCATTGATATCTTCACTATATGTATAAACATACTTGTCAACCTACTATTTTTTATAAACATAACATTAAGTGATATGTTATAAACATAATACAACTTTATGCATAAGGTTTGACGAATGATAATCGAAATTAAAATAGCACCATAGTTATATATATATATATATATATATTTGAAGGTTATGTTAGTATTGATGCATGTCCATGTTACAAGTGGTATGAGAACCATGTTCAAGCACTGTGGCTTTGTGGGAACTGGAAGTGCAATGATATGGTGAACATAGTGAAAGAGTGCAGCAAAACTAGGAGCAAGATGGAGAGAGCGTCTTGATGATCAGGGAGACCAAAAGCATCTTAAGGATGAACTAACTCAGAAATATGGGTATAGCTAGAAGCGAACCGACAGTACCACATGAATATATTGTTGGATAAACAACAACAACAAACTAGACAAGTATTGGAAACTGTGCAACAACTACAAAATGAGATGGCACAAATGAGAAATGAGAATGTAAAATTAATTCAAGAACAAAAGGAAAATTTTAAAAAGTCTCTCCGATAGGTAAAACAATAAATCCTATCAGCCAAATCCAGATCATGAAACCCAGAATGAAAGGGAACAATAACGAACTAAAGATGACCAGGAGGGGAGTCATACCAAGAGAATTCAATGCGATGAAAGACATAGAGTTGAGCATGAAGAGTTTGATAATGTAAATGACCAAGGAATAAAAAATAAGTAGAGCACAGAACTACAAGGAGAATTCAGAAAAATTAAGCCAACAACCTATGATGGAGAGAAAGAAGAGGCAACCGAGGCCTAGATCATTGAAATGTAAAAATAGTTTCAATTGTACATTTATAATCGCAATCTCAAAGATATGTTGGGAAAGGCCACCCTGTGGTGGGAAGAGATTAAAACTGTGCAGAAGATTGATGAACATAAAGTAAACTAGGAAGATTTCTAGAGGCACTTCAAGAATAAAATCTTGACAAAGCACTTTTATTATGAAAAGTCGAGGGAATTCCATGATTTACGTTTGGGACAACTAACCATGGATGAGGTCATAGCCAATTTCACAATGTTATTGAGGTATGTGTCTTACTTACATGCGGAGAAAGTGAAAGTACAACGATTCTTAAGCAATTTACCTACTTTCATGCAGGAAATAATTGAATTAGACAATCCTAAAATGATGGATGAAGCGATAAAATAAGCACAAATATGCTACCAAAAAACCAAGCTAAAAGACTCTAACAAAGGTTGGAACTAGAAGAAAGAGTCAGAGAGCTTCCGAAATTTGAGGAATTCTAAGCTGACTCCTAAAAATTTATAGAGAAGTTCAGTGAATAGGATGATGGAAAAATCACAGTCGGAACCAAAATGGAAATTAAGGGCTAGAACAATAGAAGCATCCAGTAAACCAGAGCCTAGTCAAGTGAAAAAACCCTCCTTACAATGTTGGGGGTGCAGAGAAACCCATTACTATAGACATTGTCTGCATAGATCATGAACCAAACAAGTAGCCAATGTACAAGAAGCCTTGACCATTGGTGAGGTAGCAAGAAGCATACCTAAAATCAACGCAACCTTGGATGACCATGAGGCATAGTAAAAACCCTCAATGATAGAATGTGAAGGTAAAATTTCTAATCAAACTGTCTCTGTTTTAATTGATCCTAGTGCTATTTTGAGTTATATTAGCCACAAAGTCATAGAATTATGTCAATTAAAAAGCCTTAAATTTCTGAAATCTTGGCTAGTACAGTTGGCCACAGCTGCCAAGTGATGAGTAACTGCTAAAATAGGAAATTTTCGTATTGAAATATCAGGACAACACATTCATGGGAACCTGAGTGTGATTCCCTTAGGCTCATATGATGTGCTAATTGGGATGGATTGGATGGAAAGCCATTGGTTTATGATAGACTGTAAGGAGAAAAGTGTCAAATTCCTCACTGATGAGGGAATAAGGCAGGAGTTATAGGGTATTAAGAAAGGAATTAAATTATGACCCATTACTTCCAATCAACTAGGAAATTGTATCTGGAAGGGTTTCCAAATTTTTGTTGTTCAAGTGGGGTACACAAAATCAAAGGACAAGATAAGTTCACCTGAAAATATGAAAATTATCCAATATTTTTTTGATGCGTTCGTAGAGTCAATACCTCGTTTACCAGCCAAGTGAGACATTGAATTCACTATAGAGTTGAATCTAGGATAAAATCCTATATCAAGGACTCCTTACCATATGAGCAAATGAAAATTGACTGAGCTCAAAATGCAGTTTCAAGAGCTGCTTGATAAAGGATACATCTGTCCCAGCTTGTCTCCTTGGGGGGCCCCAGTGTTGTTTGTACGTTATAAATATGGGACCATGTGCTTATGCATGGACTACCAGTAACTGAATGAGCTGACCATAAAAAAAAAATACCCACTGCCACAAAATGATGATATGTTTGATCAAGTCCATGGAGCTAGTATGTTTTCAAAAATTGACTTAAGATGAGCGTATAATCAAATTTGGATTAAAGAAAAATATATTTGTAGGAACGACTTCTGAAATCGTTATGGTTAGTACAAGTTCATGGTGCTGCCCTTCAGCCTCACCAATGCTCCTATCACCTTTATGAGTTTGATGAATGACATTTTTCAGCCTTATTTGGATAAGTTTGTACTAATTTTCATTGACGATATCCTAATTTATTCCAAGAACCAAGAAGAGCATGAGAATAATCTCAAGATAATGCTGCAAATGTTACCGGAGAATTAGTTGTACACTAAGTACAACAGGTGTGACTTCTTCAAGGGCCAAATTCAGTACCTGGGAGATGTGATATTAGATGAAGGGATAAGTGTCAATCCTAAAAATATCCATGAAGTTATGAAATGGGTTATCCTTAAGAACATTGTGAATATACGATCCTCCATGGATTTAGTAGGTTACTATCATTGATTTATCAAGGATTTTTGAAATATTTCTTACCACATAACTTCCCTATAGAATAAAGTGAGGACATTTAGGTGGAAAGTAGAATGCCAACAAGGATTTGAGTGATTAAAACAACTACTGAATTCAGCCCCAATTTTGAAGGTGGTAGATCCTGAGAAAGAGTTTGTTTTGGGAGGAGTTTTGATGCAATAAGGTAAGATAGTAGCATATGAATCCCGCAAACTGAACCATCATGAAAAAAAATATTATGCTTATGACTTGGAAATCACAAAATTAGTTCATGCCTTAAAAATGTGGTGCCATTATTTGTTGGGGAAGAAATTATTGCTTTTAACAGACCATATTATTTTGGCTAGCTTCTTTAATCAACCAACTCTGAATGAACAATAGGCCAGATGGACACCCTTCTTGATGGAGTTTTATTTTCATATAAGACATTTGAAGGGAAAGGAAAATAAGGTAGAAAATTCCTTAAATAGGAAGGAAAAATGTGTTTATGAAGTCCAATATCATCAAATCGAATTTGATGTGTCAAGACTGCTTGTTGAAGCTTCCCTTAAGGACCCTGAATATTAGTACCTTTGGCAGCACACCCAAGAATTGCAAAAAATGGGTTAATCCACTGAGTATGAAATTAATAGACAGGATTAGTTGACTTTCGTGGAAGAATTTATGTCCCTAATGAAATATCTATTAAAAAATTGTTACTAGATGAGCATTACCATAGTCCATACACAACTCATCCAGGGTATCAAAAGTAGTTTTTCTGTGCTAAAGAAAGAATATTTTTGGTTTGGAATGTGGAAATATATTGTAAAATACACGTCTAAATGTCTAGAATGTCAACAGGTAAATGCTAAACATCAGCATCCGACAGGTTTGTTGAATCCTCTTCCTATTCCAGAATGGAAATGGGAAATGATTACGTTGGATTCTATAACTGGACTACCTAAACCAAAAAAGAAACATGACTCTATTATGGTGGTAGTGGATAAGCTGAGAAAAACTACTCACTTCATTCCAGTGAAGTCCACTTACAAAACAATGGATATTGCAAATATTTTTATGAAAGAAGTATTTCGGTTGCATGGAATACTAAAAGTGGTTATTTACAACAGATATGTGAAATTCACCTCTTCCTTTCGGAAGGAGCTCCTTACTAGATTGGGTAGTCAAATACATTGTAGCTCTCCCTGCCACCCTTAGATGGATGGTAAAACATAGCAGGTGAACCAGGCACCTGAAGACATGTTGTGGATGTATGTACTTAATCAACCATCTAAATGGGAGGACTATCTCCACCTGGTCGAGTTCACATATAATAGCTACCAAAAGTCATTAAAAATGCATCCCTTTGAAGTATTATATGGCAGGAAATGCAAAATTCCCATCAATTAGAATGGTCATGAGGACAAGATGATATTGGGACCGCATATGCTTAAGGAAATGGAGCAAGAATTTAAAATAATTTTTCAGAATTTACAAGCTTCCAAGGACCGAAAAAAGACATACGCAGATAGGAAAAGGACTCATAAGGAGTTCCAAGTGGGAGATAGTGTTTAATTAAGAATTAAACCCAAGAAAAGTACCCTTCAATGGAGTGGGTGTCCTAAGTTAGCGTCGCGCTACTGTTGATCCAGATTTATGTACGAATGAAACAGAACACACATTAACCATAAATACAAATATGCAATAGAAATAACACTTCATTTCATTAATATCAAAGAACTGAAATTTTCTTACAAACAGAATGGAAATAAACTAGCTAGGGCTCTAGTAGCTTATCTCCAAGAAGAGATGTTGCAGCTACAGGCCACTTAACTTTGTTACAATGAGGATCGAGGGCCTATTTATTATTTAGAAATAATGAAAAATCGTAAACATCCAAAATTATAACCCTAGGAGATGAAGCGCCAAAACTATGGGCCCCGTTTGGGTAAATTGGTGTTTTAACTTCCTGGGGACGTAACTTTGGCATACGATCTCCATTTGATGCACACCATACCTAGTTAGAAAGATATATCCAAGGAATACAACTTTTGATGTGAGAAAAATCAATCCATGGACCCATGTTGTTCCTGGTTTTCCCAAAAAACGTCATTTAGGGCCTCAAAACGGCTCCGGAATTTCAAGACCTGAAAAACTGCTAAAAATATTAATTTGTGCCGAAACTGAAAAATGAAAGAGACAATGGTGGGGCCCCAAGTGGAATAGCTAGGTGGCCACTAATATCCACCTGGATCATTCCTCCCCCCTTAGGAAGCAATCATCCCCATTACGTTGAGTTCCTCAATGAGATGAGGAAACTTTTGCTGAACCTGGTCCCTAGTGAACCGCTTGCCTTGGTGCAAGAGTTGGCCAACTTTGATAACCTGATATAGTTGGATCTTTTTTTGGCAAGTGTTATTGACTTGCATGTCCATGATACAATCTGTGGTGGCCTGCTCCATGTAGTATGGGTTTAACTCTATTGGTGTGAGTTGTTCTACAATGTCAGTGGTGTCTAGTAGAGGTGGGAAGTAGGGACGAAGGTGGTCCACATTGAATACTGGGTGCAGAAAAAAGAATGGTGGAATACTGAGCTCATAGGCATTTTTCCCTACAACCTTGGTGATGGTGCACGACCCATAACATAAAAAATTAAATTAAATAAAACCACAATGTGTGTATGTGTATTTCCCAAGCCAAACCTTGTGGGATTCCCCTTCTTCTATGTAATATTTGGATGGAGGGTGGCTCAACCACTAGTCCCAATAATGGTGGATGATGACCTAGTAGGACTCAACTCGATTTGAACCTTAGTTGGACTAGAACCAGAGACCTAATGGTGAGCTCCACCTTGAAAAACTATGTTTGAAGAGATTGAGATAACCCACTAGGTTATATATGATGCTGGTGATGATGATAATGATGATGATGAATGTAAAATAATATATGATAATAATAAATACTATCATATATCAATCTTCAACCACAAATATTTTAAGCTCTGAGAGGTTTTCACCCTGGTTAATTTTTAATATCACTTGCTGCTAAATAAATACGGGGTTAATATGGATCTATGCTGGTGATGTGGCTTATTGGATTTATCTCTGTTTTTACTCTTTTTGAGGTGATATTGACTAGCTTGCATTTAAAATACAATTGATAATTTGCTATATACTCTAATCAAGTGTTTTCCTATGTTTTTGTTTTAAATCTGGATATTTTTTTGCACAAAAAATAGGTTATGGTTTTGGGAATAAATTAATATCTCTTGACCACCATGGGTTAGATTAATACATATAGATTTTCTAGTAATATAGTTAAGATTCTGATTGTAACAAGTGTTTGAGATGCATATACTAAAATTTAAATGACATTGGTTGAGGGAGCTAGATGCTAGTAGTTTTCTTGCATAGTCATCTGCTCAAAATGGGAAGATGTTTGTGCCTACCTTTTGCTTTGGTAATTTTGTTGAAATATGGCACAAAAAAAATACGGAAGATGAGAAAATCTATATCGATAATGTAGTAGATCATCCAAGTCCAAAATATTAATTCCCTTCTCCAAGTTCTTTCTACGAGCTGAGCATTTTCATATTCTAGGCTTTGAATTCACAAATACCGTGTTAGTGTATTTCTATGCCATTCTATTAATGCTCAATTTATTTTATTTGTTTGTTTAATTCTACTACTTTCTTTTTGTGACAAAAAAATTGTTAATTTCCTTTGTAATTCTTGTATGGTTTACTAGAATAATGTGCAACTTTTGTTCCAAGTTGACACACACTTTATAGAGTATGTTGTCAATATTTTTTACTAGTGGCACATGTTACCTTTGTTAAGAATGAATAACCTCAGTTGACCTGCATATGAGTAGATGGGTATTGAATGCCAAAATTTTAATTTTGAAGATTTTAGTGGTATGAAATGAATTAGGTTAGTTTACAAGTGAAGGAAGTGAATTTCCTAGTGGGAAACTTGAACGGTTGAATGCTTTTAACTTCATGTGGGAGGTATTGGGGTCAATCTCCTAGGCTGGATGCCTCTATTATGTGCTTCAATTTATGTTCGTACTACATCAATACCTAAAATTAGTGCTAACGAATTTGCAATTGACATCATCCCTGAAATGCGGGGAAGTGCCCATGGGTTTGCTACGAGTTTTTTCTTAGAAAATAAATGTTGAGGGAAATTTTTTCAGATGCAAATTCTAGTATTCTTATTGGTAGTTTTGGTAAAATTGCACATGACTCTTGAACTGGATGTTTCAGAAATGAACAACGTGTAAGTCTTCTCAATATAAAAAAAATTGCGAAACTAGTGTAAAATATTAGATAAGGTTAAGTTAAAATGTTATTTCAAAATACATAGTAAGATTTGAAAAATATATAAATATAGCCTACCTTACTTAGATAAGTGATACTATTAAATTTCGAGTTTTAGATTAGTTAAAAAAAAATTAGTTTATTTAAATTTTATGTTGCAGGAAACACACCCGCCCCTCCCCTGTGCTAGTTTCTTTTTCCATATTGAACTACTGAAATGTGACTGAAATATACTTAACATGTGGGAAATGTGTTTTTTACAGTGTGAAACCATTTCAAGCTTGTTAGAGTGTCTTATAATGCATTTCCGAAAGGAAAATTTCAAATTTCACTATAATTTGATTGTTGGGATCCACATTTTTTGTTTTAATACATACTTCGAGGTTAGTTACGAATTAATGATACTTGTAGAAGCCTCTAAGACTCAAATTTTTTGTTCAAAAGAGAGTTGCACCTTTATTTTGCACCAAAAATGTTGGCAATTAATGGTAATGTTATATGTTTAGTACTTAAATTTTCAACATTACCATTATTTTTTTTAGGATGTATGAGGGTGGTTACAACCTCATCGGACTTAATATAGAGAAAAAATAATTTCATATTCCATTCAAAGTTCAACAAAGTTAATAGTTTTCAGGATCTGGTAGGATTGCAACATGTTTATTAGATTTTATCATGTATGACGGTATGGGATTGGTAATAAATCAAGAGTGTCAAGCCCTTTATGTACCTCTATGTTGGTGATATTGATTATTGGACTCCTCTGTCATGGCCTTAGCAACAAGATACCCTTATCAAAACCAAAATCATTGATTAGCCATGTGAAGCTTTTTCTACCATATTTTAAATATTGAATTATGTAGTTTCATCAAAACTAAGTGGTGTTGATGGAGGTCCCTCAAGAATTTAGGTAGAGGAAAAGGGTGATAATAATGACGAGGATCCCAATATAAGTGATTGTGGAACATTTTTTGTCATTTACATTTTTTAAATGTTGTCACTCATTTATTCACAATGCTTTCTTTCCAAGTTCAAATATAGTGCACTATTTTTTGTGGCATTGGGGATACATCTTTAAGGCAAGAGAGAGGTTGTTGTTACATGGCCAACACACAATATATACTCTCTTAAGAGTGCCACATAGTTATTCTATTATATAGCTTAAATATTTCAACTTACGAGACTTGAACCTAGGTGGGGAGGAAATTTTTTTTCCCAATCATTGAAGCTAGATTCAATTGACTATAATGTGCTATGTTATAAAATATCCATATATATATATATATATATATATATATATATATATATATATATATATATATATATATATATATATATATATATATATATATATATATATATATATATATATATATATATCGTGATTCCCTATTTCCAATTTTTTGGGGGTCATGTTTTGGGTGCATTTCAGTTTTGGAAGTGCATACCCCAGCTTAAATTCCAAAATGTAAACAAGTATTTTTATTTGAACAAAGAAAGTAAACTATCCTTGATGGATGGTTCAATTTTTTCATAAAGAAACATTTTGTCAAAAACATTTAAAACATAAGAAAAAGTGACTGTGATTATACATGTGATAGTTACATATAGTGGTTCACTTTACAAAATCCCTGAAAAACCAAGAGAGGAGAAGGGTACGAGGATTCTATGAATCATGAAGACATTGTTAAAAACTCAAAATTTTCAATGATTTTAGACAAAAAGTGTATATTTTTTTTTCCTTTTCTTCTCATCACTATGGTTAGGGCCTTATGAATAATAAGAGTGCCCTCACTGAGTAAGAGTGGATATCCATAAGATCCCAGGATCTAGTTGAGTGAAATTCGTTAAAAGTTTTGATAGATATACTTGATCTTTTCGGTTCCACAAAAGTACTTTGATCCAACTTTTCTATTTGGAATTGTTGAAATGAGGATGTAGTAATATTATGTCATAAAAAATGATCATTTTTTACATTTGCAACAAATTATTTTATATGTTTTACTCATGGTGTAGGTTTCTATAGAAATAATATGCATTTGTGTGCATTATTTTGGAAATGGATAGAAAAAAGTTGTCAAGAAACCCATTAAACCAACTGTGACCAGGTAGTAGCTAGGAGTTAAAACACCAAAGTTGCATAATATTTTGAATATGTATGTGGTGATGAAGAAATATCAAATAAATATTATTGTAAGGTATTATAATTAGAGCATATATCCAAATTCATACTATAGTTTGGAACATTTTTTTGGTAGTGAAAAAACATTTTATGTATTTCAAAACCAATAAATAATGCATAAAGAAGTTCCAGTGAGTGAAAATGATTAAAAATCAACTATTTTCAAGGTCTCCACATACCTGGTACTTCAAGTTAGTCTTTCATTCTACTTTAGTTTTTCGTTGTTCTATAGTTTACAATCAGCATATATTGGAAATTCTATTAAAGTTCGTAATGAGACAACATTAAGTTCCTTGTGATTTTTCATTTGAAGTGGCTTGGGATGTTTTTACTTAATAATGAGACAAAATTTAGTTCCTGATGTTTTCTCTTTTGAAGTGACTTTGGGTAATGGATTTTAAGTCTAGTTTCTTTTGTCCCTAACTAGAGTTTTCTTATTCCTTTTTTCTTTTGTATATCTTGTTCATTCCTTTTTGAAAGGTAGAAAATGGATTTTATGGATCGTGATTAGCTATGAAATTTCTTCCATTTTTGGAGGATTCTTTCTTCCGATGCAAAAGGTTCCTTCAAAATTTCTTCTACTACATAGGGAATCTCAACGAGACAATTTTTCACCTCTTGCTTGGAACCTAAAGTGCTTGGAGAGGGGTTAAGATTAGTTGCATTAAGCTTGTTACAGTGTAGAGGGAAGCTCAATGGGACACTCTTACACCTCTTTCTTCTAATATAGAACTTCTTGGAGGGGTTAAGATCAACTGGACTTTCTCATTAGGTTTTTGTCTTCCTTTTAGAAGATTTGGAAAACTCACTTTTGGTTGTTTTCTACTATGAGACTCCTGCATGCTGAAATGCGAGATTTGGAGGTTTAATGGTCACCTTATGTTGTTTCTCTTAGGTTTTTATTCTTTACTATTTTTGGTGGTTTGGATATGGAAAAACAAGGTGACAATGTTTGATGCAACTTCTACACTCGAAAGAAATTTTTGGAGTCTAGACTCTAGAGGTTGCTCCTTTATGTAATGCATACGACGTAGTTTTATTGAGGCTAGAAAGGGTTTTTTCAGGTATAATTCCATACACAAACTTGCATTATGTAGTTATTGTGGATGATATTACGATTTTTTCTGACATATTATAGCTACGTTGGAAAATTGTGCCATTTCAGAACTTTGTAGGAAAATCTAGTTGTCTTTCCCACATTAAAAATGACGGTGGTGTATGTTCAAAATTGATAAAATACACTGTCAATTGCTTTGCTAAAAGGATTTCTCTCTCTATCATCCTAGTTCCCCCCTTCAGAGACTATATCCTTGACTTTGGGGATTGAGAGAAGAGTTAAAAACATTAGAAATAATGTTGTGCAATTGCTGGTTTACCAGTTGGTCTTAAGCCATTTTGCAACCATTTTTGCTAAAAAACATATCAATATGAACCAAAAGATCATGTAAGAAATTAAAAAATATTCAATGTGACCTACCAGAGGCTCTAGTTCAAGCAAGATTACTAAGGACTATGAACATTGAGAACCCTATTCTCTTTGGCATTGGTGAGAGCTTATGACCTCCTTTCTCTTTGGGAAAGGGTAGTACCTAGAAATTCTAGGGTAAGTGGGATCACACCCTACCTCATTGGTTTCATGAGATCCTTGTGCCAATCATACCCAAACTTTCCTCTCTTTAACTTCCCTGTCATTCGCCAAATTAAAGAAAATCCAAAATTGTACAAGAAGAAAGATAGTCTGAGATAGGAAGTTAATCAATGGAAACACATATGAAACGAAAATAGGGGAAACACAGGATACATGTTGGCTATAACCCATAGGGAAAAATAATATAGAGAACTTTAGTAAAGTTTACCATTCAAGTTTCTTATTATTACTTGTTATGGAAGGTAAAAAACAACTTCTAAGCACAATATTATGTAACATTTTAATTTTTATGGTTTGGGAGTTCTAAACATTTGAACTTGTTGCAACTTGCATTTCTTAGTCAATTATTTGATATATTTGATATATTTATAAAATGTGTTTGTATTGTTTTTTTTTCAATTGGAGCTGAAGTTCTGACCTTTATTGACAACAAATTTATAGCTATCTTTGTGGGACAATACAAATATGCATGTTTCTACACATACTACTTTACTTAAAAAAATTATGCCTCCTTAATGTAAGATTTGGTAGAAATGAAAAAAAGAAATATTTTCATAGACATCATTATGTTATGAAGCATTTGATTCTTATAGTAAATTACAAATTTCTTTCGGCTAAAGTTGCTACCTATCAGGGGTGTTTCTATGCCAAAAAAAAATCTCAAGGTATTTCGAGGGTTGTGAACCTACTCCTCTCTGTTAACACACACTTGATAACCTTGTTGCTTGTTGCTGGAACATGCTCCCATGGGAATGAAAAATTTTCTTTTATCCTTGAAAGAGTCAAAAAGGTTGAGAGGTGGTTTTTTTCCCGTTCATGTTGTATTTCTTTATTATTTTAGCTTACACATCCTTCAAATATGAAGTCTCTTCATTTAAAAAAAAACCATATCCAATATCAAAACACAGTCACTCTTATTCTTGTAATTTCATTACCATAAACAGATTTTATTCAAAATTTGTACTCTCTATAAGTATTTGATGGTCATGGTCCATGGAGGAGGTGATGCATCAAGATTTATTCAGAATAATCTTCTAAATTTCATTGTTTAAGATTCAATTTTTTCATACGCAATTTGAAAGGATGTAAGGAATGAATTTGTGAAGGTTGATAATGCTTTTGCAGATGTTTTTTCTCTTGAAAACACCTCTAGCACAACAATAATGAAAACTCTTCTATTTGGAATGAAAGCATTTGGAGCTGAGTTAATGTGAGCCAACTGTATAGATTTTGGTATGCATGGATGAAATGGCCTGCTTTTTGTTAAAACTATTATTTATTAGTTGATATTTTTTTCTAATTGAATTCTTGCTTGTGATGGTTTGTAGGAATATGATTGTGTCTAATGCAGGGGGTTTCCATATAATGTTGGGTAAGAGAGGGAAAACCTGGGGACTTTGGGTTTGTACTTTGGTTAGTCTCAAGTTTAGACAATAATATTTGATGCTATTTTTAGGTGGTTCAGCATATTAACCATATGGAAGCTACTTCCTTGTTCTAAAATAGTTAAGTTTTTCATTTATTAGATGATTTTTTGTGCCAGCTGAGCCAATGAAACCTACAAGACTTTACAAAGTTCTATAATCTAAATAAAGTTTTATTATTTAGAATTTATAAAGTTTCAAGGTCTAATTATTTGAAGGGTGCTAGATCAATGGAAGAGTACCTGATTTACACACATGTGTTGGTGGTTCGATTCCATCATGCCCTAATATTCATAGGGAATGGTGGTGATCACTATCCTTACCTATATATGTATAATATGAGGGTCGTTAAACGACCATCATCAAAAGCCATTTTTTATATATGAAATGGTGATGATTAATGAATGTCGCCACATATATGTATCAATAGTGAGGGTCATGAAAGGCCCAACACCATGAATCACTTTTGTTCATATGAAATGGTGACGACCACTATTCATCAATATGATCATTATTTGTGACAGTCCTTGTTGTGAAACCAGCTCCAAAAATAGAAGAAAAGAGATATCACCGCCTTATAAATAAGCCACTTCGAGGGGGAAACCTCCAATACATTACAGGAATGAACAATTATTGGATGATACAAATTACCAAAACCTCCTTCTATATATAGGAGTCCATGGCGCCACAATATAGTTTTAGTGGGGCCACAATGTAATCCTAGCCGACCTAACAACAATAATGTAAGGGCACATTAATAACAATATGGGGGTTACAGGGGTACACTAATAACAATAAGTGGGGCTACACTAACATAATAAGGGACTACACTATTAATATAGGGACTTAACATACCCCTCTCCTTCAAACAAGGGTTGTCCACAACGTTTGATTATTTCTTGATGCTTCTGTATAAAATTATCATCCTCCCATGTGGAATCTTCTATAGGGAATTTCTTCCACTTGCTGAGATACTATGAAATTGATCGTACTTGTCTATTTCTTCTTTCTGTGACTACTTTAGAACTTCTTTCGATGTGATGTTGATCTTCTTGTTGTTTCATTAGATTCTTCACCAAAGTTAGGTTATCCTTTTGAGAGTTGGAGAACTTGTTGTTGATGCTCGATGTGATATTCCACTAATTTATCATCCATATTAGCTATTATTTGATCCTTCAAACCATCCAACTTAGCCTCCATTTCTGCCTTTAAACCATCTATGTCATCTTCAGTTGCTCTTCATAAGATCGAAATTTGTTGCACTTGGTACCATAATTTTGATATCTGATATTGCAATTCTTCCTCTTCATGCATCATAGTATAGTTTTTTGAGGTCTTAATGGGTATGGAATTATTTTTTGATGCATTACAGAACCCAATACTAATAATAATTATAAAATATTCCCTTGGAATCACTTCAAACTGCTTTTTCAAACAAACGTTATGCAATTTGAAAAAAAATACACACCTTTTTCTTGCTTTTGAGGAGATCGATATTGAAATTGACTTATCTCTATACTTGCATATCATCAATATCTGAAATTTAGCCCTGTAGTAGTCCTTTGAAGCTTCTTTCAAATTCCATAGGTCTGAATTGATTTGGATTATTCAAGACAAAGTTATGTCTAATCTCCCACAATGACCCAATTATGGACTAGTTCGGTAGAGCGAAGTTGTACGACTTGCCACGTGTCACTGTTTCCTCCTTTCACCCTAAAATTGATAGACAGAAAACCAAATTCTATGTACTTGTGGCCAATTTTTACATCATTCCAATCCGAGTATCAGAGAGAGAGATATGAATATTTTCCCACGATCACCTCTTTGAGATGCAATTCAGAATCCTAAAAAAGCCCTAACTTCCACATATCATATCTCCGAAAATATTCCGAACTAAGATCTAAAATTTTGTGACGATGTTCCTCAGTACTTTGAATTCGTACTCTAAAAATTTCAACTTCTAGATCTTCCTAGAAAACAAGTTATAGTGAAACTTCCACGATGACCTGTTTAGGTTAAATTCAGGAGCCTGCAAAATGAACTAAATTCCACAGATAATACCTCCAAAAATATTGCGAACCAAGCTCTGAAGTTTTTCGAATATGTTCCTCAAGATTTTGGCTTCACACTCTAAACATTTCAGCTTCTTCACCTTCGTAAAAAAAAATTTATAGCGAAAATTCCACGATGACCTGTTTGGAGCAGCGAAACCCTAGAATCCCAAGGCTCTCATACCAAATGTTGTGACACCAGCTCCAAAAATAGAAGAAAAGAGATATAAATGCCTTAGACATAAGCCATTTTGAGGGTGAAACCTCAAATACATTACATGAATGAAAAATTCTTGGATGATACAAATGACCAAAACCTCCTTCTATATATAGGAGTCCATGGGGCCACAATATAATCATAGTGGGGCCACAATGTAATCCTAGCCGACCTAACAATAATGATGTAAGGGCACAATAATAACAATATGGGGGTTACATGGGTACAAAAATAACAATAAGTGGGGTTACACTAACATAATAAGGGACTACACTATTAATATAGAGACATAATAGTTCTTTAATGTCACCACAACACCTATACTTTTGGTGACGCTCAGTTTTTTGTGATGCAAGCTATTTTGACCATCACCAAAGAGCTTATGGTGACATTTTTCGACCTCAACCAAAATATCAAAAGGTGAATATCAATGAATGACACCATATATATGCATCAATATTTAGGGCCATGGAAGGTCCATAAAAAAAAATCATTTTTGTTAATATGAAATGTTGATGGTCACTATTCGTCATTATAATCATTATTCATGATAGACCTTGAATGTCACAACAATGCCTATACTATTGGTAATGACAGTGTAATATTCCCAATTAGCCATGAGCTAGTCTGAATATTCATTTTTGTTTTATTGCTTTTTTTAAAGAATAAGAGGGAAAAGGACTCCAAAATTCTCCTTAATAATGAATAAATCAATGCCAAATATGAAAGAGACAAATCTTGGTAGCTTAGTTAAAGCACCCTTGGTGTGAAAGGGGTTGGATCACTTTGACTGGGTCAAACTTGACCAAATCAACAACGCTTTCATGGAGGAGTGGCCATCAATGAGGTACAAGGCAGTTTTAGATGGAGATGTCTTGTGTGAATGTAGTGATATTTTTGGATGGGGATTAGGGTTTCAAAGCTCATAAATTATAAAAGGAAGAGGATGTAAGCCATTGTAAATTATGGATGTATGTATCTTGATATATGATTTTCTGAATATATGGTCTGTTTAGACATATATCTTTCTCTTGCTGTTTAGATGTGATAGAGTGGTGTTTAGCATAGGGTGTTCCTGATCGGGAATCCCACCTCTTCCATTGAGGATCTCTTGGAGGAGTCTTTCACTACATTTTCCACTATCTGGCTAAAGGAAAAGCTTCTTCTTTCAACTACAACGTAGATCCTGTTGAGGGTTTGGTTTTTTTTGCAAGCTACAGCAAGTGGAGACTAGATCTCTAGATCTAGTCCATTTCATTGCTCATTTTCAGTGAAGGAGGATTCAACTTCATTGGGAGGACAGTATTGAAGGGCTTTGAGCTTATTTTCAGATCTTGGCATCAGTCCAACTAGTTATTCATCCCTACAGCATAGTTTACTTACAGATCTGCGTTATTTCTGTAGGAGGAGTTGCAGGGTGGTTTGGCACACCATTTGGAGAGCTGATTTTCTAGTGAAGGGGATTTTCCTTTCACTTTGAATATATATTGGAGGAGGCTATTCTATTGATCATATCATATCAACCACACTTTCTAGATTTGTATTTTTCAGTAGATCTACAGTCTTAGATCTTAGATACACAACTTGTGCTTGGTGTTTTGCTGAAAACCCTTGAGGGGTTCTATATAGGAGCTTGAATAGTGCATGGATATGATATAGATCTACCTTTTGAGGCACATATCAGCTCTAGATCTTATGTATAATAATTTTCTGTAGCAGAGCTAATAAAATAATGATGTAAGGGTCTTCCAACTTTTCTACATGTTTGCATCACCTCTTATTGCGGAATTTTGTTCATTAGAGGCTTATATTTCTTGTTATGCATCTTATGTGCCATTTCTTACACACATTTTTCTGTTGTAATAACATATGAAACGCCTCCATATTGGCCTCTTGCTTTATAAATGATGATCTACAACATTGTTCCAACATTTTGCACTATATTCCTGCTTTTCCCATTTAGGAATATTACAATGGTATTAGAGCATAATCTTGGCACAACCTATGCATTCTAAAAGCCAATATGTCATCTGAAGAAGGAGATCCTCTTACTAATAGAGAGAGGAGATATCAAAGAAGAAGCCACAAAATATTTGATTATACAAATGACAAAGAAGACAAGGGTAAAAACCCTTTATCTATAGGTGAAGATGAAGAGAAGGAGTTCCCTAAGATCCTTCATAGATCCATGCAAGACATTGCTAGAGAGATCAAGGAAATGAGAATGGATAGATTCAATGAATCCCCTAAAGGATTTCATCATGGAGTAGGCTCTGGCATGTCTCATCACTGGAATGATCAACCAGTGCATCTACCACAAGTTTCCTAATGCTCTACCATGACTACATTTTTGGCTCTGGGAAATGAAGGGTTTCAGGAGCAAGAATCCCTTGAAGACTATTTTATGAAGTATGGATCTTAAACTCAAAGATTCAAATATCACTTGATTTTTCAGGATTTTTTTCAAATAAAGGACAATAGAAGACCAAGGCATCATCATAGAAGTGGTGGATTCATTCATAATCATGATCAACATCACACTATGGGCAGATTCTTTTTACCCAATTTTGATGGGTCATCCAAGTGCACTGCCAAATTTTGGGTAGAAAAACTTGACATCTACTTTCAGTTGAACAAGGTTCCAGAAATAGAAGCCATTAAGATTGTAGTGTTGCACCTTGAGGGTGAAGCACATGATTGGTGTTTCCATGGCTTTTATACATTGGGTCATGCTAATGTAACTGTTTATTTAGATTTCACTAGCAGGCTGGTGGAAGGATTTGATAAAAGAGATCTTGAAGCACCATTCATGGGGCTTGCAAAATTGAAACAATCAGGTAATGCAGAAACTTACATCTCTGAATTTTTAAGACTTTCTGTAATGGTTCCCGATTTATCTGTAGCAAGAAGGGTGTACATGTTCATTTATGGATTAGATGAACCTCTTCATGGTTTTGTTAAGTCTACCAAGCCCACTACCCTACAAGATGCCATTGAAAGGGCTAGAGACCTTCAAGATGCCTTGACAAAAGAAAAGGCAACATTTCAACATAAGCCCTCTTTTCCATCCAAGGGAAAAGAAGAGAAGGCTCTTCCTTCAAAGGAGAGTCAATATAAAAAACCTCTTGATGATGATGTTTGGAGAGATCTAAGGAGAAGGAAGATTTTCTTCACTTGCGAATAAGCTTGGGCACCTGGACATAGATGTGTATTTGGAAAGGCACATTACATAGAGGTCTTCTTAGATGAGGAGGAGGAAGAAGAAGAAGAACAAGGGAGGGGTCACAGCACTGGCATAGCAGGAGATTATCCACCACCACCTGGGGGTGAGGATGGAGCAATTTCTCCAATTAGAGGTAGTCTTGCTTCCTTAAGAGTGATAACCAATTATCATGAAACTTCCACACAAGAAACATAGATGAATTTGCGTAGTGGAAGCAGGGATATGATGATCCCATCTATTATGCACATGAGGATAATCCATGAGACATCATTATCTTGTGGTAAACCACTTGGGAGACCACCTGATCCAGATTTGGTGAAATATGTCTCACATCTTGATGCTCCATTCATAGATCCAGGAAGGATGAGAGCATTAGAAGACCAAAATACAACACTAAGAGTTTTTGGTGAGCTCAAGGAGGAGGGAGATAATTTTCCACTATCACCATTACCCACTCTCTCATCTCATACTGCAATGAGAGGAAATGGCGCAAGATTGGATGATGACACCATCAAGGGGAAAGGAGACCATTCCTTAGCTATGGAGACTCATAAGATGATCTCACTTAGAGAGAAATATTCCATACATGATAGAATATGGTGGCCACAAATGCATGCTTTGATTAAACCAAGGAGGTATTGGATAGAAGATAGCCTTCCATGGGAGACTAACTTTCAAAAGCCTCAATATTTACTTGAGCATGTGCATATGAAAGAAGGGAAGCAAGGAGGGGATAGCAACCTTCCATCATATACCTTTGGCATGGGAGATTTCAAGGAGGAAAGCAACCATATGACATATGTTCTTCATGTTAGATCATCAACGTTGTCACTATGGGAGATTGATCTGTACTAGAAATCCCAAATATTGGTGGATAACTCCAAGGATCGTCACACATGCATGATACTTGATGAACAAATACATGAAGAGGGATATTCAGTCGAAGAATGAGTCATCTATTATCATGGTATGATCTTCTTATCTAGAGCCTCCAAGTTCAAGGAAAAGTTGCTACAAAGAGCTTATGAAGAGTTCTTTTTCAGCCACACATATTCCATGAGATTCTACAACATTATCATGAGAAGATACACTTGGAAGGGCTTTGAAGGAGAACTATATCAGAATTTTCAAAGATTCATGGGCCATGTGGAGTTGGGGAAGCAACATAACTCTATAAAGGAGTCAACTCGGCCACCTCTTTCTTCTTTTGAGAGAGGAGATAGATTTATGCACCACTCCATTTGTTAGGAGAAATTTTGGTGAAAGATATGCTTGTGTACCTAATTTTTTATTTGATGAAAATATGCATTATTTTACTATGTTTATGCAGGTCATAGCTCCAAGGAGGATCACTATACCTTATAAAATTCATTTCCAACTTTGGGCCACAAAAATTTATGAACATGGCCACTCCCTTGGAGATCAAAGGGAGATATTGTATTATTGTGGGTGCATTCCTAAGGCACCAAACATATCTCACACTTTCAGCCATGGTGAGATAACTTGGACAAAAATTAAGTGGTGGGGAAACCTCTTACCACATCATGATATGATGCAGTCAGGATATTACTATGCTGCTTCCACATGTGGGACTATGACCCACCTCCATATGCACAAATTTCTATTTGTATGTATTTAGTTTTGATCCCATACATTGATGATGTACTTATAATTTTTATGGGAATGTATGGAGGGGGGATGGGAGGTATGTATGTGCCCTATGGGATGGATATTCTCCATGTTCACTATGCTACATTTTTTAGGGAGAACATTGGGCAAACCACATTTGTTTCATTTCAATTATTGTCTCCTTAGGGGATGGATTATTTGCATCTCATGAGAACTTTGGAGGAGAAATTCATGGAGGGATGGATTGGTGAACACTTAGCTTATGAGGGAATATTATGACATGTTGGTGTCACCAATGGAGGAGGAGAAGAGTTTCAACACCCACCTTGTCAGTTTCTTGAGGAAAAACAACATTTGGGAAGGGAGGACTGTAATATTCCCAATTAGCCATGAGCTAGTTAGAATATTCATTTTTGTTTTATTACTTTGTTTAAAGAATAAGAGGGAGAAGGAGGTCCAAAATTCTCCTTAATAATGAATAAATCAATGCCAAATATGAAAGAGACAAATCTTGGTAGCTTATTTAAAGCACCCTTGGTGTGAAAGGGGCTGGATCACTTTGACTGGGTCAACCTTGACCAAATCAACGACGTTGTCATGGAGGAGTTGCCATCAATGAGGGACAACACAATTTTAGATGGAGATGTTTTGTGTGAATGTAGTGATATTTTCGAATGGGGCTTAGGGTTTGGAAGCTCGTAACTTATAAAAGGAAGAGGATGGAAGCCATTGTTCATTATGGATGTATGTATGTTGATATATGATTTTTTGAATATATGGTTTGTTTAGACATATATCTTTCTACTGTTGTTTAGCTGAGATGGAGTGATGTTTAGCACAGAGTGTTCCTGATCGGGAATCCCACGTCTTTCATTGAGGAGCTCTTGGAGGAGTCTTGCACTACATTGTCCACTATCTGGCTAAAGGCCAACCTTCTTCTTTCAACTAAAGTATAGATCCTGTTGAGGGTTTGGTTGTTTTTGCATGCTGCAGAAAGTGGAGACTATATATCTTGATCTAGGCCATTTCATTTCTCATTTTCAGTGGAGGAGGCTTCCACTTCATTGGGAGGATAGTACTGAAGGGCTTTGAGCTTATTTTCAAATCTTGGCATCAGGCCAACTGGTTATTCATCCCTACAGTGCATTTTACTTCTAGATCTGTGTTATTACTGTAGGAGGAGTTGCAGGGTGGTTTGGCACATCATTTGGAGAGTTGATTTTCTAGTGAAGGGGATCTGACTTTCACTTTGAATACCTATTAGAAGAGGCTATTATATTGATCATATCAGATCAACCACACTTTCCATATCTGTATCTTTCAGTAGATCTGAAGTCCTAGATCTTAGATCTACAACTTGTACTTGGTGCTTTGTTGAAAACCCTTGAGGGGTTCTATAGAGGAGCTTGTATAGTGCATGGATCTGATATACATCTATATTTTGAGGCACATATCAGCTTTGGATCTGATGTATAATAATTTGTTGTAGCACAGCTAATAAAATAATGTTGTAAGGGTCTTCCAGCTTTTCTACATGATTGCAGCACCCCTTATTGAGAAATTTTGTTCATTGGAGGCTTGTATTTCTTGTTATGCATCTTATGGGCCATTTCTTACACATATTTTTCTGCTGTAATAACATATGAAAGGTATCCATATTGGCCTCTTGCTTTATAAATGATGATCTGCAACATTGTTCCAACATTTTTCACTATATTCCTGCTTTTCCAATTTGGGAATATTACAGACACCCTTGATGATGTTCATTTTTTGGTGACAAAAGCCATTTTTACCATCACCAATGAGATTATGGTGACATTTCCTAACACTCACCATTGACCCTTTTTGTTGTAGTGATGATTATTTAATGCAACATGATGTGGTAAAGCTAAACTGAGTACTTTGGAAGAAGTTATAAAATAAAATGAAGGTATTTTCCTTTGTTGTAATACCCAATAATACCCATTGTCCTCTTGCATATTCTTGGTATTTTCCTTTGTTGTATAGTTATTTTTTTTCTTGGTTCATTTTCACAATCTCATGACATATGGCTTCTGCTGTATTCTTGTCATCATCTGTAATAACTAACACATGAATTCCAGATTTTCTCTAGTAGACTTTCAAGTACAATCTTCACCAGCAATGCGTTATTTCCTGCATTTCACTTAGCAATAACCACCTTTGACTTGCGCATTCGATCAAACTGTAAAGTAGCAACTCTGTGTTCTTTTTCACTCCACCATTCACAACAACCTATTCTGATTTCTGTAAAACAAGGAACAACAACCTTCCACAAAGCCCTGACTGCTGGCACTCGATAAAAAACTATTTTCTTGGACGATGAAAATGTTTTACTGTAGGTGTCACAAGAGTAAGTAGAGACTGAGATCTGCATACCCTAAATCTCGGTGAGAGGAAGTGACACGAAACTGAAGTGATTTATACTCTGCTTCCAACTTATTTCACCAAACCTTTCACTCCATCGAATATTAACTAATTGTTGTTCACAACTCAACATTAATATACTTCACAACTAGCTTTAGCAAATGAAATAGCCAACTCCTTTTAATAAATCCTCTAATTAGAAATATCCACCTTTCATCAAGGTAATATCTCTTGCTTTAGAATACCTTCAATATTCAAAGAGCAGTATCTTTTCACCTGATAAATGCCTCTTTTATCTCCTAGTACAAATTTTTCAGCTAATAGCTACTTACTAGGTTTGCTTGTAACACCAAAGTTTATGAATACAATAGTTTCCTTACTAGAAAAGATAGATAGCCAACTCCTTTTAATAAATTTGTTGGGTACCAGATTTGTATACTTTTCTATCCCATTTTCACCCACCTTTCTATATCTTTGTATCATTATTATTCTTAAACACACGAGGTAAACCCCTTTCTTTTATATTACATGGGATATTTGATTAATGAATTAATAGTAAAGGAGGTTTTACCTTTTGCAAACATTAACTATGATATTTTTACAGATTTGGAAAAAGTGGGAAGATTACAGTTCTGAGTCGTGGAGCAACTCCTAATTTCCAGCATTATCTTCACTTTCTGCTACAGCGCAACAGACTCTATTTCACCCCAGCAATATTTCAGGATTTTTCATGGTTTCCTTTTGGAAACTAGGTTGTTGTTGTAACGAATTCTATAATTGTAGATATGTAGTTGTTAGAGGAAATCTGCGATTTCCTAAAAAATTATATAAAGAGGGCCTGCGGGCTATGAATCAAGGTTAATCAGAGAATATACAAATTTTGTAACAACATATTTTGAAATTATTGAATGCACAAGACTATTATTTAATGTATAAATTGTGAGTTTCTGCAGCCCTAATCAAAGAGTTGGGCCCACTCTTCTCATCAGGTGCTGCGTTACCTTTATTTTCGTTGATTTCATGTTCTAGTTTGGTTTTGTTACTATTTTTCTAGTATAATATTTTAATTGCTGTGAACGCCTTTTTAATTCTGCAATCCATTTAATTGTTGTTAAAGTAGTCTGCATGTTCATTGATTTAAGCCTGTAATCCAATAGCAGGTTTTGTGACTGATCCTACATATACTGTGCACATTAGTATTGAAATAACTAATGCCCTCGGGTTGATAATTTATGTGGAAATAGAGTTTTAATATTGTTCACATCTGGACACCAACATTTTGGCGTCGTTGTCGAGGAAGGCTAACAAGGTGCAAGAACACGATATGAAATTGGTCTAAGGGTCGATCTCTCATCTTGGGGAGGGAATTTATTTCCCTAATTCAAGTCCTGAGCATAGTGTTCTATGTTTTTTTTCTTCTTTATCGTTTTCTTTAGAATTGATACCTCGTCTTGGGGAGGGCATCTATTACCCTACTCCAAGTCTTGAGCATAGTGTGTTGCTTTTTTTTTCCCTTGCTTTTCTTTCTTTTGTTAAAAACTGATCTCTTGTCTTAGGGAGGGTATTTTTTACCCTATTCTAAGTCCTGGCATAGTTTTTAGTTTTTTTTTTTCCTGCTTTTTGATTATTTTCTGAAAGGGAAAACTTCTCATCCTGAGGAGGGTACTTGAATACCCTACTTCAGGTCCTGAACTGTGATTTTCTCTTTTATTTGTTGTTTGAACCTACTCTCTTGTCCCGGGGAGGAAGCTATCTGTCCTGCTCTAGGTCCTGAGCGTTTTTGCTATTTTTGATGAATTATTCTCACCAATTGTATGAAAAAAGATCTGAATAAGAGGGGCAGAGGAAGACCCCCAAAGAAAGGAAAGGATTGGGGAAGGAAAATGTATATTTAGAATATCATAGAAAAGGCTAAATCTAAAGCATCCTCTCATGCTACTGTCAGGGTAATGGTTTAGATGAGGTCCGAAGGGAAATCGGTTGAATAGCTAGCTCCAGCCACGGTACTAGAGGAAATTATTTCGACGGCAGAAGAAGCAATAAATAAAGTATTGGTGGAGGACCAATCCCTGTTGTTAGTAGAAGGGGAAGAAATAACAAGCAGAGGGTTAGAGAACTGAGCAATTCCAATTGGGAAGAAGAACCTCCAAAAGGGTTTTAATCACCACGAGACCAAGGGAGTGATGTGAAGGCTCCCACAACTGAATCAAGAAATTCTGATTTGGAAAGGGAGTTTCTAAAGGATTTTGCATCACTAAAAGACCAACGGAGTGAGGTGAAACCTCCTATAGTAGAATCACCTCAAGTTCCAGTCGCAGAAGCAGTTGAAATCCTAGGTGAGTATTGGAGGATATTTATGGCACCTGCAAGTTCTTCTATTGATTTTCCAATTGGAAACATTATAGGTGATGTACCGATGAAGCCCGTCCCTTTAACATCTCTACCTAATTTTCATGGGATTTCTTTGGAAGACCCTGATACATTCCTCTTTGAATTTAACATTGTCTATCATGGTTACAATTATATCTCCGATGCTCAGAAACTAAAAATATTCCCTACTAACCTAAAAGGGACAACCCTGAAATGGTTCATGGGTTTAGGAGGGAGAACTATTACCTCATGGGAAGGGATGAGAGAAGCCTTTTTGGAAGAATACCAAGATTACTGTGAATCCAGTGACATTAAGGAGGAAATATTTAATTTTTTACAGAAAGAAGATGAGAACATGGAAGACTGTGTGGAACAATTTAAATATATATTGCAGAGGTCAGGCCATAGTGACCTGGATAAGGATATTATGGATATCATTCTTCTCTGGGCACTTAGATAAGATTCTATTCAACTTCTGAACGTAGTAGGAAAGGGGGATAATTCAAAAGAAGACTTTGACACAATCTGCGACTATTGCATTTAGTCTTCATGAGGGGCTGTAAGGAGCGGACAGGGAATTCAGTCATTAAAGACGTCTCGTGGAGGGGTTTCAAAGGCTAAAATTGGAAACCTAATGGAAAATCTAAGGAATGATATCGTGAGCACATTTTCCACCTAGATGGACACTCTGCAATCAAAACAGAAACAGATAAAGTTGGAGAAGACTATGGCTATATTCTGACCACAGTGCAGAAATAATAATCCCTTGAAAGAACGCCCATTAAACATAGTGGAATCCTACATGATCTGTGAATAGACTCATGCGACTAGCTCGTGCCCTTCCATGCCTGGACTGAAGGCAGTTTTTCAAAGGGAAAGTGAAGAAAATGTGGTAGACCAGTTGTACTTCATGGGGTCAAAAAAGCCATGGCAACCTCGACCACCAGCTATGAATCTAGGTATGTTTCAGGACCCATCCCGGTATTTTAATAATTTTAATATGGGTCCCCAGTCTGCACCATTTTCATCTATGTGGTATTAATATCAATACCCCCATTGCCAACAATGGGGTCCCGAGACCAGTTCAAATCCTTCATGGAATCATAACTTGCGTGGACCCTCTCCTACTATGCAATTTCCTCAATCTATGCCTCAATAGCAACTTCAGTTTCCCTCTAATGCACCTCCTAGTAACCTAGCCCTTCTACCCAAACTTCCTATCCAGCCCAATCCGAATCCTAATAATAAAAGGGTCCAACAAACAGATACTCTTACCCTTTCATCTTATAGCATTTATACCGTGTGACTTAATGAGATAAACATATGATCTAGGTGGGTAGTAAATGCGCATACTTCACCTATTATCATAGAACATATTGACAGTGAAGTTACAGAACTAGAACAGAGGATAGTTGGGGATAAACCAGACCAAAACATAACAAATCAGACACCTCCCCAATCTATTCTTAAACAGGGTCATTCAATTTCTCCTCCATATCCTGAAAGAATTACCTTGAACAAACAAAACCCTCAGGCAGAGTTTGACTTCCTGGGGGAATTGCAAAATATTTTTGTCAAAATACCTCTGTTACAAGCCATGAGGGATGTTCCTATATACGGAAAAAATATCAAATATTATGGCTCTAAGGAACTAGGGAAGAAAACTAGGGACCCATTAACCATTCATGTGATGGGTAGACTGTCCGAAATCATGTTAGGAAGGATCATGCCTATGAAATATGGATACCCAAGAAACCCAATTCTAATAGTACAAATCAATGGGATTGAAATCCGAAACGTACTGGTAGATTTAGGAGCTGCCATTAACATTATAACCTCCAAGACAATGAATACATTAGTACTTGGAAACATTAAGCCAACCCCTATTATCCTGGAACTAGAAGACATGTCTACAATTAAACCGGTAGGGAAATTGGAAGATGTGACCATTTTGGTGGATTCATGACATTACCCTGTGGACCTCCTTGTATTACAGACTCGATCTTCAGTTGGTGGTCATCCATTGATCCTAGGAAGGCCTTGGCTCGCAACTACAGATGCCTACATAGGGTGCCAATCTGGGTATATGATCATATCAAATGGGACAATTACAAATAATCTTACCCTCTACCCTCCTGTAGAACCGAGCCCATCGGAGAAATTATTAACCAGTCAGAAACCTCTACCAATAGAAGAGCCTTAAATTTAAAATGAAGAAGTTAGACCTCATTATTGGGAAGGCCCTTCAATTCAAAATAGAAACTGAGGACGATGCCATCAACAATTTTATTAATGATCCCAGTTCTATTTCCAATTCAACTCGTCAAATTTTAGAATTTGCTATGAGCTGTGAAACAGAAGAAAACATTGAACCACAAGATGAAATTGAAAACGTTCCTATAACCTCATCCAATGATAGTATTCCAGTTGAGATTGAACCAGGGACAACACTCAATATCAACCCTAACCTGTCTGAATCCTAGAAAAAACAACTCTTAAAAGTCCTTCAAGATCATCAAGAAGCTTTTGCGTGGGATTATACCAACATGAAGGGGATCCCTGCTAATTTATGTACTCATCATATTTATATTAAGGAAGATTTCCGCCCTGTAAGATAGCCCCAACGAAGAATGAATCCCACTCTAAAGAACATTGTCAAAGAAGAATTAAAAAAATTATTGGATGTAGGTTTCATTTACCCCATCTCAGATAGCCAATGGGTATCCCCGCTAGTTATTGTTCCTAAAAGCAATGGTAAGTGGTGGATCTGCGTAGATTACAGGGAGATAAACAAAGCAACTCAAAAAGACTATTTCCTTTTGCCATTCATTGACCAAGTCCTGGACACCTTGGTTGGGAATAAGTTATTTTCCTTCCTAGATGGATTCAATGGATATAACCAGATCCAGATAACCTCGGAAGACCAGGATAGAACAACTTTCACATGCCCCTGGTAGACCTTTACATACAGGGTCCTCCCATTTGGCCTGTGTAATGCTCCTGCTACCTTCTAGAGGGAAATTCTAGGAATATTTTCTGGTTTGGTCGATGATAGTGTTGAAATCTATATGGATTATTTTACTCCATATGGAAAATCATTTGAGGAGGGATTGGAAAATATGGAGAAAGTACTCAAAATATGTAGGCAAACCCATGTATCTCTGAGTACAGTCAAATTCCATATGATGAGGGAAGAAGGGATAGTATTGGGACATTTTCTCTCAGCTGTCGGAATTCAAGTTTATCTAGCCAAAGTAGAAGTAATATTACACTACCCGGTACCAAAGACACCCACATAGGTACATAGATTTATTGGTTGTGCTCATTATTATAGACGTTTTATAGAAAATTTTTCTAAGATAGCATATCCACTTTTTCAATTGCTAAGGAAAGATGAATAATTTTTGTGGACTGAAGACTATGAAGCAGCTTTCACGAAAATTCAAGGAATAATTTGTAAAGCTCCAATTCTTTGAGGACCCGATTGGGCATTACCATTCCACATACATGCTGATGCTTCTCAAACAGCAGTAGGATATTTTTTAGGATATCAGGTAGACAAAACACCATATGCAATTTATTATGTCAGCAAGAATTTAATTCCTGCTAAACTGAATTACACGGTGACAGAAAAAGAATTCCTGGCTGTCATTTATGCTATCAAAAATTTTTGGCATTACATCACCAAGTATCCTACTTTTGTACATACTAATCATGCAACAATTAGGTACTTGATGGATAAACCTATCACTCCTGGCCGTATTACAATATGGTTGATATTACTTCAAGAATTTGATATTACAATAATAAACAAACCAGGAAAGTATAATGTAGTTACTGATTTTCTATCTAGAATGGATAACAATGATGAATGCACACCTATAGAAGATAGTTTTCCTGATGAGCATATTTTTGCAGTTTTTACTAAACCTCCTTGGTATGCAGATATTGCTAACTATCTTGCTACAGGGAAAGTGCCTCATCATTTTTCATACAGGGAACAATGAAAAATTATTCATCATAGTACCTGATATTCTTAGATGGTAGGGTACCTTTTTCATACAGGAGTTGATAAGAAGATTCAACTCTGTGTATCTGAGGACGATATTTATGAAGTACTGGAGGTTGCCCATGATGGCCCCTATGGAGGGAATTTTGTAGACAAAATAACAGGCCATAAGGTGCTACAAATGGGATATTACTGGCCTTCTATCTTTCAGGATGCACATAATTATATCAAGAGGTGTGATAGTTTCCAGCGTATGGGGTATCCCAATCAAGCTGATGAAATGCTTTTACAGGCACAGGTAGTCCTCCAACCTTTTGAGAAATGGGCTATCAACTTCATTGGGCCCTTCAGCCCACCCTCCTAGCAAAAGGTTTACATTCTGCTATGTACTAATTATGCGACTAAGTGGGTAGAATCCAAAGTTGTTGCAAAAGAAATAGTGCAGGTAGTCTCAGATTTTCTATTTGAGGAAATTTTTGCTCGTTATGGTACTCCAAGAGATATTGTTTCAGGTGGAGGAGAAAAATTTACATCACACATGATAGCAAAGCTTATGAAGAAATATGGAATAAAACACAGGGTGACATCTCCATAGCATCCCCAAGCAAATGGACAAGTAGAAAGCACAAACAAGACATTGGAAAATATCTTGACAAAAACTGTGGCATACCGTCGAGATTGGGCTCAAAAGTTGCCTGAAGCTCTGTGGGCATACAGAACAACATGGTGGAGCACAACTAGTTTTTCACCATTTGAGTTGGTTTATGGGAAATCCCCATCGTTTCCAATAGAGTTTGAAATCAGTATGCTCAGAAAATATCTTGAAGTTCGTTTAGATCTGTCAGATTCCCAGAAACATCGACTGGCCCAGCTCAATGAACTAGATGAAATTTGATTAATGGCTGTCCAGAGAACTACTATTATTCAGCAGTAGAGAATTAAATGGCATGATAATTTTATCAAAGACAAGGTGTTTCAGAGGGGAGATTGGGGACTGTTAGGTCCCTATAAATTTTCATATTGGCAAGACAAAATTGAACAAGGGTAACATGAAACCAATATTTTTAGTCCTAGGACCTAGCCTTCCTTGAATTAGAGAGAGCTCTCTCTATATTTGTGTAAAAGATGTAAACTTGATTGATTTTAATGTTTTGATTTTAAGTTAGTTATAGTGATTAGGGTTTGTTTGTTTGTTTTGTTTGGTTTGGTTGCTTGTCAAGCAGAACAGATAGACTGAGAGAGATTCAGACCATTGGGCTAGGGAGTCTGCAAAAGGTCCTAAAAGGTACAACAATAGGTCAAGGGTGTTTCGGAGGGAAATTTTAACAAATCCAAATGGATCTTCAAGGCTTATGTGAGTGAAGTGAATATTAAATTGTGAGATTAGTAGGTTTAAAGGGCAATTAAGAATCCTTTAACATGTACTATAACAAGAAAATTCTTTAAGAACACTATGCATAAATAAATAACCAAATACAAGGCATACCATAAGCTTCTTTGACCAAACCCTAGCAAGTAAACATTAAGACAACAATCCAACAAACCCTAGAGAGAAATTAACTTGTAAATTCTCTAGTGATTTCACCTTCAGGAAAAGAAAACATTAAGATAACATATAGTAATGATCAAAATGCATGGAAATCCTAAATTACTTAATAAAAATACAAATACCTTCAAAGCAACCATTTAATATGGATAAAATGGTAGGGACAATGATAAAATTCTTCAGCCAAACCCTAATTAGTAATAATTCAAAGAAAAGACCTCAAAAACTATGTTTTAAGTTACACCAAAGGGCAGGGATAACCATAAACTACTTTGGCATTTGCTACATTAAATCATTCTTAAGATAAAAGAGTTGAGTGGACCTAGAGAGAAGTTAAGAATTCTCTAATCTAACCTAGCAGAGGAAAACATTAGAGCAATAGAAGCAGACAAACCTAAGGTGCCTCTAACATCATATCTTAGCCTAAAATTTTTGTTCTAATACAAGAGAAAGATGAAACAAAATGAAAACATAAGAAGACAAGTACTAAATCAGAAAGACATCACCATTAACCATGTTCATGAATCCTGCAAGTGTGCTTGCTCCATTTCCATTCAAATCAAAGCATTCAGAAAACTCCAAAGCCAATTTATCCTCAACTCCAAGTCTATGATATTGAATTTAACAATCAACCCACAATAATAATGAGACCTCCATGCAATATTTAACTTGCAAAGGAAGACCAAAACCCTATCTAGGGCTTCAAAATGTCATTAACTACATCATAAACATCATTTTTTCCTATGAGACCATGCAAGGCCCAAGGCACAAATATCCTAACTTAATAAATGCAAAAATAAATTCCAACATAACTCCTCATCTAACATTGGAGATATTTCCCTTCAAAGCCCTCAAAATATATTTTTAATTTACTCATGTGTTTTTTTGATATTCTAGCAAGGGCGCAGCACCAAGGTTCAAGGGCGCAATGCCAGAACAAGGGCGCAGTGCCAAATTTGGAAAAATTGGTCTTTTTGCAGCTGAGATTTGGAGGCCTTCCCGGTGTCCAAATGAGCTCCATGATAGCTCATTGGAAAGTGTGTCCTTTCTAGTTTCCAAAAATGCTTTTATTTTTCTGATTAGTGTCCCTTGTCCTACTGAAAAACCAATTCTCACAAGACTGCTCAGGGTGCAGTGCCAGTTCTGAAAATAGGGCATAAAGTTGATTTTTTGCTTGTTTTTGGCACTTTTGGAGGAATAGTTTTGCTCCAAATGAGCTGAAATTTTCTGAGGGTGATTTCCTCTGCCTGATGAACACAAAAATGAAAATTTTTCCTCCATTGGGTGCCCCAATAAAGTGTTAGGATATTCCGACACATAGGAAATAGTTAAGCATAACTTAGTCTAGTGTAGAGTTAGGTAAAGTGTGTTTCTTTACCATGTACATTTGTTATTATTGTGCCCTTACATTATTATTGTTAGGTCGACTAGGATTACATTGTGGCCCCACTAGGATTATATTGTGGCCCCATGGACTCCTATATATAGAAGGAGGTTTTGGTCATTTGTATCATCCAAGAATTGTTCATTCATGTAATGTATTGGAGGTTGCCCCCTCGAAGTGGCTTATTTCTAAGGTGTTGCTATCTCTTTTCTTCTATTTTTTGAGCTGGTTTCACAACATTTGGTATCAGAGCTTTTGATTCTAAGGTTTTGCTGCTCCAAACAGGTCATCGTGGCATTTTCGCTATAAATTTTTTATACGAAGGTTCAGAAGATGAAATTTTTAGAGTGTGAAGCCGAAATCCTGAAGAAAATCGTTGCACAATTTTAGAGCTTGGTTCGCAATATTTTTGTAGATATGATCTATGGAAGTTAGGTCTTTTTGCAGGCTCTTGAATTTCACTTAAAAAGGTCATCGCGGAATTTTCGCTATAACCTTTTTCTATGAAGTTTCAGAAGCTGAATTTTTAGAGCGTGAAGCAGAAATCCTGAGGAACATCATTGCAAAATTTGAGAGCTTGGTTCGCAATATTTGTGGAGATATGATTTGTGGAAGTTAGGTCTTTTTCAAGCTCCCGAATTTCAAATCAAAGAGGTGATTGTGGGAAAATCTTCATAACTCTCTCTCTGAGCATCAGATTGGAATTATGTAAAAAGTGAATAGAAGTACACGGACTGTAGTGTCTTGGCTATCAATTTCAAAGCCGAAAGAGCAAACAGTGACATGTGGAAAGTCATACAAGTTAACTCTACTGAACCAGTCCATAATTAGATCATCATAGGAGATTGGGCACAAATTTGTCTTCAAGAATCCAAATCAGGTAAGACTTGTGGCATTTGAAAGAGAATTTGAAGGGCTACTGTAGTGCCAAATTTCAGATATTGAAGATCTGAAATCACAAAGATAATTCAGTTTCAATATCGAGCTACTCAAAAGAAAGAAAAAGGTGTATATTTCGTTTTTAGAATTGCATAAAGTTTGTTTGAAAAAGAAGTTTGAAGTGATTCCAAGGGCATATTTTAGAATTTTTATCAGTATTGGATTCTATAATGCCTCCAAAAATAATTCTATACCCATTAAGCCCTAAAAAAGTTATACTATGATGCATGAAGAGGAAGAGTTGCAGTATGAGATATCAAAATTACGGTACCAAGTGCAACAAATTTCGATCTCACAAAGAGCAACCGAAGATGACATATATGGTTTAAAAGTAGAAATGAAGGCTAATTTGGATGGTTTTAAGGATCAAATAATAGCTAATATGGATGATAAATTAGTGGAAGATCACATCGAGCATCAACAACAAGTTCTCCAACTCTCGAAGGATAACCTAACTTTGGTGTAGAATCCAATGAAACAATAGGAAGATAAACATCACATCGAAATAATTTCTGAAGCAGTCACAAAAATAAGAACTCGAAAATTACGATCAATTTCAGAGTAGCTCAACAAGTGGAAGAACTTTCCTGTAGAATATTCCACATGGGAGGATGAGAATTTTATACAGAAGCATCAAGAAATAATCAAGGGTTGAGGACAACATTTGTTTGAAGGAGAGGGGCATGTTAAGTCCCTATATTAATAGTGTAGTCCCTTATTATGTTAGTGTAGCCCCCCTTATTTTTACTGTTGTACCCATGTAACCCCCATATTGTTATTATTGTGCCCTTACATTATTATTGTTAGGTCGACTGGGGTTACATTGTGGCCCCACTAGGATTATATTGTGGTTCCATGGACTCCTATATATAGAAGGAGGTTTTGGTCATTTGTATCATCCAAGAATTGTTCATTCATGTAATGTATTAGAGGTATCCCCCTCAAAGTGGCTTATTTCTAAGACATTGCTATCTCTTTTCTTCTATTTTTGGAGCTCGTTTCACAACAAGTTTTAAAAAAAAATGGAAAGTCAATGCCCGATTATTCTTAACAGCACCAATTATTTTGAATGGCTACCTCACATGGTAGATATACTTAGAATGTTGGGAAAAATACTGAGAGGGGGGGGGGGGTGAATCAGTATTTAGGTCAAACTCAAACATTTTAATTTTTCACTCTCTAAAACCCATACGCTACTTTTCTGAAGCCAACTAGCGTATACACGCAGATATCCTTCATAAAAATCGCGTATACACAGAGATCTCATATTATTCCATCATTCATTCATTAGATGTTCAATAAATAGTAAACATTTGCAGTAAGAACAGAAAAATTCATCACACATAAGCAACACACATGAACACCAGGATTTTAGGTGGAAACCCAAGCCGGGAGGAAACCACCGCTGCCGTTGTCTCAGCCTTCAATATTTTATTATAGAGAAAACATCTTACAACATATGTGCTGGCGCAGACTCCTACCAGCACGCAGGCACCGACCTGCACTCGTTTACCAGCCTCACCTGGAAGGGAGCTACAACCCCCTGACTGAAGGCTACAACCCTCAGATCCACTGCAGACCACGTTTCATCAATTTTCAAACTGGATCAAACAGCTTCAACATACATCACCAACAGATACTTGTCAATTCAGATAACCCAGACAGATAGCAGTAACACAGTAGAACAGATCAGACATTTCATACTCATACTTCAGCAAACCCTAGTTCTTCATACATGCTTTCTTTTCATTGATCCTGCGTATATACATGCCTTCACCCATACAAACCCGCGTATACTTTAATACATATCACAGAGTTGATTTTACTACCCATATGTGCTTTCTATTCATAAAACCTGCGTATGTACATGCTTCCTCTGTGGCGAACTAGCGTATAGTTCTTCAGACATAATAGAGCAGCATACTTCATCAGATCAGACATTCAGTTTAGATTCAACCCTTCACTTCAGACAGATGTTCGCCTCATTACAGATCTAATCATTTCATAAACAGATCTAGAAGATACAAGTACATTTCAGATCTAGATTCCCTTCTTCATCATTTACTTCATAGGTGCATCACTGATTCAGATCTATCATCAAACTATTACCCTTTCCATTCAGATATACTTCAGAGAGAAGTATTCATTCAGAATCAGACATCTTGCTCACTCCTTTGTATAATGATTTTCTTCTCCTTATATAGGGTAACCCTTTATCAATACCATGAGCCAAAACCACATTACTTTCGATGGTATTCCTGGACGGGATCACATAGATGAATCATTGCTCAATACAATGGGTCAATACCATGGTGGTTACCCCTAGTTTTTCACTTTTAGAGCGCTTTTGCCCATACGCGACTTGGCACGATATATTCCGCGTGCATACGCTACTTCGCATAGACAAATCCGCGTATGCCTTGAGATATACTCTTTTTATCATTGTTTCAATACATACTGAAATTCCTTTCATCATTTCCTTCTGTACTCATTGACGATACATCAGATTTACATCATTACCAAGTTCATCAAGTAGGTTTCCATCATCTTCATCAAGTGGGTTGCCATCAAGGACAACACTCAGCATCATATTGCCAACAATCTCCCCCTTTGGACTTGATGGCAACCACGATGCTGTTTGATCACAACAGATAGATACATTAAGAATACAATGACACCATGTCACTCTTGACACCATTCTTTCTCTTTATTCAAACACCATGTCACTCTCCCCCTTTGACATCAAGGGCAAAGGGCGGATCAAAACCAACACAAGGTTTTTCTCCTCATGTAGCAAGAAGAGCGCTGTAGATCTGATGTACATTGAATTTACCATGCTCCCCCTGAGTTCATGCTGAATGTTCAATCATATTTTTCAATGAAGTACATGACTATATGACCTTCCTATCACCAAGGACTCATACTTACATCAAATGATCCAACTAAGTGGATTTACATAAGTGACTCAAGTACCCAATCAAGAGGGTTTACACATTTTGACTCAAGTACCTAACCAAGTGGGTTTACAAATTTGAACAAGTCCTTACATGACTGAATATTACAATTTTACATCATAGGTCTCAACATGACCTTTTCATCAAATTACAAATATGACTTTTATGACCAATACCAGAAAGACCTCAAGAGAGAGATCATATTACAGAACCATCATAATGCCAAGAATTCATTATACTCAGCAAGACTAGTGCTCCCCCTGAAAATGTGCATCCAAACATCCTTTCCATATGTCCAAGGGTCCTCCTTAGCTTGTGCAGCAAGTCATCAGCAACAATCTCTGCATGATCTTTTCGGATCTCCGAATCATAAGACTTCCATCATATCCAAAATATATTCTTCATCAAATAAGCAATTTGGGCTCATCCATAATCTTCAACATAAGAAACCATGTATCATTTCATTAGCATGAGTATAACCAGAATAATGCTAACAGTACAATCATTAGCAGTCAGACTGATGCTCCCCCTGAACCTCTGTTCCTGATCTTCAGCTGTCATCCCAATTCTCTTATCATCAATGCATACGCGACTGTGTCTGCTGGAACTCACGTGTATACGCGGCTTTAGTTCGCTGAACCCGCGTATGGAAAGTGAATTATAGAAAATTTCACATTCCTCCATCTCCCCCTGAAATTTTTCTTCCTGTACCTGTCTTCTTTATGTCAGATGCTCTGTCAGCAATAATCATAACCAGATTTGCCAAATCAACCATGAGAATCATCATACATCGCTCCCCCTGTGACGATACATTACTAGGCTCCATAATGTATCTCACATCACTTCTGCAGTCATTAAGAGAAGTAAGCTTCAGAGGCTGATGACTGCAGTAGGGTCAGTATTCCTTATGTTTCTGACCGGTCCTCTTTCTTATTCCAGCTTTGCTTGAAATTTCTTTTAGTGTGCTGAAAATTCTCCAATTTCTCATATCTGTTCATCCTGCATTCTTTTTCCACATGTCCATACTTGTTACAGGCATAACATCTCATGTGACCAGAGAAGTAAGCATAAGGATCATAGTGCGTTTCTCTATTCCTTCTATTGCAATCAGCTGCTTTATGACCATACTTGTTGCATGAAAAACAATATCCCTTGAAAAAACCAGAGTACCTCTCTTTGTAGAATCTGTTTGTTTGTGGCCGAAACATTCTGCTTCTGCAATTTGCTACAACATGCCCATAATTATGACATTTAAAGCATTCAACATTATTGAATGATTTCCTTTGAGAATTCATCATTGTTGGTTGACCTTTTGTTTCTTTCAACACTTCACATTTTACTTTGTCATCCTTTGAATCTATAGCACCTCCTTGTGAACTAGATTCTCCTTTAACCGTTTCATGAAAACCAAGACCAAGTTTAATAGAAGGAGATCTTTGACTACTAAGAATGTTATCCAGAATCTTAGTAGTATCTTGAAACTTCAAGCGTTTATCCTTTTCTTCTAATTTACCTTTCAAAATATTTACGTCAACCTCCAATTTTTGACATTGTTGCTTCATACTTTCTTCAACCCTTCTTCCTTCTTCTACTTGATCATTCAATTTTAAAATTTCTTCCTTCAACACATTTTCTTGTTCTTCAAAAGTTTGTACAAGTTCTTCATTCCTCTTATTTGATTTTTCCGGATCTGTTTTGAGAGATATGAGTTCTGCTTCACGTCCTTCCTTTTCAAATGATTGTAGAAGTTCTTCATTCTTCTTATTTGATGCTTCAAGGTCTGCTTTCAGAGAGATGATTTCTGCTTCAAGTCCTTCACTGTGATTGGTTACTTTGTCCTGTAGTTTTTGATACATTTCTATTTGTCCCTTCATTGTTTCTATTTGTTCATTCAATCTAGAGATCACATCCTTGAGGATAGATTCCCTCCTTTTAAAATGATCCCAAAAATTACTTTCATCATTGATCTTGAGATTTTCTTCTAGACTTATACTGTTATTTTCACTATCTTCATCATTACATGCACAAGAAAGTGGATTACAAGAAAAACAATCGATACCTGTTTCATCTTCTTCATTTTCTGCTGCACATGTTTTCTGAGATTTCTCCTTTCTTTGAGTAGCCTTCTTATTTTGCTTCTTTGCCATGAGCACTTTCAGATCTTGGTCAGAATCTTCTTCATCTTCACTTGATGTATCATCTTCATTTGCATAATAACTCTTTCCCTTTGCAGATTGTTTCTCTTTATCATGATTTTCTCTATAAGGACATTTAGCAACATAATGACCAACTCTTCCACAACCAAAACATTTGAAGGGGAGCTTACCTTTGAATCTTCCAGTTCCGAGTTGGAGTTTTCTCACAAAATTTGCTTCTTCTTCTTCTGATATATAATTTGATTCCTTGACATCTTTCTTTTCTTTTCCTTTTTCACATGCCTTAAAAGCAGCTTCTTTAATTTGAGAGGGACCTCCTTGTTTCATTTCATAAGCAGTTAGGATACCATGCAATTGAACAATGGTAAGAGTTTGTAGATCTCACCTTTCTTCAATAGCTGCTACTTTTGACTCAAATTTTGAAGTCAAAGATCTTAAGACTTTTTCAACCAGAGTAGTATCAGTTATGGTTTCACCCAAACTTCTCATACGATTCACAATATCATCCAGACATAAAAAGAAATTGGCAATACTCTCATCACTATGCATCTTCAAATTTTCATATTCAATTCTAAGAGTTTGGAGTTTTGCACTTTTTACCTTTGTATCTCCTTCATAGCTCAGAATGATTTTGTCCCATATTTCTTTTGCTGAATTCAGTTGCATCACTTTAGCAAATTGTGGTTCAGACATGCTTCCTAACAATACATTGACTGCTTTGGCATTGATTTCATACTTCTTCCTTTCTGCTGCATCAGTAGGAATACTTATCGGATATTGATAACCTTCTTCCACGATTGCCCAAACTTCTGCACCAAGACTTTGTAGATATGCTTTTGTTCATATCTTCCAGAATAACAGATTATCTCCATTGAATAGAGGTGGCCTTATAGACATTACTCCTTCATGACTTCCCATTGCGATGGATCTCATTCAAGCGGTCAAGCTTCTGCAGAAGGACCTAGCTCTGATATCAATTGTTGGGAAAAATACTGAGAGGGGGGGGTGAATCAGTATTTAGGGAAAAGTCAAAATTTTTACTTTTTCACTATCTAAAACCCATACGCTACTTTTTTGAAGCCAACTAGCGTATACACGCGGATATCCTTCATAAAACTCGCGTATACACTGAGATATTATATCATTCCATCATTCATTCATTAGATGTTCAATAAACAGTAAAAATTTGCAGTAAGAACAGAATAAGTCATCACACATAAGCAACACACATGAACACCAGGATTTTAGGTGGAAACCCAAGTCGGGAGAAAACCATCGCTGCCGTTGTCTTAGCCTTCAATATTTTATTATAGAGAAAACATCTTACAACATATGTGCTGGTGCAGACTCCTACCAGCACGCAGGCACCCACCTGCGCTCGTTTACCAGCCCCACCTGGAAGGGAGCTACAACCCCCTAACTGAAGGCTACAACCCTCAGATCCACTGCAGACCACGTTTCATCAATTTTCAAACTGGATCAAACAACTTCAACATACATCACCAACAGATACTTGTCAATTCAGATAACCCAGACAGATAGCAGTAACACAGCAGAACAGATCAGACATTTCATACTCATACTTCAGCAAACCCTAGTTCTTCATACGCGCTTTCTTTTCACTGATCCTGCGTATATACGCGCCTTTGCCCATACAAACCCGCGTATAATTTAATACATATCACAGAGTTGATTTCACTATCCATACGCGCTTTCTATTTATAAAACCCCCGTATGTACGCGCTTCCTCTGCGGCGAACTAGCGTATAGTTCTTCAGACATTATAGAGCAGCATACTTCATCAAATCAGAAATTCAGTTTAGATTCAACCCTTCACTTCAGACAGATGTTCGCCTCATTACAGATCTAATCATTTCATAAACAGATCTAGAAGATACAAGTACATTTCAGATTTAGATTCCCTTCTTCATCATTTACTTCATAGGTGCATCACTGATTCAGATCTATCATCAAACTGTTACCCTTTCCATTCAGATATACTTCAGAGAGAAGTATTCATTCAGACTTAGACATCTTGCCCTCTCCTTTGCATAATGATTTTCTTCTCCTTATATAGGGTAACCCTTTATCAATACCATGAGCCAAAACCACATTACTTTCGATGGTATTCCTGGATGGGATCACATAGATGAATCATTACTCAATACAATGGGTCAATACCATGGTGGTTACCCCTAGTTTTTCACTTTTAGAGTGCTTTTTCCCATACATGACTTGGCACGTTATATTCCGCGTGCATACGCTACTTCGTCTAGACAAATCTGCGTATGCCTTGAGATATACTCTTTTTATCATTGTTTCAATACATACTGAAATTCCTTTCATCATTTCCTTCTGTACTCATTGACGATACATCAGATTTACATCATTACCAAGTTCATCAATTAGGTTGCCATCATCTTCATCAAGTGGGTTGCCATCAAGGAAAACACTCAGCATCATATTGCCAACATAGAAGTAAAGGGCTTTATAGAGTAGCCATAGGGGTAGAAACTAAACCTTCTGATGATGATAAAGTCACTAAATGGGAAAATAAACAAGATCAAGCACGAGGGTTGATAGGAATGTCCATTGCTCAAGATCTTCGATTTCATATCCTTGACATTGACACCCCTCATGAAGCCTTGGACAAACTATATACTGTCTTTGGCATTCAAAATCAAATCAGGGTCCATTAGCTTGAAAATGAGTTGCTTACTTTGGACCCTAATAATCTCTCCTCTATTGATGACTTTTTGTCCAAATTCAAGACACTTAGACTTCTTTTAGAATGTTGTAAGGTCAAAAAGGAAGATAGTAGCCTCATCTATTGCATTCTTGCTATGCTTGGCCCTGCTTACTCTGTATTTGTTTCTGCTTTTCATTCCACTAGAGAAGCCATCATTTCTTTAGGAACCACCTACACGAATCCCTCTTTTGATTCCTTTTGTGATTCTTTGATAAGAGAACAAGAAAAACTCTTACACCTTGGTCTTATCACTTCTAGAAACGCTTATAAGAAAGGCTTAGCAGCCCAACAACAATCATATCAAAAGAATCCCAAGAAGCAGTATCCTAAAAAGTATGGTCCGAAAGCAAACAAGGGTCCTAAGCAATTTCAGCCACAAACTGAAAAAGAAACTCACCAAAATGATAAGGAATTTTAAAAAAAAGGAAAGAAGACAGATAGACATTACAACTTTTGCAATCGTGATGGCCATATAGAGTCCAAATGTTTTAAGAAGATGGAATCCTTAGAAGCAGAAATGAAGAAGCACAACATCAATTTAGAGAACTCTTCACCTTCATCCTCAGGAATTTCACTTTCTGCTTGTGTTTTTCAAGCATCAATATCTGGTTATGCATTAAATGTATCTTCCTCTTCTCATTCTCATGAGTGGCTCATTGATTCTGGAGCTTCTTATCACATGGCCAAAAATAAAGCCATGTTTTCTTCTTTAAATGATTGTAACACAAAACATATTTATGTTGGTGATGATAGATCTCTTAGTGTTGTAGGATCTGGAACCATTCATCTCGATAATGGCCAGTTTAATGATGTACTATGTGTTCCTACCTTGTCATGCAACCTTCTCTCTATTTATCAGATAACTCATTCAAGTGAAGGGAAAATAGTAGAATTATCACCTCATGATGTTGTAATCAAGGACCTCAAAGATCCTAAACATATTTTAGATACTGGCATTTTTGATGATTCCACAATGTTGTATAATTTCGGCAACTTTGGATCATCATGTCTTCCCTCTATTTTTGTTGCTCATAATGATGAAGTGAGCAAAATTTGTCATGAGCGATTTGGTCACTTAAAATATCGCTCTCTTCAAACCCTATGTAAGTAAAATATGGTGACGGGTCTTCCTATGGTATCTTGTCGAGATGGTGTTTGCTTCGGATCTGTACTCAGAAAACATCATCAAGATTGTTTTGACAAAAATGCCTCTCATCACGCTTCAGCCCCTTTGTAGCTTGTGCACAGTGATTTATGTGGTCCACTTCTTGTTGTTTCTTTCTTTGGTCGCAAGTACTTCTTAACTTTCATTGATGATTTTTCTAGACGCACTTGGGTATACTTCTTAAAACTCAAGAGTGAAGTTTTTAACATGTTCTTGGCCTTTAAGGCCTTTGTTGAGAAATAATCTGGACATCAAATTATTAAGTTAAGATCAGACAATGGAGGAGAATATGTTAACAAAAAATTTATCAACTTCTGCACTAAGCATGGAATTCAATTGCAACATACTATTCCATATACTTCACAACAAAATGGTGTAGCTGAAAGGAAGAATCGCACCTTAAAAGAAATGGCTAATTGTATTCTTCAATCTAAAGGACTTGGTCTCAATTTTTGGGTAGAAGCCATAAACTGTGCAAATTACATATTAAAACACACTCCTACTAAGGTTTTAAAGAATATAACTCCAGAAGAAGCTTGGAGCTCAATCAAACCAGATGTAATTCACTTTCGTGTTTTTGGAAGTGATGCTAGGGCCCATATTCCAGATGTGAAACATAAATCCTTAGAACCTAAGAGTGAAAATGCATTTTTGTTGGATATTATGAAGATATCAAAGGATATAGACTTCTTCAACCAAAATCCAAAAATATAATCATTATAAGACACATAAAATTTGATGAAAATATATCGTCCTGCGAGCCTAGTTCAGCGGGTGTGCCACCTTTGGCCTGCGAGCCTGATTCAGCATATGTGCCACCTCTCTCTCTCTCTTCTATTTTTAATAGCATTCCTTATAGTTTAGATTATGACAATGAGGATGAAAATCCTCCTCCACCTCTTGAAATTTTTCCTTATACTCCACCGCTTCCAAGATGGGTCCGCTCTACTTAGGATGTAGTAGGTTCTCTTGTAGGTGACCTTACCGATCGACGATGTACATGTTCTCAGTTCGAAAGAGCCTCTTCCTTATTGGCTTAAGTTCCAGAAAATATTGATCCAGAAAATTCTGATGAAGCCCCCGATCATCCAGATTAGGATGAAGCTATGAATGAAGAATATCGCTCCTTATTGGAGAATGATACTTGGGATCTTGTTCCTCTTCCAGAAGGAGGAAAAATTATCAGATGTAGATGGGTTTACAAAACAAATTTTGGACCAGATGGAAAAGTGGATAGAAATAAAGCTCATCTTGTCGTTAAAGTATTTTCACAAGTTGAAGGCATTGACTATACTGAAACCTTCTCCCCTATTGCCAAAATGAATTCTATCCGCCTTGTTCTTTCCCTTGATGCCTCCTTCCTTCTCCTATTTTGTCACCTTTGTAAATCCTTCAATCCTATCCCAAGTTGTTCTTAAGGGGGGATGTTAAGATATTCTGACACATAGGAAATATTTAAGGATAACTTAGTATAGTGTAGAGTTAGGTAAAGTGTGTTTCTTTACCATGTACATTTGTAACTTATAATCTGACAGTCACGATTTGTAGTGATCCGACGGTTATCTCTCACCTCGGTATTAATGACACTTGATCCGTGGCTTAACACCCGATTGGTCCATGATCTCTATTTAAAGAGCATGGAGGGTCATTTTTCCCGTAACCGTTTATGAGAGAAACATATATAACTTTTCTTTTATATTAATAAATTGCCTGAAGTGGTCGCGTTGGCTCAGCCCGTGGAATGTTTCATTCTTTCAGGGTTTTAACCATGTGATTATATTGGTGTATTGATTTGTGATCTGATTGTGAGCGGTGACCTTTGGTTCTTGATCTTCAGAACTTACCCTGTAAATTCCTACAAAAAGAGCACAGCACCAGTGGCGCTGCGCGCTTGGCCCTTCAAAACAGTCAAAAATTCAAAATCTTCAAAAATGTGCCAAAATTTGGATTTTTCTTGCTGATCATGTTTGGGATGCTTGTAGGGATGCATCAGCAAGAATGTCAACTTTTTCTTTGTCTTTTTCCTCCTTTAGGGATTGAATCTTTTCAAGGGCTCTTTTAAGTTTGACCCTTGCAATATTTTTTCTTAAGGCATAATGCCTTGCCATATTCTTTTGCATGTCTAAGTCTCTCTTGGTCTTCTCCAGTTGATCCTCTAGGTGAAAATTTTACCTCACTAGCCAATATTCCCTATCATAGTCTATTTGCATGGCAAGAAACTCACTTGGAGTGAGCTACTCTGCCAATTCTGTCTCTTGCTCTTTTTCTTTAGCTAAGGCCTTTCTCAATCCAATTGTCCTTGGCCTCTTCCTAGGAAGTTGGTCTTCCTCTTCTTTAGTATCATAATGAGTGCACAAGACCTCATCTAGCTTTTCCTTGGCTTTCCTAGCCTCTTTCTAAGCTTTGATATCTTTGACCTCATAGATGTCTTTCTCTGCCTCCAACTGCTTGTTTTCAACCTCAAAAAGGTGAATCACATTCTTAGCCCTACCTATATTGGTTTGCATATCTTTAATTTGAGAATATTTGCTTTTGAGAAGCATGTTAGTGATCCTTTGCTCATTTTCACCATCATCGTCAAGGTGATTAAGTTGAAATTCTTGTTTAGTCTAATATTTGTCTTCTTCTTCTTCATCAGTGATATTTTCCTTGCCTTTGTCAAGCTATTTGGTTTTATGTAGAAGGCATGTCCCCTTGCCTCTTAAGGGAAACAAACACGTGCCTATTTCCCCTCTAGTAGGTCAAAGGAAAAGGTTAAATGTTCACCATATCAGTGCCATCTGTATCACTACCATCATGACTGCCATAATTACTGCCATTATCATTGGTATCATCACTGCTCTCATGGCTCTTTGACCCACTGTCATCATCCTCACTGTTTTCTGCCTCATTGCCATTATATTCACTGATATGTGCCTCACTGCCCTCACTGCTCTTTTCTTCACTGTTTGAGTCTTCATTGTTTGAATCCTAATTTTTTGACTCCTCAATTTCATCTCCCTTACTTCTTTCTTCCTCATTTCCACTTGCCTCACAGTTTTCTACCTCATTGCCACTTGCATCACTGCCTTCTTTAATTTTTGATGCACTAGTACCATGAGATGATGGTGAAGGATTGTTAGAGGGTGATGAAGGAGGATTGTCTTGAGGTGAAGGAATATGAGTAGATGATGATGGATTTGTAGTGGGGTGTGATTGTTAAGGAGGAATGGGAGAATGAGAACATGAAGGGACATCTTGTTGTTGTTGGCCTTGTGGATTGGTGAACACCTCATTTGCAATGAAGGTCTCCCATGGAATTTGTTTCTACTGCAATTCATGCATAACAACCATTTTAATAAGTGAGTGATGGAAGAGGCTTTGGATCTGCTGAGGATAGTCTCTCTTTTGTATAATATAGGACATTATATCAATGCTTTTGTAGATGTAATAATGTATGTGCAACATCCTCACTCTAGTAAAGTGCATAAGTAGCTTGATGTGGTAGGAGTAAAGCCGGGAGAACCTTCCCTCACATGTGAAATACTTCATGATAATTCTCATCATAGGTGCATATATATCAAGCAAATGTGAGAAAGGAAAAATGGATTTGTTGTATTCTTTGTACCTAGGCTTTAGGTAAGGTTCAAATTAGCTCATGTCTAGGCTTGCCTGCTTGAACCATTTCTCACCTACACTTGGTATCCTAGTGGAATTGGCAATAGCATCTGTAAATAACTCAAAAGTGACCCCTGCAAGGTTAACTTGTTTTTCATGCAAGTTAATGATAAATATTCTAGTTAGCTCAAGGTGGATTTACAGTTGCTGTATATTTTCACAAAAGTCAAAGCATCCTACATGTTTGAAACATGAAACAGTGAGGGGAGATGCCATTAGATCCATTGTGTTGTGGTGTTCAAATCTGTTGATCTTTCCACCTTTATTCTCATGCTTCCTTGGAATTTGGGCCTCTCCTCCACTACCACTATCTTCTAATATTGTAGACCTTGCGTTGAGAGAAATCGAGGATTGTAAATGGAAATGGAATGAAGATATGGTGATGAAATGGCCATTTAGGATAATGAGGAAAAGAGTAAGTGAGGGTATATGTATATCAGGATAAGTGAAAGGCTGGACAAATCAATGATAACCCTCTGCTGACATGTTTAAAATCTGTTTTGAAATAATTTTGGGCTGATGTCAATTTGAGATGAAGGAGGGCAATGGAATGTCATCCTTTGCAAGTGGAGGGACTGATTGAATGAATGGAATGGGTGTAGGGATAGTTTAGGTGAATGAACAACCTTCAAATAGTGTAACCCCTCTATTTATTGCTGATTGTCTTTATAAGCAGATGAAAATAATGGTAAACAATGATGTGAATTTTATAGCCTAAGGTTTCTTCTTAGAGTTTTAATTTCTTCCAATTAAATCATAAAAAGTGCTTGAAGATGTGGTTAGGGTATTCACTTACCATTTATCATTGCCTTGGGGGACATTTGAGGAAGCTTGAAGGAAGTTTGAGTTGATTTGGGTTTTTGCAGGGCTTAGAAAGCCTTCCTTCCCAAGCACACAATGCCTAAGCTGAGGGTGCAATGCTCAATCCCAGGCGTGTAGAGCCAAAGGTTATCTTCAATGGGTAGCTGTCGAGCAAGAGTGCAACACTATGCTAGGCATGCAGGGCCACCTTCCAGGTGTTCAGCACATGTGTAAAATGTATGGGAGATTTTTGCCAAGGGCACAGTGCCCGATTCCAAGGGTGCAATGCCACAAAAATTTGTCCAACTTTGACTTTGAAACTCAAAATTATTCACTCCTGAGCGCTCTAATTATTTTTCAAGGCAAAAATAACCTATTTGAAGTGTTAGACGGTTTTTTATAGTCTCAGTAAATTTTGATTTAATCTTTGAAACCCACTTTCTAAAGTTTACAAGTATTTTTCTCTTTCATTGATGTCCTTTAACACTTTTTTCTTGTAGGTTGCTGGAGTTATGAAACTTTCTTTTCCTTTGATCTTGGAGCCTTCACATGTTTATTTTTATACCTTTGTGATGATTACATACAATAGAAAGCTTCAAAATCCTCTGTGTTTTCTATCATGAAACTCAACTTAACCTTTTTACCCTTTCTTTCTTGTAGTTTGCTGGAGTTATGAAATTTGTTTTCCTTTTGATCCTGAGGATTTGACATATTTATTTTGACAACAGCAACAACCTTAAAATCATATTTTTCTTCCACCTTAGAGCTCAACATCATCTTTTTCTCACTCGGGCATGATAAGATCATTAAACACCTTTGGGAGGATTTCTCATAGCAGCACTTTCAAAACCCCCGTTTGTCTGCACCATGGAGTTTCAACCCATCATTTTATCTTCTATGCCATTTTTCCAAAACCATAGGTATCTGGAATGCTTTAAGACAATCACCAGTGTTGTCTTCTAAGTTCTCTATATCCCTTTCAAGTTCATTCATTTTTGTCCAGTTCACCTCACCTTTTTCCCTATTTCATCAGTGTTTTTGACAGGCTTTATTCATGTTTGTTTTGGTGTGCCTCCTCTATGTCATTTCTGCAATTGATTACTTTTTGGCACTCTACTTGGACCATCAAGCTCAAAAACCCTAATTATCTACAAGAATAAGTGTTTCCTCTCTTCCTTGCTGCAATTTGTCTTCATTCAGGAGCAGAACACCTACCTCACCAACTTTTAGCTGATGGATTTTTCAACACTCCTGGAGAAGTGTCAAAGTTTGTATTTACCTCTTGCAGACTTTGAGCTTGATAAGGTAATCTTCTTTGGAAACTTTCAGATCTTTCTTGAATAACCATGTCTCGACATTCTATTACATCTGATCTAGTTTCTAGCAAAGGAAAAAAAGTGCCTGAAAAACCAATTATGACCTCAGCACATGTGAAACCCTAATTGACCTAGTGGGAGGGTTCTTTGACCTAATCTTGACTAAAAATTGGCCTGGAGGCTTGAAGTGAAAAACTAAGTATTATCAAAGGTGCTGTATTGAAGATCCAAAATCCAATGTACTTGATTTATCTAAAGAGCCTATAGAGATAGCTTTGAGACCATAAATTCTTGTGGGACCTGGGGAACATGGGAGTGAGCCAAGCTATAGGAAACCCTAGAGGGAAAGGGGAGTTATGGACCAAGGAAAAATATGCCAATGAGGTTAGATGCAAGAAATGAGGGTGAAAATGAAAGGTATAACCCATAAAGAGTTTGTAGGAGTGACAGGGTGACCATGAAATGGAAAATTATGTGAATAGTGAAAAAGTTTCTATTAGGATAATGAAGGCAACAAGATTTCTAAAACTCATAATGTTATAGGAAGGTTGTTTTCAGACACCTAGAACCAATCTATATTCATCTACAAATAGTGAAAAATACTGATGACTAACAGTGGCTCCACTTGGGGAGGGAAACTCCTTTTCAGGTGTCCAGAACCTCAGAGTTCATATCTCTGAGTTTTGAAGATCAGTACCTTACTTGTACTTGGCAGATCCTTCTTCCTTGATTTGCTAATTTTTTCTTTTGAAACCGTGATCTCAAATCTAAAAAAAACATAATTGCTTCAACATCTATTCTACCTACCCATCATACTTTTCCTAACATTTTTTCTTCACTTTGGTGCATTTGGATTGGCAAACCCTTGACATCATTTTTTCTTTTGAAAGCATAAAAAATATCTACTTCTACCCTTATCACTTCCAAGAACATAGATTATGCTAATGAACTCTTTTATTCTCTACCTAGTCTACTTATCTGTCAAGGTTAAGCAGTTTGACAGATCGTCATTCTCTAATATAATAACATGAAATTCAAAACATGACCAAACCAAGGTTAAGAAATCTGATTTGTCATGGGCTATGGCATTTTGGACAAGCTATACACAAACTTAATTTTTGTACAAGTGAAACAAGAAATTTAAGGGCTGTAATTTAGAATTCCTTATGCATCTCTCTCCAGCATCTTTTCCTAACCTAGTCTTCTTGATAAGGCAAGTTTCGATGGCTTGGAAAATATTGTTTCTCTAACTTATCAAGAGAAATTTAAAACTTCTTTAATCATGGTTAGGATGTATGATTGAACAAGACTTTCTTTTCTTCAAAATCAGTGGCATTTAGACTTGCACACTTTCAACAATGATCTTTTTTGGTATGGGGTTGTACCTCTTCTTTTTCCTACCCTCTTTTTCTTATTTTCTTTGTTTTTGTGTTTCATTTTTATGATCTTTCATCAAGCAATGTTATGTACAATTAATGAAGCTTAAAACTATGAACTTGTAACAAAAGTAATGCTTGAGCATCTTGCCATTGACAGGACCTCCAAATAAGTCTGTTCCATCTAGCTCTTGTAGAAAGAATGCATTGTTACCTGTTACTGAATGGATGATGTATGGACCCTTCCACAAATTTTCAAATTTGCCATGATTTCCTTTGTCCTCTCTCCTTTAATCCCATTTTATCACTTTGTCTCCAATCTAGAAATCATTTTCCTTGGTCTTTCTGTCAAATATCTTCTTGATGTTTTCTTTCACTTCTTGTGTTCTGTTGTAAACTTCTTCCCTTGACTGTTGCAAATGAATGGTTTGTTTCAACCTCCTTTGTATTTCATTCTCCTCTGATTGTACCTCTTGGAGGAGCTTCATCACTGGAACTCCCAAGGATGTTGGGAAAACTGCATCCATGCCATACAATAGTTGATAGGGAGACATGTTAATATATTTCTTTCTTGTTAATCTGTCAACCCATAGTGCATGCAATAGTTTTCTATGCCATGATTTTTTGTTCTCTTCCAACAAATTTTTGATGATGTTCACCAAAATTTTGTTAGAGGACTCATCCAACCCATATCCTTGAGGGTAATAAGCTATAGAATGCCCTAGTGTGATGTGATACTTGTAGTAGAAGTGCACCATTCTCTTGGACTTAAATGCAGCAGCATTATCGGTGATGATCTTTTTAGGACAACCAAATCTAGACAAGATGTTGTTTTCGAGGAATTTGATGATTACTAAGTCAGTGGAATTCCTTGAAGGGATGGATTCTATCCATTTGGTGAAATAGTCAGTGGCAGTGAGGATCCATTTGTGTTGGGCAGATGAGGTAGGGTGGATTTCTCCAATGAAATCTAAACCCCACTATTGAAAAGGAGTTTCAACACTGATAGGATGCAAAGGAAAAGGCAATAGTTTTATTTTTCCATCAAAGATTTGGCATTTATGGCAAGTTACTACTAGCTTGTGTATGTCAAGGAAAAGAGTGGGCCAATAGAAACCAACTCTAAGGATTTTGTTGGCAGTGGTTTTCCAGTACCGATGACCTCCACACTCTCCTTCATGAAACTCATGCATGATTTTATCTGCATCATCTTCAAGTAAAAATTTAAGCAAGATACCAACAGAATTTTTCCAATACAAAGCTCTATCTAGAATGCAGAAATTTACAGCCTTTAGTTTCAAGAATCTAGATTTTGTTTTGGAAAAAGCAGGAGGAGAATTTAGATTAAAAATCACATACAATATATCAGCATACCAGAGTGATTTCATAAATTCTTTTTCAATGAGTGGAGTAGCTAGTTCCTCTTGTTCATCCAAGGAATCTATCATGTTTATGTCTAGTGCTTGAAGGTTTGCTTCAGCCATGAGTTTGGCAAGTCCTTGTTCTTTGATCAATTTAGTAGGTCTGATTTCTAGATCATATTCTAAGATGACAGCAATCCACTTACCCCTTTTACCATCAAGATCTTGATTCAATATGTCTTTGACAAATGCATGTGAAACAAAATCAATGGTATGTGAATGTAAGATGTAAACTCTGAAATATTTTAAGGCTTTGATTAAGGCAGAGGCTTGTTTCTCCATGATGTTATATTTCAGAGGGGCATCTCTTAGTGCCTTGCTGAAGAAAGATATGGGCTGTTCTTGTCCCATCATGTTCTTTTGTAGAAATATTGTACCAATTGTGTGTTTCGATGCAAATGAAAAGATGAAGAAGTCCTTGGTAAAGTTAGGGATGATTAGAACTGGTGTCTGGGTAAGTGCTTGTTTTACTAGTTCAAAGGATTATTTGGCTTCTGTGGTCCACTTGACTCCTATTTCTCTTTTCAGCATGTTTTTAATGTTTCTTAGGAGTTCTGCAAGGTTTGGTATGAACCTTCTTAGGAATTTGATCTTTCCAATGAAAGTTTGCAACTCTTTAATGTTCCTAGGGTGGCTGATCTGCAATATACACTCAATCCTTTTTGGTTCTATCTTAATCTCTTCTTAAGATATGATGTGGCCTAAGATTTTTCCTTCTTGAAGACCAAACAAATTTTTCTTAGGATTTAAAGATAGACCATACTTCCTAAACTTTTCAAAGACCTTTCTTAGGTGAACTAGGTGTTCATCAGTTTTAGAATACAGAGTGATGTCATCAAGGTATACCACAATGAAGTAACTTATGTCTTTGAAAAAATAAATGTCCATGGCTCTTTGAAAATTAGCCCCCACATTCATTAACTCGAAAGGCATTTTGACATACATGAAGGTGCACCAAGGTGTAGTGAAAGATGTTTTGTGCTGATCACTTGGAAGTACTAACACCTGATTGTAACCTGAAAAACCATCAAGCAATGATATTCTTTTGGAACCTACCACCCTTTGCAGTATATGATCCATCTTAGTTAAAGGGTAGTTGTCTTTCAAGGAGACTTTGTTTAAGTTTCTAAAGTCTATGCATAGCCTAATCTTCCCTGTTTTCTTTCTCAATGACACAAAGTTTGAAACCCGTGTTGAATACCTGAGTGGGACTATGATTCCAGCATCATACATCTTCTTTATTTCCTTCTCAACTAGAGACACTAAGACGAGGTTTATTCTTCTCAATTTTTTCTTGAATGGTTTCTAGTTCTCCTTGAGAGGAACCTTATGTTGAATAATGTTTGTGTCATAGGACTTCAAGTCCTCATAACCCCATGCAAACACATCCTTAAATTCTTTGAGCAACTCAATGTATTTTTGTTTTATGTGAGGTGGCAGAGTTTTGGACAGCTTTATCATTTTGGGTTCTTCTACACCGCCTATTTTTCACTCTTCTACATCAGCTCCGGTGGATTTCATTTTAGGCTTCTTTGCAACATCATTGAAGTCAAAAAACTCTTCTAAGAGGGCAAGACCTCTTGGTAATGAGTTATCTTTGAATTTCCATACCTTAAGGTATTTTTGATTCAAATCTTCAAACCATTTTGCCTCAAGAGGGTGTTTTAGTAGATTTATATCAGTAGTAGGAAATGGCTCTGTTTTGTGTGTTTGTTCTTCATTAGAGCAATATTTTTCATGATCTAAGTCTAGTTTTGGCATTTTAAATTCATTCTTAGATTGCAAAAAGTGCTCAATTTGTTTGTCACCTTCAAACACTTGCAAATAATATATGTTGTCAGTTACTGTAGGTCTCCTTTTGACTTTTACCATGTATTTTTCATTGGCATGAGGTACTTGGAAAGTGCTGGAAGCAAAGGCTAGTTCATTGGAAAGGTTGTTTTGAGCTCCCAGGATAGAGGTGAGTTCGTATTTCTCAAATGTATTCAGGAGGTCTAAGGCAACAATCCTATATTCTCTTAACCTAGGATTCTTGGCTGATTATTCTCCTTTTATTTTCCTAATGATTAGCTCAGAATCTCCTAGAGCATAAATATTCTTAGCTCCTATGCTTTACAGCAAGTGTAATCCTAGGAGAAGAGCCTCATACTCTGCAGTATTTTTTGTGCATTGAAAATCCAACTTGTAAGAGTGACCTTCATTTGTGTTGTGTATCCAAACACCTGCTCCTGAAATAGCTTTTCCACAATAGCGATCAAAGCTCATGTTCCAAAGAGTTTCAAGTTCAGATTCACCATTATGTTTTTGTTCATGGCTGCAAGGGTTTTGAGTGTTATTTTCTTCATTTTGTGTTTAGTTTGATTGTTCTGATGGGCCTAACTCTTACTCCTTTTCATTTACTTGTTCATTAATGTCATCTTCGTTGTACAAGATAAATGAGTCAAGGTATGAATGGATAGAATAGAGAGGGTTGTTGTTTGGCCTATCTTGGCTGCTTACCATGTATTTTATGTGAGATTCTCTATACAGTATTCTTGTTTGGTTAAAGACTGGAATGGTAGAATATGTCATGTCCATTTGGAGGTTTCCTTGGAGCTTGGGTCCCCATGATCTAGATAAAAGCATGCCATACTTCAGGGGAATTTCAGCCACTGCAATATCCATGACTATGCTCTTAGCTAGTATTTGTGCCAGATTGACACACAACTCTTTGATTAGACCCAAACATTTGACTCTACTTGAATCAAAAGAGTACAAGTATTTATATGGTTTGGTTATTTTGAGGCCTAATATCTCCATCACTACCGTTGGCATGAAGTTATGTGAAGCACCAGAGTATAATATCATTGTGTAGGATTTTTTCATGAATGTTAAAACTGACATAAAATGGAGGTACAACTCCTTATTAATAATTTCCCTCTACCTCAAGTCCAAACAACAACTCTAGCTTGTCATCAGTCAAATTTAGAGTGTTGGTGTTATTTCCTATGTTCAAAGCCTTCAAAGCTTGAGACCTATATACATCTTGAGTTACCAGTTTAGTACGGGGTATGGCTATTTTAACCTTGGCAATCTCACCCTCAAAACTAAATGGTGCTAGTGTTCTTGGTATATTTACATCAATTTTATCACACATATCCTTTTCAGCAACTTTAGTTAGCTAAGTTTTATTAGGAATGTCAGGTGAAGTAGTTTTTTCAGGGCCACTAGTGGGTGTACTAGGGTAGCTTTGGTTACCATTTGGTTGGTTGGTTTTGTGTTTGCTTTGACTAGGAGTCTTAGCCATTATGTTGGTGTTTTCTGCTGTCTTTTTGAGAATGTTTTCAGGGGTTTTCCTAACAAAAGTTTCTAGTTTGTTTTTCTTGGAGGCATCTTGGGTTTTCTTACTTCTATGGTCATACTGCCTATGAACTCCCATGATAGAGTTTTCAAATCATAGTTTGTACTCTTTAGAATCCTCATATGTCCTATCAGTTTGGTTTGAGGAAAATAGACCTTGTTCCTCTTCTGTGAGAAAAACATCATCCACATTATTGGAGTCTATCAGATTTACATGGTTTTCTTCTTGATCTTCAGTCTCTCTTTCCTCTTCATCTACATAGTTTTCTTGAAAAGGAGGTCTGATTTGCTGGTCATTGTCTCTTTGTCTGTTTTGAGGAGGGTCTCTTCTGAAGTTTTGGTTTCTATTTCTGTTTTGAGGATTTTCTTGGTTTTACCTAGGGGGTGCTCTTTCATTCAAGTTGATTCTCTCCGTCATCTTTTCCATTACCCTACCTAGATTGTCAAATTTAGCATCACATGTGGAGGCCATGGTTTCCTCTTTGTGTGTAACCTTCTTCTCTGCCCTTAATCTAGCCCTTCTAGCATTTAGATTGGCTTCTACACTTATTGCTCCTCTTTGCATGTCCTCTAAGGTTAGGGGATATCTTCCTCTTAATTGATAAGACATGTCTGGATCAAACCCATCCAGAAATTTTACTAAGGCTATGCCTTGTGGGGGTTTCATGTGAGGAGGGAGTGCATTGTATACATTGTTGAACCTAGTGTAGTAGTCTTGGACACTTTCCCCAACATTTATTTCCAGGTTGTCATATTCTGATAGGATTAGAAGATGGTTTTTCTTAGTCTCCCACTTGTTTGTGAATGTTTGATAAATGGAAGGGAGGTCAGTAATGGTGTTAGGATTTAAGTTTTTGAACCATTTATTTGCTTCTCCTCCTAGGCCTTGGGAAAAAATTCTCATTTTTATGGTCACATCTTCTATTTCTTGGTAGTCAAATGCAACATTCATCTTGTCTACATGTTGTTGGGTGGTGGTAGATTCAGCTCCAGTAAAGTGAGGGATTTTAGATTGGTAGTCCTGTTGCAACGTAGTAAAGGTTGGGGTAGTACCAATGGGGAAAAACATGCTGCCATGATTTGAGGTAAAGGAAACCAAGGAGGGTTTTTAAGAGGGGGTTTTTTGAGAGGAGGTGGAGGATGAAATGGAGTGGTTTTCACAGTGGATGTATGAATGGGAGATGTAGATGTACTTGGAACAGCAAGCTGAGATTGAGCAGATTTGGATCTAAATGAGTCAAAGTGTTGGAGAAGCTGAAAATCAAGAGGAGTGGAAGGAGAGGCTTCAATACTAGGATTATGTTGTAAGTCTGTAGGCTCAAGGTCTATCTGGTCTATCCCACTTTGGGAATTAGTTCTGAATAGGTTTCTTCTATTGTGTAAGTTAAATTGGGTATCTTGCAAGGCCTAGGTTTTCAGGGATAGAAACTGCTTTGTGAATGGGTCTGACAATAGTTGAGTCTTCAGTCCTAGAATTTTTCCATAAGATTATTTCTGGGTCATCAAATATGGTAGGAGGGTTTAGTTCAGGGTGAGATCTAGTTCTGATTCTTTATGAAGCCATATTTCAGACCCAAAACATAGAGAGGCTGATTTTTTGAGAGTTTTTGAAAAACAAGCCTATCTGTAGGGTACTAAGTTCACACAGTATTCAATTGGGCTTTTCACTGTTATGAATTATTGATATATTCCCGGGGGAGCCTGTGAGAAATAGTGGGGTCAACAAGGCTACTGAATACCAGTGAAGTCACCAGGTGGATGGTGCTTACTATTTTAAGGATGTACTTGTTGTCCACCATCAACAATTGAATACCAATCTAAGGATGTTTTTGGGTTTTATGAGTTCTTTATGTAACACTAAGCTTTTAAATGAGTTTTATCCAGTATGGTTACGATGATTCAACGAGATGTAACTCTTGGCTAACACTTGATTTGTCTAAATTTTGACAGGGAATTTGTGAGTTCTTAATGAATGTCTAAGATTGTTATCTACTCAGATCCCCAACGAAGTCGCCATTATGTTAGGTCCCTATAATTTATAAGATTGGAAAGACCAAATTGAGCAAGGGTAACATCAAAACAATATTTGGAGTCCTAGGACCTAGCCTTCCTAGACTCAGAGAGGGCTCTCTCTATATTTTTGTAAAAGATGTAAACTTGATTGATTTTAGGGTTTTGATTTTAGGCTAGTTATAGTGATTAGGATTTTTTTGTTTGTTTTGTTTGGTTGGGTTACTTGTCAGCATAACAGATAGAGTGAGAGAGATTCAGACCATTGGGCTATGGAGTCTAAAAAAGGTCTTGAAAAGTACAACAATAGGTCAAGGGTGTTTCATAGGGCAAGTTTAACAAAGCCAAATGGATCTTCAAGGCTTATGTGAGTGAAGTGAACATTAGATTGTGAGATTAGTAGGTTTAAAGGGTAGTTAAGAATCCTTTAACATGTACTGTAACAAGAAAATTCTTTAAGAACACTATGAATAAAGAAATAACCAAAGATAGGGAATACCATAAGCTTCTTTGACCAAACCCTAGAAAGTAAACATTAAGACAACAATCCAAAAAATCTTAGAGAGCAAGTAACTTGTATATTCTCTAGTGATTTCACCTTCAGGCAAAGAAAACATTAAGATAACATATAGTAATGATCAAAGAGAAGGGAACTCGTAAATTCCTTAATAAAACTACAAATACCTTCAAAGAAACCATTTAAGATGGACAAAAGTGTAGGGAAAACCATAAACCTCTTCAACAAAACCCTAATTAGCAATACTTCAAAGAAAAGACCTCAAAAACAATGCTTTAAGCTACACCAAAGGGCAGGGATAACAATAAAATACCTTGGCATTGGCTCCATTAAATCATTCTTAAGATAAACAAGCTGAGTGGAACTAGAGAGCAATTAATAATTCTGTAATCTAACCTAGCAGAGGAAAACATTAGAGAAATAGAAGCAGACAGACCTAAGGTGCCTCTAACATAATATATTAACCGAAAATTTATGTTCTAATGCAAGAGAAAGATGAAAAAAAATGGAAACATAAGAAGACAAGAACTAAATAAAAAATACATCACCATTAACCATGTTCATGAATCTTGCAAGTGTTCTTGCTCCATTGTCATTTAAATCAAAGCATTCACAAAACTCCAAAGTCAATTTATCCTCAACTCCAAGTCTATGATATTGAGTTTAACAATTAACCCAAAACGATAATGAAACCTCCATGCAGTATTTAATTTGCAAAGGAGGATCAAAACCCCAGCTAGGGTTTCAAAATGTCATTAACTACATCATAAATGTCAGTTTTTCCTATGAGACCATGCAAGGCCCAAGGCACAAATATCCTAACTTAATAAATGCAAAAATAAATTCTAACATAACTCCTCATCTAACATTGGAGATATTTGCCTTCAAAGCCCTCAAAATATATTTTTCATTTACTCCTTGTGTGTTTTATTGAATTTCTAGCAAGGGCGCAACACCAAGGTTCAAAGGCATAGTGGCAGGCCAAGGGCGCAGTGCTAAATCTGGAAAAATTGGTCTTTTGCAGCTGAGATTTGGAGGCCTTCCGATGTCCAAACGAGCTCCATAATAGCTCATTGGAAAGCTTTTCCTATCTAGTTTCCAAAAATGATTTTATTTTTCTAGTTGGTGTCCATTTTACTAGTGAAAAATTACTTCACCGAAGACTGCTCAAGGCACAACGCTAGTTCTTAAAATAAGGCAGAAAGTTGATTTTTTGCTTGTTTTTGGCACTTTTCGAGGACCAGTTTCGCTCCAAATGAGCTGAAATTTTGTGAGGGTGATTTCCTTGACCTGATGAACACAAAAATTCAAAGTTTTCCTCCATTGGGTGCACCAAAAAATGAGTGTGGCTCCAGTGGCGTTTCACACTTGGCCATTCAAAACAGTCAAATATTCAAAATCTTCAAAAATGTGCCAAAATTTGGATTTGTCTTGTTGATCATGTTTTGGGATGCTTGTAGGGATGCATCAACAAGAGTATCAACATTTTCTTTGTCCTTTGCCTCTTTTAGGGATTGAATCTTTTCAAGGGCTCTTTTAAGCTTAGCCCTTGCAATCTTGTTTCTTAAGGAATAATGCCTTGCCATCTTCTTTTGCATCTCTAGGTCTCTCTTGGTCTTCTCCAACTAATCCTCTAGGTGAACATTTTCCCTCTCTAGAAAATATTCCCTATCATAGTATATTTCCATGGAAAGCAACTCACTTGGAGTGAGCTGCTCTGCCAATGCTATCTCTTGCTCTTTTTCTTTGGCTAAGGCCTTTCTCAACCCAATTATCCTTGGCCTCTTACTAGGAAGTTGTTCTTCCTCTTCTTCAATGTCATCGTGAGTGCCCAAGACCTCATATAGCTTTCCCGTTACTTTCCTAGCCTCTTTCTGAGCTCTAATAGCTCCGACCTCATAGATGGATTTCTCTACCTTCAGCTTCTTGTTTTCAACCTCACAAAAGTGAATCACATTCTTAGCCCTACCTAGATTGGTTTGCAGATCTTTAATTTGATCATCTTTGCTTTTGAGCAACATGTTAGTGATACTTTGCTCATTTTAATCATCACTGCCAAGGTGAATAAGTTGAAGTTCTTGTTCAGTCTCATGTTTGTCTTCTTCTTCTTCATCAATGACCTTTTCCTTACCTTTGTCAAGCTGTTTGGTTGATGTAGAAGGCATGTCCCCTTGCCTATTAAGGGAAACAAACACATGACTATTTCCCCTCCAGTAGGTCAAAGGAAAAGGTTCAATGTTCACCATCTCAGTGCCATCTATCTCAGTGCCATCATGACTGCCATCGTTACTTCCATCATCATTGGTATCATCACCGCTCTCATGGATCTTTCACCCACTTTCATCATCGTCACATATTTCTGCATCATTGCCATTATTTTCACTGATATGTGTCTCACTGCCCTCATTGCTCTTTTCTTCACTATTTTATTCTTCGTTTTTTGACTCCTCATTTCCATCTCCCTTATTGCTTTCTTCCTCATTACCACTTGCCTCACTATTTTCTACCTCATTTCCACTTGCCTCACTGCCTTCATTACTTTTTGATGCACTAGTACCATGAGATGATGGTGAAGGATTGTTAGAGGGTGATGAAGGAGGATTATACTGAGGTGAATGAATGTGAGTAGATGGTGATGGATGTGTAGTTGGGCGTGATTGTGAAGGAGGAAAGGGAGGATGAGAAGATGAAGGAACATCTTGTTGTTGTTGGCCTTGTGGAGTGGTGAACACCTCATTGGCAATGAAGGTCTCCCATGGAATGCCTTTCTGCTACAATTGATCCATAACAACCATTTTAATAAGCGAGTGATGGAAGAGGCTATGCATATGTTGTTAAGGATGGTCTCTCTTTTGTACCATTATATGACATTTTATCAATGCTTCTATAGAGGTAATGAGGTATGTCAAGGGCCTTGAGGGCCACTCATTAGTAAAGTGCATTGTGGCAACACGATGTGGTAGGAATGAAATCCGGGGAGAACCTTCCCTCACATGTGAAATACTTCATGATAATTCTCATCATAGGTGCATATCTATCGAGCAAATGTGAGAAAAGGCGTGGTTTGTTGTGGTCTTTGTACCTAGCCTTTAGTAGGGATCAAAATTAGCTCATGTCTAGGTTTGCTGCTTGAACCATTTTTCACCTACACTTGGTATCCTAGTGTCATTGGCAACATCTATAGATAGATCAAAAGTGACACCTTTAAGGTTAACTTGTTTTCATACCAAAGTTAATGATAAATAGTCTAGTGCTTAATCGGTTGTCCCCATTTCACCTTTCACAAAATTCAGATCATTATACATGTTTGAAAAATGAAGCTAGTAAGGGAGATGCCATTTAGCTCCCTTGTATTGGGGGGTTCAAATTTGTTGATATTTCCACCTTTGTGCTCGTGTCTCCTTGGCATTTGGGCCTCTCCCTCCACTACCATTGTCTTATGACATTGTAAACCATGCCTTGAGGAACTATCTAGAATTTGTAGGCTAAATGGAATGAAGAGATGGTGATGAAATGATATTTTAGGCTAATGAGGGAATGAGTAAGTGAGGGTATAGGTATCGGTGAGAGTGAAAGGATGAAAAATCAATGATAACCCTCTGATGGCATGTTCAAACTCTGTTTTGAAATACTTTTGGGCTGATGTCAATTTGAGATGAAGGAGGGCAATGGAATGTCAGCCTTTGCAAGTGGAGGGACTGATTGAATGAATGTAATGGGTGTAGGGACAACTTAGGTGAATGAACAACCTTAAAAAAATGTAACTCCTCTATTTATCACTGCTTGTATTTATAAGCAGATGAAAATAATGGTAAACGGTGATGTCAAGTTTGTAGCCTAGGGTTTCTTCTTAGGGTTTCAATTTATTCCAATTAAATAATCAAAAATACTTGAAGATGTGGTTAGGGCATTCACTTACCACTTATCATTGCCTTGGGGGACCTTTAAGGAAGCTTGAAGGAAGTTTGAGTTGATTTGGGTGTTTGTAGGGCTTAGAAAGCCTTCCTTCCCAAGTGCGCAATGCCTAAACTGAGGGCGCAATTCCTAAGCTGTGGGCGCAACGCTTAATCCCAAGTGCGTAACGCTCAATCCCAGGCACGCAATGCCAAAGGTTATCTTCAACGGGTGGCCATCGGGAAATAGCGCAATGCTCTTCTAGGTGTGCAACGCTTGTGTAAAATGTATGGGATATTTTCGCCAAGGGCGCAACACCCGATTCCAGGTACGCAATGCCACAAAATTTTGTCCAACTTTTACTTTGAAACTTGAAATACTTCACTCCTTAGTGCTCTAATGATTTTTCAAGGCAACAATAACCTGTTTGAAGTGTTAAATGGGTTTTTATAGGCTCGGGAAATTTTGATTTAATCTTTCAAACCCACATTCTAAAGTTTACAAGTCTTTTTCACTTTCACTGATGTCCTTTAACACTTTTTGCTTGTAGGTTGCTGGAGTTAGGAAAATTTCTTTTCCTTTGATCTTGGAGGCTTCACATGTTTATTTTGACACCTTTGTGATGATTACATACAACAACAAGCTTCAAAATCCTCTCTGGTTTCTATCATGTAACTCAACTTAACCTTTTTACCCTTTCTTGCTTGTAGTTTGCTGGAGTTATGAATTTTTTTTTCCTTTTGATCCTCAGGATTTGACATATTTATTTTGACACAAAATCAGCCTTAAAATCCTCTTTTTCTTCCACGTTGGAGCTCAACATCATCTTTTTCTCACTCAGGCATGACAAGCTCATTCAACACCTTTGGGAGGATTTCTCATCGCAGCACTTTCAAAACCCTCTTCTCTCTGCACCATGGAGTTTCAACCCATCATTTTACCTTCTATGGCCATTTTCCCAAAACCCTAGGTATCTAGAATTCTTTAAGACAATCATCAGTGTTGTCTTCTAAGTTCTCTATAGCCCTTTCAAGTTCATTCATTTCTGTCCAGTTCACCTCACCTTTTTCCCTATTTCATCAATCCTTTTGACAGACTTTCTTCATGTTTGGTTTGGTGTGCCTCGTGTAGGTCGTTTCTGAAATTGATTACTGTTTGGCACTCTACTTGGACCATCAAGCTTAAAATCCCTAATTCTCTACAAGAACAAGTGTTTCCTCTCTTCCTTGCTGCAAGTTGTCTTCTTTCAGGAGCAGACCACCTACCTCACCAACTTTCTGTTGATAGACCTTTCAACACTCCTGCATAAGTGTCAAAGTTTGTATTTACCTCTTGCAAAATTTGAACTTGATAAGGTATTATTCTTTGGAAACTTTCAGATCTTTCTTGAATAACCATGTCTCAACATTCTATTACATCCAAGATAGTTTCTAGCAAAGGAAAAATAGTGTCTGAAAAACCAATGATGACCTCAAGACATGTGAAACCCTAATTGACCTAGTGGGAGGGTTCTTTGACGCGATCTTGAATAAAAATTTGCTTGGAGGCTTGATGTGAAAAACAGAGTATTATCAAAGGTGTTGTATTGAAGATACAAAATCCAATGTACTTGATTTATCTAAAGATCCTACGGAGATAGTTTTGAGACCATCAATGCTTGAGGGACCTGGGGAACATGGGAGTGAGCTAAGCTATAGGAAACCCTAGAGGGAAAGGGGAGTTATGGACCAGGGAAAAATAGGCCAATGAGGTTAGATGCAAGAAAGGAGGTTGAAAATGAAAGGTATAGCCCATAAGGAGTTTGTAGGAGTGACAGGGTGACCATGAAATGGAAAATTGATAGAATAATGAAAAAAATTCTATTAGGATAATGAAGGCAATCAGATTTCTAAAGCTCACAATGTTCTAGGAAGGTTGTTTTCAGAAATCTAGAATTAATCTATAGTCATCTACAAATAGTGAAAAATACTGATGACTAACAGGCACTACTCTACTTTAAGTATTTTAAGGGAAAGCTTTGCACTCGCTGGATGCGACCTTACAAGGTGGACACTGTATTTGATAATGGAACAGTCAGGCTAGTCACAATTGATGATACACGTGCTTCATTCATAGAAAATGGACATCGCCTGAGATTATACCATCGCCTAGCCTCTAAGGATGATTTTATCAAACAATTCTCTGAGAAATCTGGTTTGAAGGTTATCAACGCAGAGAACTCTTCCTTTGCATCCTCGCCCTAATATATATATATATATATATATAGATATAAAATTAAAATTAAAAAAAAATAAAAATAAAAATAAAGAATAAAGAATTATATTGTTACTATTTATTGTGTTTTCTTTTTGCAGGAGTTACTACTAAGGAGTAATTCTTTAAAAATCGAAAATTCTTCTAAGTATCTATTGCTGCTACTCATGATGGTGTTACTCGGTTGCTGCTACTCATGATGCTGCTACTCGGTTGCTACTACTCATAATGCTGTGACTCGGTTGCTGCTACTCAGGATTCTGTTACTCCAAATGCTACTAATCACACTGTTGTTACTATAGATGCTGTTACTATAGAGGTTGTTACTCCAGATGTTGTTACTCTCATTTTTGTTACTCCAGATGCTGCTACTTGCACTGCTGTTACTCCAGATGTTGTTACTTTGGATGCTACTACTCGCACTACTGTTACTCCAGATGCTATTACTCTAGATGCTATTACTCTAGATGCTATTACTCTAGATGCTACTACTCACACTGTTGTTACTCCAGATGTTGTTACTCCAGATGCTGCTACTCGCACTGCTGTTACTCCGAATGCTGCTACTCATACTACTGTTACACTAGATTTTGCTACTCGCACTGCTGTTACTACAACCACATCATTACTGTGCCATCATCCTACCAATCGTCACTTCGTTCAGGTAGGCTGCTAGGTACGCCTCCACGTGACTTTTACCGATTTAATTAAATATCCCATGTGAACACATTAATGCCACAAATGACAACTTTTAAAGTTGCGGGGGAGTCTCGTCATAATTTAATGACGACGTAATGATGATTTTGTAAGTCATTATTACAATTCCGTGTGCGGTACACCCTACGATCCTTAACAATACTCCGTATAATCATTAATACACATTGGGATCCGTAACACGTCCTTTCCATTTTATATGAAATAATACTATTCTATTCATTGCACTTACCATATTTGTTTCATGATTTGCCTCGGTTTTCGTGATTTACCATGTGTATTTACCGTTACCACCATTCATTTTCACCGTGCTATTTTTCCAAATTTGGTATCCACTACTTTGTCCAATAGTCTATTATTCCAAGAGTGCTGCTACAGTCTCCACACTATGGGCAGACTAGTTGTGCGGCATGAACTTGAAAATACAGCTTTGGTCCGTAGTAATCGAGAGGTATGGAAAATATTTGTCAATGTAGGATGGGATACCTATTTCAACAGATTGCAGGGGTTTGATAGGGAAATCACAATGGATTTTGCGCTTAATCTGGATGATAATCGCTCACGGGTTAGAGGATTAGAAATTCCTATCATAGAAGAGATAATTGCAGAAGTTAGCAGGCTAAGACAACAAGGGAAACAATGGTTTTCTCATAGAGCTTCTCTCCCAGAGTTTTCCAAATTATTATTGCAGGCATGATAAATCGTCTTCAATTGGGCAGAGGATATGAGCACAAGTCTATGATGTATCCATGGAACGAAGTCGTAGGTTTTGTAATAAAATACATAACCTACGAAGGCCGGGCCACGACCTTGTTTAAATATCATTTTAAAATTCTAACTCACCTTCGATCTCCATAGGCTCAGGTGCATTCGTTAAACATGCCCTTCTTTCTATTAAAACAGTTGCAGCACATGGCACAATCTTCTCGGCATTCACGACAGATGCCGGCAGTGCTCTCCAACCATGGATTGGTGCATTTATTGGTCATGCATGCAATAGATAGATTTTGAGTCTCCTGGGCGAAACTTTGTGGATCCTCAGAAGAAGAGATAGCAACCGTTATTGCTGCTAGAGAAGAGAAACTAGTCTCTTCGGTTGGTTTAGTAGAAGAAGAACATTTGGAGGAAATTGATAAAGAGGAACCCAAAGAAATGGAAATGGAGGTTGATCAAGAGGAATTGAAGAAGTGGTAATGGAGGTTGATCAGGAAGAACCTGAAGAAATGAGAGTAGAAAATATAATTGGTGACACAGTCAAGGTTGCCACATAAGAACCAACCTCACCTGAGGAGCCCATAAATGAAGGAATTATGGATATAGTGCATGAGGTCAAGACTGTCATATAGTCATGGAATTTTTTTAGTGAAGAATAGGGAAGTGGAATGTCAGACAGAGGGATGGAAAGTGATGTTGTTTTGAAAGAAACAATATCACCTACCCAAGTAGATATGGATATTGAAACAAGTGGGGGTGTTACACAAGAACCACCCCTGATTCAGATAGAACAGGGAAACAAGGAATTAATCCATGAAGAATAAAAAAATAAAAGAGAAATAACCTGTGAGGTAGATGCTGTCCCACAAGAACTAGTATCGACCCGAGAGGAAGAAATGGTGCAGAAAGGGTAGCAGGATAGAAGGGAAACAACCCTTGGAATCGACGTTGTGCCTCAAGAACCAACATCGACTCCGAATGAATTAATAGTGCATGAAAGTCTGGTCCAAGTTGGAAACAAAGATGATGAAGCTATTCCTTGCTCTCAGTTCCAATCCATGATGCCTAGAGGGGTGAGGGGATTCTTCTCACCCCAACGATTAATGGAGGAAACAGTTGTTCCACAGGTGCTTAATTTTGTCAACCCAGGAAAGGACATGGCCAATATCGGCCTAGAAATTGTTGAATCTTAGTTGGAGCACTTAGAGGCTCGTAAAGAAGATGTGATTCCTGTGGAAACACCAGAACACAGAGTGGTCGATGGAAATGGTGACTAGACGGTAGGATTCCATAAAGTAAATGTAGAGGAAGATGCCCCTGAAGATAGGGAGCCCAACCAGAAAGACCTAACATAAGAACCAGTTGATAATATTGGCTTCATTCCGCTGCCTGCGGAGCCTGTTATAGGCCTAGAAACTAAATTTCTTGTCAAACATGAATTGATTGAACAGTGTGAGAAGGGAAGGTAACCTCTCAAGAAAAGGTACCAGTTGCAGTTCAATGAAACCATGATATTAAAGAGGGAGGTTTGGGAGTGGAAGAGACAAGTTTCCAGGTTGAAAAAGAAAGTATAAGTCTACAAATGGAGGGTAGTAAAGCTAAAAATTGAATTCTCCTCTATAGCTACACACACTGGTCCGATTGAACAGTTGTTTGAAGGCTGAGAATTTTTCTTGGCCGCCAAGATCCATAGGTGGCAGTCTGCTGTGAATGGACATAAGAAGGAGACAATGCGGGTTCGAGAACATGCTATCAGGATCATTATAGGATACATAGACCAGTTAGATAAGGCAAGGCTGAAGCAAGCTAAACAAAAGGCCAAAATAGAAGAATTGGAAGAACAAGTGCAACTGCTGCAATCAGATAAGGAGAAGATGTTCTCCTTGGCACAACAGGTAATGTCCCGCAGGCCTCCTACACATAGCTATGCCTTATTCATTCATGAACATTTTCTTTTCTTTTGTATTGAAAGTATATAGAAGGAGGTTTGGCACGAGATTGAGGACCCCATTCAATTCCTTCGTATCCTAAAAATTCATGATATTATAGGACAACACTTAATGTGTGAGCTCTACATGCATGGTTAGTTTTTGAGGCATGATCAGTATTTTAACCCTTTTCCATTCGTGGGTGACATTCCTTTAAGAGATTTTTCCTCCTACACCATCATTCAGATTAAATAGAGAAAGGCATATGATACGTTTGAGGAGAACCAAGTCATAAGGTCGCTAATGATGTGGAAGGAGCATGGCCAGTCACAAGATATTTATAACAATAATTTTACCTTCCCACAGATTGAGGGGCATAGAGAACACCTGTTGACAACCCAGAAATGGTGTGCTAACATCTGTGTCAAACAAATTACAATGTTCCGTAAGGAAGTGCTGGACATTTTTCAGAGAAGGTGGATGTTTTCATCCTCAGCTATCAGAAGACGAGAACCATTTGGAGCACCTAACTTTGCATGAGTTTTAGAGAGGATGCCATGTTTTATAGCATGCATTCAGACCTATGGGGTCAGATGGATGGGGATGAGGTCTTAGTTTCCCCTTATTTGGTTTCCAGCTGAGCAATATACTCCTGCATACAACGTTGACCCAGACTGGTGGAAGGGTGTTGTTCTGACGAAAGGTTATAAACTCCTTGGGATGGAAATGGCTGAAGAATATGATCTCACACAGCTTCATGCCAGTTAGAGTCAGTCCAACCTAGATCCAAGGAGATGACGAGATGCATGAGGACATGCAGATAGACCAGTTGTGGGGAGATGTTGGATACCGGATTTGTATACTTTTCTCTCAAACCAACCACCTTTCTATCTCTTTGTATCATTATTTTTCTTAAACACAAGAGGTAAACCTATTTCTTTTATCTTACATGGGATATTTGATTAATGAAGTAATAGTTAAGAAGGTTTTACCTTTTGAAAATGTTAAATCTGATATGTTTACAGATTTGGAAAAAGAAGGAATTTTACAGTTGTGAGTCATGGAGCAACTCCTAATTTCCAACATTATCTTCACTTGCTGCTACAGCGTAACAGACTTCGTTTCACCCCAGCAATATTTTAGGATTTTTCATGTTTTCCTTTTTGCCACTAGGTTGCTACTGTAACGAATTGTATAATTGTAGATATGTAGTTATTAGAGGAAATATGGGATTTACTAAACAGTTTTATAAAGAGGGCATGTAGACTGTGAATTGGGGTTAAGCAGAGAATATACAGATTTTGTAATAGCATATTTTGAAATTAATTGAATGCAAAACGCTCTGCTGTTTTACCTGTAAATTGTGAGTTGTTTCTGCCTTGATCAACGAGTTGGGCCCACTCTTCTGATCAGGTGTTGCGTTACCTTTATTTTTGTTGATTTCATGTTCTAGTTTGGTTTTGTTACTTCTGTTTCAATATAATCTTTTAATTGTTGTGAATGCCCTTTTAATTCTGCAATCCATTTAATTTCTATTACAGTATTCTGTGTGTTCATTTATTTAAGCCTGTGATCCAATAGTATATTGTGTGACTGCTCTTGCATATACTGTGCTCGTTAGTATTGAAATAACTAATGCCCTCGGGTTGATGACTTATGTGGAAAAAGGGTTTGGATATTGTTCACATATGGACACCAACAAAATCCTCCAATTGGAAATAACCACCTTTAATCAAGGTAGTACATCTTCTTCTATCAAACCATAAATATTCAAAGAGCAGTATCCTTTCACCTGATAAATGCCTCTTTTATCTCCTTATACAATTTTTTCAGGTAATAGCTACTCACTTGGTTTGCTTGTAAAACCATATTTTCTAAAGATAATAACTATTATGGAAAGTTCGTAACACAACTGTTGACTTTGAAATTTTGTCATTAACCTTGGATAGAAAAATAATGGTGAATGAATAAGACTTCTCAAGTTAAACCCATGACCTTAACTACTAAAAATGGTTAAAAGACTTATTAAAACAGAATTTACCCTAATGACTCTATGACACAAACTGACTATTGGCCTCAGAATTATTTTGGATTTTTGTTAAAAAATGATAAAATTTAATACATTTTAATCCTCCAGGGCCTTCAACCATAGGTTAGGAGACAAGAGAGGATCAAATACACAACTTACAATGATGACCAGACCTTAAATTTTTCTTGAAAAATTGCAGTGCTAACAGTGGCTCCTATTGGGGATGAAGTCCTCCCCGTGAGGCTTCAAAGACTGTAGATTCAGTGCCTTTTCCAACCCTTATTTCTCCAACCAACAATTATGCTCATTAACTAAAAAATTCCAGCATGCCTAGCCATTGGGTAATGGAGTCATAAGCTAGATTTCGATCTTCTGCAACTTATTTCAACATAACTGAAAACTAAATCAAACTGTAATCTAAAATTGAAAGAAATTGTTGAGTGGTGAGATTATTTATGTATAGCCATACTTATAACTAGAAAAAATTCACTTGATCAAATGTATACAAAATTGCAAAAGAAATTTTTCATCAACTAATTTCTTGACATGTCTTCGCATCCACTGTTGAAAGGCTGAAAAGTATGAAGCATAATCTCTAAATGTGACTCATAATTGCTGCTATGGACGAGAAGTACTCGAAGGCTAATAAAAATAGATAATTTCATAAAACTAAACTACATATAATTAGCAATAGGATCACCAAATCGATAAGGAGACTTACTCAAAATAGCTTTGAGTTGAAGGATAGGCTGACACATACTTCCTTTGATAGAGAAATGCTTTGATGAAGATCTTGTTCTAATTTTTTTTCACAAATTTCTTCTTTGGCACTATATCCCTGCAACTCATATTTATACATTTCAATTTTAGGCTCACAATTGTTTTTCTTATCATCAATTCTCAGAAAAGGTGATGATTCCTCAACAATTGCTATGAGTTGAGCATCTTCTTCTTCCCCGGATTCAGATTCATAACCGTCATAGACTGGATCATCACTGTAAATTTGAAGGCAGGGTGACATAAAAAACTTCTCTTCATCATTAGGATATTTATCAAACAAAGGTAGATTTATGAAGTTTTCACTATGTTCGCCTAATATCTTGTCATGCTGCTCAATAATATGTTGTTTATCCTCTTCTTGAACGATAGGATATTAAATAAAATCGTGAGAACAAAAGGGTTGTTGAATACCTTCTGTTATAACCATGTTTTATTTACATATATGTTGTTCATAATCACTTTCAACTTGCTTATTAAACTGATATCAACATTTTCGAGTGAAACATTCGACCGGATACCTATCTTTATAAAAGGAATTAAAAGCATCATAAAACTATTTCAAACAAGTGATGTTATTTTTAGGAAGATCTCTTCACCAATCAAGGGTTGCACCCTCCAAAGAATATCTAAACAACGTAATATTTACATCTTCATGAACAAAATGAAGCCTATGAATCCAGTCATGAAAATCCCATAAAAACTCAGTTGATGCTTCCCAATCATGTCCACTAAACCTTGGAAGAGAAAATTCACATTCATTTCTACAGGGCAAGGGATTAGGAAAATCATATATCTTTGAAAAATTGCAAAAGGCATATCTCTTAGCGAGGATTGTTTCCATCAGAGTGTTGGATTTGAAAATAGTTGAGACACCTTTGGATTATTTGTCATGGAGTCGCCAGGAGAAAGATATAAATATTATTCAAGTTTCCAATTCTCATTCACCATCAAGAATTGATCATCAACAATTTAAAATAAGAGAGTCGGCAGAATACTTCGTTGGAAGGCCTTCGTCTCCCGACAGACGCACCAAAATATGTTAGCGTTGGAATCAAAACATGGATTGTGACAAGTGCCTGACCAAACAAATCTTAGGCTCAAGGTTTATTTTATGATTTGGATTGGATTATTGGAAGGTGATGAAATCTTACATCTGCTGAAAAGGTTTCAAATAGATAACTCTCTTTCACACATATGAGGGTACTAAGGCTTGATGTGGTAGCAAGGGTAAATTTGTTATCTATTGGTTAGGAGAAAATGCAAGAGGACAATGGGTCTATAGGATAGAAGTCCACTGTTTGGATGGAGAAATAAAAAAAGATACAAATTGATAGTGCATCAACAAAATAAAGCTTTTACAAGTCTTACAAGAATTTCATTGTACACCTAAAGATATCTGTTACAAGGAATGTTCATAAACAAATTGCCACACATACCTTATCAAGAAATATTGTCAAGTAAGATAGAAAAAATTAGATAATCATGCATAGATATATCATGATACTAACAAAAACATGGAACAAAGTGAACATTACAATTTGGAACTAAAGAATTCAATTACGAAAACACATGAGATAAGTAGACAATACACACAATACGCTTTCATAAGTCCTCAAGAGTTCTTCTGATATTATATATTCAAAATGTGTAACACAATATGCTCTGTAAAATACAATCAATGAACCCCTTTGTCTTTGTATTACATAGTATTTATACAAAATAGGAGTTCTACCAAAAGCCTCCAATAAAAGTGGAAATCTATTTTTGGGAATTTATTACAACTCTCTATGTATAGTGGATTTTATCTAAAACATTAAAGAGGAAACTAAAATAGAAATATAGATAAAGCATGGCATCATGGACATGAACCTGGATGAGTAGAGGTGGTTGAGTGCCCTTGTAGCTTGTCAAAAATCTCTCCATAAAACGTGTAATCCAGCAACTGAAAGGAACACCTGTATACATATCTCCAAAAATGTAGGAGTGGTTAACCAACTGGAAGTTACCTGACACCTGGAAAAAGCTCATAGTAAAAAATATTACATTCACTTCATCATCTTTAGTGTAATTCATGTGAGAATAGAACCAAGAAGAAACTTTTCTTTTCCATATACAAAATCCGAAAAGAATAGATACTTACTGGGTTATTTGTAAAAACTAGATTTTCTGTACAAGGTAGCTATATTCGAAAATACTGAATATAAGTAAAATATGAAATGATCCTTCATATTTCCAAGGCTCTATATATTCATTCATCAGAGGTATAATATGGAGGAAAAGATTCTAATAGCTTCAGCTTTAGATACCCTTTTTTTGGACCTCCACTTCTGTGCTTGATTTTTCTACTGAGTATTTTTCTTCTCGGTTTATTTTCACAATCTCATGAGATATGGCTTCTGCTGCATTATTTTCATCATTTGTAATAACTAACACATGAATTACAAATTTTCTCTAGCAGACTCTCAACTGCAACCTTCACGAGCAATGTATTATTTCCTGCATTTGACTTAACAATAACCCCCTTTGACTTGCACATTTGATCAAACTCTAAAGTAGCAACTATGTGTTCTCTTTCACTCCAACATTCACAACAACCTAACCTGATTTATGTAAAAAAAGGATCAATAAGCTTCCTCAAAGCCTTGAATACTGACATAAGATAAAAATTGTTTTGCTGGAGGATGAAAATGTTTTGCTGTAGCTGTTGCAAGAGTAAACGGAGATAGAGCTCTGCATGCCCTAAATATCAGTGAGAGGAAGAGACACGAAACTGAAGTGATTTAAACTCTGTTGACAACTCATTTCACCAAACATTTCACTCCATCGAATTGTTAACTAATTGATGTTCATAACTCAACATTAATATACTTCACCTTTGGCATTAGATTTAACTAGCTTTAGAAATAAAATAACAAACTCCTTTTAATAAATCCTCCAATTATAAATAACCACCTTTCATCAAGGTAATATCTCTTGTTTTAGAAGACCTTAAATATTCAAAGAGAAGTATATTTTCACCTGATAAATTCTTCTTTTATCTCCTAGTACAAATTTTTTAGGTAATAGCTACTTACTGGGTTTCCTTGTAAAACCAGATTTTGTGAATATAACAGTTGCCTTACTAGAAAAGATAGATAGGAAACTCCTTTTTTTTTCTAAATAAGAGTAATATATTAACGGAGTGATAAAAATACAACGTGACCACAGTCAAAAACTATTGCCTTGGAGGCAGAAATGTCATGAAAACCAGTTGTGGAGACTGCCCTTTGATAGGGAAACCAGTCAGACAAAGATAGCCAAAACCCACGCAGGGGAGCCAGTTGTGATTTTCCTTAGTTTGCATAGGACCAAAATTATACAAAAATAAGCTGAAAAACCTTATAACCACTTGAACAAAGATAAGCGCAATAGTGTGGGCAGTAGGAAAATAAGAAAGACTAGCAGAAGGCTTACTAATCATCTGGAGGCTCTTCTACAATTCGACACCAACCTGAAGCCAACAAGTCTCTGGCCAGAGCTTCCTCGGATTCAAAGGAACCGGGATCAGCTGGAGCCATAGCCACATCAGAAACGCTGCTGGCTAGAACCTCCGACACCTGCAACGATGCGCTGCCAACCCCCATCTGAAAATTCGAAGTCTGGGCAGGATCCATCTCAGGGCCATCAGGAAGGGCACTTGACTCCTCATGAAAAACCATCGTGAAGAGCACAGTGATTCTTGGGCAAATCAAGGAGCTAGAGAAGGTAAAATGCGCAGAGCTAGTTGTGGGAGGAGGCGAGGTAGCAGGAGGGCGTGGAGCAGGGGAACTCCAACCATGATGGGTGTCAAGATAGCGCCCCCTTCCACTGCGTGTCCGAGGGTAATGGCCGGGCATTATACCGCTGGAGAGAGAGGCCGAGACCGAAGATGGGATGGAGTGGTCTCGTGCAGGACGGCCCCTGGTGCCTCCTCGTTGACTCCGAAGCCTATGGCACAGTCGACGCATTGCAAAAACCAAATGTATCCAAGCAGCCGCAATGGCAGGGGAATGAAAACTCGAAACGAGTATAGTGACCCGAGACAAATGCCAAGTGTTCAGAAGAGGTAGCACTTCATTCGAACTGGAGCGCTGCTTCAAGAGAAGAACCCCCTTCAGGCTGCTCGAGATGGATGGGTTGACTAAAACGACTCCACGCAGATTGAAAGATGAATTGATACCATAGAGCAGAGGGAGGCGGACGCAATGCGTTTGAGTCCTTGGCACCATGGGCTTATCATAACTCCACCTCTTAACCTTCCTGCACACGTATTGGAAATCCCCCATAATTACTGAAGCATTGAAGTGATCTGAGCAGAAGCGAGTGATAGCAGAGGCCAGTCCGGTGGGCGTGAGGTGAGGTACAAAACCAGATGGAACGGATCCTTTGGTATCTGCGAGGTTTAAATGCAAAATTCCGTTACATATCAACCTGAGATCTTCGCTGTCCGGGGTGGGCAGGTGTCGATCCGCCTCGCCGCACCTTTGTCCCATCAAATCAAACATCCACTGGAGCACCCACATCCAGGATATTTGCATCCCTTTGGATGAGTGTTTTTCATTCCTAATTTTGATCATGATTCAGATAGGAAACTCCTTTTAATAAATCCTCCAATTGGAAATAGCCATCTTTCATCAAGGTAATACCTCTTGTTTCATCAGACCTTCATTATTCAAAGTGCAATATATTTTCACCTGATAAATGCCTCTTTTATCTCCTTATACAAAATTTTCAAGTAATAGCTACTTACTGGGTTTGCTTGTAAAACCAGATTTTCTGAAGATAATAGCTATTACGAAAAATTAATAACTCAACTGATGACTCTGAAATTTTGTCCTTAACCTTGGATAGAAAAATCATCGTGAATGAATAAAACTTCTCAAGTTAAACCCATGACCTTAATTATTAAAAACAGTTAAAAGACTTATTAAAAGGGACTTTACCCTGATGACTCTATGACACAAAAAAACTATTGAACTCAGAATTCTTTTGGATTTTAGTTAAAAAATGATAAAAGATAATACATTTTAATACTTCAAGGCCTTCAACCATAGATTAGGAGAAAAAAGAGGATCAAAGACACAATTTACAATGATAACCAGACTTTTTTTTTTTTTTGAAAAATTGCAATGCTAACAAGCAGTATGGACTACAGGTGAAATACCATATCTCAAAATCTCCTCTAGTGAAAAATAATAAATGGTGCTTTCAATTTCTAGTTTGGTGCAACCTATGGAACTATATATTGTTCTACTGTCATTTGTGATTCCTATCTTTTAGTTCCCTTATCATGAAGTGGAATGTTCCATTTTATTGAAGAAATTTAGTTTGAAAACATGTAATTTTTTGGGCAAATTTTGACTAACGTATTTTTTGTAAGATGCAAAAAAAAGTGCTCTTTTCCTTGATTTTCCTCCTGTACTACCACTTCAGTTGAAGTTATTTGAATAATATTTCATGAGAGACACCATTTTCAAAGTGAGTGCTCATTATATTTTTATGTAGTAAATTATTTTTTGTTATATATATATATATATATATATATATAAACATCATCAATTATACATTTCAAATTAATTGAATTTCAATTAATGCCTTTTGAATATTCCACCCTTAATTATTAAAATAATAAAAATTGTTATTAATTTGTATGAAAACTTTTAAATTCATTAACCTCAATATTAATAAAAGTATTATTTATATAAAATAATTTAATTTACTTTAATATTAATTTAATTCCTTATATATTCATTAATTTAATCAAATTATTTTATTATTTAATAATACTTAATACTAACCATAATTAAAATAATTGGTGGTTTTCTTATTATGCAATTCCAACCTTTGGATTTTGATATTTTAATTTTATTATTAGGATTTTCTTCTTGTTGGTATTTTTTTCTTTTTAATTTCCAATTTAATTATTCTTTGCATTGTTATTTTTCTTCACATTCTTTTTCTTCTTGAAGATGAGGTGCACAAACAAGATTAAAATGTCGAAATCTTAATCTAATGCAATGAATCCTAAAGCTACTCTAGATCCAATCTCAAATCGCAAAAGCCAAAATTTTGAAAGATAGAATTTATCAACATATAAAATTAAGAAGAACACACATGATTTTATTATTTTACTCTTTTTTTGTGACACATATTTTTGTTGGGGTTGCTCTCAATCATGGAGTTTATATATATTTTTTCTTTCAGATTTGCACTATCTTTCTTTGATTGCAATTGTTTGGGTGTGTCAATTTCACTTTTATTTAAGATTGGTTTTAGTGATATTACCAAAGATTTATAAGATTTTTTTTTTTTACCCAACATTGGTCGACATGCATGTATAATTGTTACTATGCCAATTTTATGGGTTTTCATTTACCTTAAAGGGACATATTTATTGAATTATAAGTCCTATAACCTTAAATATTTTTCTCTAGAGGAAAACTCATCTTTTCCAAGTGACAGGTTTCATCTTTTCAAGGAAAGAAATAGCTCGAGTCTAACTCAATGAATCTTACCCATCCCACACTTTATATAAATAAATCCTCTAGATTGATAGCTGTGGGGAAAGATCAGCGATTCAAAATTTTATAAGTAATATATTCATTACCTTTAAAATATATTGTACCACCCCTCCCTCTTCACCAAATCCCTAAAATCAATTATGTAAATAAATTTTATCAAAAAGGTGGTAAAATATGGTTCAAAACACATATATGTGGGAAGCACAAGTAAACCCATCGAGGTACTAAATAGGGTTAGCTGGACTAGGCTTGTGTGGTGCTAAGAAAACTTCATCGGGGTACTGAACAAGCTCACTCGTAGCAAAGCAATGTTGGTTAAGGGAGATTATTTATGATAATGGATATATACTTCCTTTAAAATTCCTATTTATATCTCTTCTATCACTCGTATGAGGTAAATTTAAAATTAAATATTTTCTTGAAAACTTGGATTCATGATTTTAGACTCAGCTTGTTTCAAATACTTATTGTTTTGGAACTTATATTGCTTGATCAATTAATGCATGACCCATGGGACATGTTATATTGTTTGAAGGCTTGATGGAATTCATCATTTCAACATTTTGATAAATTTAGACTGATTAGCTTTAACTAGAGATAACAACTTCTTCCCATGTGTCGCCATTGTTGTGGTCATAACCTCCATAACTTTTTAAAATATATGGGGATCCTTTGTGTAAATTTTGATCATATCACTTTTAAAAGATTTTTAGCTTTCTCGATTTTCCATTTTGATCACTTTATTATGTGCGGTTTTTTGTTCCCAATAACTCAAATTTCATTAAATTTAGAATTATAGTTTGAAAATAGCACTTGTTCAAAAGTTGATTGATTTTAACCACCTAACTTAAATATGTAAAACTTATATTTTACCTTATTTTATAAATTATTTAATTAATATGTAAGTATTAAATTTCAATTATTTAATTAATTTAATTTTTATTTATTATTCAATTTCATTTAATACATCTACAAAACCACCCTCGCCAAAAACTTGTGCATACACATTATATAAACCATATAATAAAAATGTTATTGTAAATATTATTAATGTTATATTATATTAAATCATAAAATAAATAAATAATTTTTGTTTACGTCGTTCCGGTTACCCAACCGAGAGTCCACTTTCAATTTCTCCCATAAGGAGACCCAAGATCACGTAGTGGGAGGTGATAATACAAATTACTACATCTTGGGTTTTCATTCATATAAACATAGGTTGGTTGGAGCACCCACGTGGGCTCCCACCTTCTCTCCTCGAGTCAATTCCACTAACTATTTCATACACTCTTTTGGTTTGTGAATTAATACGTTATATTATATATATATATATATATTTTTGTTTATATGTTTTATTAATTTTATTTAATTTCAATTTAAATTTGTTTTATTTATTTTGTGATTTTATATGATTTTAATTTGCTTTCATGAAAAATTATTTTGATTTTGCTTTTTTTTAATTTCATTAAAATATTAAATATTAATAAAATTACACTTTGACACATTTAAAATTTAATTTTTGAAGTGATTTATCTTGAAATTCATTCAACCAAATGAGGTCCACGATGGTTTGATGGAAAGCTAAAATCATGGAGAACAATCCAAAGACATTAAATAAAATAAATCTGAAGATTTACTATGTCTAAAATTTAGGAAAAAATGGAGTTATGAATTTGCAACTAAAAATGAATTTGGGAATTTGTTTTGGAGAATTTTAGTTTGCTTAAAATTGGCTTTTTGTTGCAAATTTGCTTTGAATATCAATTTTGTTCCATATATTATTTCCACAAAAAATAAATAAGAAGTACATATTTGGTTTTATTTATTTATTAAATTAGTTTTGAATTCCCTAATTTGTTTTCACAATTTAGAAATTTGAGTTTTTCTTGATTTTGGTTGGTTTGATTTTTCATTTTGGAGTGAATTTTGGTAGAGAATTATTGCAAATGAATGAAGCAAAGGATTTGGAGCAACAACATTGATCCAAAAAAGGAGAAAAAGAGGATTTCCAGTTCCAAAATGGATGGATCTGAACTACTCTCGACAACTCTCATTTTTGGAAATTCTTTTTGTAAATTATAAACATCAATTTTTGGAATGAGGAAAGGGTTCCTATTATCTGCAAATTAGAAATTTTTCTGTACCTTTATAAGGAGAATTATTGTTGTATTTTAAGAGGATACTCATATTTGAGTGCTTTGGGAAATTTTCTCTCAAGAATTAAGTCATGTTATTGAGTAGATTTTGTAGTATTACAACTCTTTCTTCTATTAGCAGAGCTGATTTTTTTGGGAGAATTGTTGGATATATATTGAGAAACGAAGCAAGGGAAAACAAATTTCATTATTTTATGCAAATGCATTTATTTTTAAATGCAAATTTTATTCTTTTAATGACATATTTATGCCAATTATTTCATATTTTTCACTTTTGTTTAAATATTAATGATTGTTTTTTAGATCAAGTATTTGATCTATTAGTCTCATAGATTTGTTGTTTACTTTCAATTTTCTCATGTGCTTCAATCAAATTTCTGAATTTTCCCAGTTTTGATGGCTCATCATTGATTGTTTAAAATATCCAAAAAAAGCTTCTGGGTGGTCATGGATCCCAATAATGAATGGGGGTTTATGAATATGAAGGGAGCCATGAATGGGAAGGATATATCCACCGATGCAGTTGTTTATCATATGTAAGATGAGGTGGTGATAAACATGGTCGAGATGATGGACACTAGGGTGCATTTTGGAGAAATGATGTCAGAATATGCAAAGCTCAAAAGGAAGCCAATCACGTTGAGTGATGAATGATACCTGCTCTTGTACCTTTCGGTCAGGGTATTAGTTGAAGCATGGTGTTTGTGATGTACCTGCAACATACACGACCAGTACCCCAAGTGAAAGGATATTTTTAACACATGAAAAATATGCGATCAACTTAATGATAAAAGTTAAAAAACAAGAGAAGGTGCACTCGAAATGATGTTTGTGGTGTGCGGTGGGTCCAAAAATGATTTTTTGTAATAATTGCAATGTAGAGTTCCATGATAAAGATGGTGTGGTATTGATCCTTGTGTCTCTCATGATTTTGAGAATGGATGTCCTGTGCTCCTGATATGTACTCAAAAAAATGGAAAAAAGGGCGATATATAGGGCGAAAGGGCCAAATTACATTTCATTTTCACTATTGAGCTTGAGAGGTCAGAGGATGATTCTGAATCATTTTTTGCCATCGAGGTTATCTAGAGTACCCAGGACACGGGTGGTGAGAGGCAGGTAGGAGGTGGTGACCTACCCTTTTTCTTTTTGATAGTTATAGGGTAGGTAGGTCATACAGGGATCCCCTAAATGAAATTTTGAGGTTAAATTTTTAGGGCCGCACGAGCGACTCAGCTTGAGTCATAAGGTTGTTGCATGAAGCCACAAGGTTCACATAACAACTCTACACATAATCGCCCCATAGTCATGTCGTCCACATGTCTGAGTTTGACTCAGACACACAGACCATGCATCTGTGTTGACCATAAACGCGCAGTGTGACTATGGTGGTCATCCTGTCCATTTGTAGTGTCCCTTCTTGGTGAGATAGTTTTGATGACACTTAGAGATGGTGATTTTGATATAATGATATATTATTACGTATGAAAGACTTATGTACATGCTTATATGCTATGACTTGGTTAGGGTCACTTGGTTTTTGTGTGCTTATGATAATATCTATGGTCGCGTGCACAAGAATTGATTTTGGTTAAGAAAATATTAGTGATGTTTTCTCTTTTGGTATACTATTTTGGACATAGGTGTATGACATGAATGGTGATTCAGAATTGAGACACAGATCCATGGATGATTATGGTTATGTGGAACATATGGTTAATTATGATTTATGGATGATCCATGATTTGTATGATTATATGTATGTAATATTGTACTAAGCATGATGTGGCAGGGGACTTGGTCATTGCCAACAGGGATACTCAAGTTATAAATGATTGCGGAAGTCATTTCTCCAAAACCAAAATGACTGTGGAAGTCATGCACAATATTTGGTAAAATTTGAATAATTTAATAATGAAATTCATTTGATTTATTTGATCAATGAGATTGTGATGTATGCAGGTTTTGGAAGAAGACCTTACCAACGAACCATCAGATCGGTATGAGCTCACAATCAGTACCTTAAGATGAAACACGGAGTTTCAAAGCAGAGTACATGAGAAGCCATGAAAATAAGGGCACGGAGTCCTAAATCCATGAAATATAAAGACGTGGAGTCTTGGATATATAATAAAAGGATTAGGGCGTGAAGTCCTAAATACATGAAATATAAACACATGGAGTCTTGAATATATAATTAAATGTTTGGGGCATGGAGTCCTGAATATTTAAAAATATCAAGGTGTGGAATCTTGGATCTATAGAGTAGATCAGGGCGCAGAGTCCTCAATCTAGTAAGGCACGAAGATGCATACAATAGGGGTGCGGAATCCCTATTATCTAGAAGAAAAATACTACTCATGGGCAACTCACAAATGAATTTCTTTAATAAAATCTCATTCCTAACAATTTTGGAGTGATTTTCTAAAAACAGAAAGTCGTGTCTACCATTTCAAGTATGACTTTCCAAAAATAGGAAATCACCTCCAATCAATGGGTAAACAAGTATAATGGAAGGAAAATCACTTAAATTATGATTAATCAATCGTGATAGTTCAATCTCGACTTAATCCTCAATATTATTAATATAAATATAAATATTATTATATTTTATGAGACTGTGATATTATTATTAAAAGGGAATTATATCTCTTGAATCACTTCACACCTCTCTCCTTGATGATTCTCATGGCTCTATGTAACTCTCTCTCTCTCTTTTAGTAATACATTACACTCTCTTTTATGCTGTCATCAAAGAATGACATATTCCTCTTACACTCATTAAAAACATGTCATAAAATATTCCTCTTACCCTCTCTTTAATGCATATGTTACACTCTCCTTAATTAAGGCATGCATACCTCTCCTTAATGGCATGAGTTACACTCATCTAGATGGAATAAAAGGCATGCATATTACTCCTCCTTTATGACAAGAATTTGTTGCTCCTCCTATATATGTGTCTCATGTATTCTCACTTAGGGGAGGTGCATTGTGATACCAAGAGTTGGAGATATTTGAAAAAGATTAAGAGAGTGAGAGACTTGGAGAGTAGCCAATTTCTTTTGAAATGAATTTGAAATCCCAAAACTAAATTACTAAGTATTTATACATGTTGCAGCTAACCATGAGTGGTATTTGGAGGAATTGAAACTTATCTTCCTCAACTTGCCTTGGCTTTCTCTCTACTGCTATATTTTGGTACTGTTTGTGAGCTTTTATAACTCGGGGGTTCCAGGGGAGGAGTTCTCCCTGGATATGATTGGGTGGAAAACCAGATGGTTCAAATGAGTTGGTTAAGGGATCAAAGGTGGATCATATTATCAACGATTGGAGCTGAATATCTCTTCAGGTATAATTTCCACTGTCCTAAAATTATACTATAGCTTTAGCATAAAATAAAAAGTAGACATTTAAATTGTTGTAAACATCTAATTTTGGTTTAGCCTTATGTTATCTAGAATATTATTGATTAGTTAAAAATGAAGACTAGATCAATCTATATGTATGGATGTTTAGATCTCAATATTGGAGTTATTTTTGGTGTAGTTTGTGGTACTAATCTTGGTATTGTAACATTTGAGAAAGGAAAGCCAAATATTGTTGAAGGTAATTGCAATAAATAAATTCCAAAGGACTTAGGTAAGTATTTCAAGATTTATGATTTTGTTTCAAGTAATTAGATGCATGTTTTAGAAATGGTTTTAGGATAGTTTACAAAGTGTTTGAAAAAATCTATGAATGAGTAATGTTATCAATTTATTTACGCATGAATAAGTGCTAACTTTCAGCTTACATCAGAAGTAAGAAAATGGACATGTACCCAAAATATACCTTGAGGAATTACATAATCAACCCTTAAAAGAAAATGCAGAAATAATGGCAACTAAAATATGGTTTGGAAGATCAAATGCTTGAGGTAAGTTGGAGATAAATTTAAGTTATGGATTATGTTTCATATTCTTATCAATAATTCAATGCTTTGTTATTCAAGTTGTTGTAATAGTACTATCAGAATTTTGACAAAAAACCTTAATGGCTGTAGCATTCAGGTCTGCCATGTGTTTGTCAAATTGTAGCAATTGGTTTAAAAAGCTTGTCAAATCATGTCAAATGAATTAGCTTGTGGGTGGTAAAATGTTTCAAGAACTCATATGGTGGATTTAGAAATGTGTGAATTGAATGAGCATATCTTAGTAGCATAAATATGGGTTGTTTTTCCTCATGTAGAGCTGTAGTTGTAAGTTTTCATTCCATATGTTTGACAAAATTCATAAATGAAACATTTAGGCTATAAATTTTTGTTTTTTTCAGGAATCGCATTCTTGGGCGTTTTTAATTCGATTCAGGCCAACATCAGGGGGTATCCATGCTTAAAGGACATGTAACTCCTGATTTCTTTCCAAAAAAATACTTTTCAGAACCCTGATCAGAAATCTGAATGATTTTGCAGATTGTTGCTGTGAGTTATGTGCGCCTGTTGTTGAGTCTTTGATGAAAGACTAAGATTGTTTAGTCCCTATTTTAATATGGAAATATTTAAAGTTTAAATTTCTGAATTTTATGAGATAAATATGTTGAACAATAATCTTAAATTCATTGTGGGCAAGTGTTTGACAAAATGCCTTACTAACTTTTAATTCCATGCTTGCAAAGTGTTTGTCATAAGGGCTCAATGAATGTAAAGTGCATGTCTGCAAAGTGTTTGTCAAAAGTCTTGAATGGCTATAGATTTTGTGAATATAAATTGTTAGTGTAAAAGTCTTGGTTACTGTTGTTTTTATGTTACTATAAACTATAAATAAACTATTTAATGGGTGTAGCTTCCTATGTCTGCAAGTTTTTGGTATGAATGTGAAAATGAATTTAATAATTTCTTGAAGTATGAATACAGAATAAGACATTTGTTTCTTGTAATATCTAAACGTTTCATAAGAAAGGGATTGTTGTTGGAAACAATTTTACAGTGACCAATTCTTTAGGATTTTGTGCAAATGAGTATAAGTGATTAATGTGACCTCTACTTATTTATATTTTTTTATGTTGGGTAAGGTTGGACCTTACACCATTGATCAGATAGATGTGCACTATGTGTGTCTATTCATAACACAGGCATGCGATGCTCGTGCCTGTGTAGGATAAAGGTGCACATTACTAAAGAATATGGAATTTTTCATTTTTTCTAGCTTAGGGGGCCAAAAAATTGATTTCTGGATATCCTTAATGGAAGGATGATTTGGAGGGAGAGAGATTAGATGACCTTGCGTACTACAGTGGTGGGGGATTTGGCAGTGGGCCAGGTTTTGGCTCAATGGGTGTTAATTTTCTTTATAACCCCATCTTGAGGTCATAGTATAGGTTCCTGCGATTCTTGATCTGATAACGGGATAATGAAAGACATGTGATGGTTGTGAGACATCGATTTTCTCATATCGACCCAGATCAATATTTATTTTTTACTAGGTTGCTACGTCGTGGGGAGGAATTGTCGTATCCACTGCTAGTTAGGCATGTGGACATTCGTCGATGGGAACAGTGTGAGGGCCAATGTGGGATCAATATTATTAAGGAGTGTTGTGTCAAAGTAGCCTCGATTTTGGATATAACAGAGCAAACTGCTCTATCCATGATTGTACAGTCTGTGGGGTCAACTTCACCTCAAAGAGTATCAAGGTCGCATATAGTGGTCCTTTGGAAGTTGTAGGTGAGCCACTTCTTTGATTGGGCCTATTTTATCTATAGGGGTATGATGTCCCAGCTCATGCAGGTGAATTGGGGCATGCTTCGGTCTTTCTGCTACGCGAGCATCCTATGTATCTTTATGTATGAGAGGGTATTTATGCTATGACCCTTTCTGGTAGTGCTAGCTAGGCCTCTTAGGGACCCGTGGATACAACGATGGGAGTTGGTTATGCCATGAGTCGTTGGTGGAGTTGTGGGACGTTACTAGAATGTGACCATGGAGGGTTGGTTTAACTCCAACCCTTAGCTGATTTTGTAGTTTCCATACCATGGTGTAGACTTCTAGGGGGATGCAGACATGGCTCTACCTGATTGTGATGTATGGGGACTAGTAGGTATGATATTTTGTGTTTTTCCACATTTTACTATTTTTTACATGTATGTATATATATATATATATATATATATATATATATATATATATGCGTGTGTGTGTGTGTGTGTGTGTGTGTGTGTGTCTTTTATATGATGACACTAATACCGTGCTTTTTTATTTGCCGATGCGGGGCCTCAGGGATGACTGTTAGCCTACTTGGTAGGAAACAACCCGAGACACATGGGTGTTGTAGGAGCGAAACCCATGCCCCAGAGACAACAAGATGCAATTCCTCATCCTAGGCCTAGATGATTAGTGTTGGAGTGTCGATTAGAGGTTGGTGGACTCTCCGGGGAGGGTGGAAGTGCAACAATAGTTGGGGACGTCAAGCGATGGCGTAAGCATGATGAGGAAACATAGGATCAATTGGAAGCAATGGAGACCCAATTGGATGACTACTGTGACACTTGAGGAAGGGTGCATTTCCTAATGCGAGGTATGCCCACTTAGAGCTATGATGATTTGGCGGAGGTCATCCAAGAGACAACGATGGAATGCTATCAAGCACATCATCCTATGTTCTTCCGCATAGCTTTGGAGGTGGCCATAGCTGGCCCCATTTTGGCTCTTGGTGTTGATATTGGTCCATAGGACTAAGAGGGAGGGGATCAACCCTAGACTTGGTTTTATGTATGTACTAGCGAAAGCACCCAATATGAGGATGCTCCCCTATTTTTTTATGACATAATTTTTGCCTGGCTATGAGGCAATGAACTTATTTTTTTTTATAGTGGGACACACACACACACACACACACACATATATATATATATCCAAGATGTGTTTTGATTGGTCTCATGATGTGTACATGTTGAGACCTTTATGGTGTATTTCACATTTCGTTGTGTATGTGATTTTTTTGTATATATATGATGGATATTGGTTATTTTATGGTCGATGCATTCAAGTATATGATTTGGTTAGTTATGCAATCAAATATATGATTTTTATCTCTTGTTATATGTGTAAATGTGATGTGATCCAAAATTCAGGCTAATATTTGTGCATGTATCAATTTACTAAAGACGCGTGGATAATTCACTTGAAAGGTTTGATTTAATTGTGACACAGCCAGTTGGGAATCAAGGAGGACATGCAGATGGAGGATACCTTGAAAGGAGGCATCAACTAAAAGGTCTATGATGGAATTATATCCGGCTTGATTTTTCGTGATTAACGAGATACAAATTCAATTAGTGAGGAAAGTTGATTGGCCAGAAGAGTATATGGCCCACGTGGTAGCAGTGAGGTTTTGTGACCATCGAGAGGTGCCATAAAAAAACCTGTAATGATTGATTGGTAGAATATCCATTGCGACACATAATGAGACATAATTTTTAGAGAAATTTCATGATGAGATGATTATCATAAAAAATAAGTTATGGCGCATACAATTTATTCTAGGGCATTGAGGACCTTTCTTTATGGGAGAAATTTTTTTAGGTAGAGTCCATTCACAAGATTTTTTAGGCATGTCCTATTAGGCTCTGAAAAAATGTGTGCCCCCTTGAGGAGGAAATGTTTCAAAATATATGGACCCTTCCATACTCTATCTAACTTCCCATTTCCTAAATCTTCTTGGGTGACAACATAGCATATGACTAATTCTCCCTTAGTGAGTGATCGAGGGGTGATGTTGTGGTCAAACGATGCTTTGACCCTATTTTTGTGGGCTTCATTATGTTGGAGAGACTCTCGTCGAGTTTCGTCGACCAGTTCTAAATGTACCAAAAGTTTCTATCAGGGTTCAGTATCAGTGAGAATATTGATAAACGAATGTAGGGTGGGGATTTTTCATTCAATGGGAAGAAAAATCTCCACCCCATAAACTAATCGAAAGGGTGTGAACCCTGTGGATTCTTTCACAATTTTGTGGTGGGCCGAAAGGGCTGAGAACACCATGTGGTGCCAATTTATTTTGTGATTGTTTACCATGGTAGGGTGTGGGGGAGTTTGAAGGGCTCGCTCCTTGTGAGCGTAGCGTTGGCATCACTCACATATGTTGACTTCTTCGATGCAGTAATGAAACAGGGTGGGATAGAAGTAAATGAAACCTAGGAATTTTTGAGCAGTGGCCATTCCCGAGAGGTTGCTGCCACAAGCCCTATTGTGATAGTCGTTCATGACCTGCTCGGCTTGGTCGTGAGTGAGGAATAGATGGAGTATGGTGTCAATGTCTCGTCCAAAAAATGAAATCCCCTAAAATAAGGTATCGCGGGGCCTGATGGCATATGTGCCTTCAATCGTCACGATTGAGGGGAGGTTTGAAAATTTGAGTTCATAAGAAGAGTAGGATATCACCATACCAAGGGCCGTTCGTTGACACTAAGAAAATATGTTCATCTTGTAGTGCAACATTAATGGAGATCCTTGGCTCTCTATTGGGAGATTTGTGATGAATTTGACGAGGATGAGCACATTTTTTCTTTTAGGGGAGCTAAATTACAAATCAAATTCTTCCAGTATAACTACCCATCGAGAGCATTTATTGTTCATCATAGAACGAGTGAGAAAATATCGCATGGGGTTGATAGCTGCTATGACTGTGGTGGTTTGAAAGATGATATAGTGTAGTATATTTTGTACTGCATGTACTAAGGCTAACGCTATTTTTTCTTTTGTCTCATACTTCAATGTAGGCTTGGATAAGTTCTTTTCATGTAATATATTATGTGTTCCCTATTTTCTGGTCTATCTTAGACTAGCACCCCAACAATGGCTAAATTTAATGTAGATGGATATAGGGTGTAGTCTTTATTGTGGTTAGGTGGGATAATCAAAGGAGCTGAAGATAATGTATCATTTAAAGCTTCAAATTAGTTTTAAGCTTATTCATCCCATTGGAAAGGGATGTCTTGATGAAGGAGATGTGGGAAGTCTTGCGCGGAAGTAGCATAGTCGGGGAAAAAAATCATAATAAGTTGGACTTACCCTACAGGATTTGTAACTGCTTCAATGTTTTTAGAGGTGGTACTTCTTTGATTTTCTGGAATTTGAGAGGGTTGACTCTAGTACCTTGGTGGGAGACAATGAATCCCAACAAGCTTTCGGTGTTAACGTAGAAAAAAAACTTGAGAGGGTTCAAGCATTGGTTATGTTGCCAACATCTTTGAAAAATTAGGTGGAGGCATTTCAAATGGTCAGCACGCGTTTTGGATCATATGGTAAGGTCATCCAAATAGCAGAGGATGAGATGAGACAAGTCATGAAATATGTATTTCATGGCCCACAGGAAGGTGGTGCCATTTTTTTTAAGGCCGAATGGAATAACTTGGTATGTGAAGGTACCCAAAGGGGTGGTAAATGCGGTTTTGTATCGATCCGTATGGAAAATATGGATATGATTGTACCTATAGAACCCATCCATGAAGGATATGGCTTCATGACCAGCACAAGCATCTATGACTTGATTGATTAATGGTCTGGGATAATTGCCTTTGGCACAAGCTTTGTTCAAATCTCAGAAATCAGTACAAACGTGGATGGTGCCATGTTTAAACATGACGGGTATAAGGTTAGAAACCCAAGACGTGTAAGCATTTGGATAGAAAAGTCTGAATTTGTGGAGTTTATCTATCTCTTGTTTGATTTCTTCTCCCTTAGAGGGGTGTAATTGATGTTGTTTTTGTCATACGGGATGGGCATCACGCCATGTGTCCATATGATACTCCACAATGGTGGGACACATGCCTAGCATCTCCAAGTAATCCCATGCAAAAATATACCTATATTTTTTCAATAGGGAGGAGTATGAGGCTACTTCTTCTAGAGAGCATGCTACCCCCAGGGAGATTTATTCAACCTTGTGAGGATTTTTTGAAATATTTACCTTAATGGTAAGTGAAATATTTGAAATGTTTCATTTCTCAATGCATCAAGCGCTGAGATAGGATTCTTGAACCAATCTAGTTTCCCTGATGGTAGGAAATCTTTAGACTCTATGGCTTAAATATCATGGGTTGGTGTGCTCCTAGGCACACATGCTTTTTCATGTAGAAAATATGAACGATGGTGCACGGCATCCCATGGAAATTCAAGTTCTGTTAAGGCCTCTATAATATCTTCATATGAGTGAAAAATATTATCTAAAGTTGAATTGGTTTGTGTGAGACCACGAGGAGGGAGTTTGGGCCTGAAAGTGCTGGTTGACAAGCAAGAATATGATTTGGTGGTTGATGTCGTAGAAACAAGAAAATTTGACAAAGCGCGGATAGGATGGGTCTGAACTGTTAATGGTATGAAAACTACTAAAGTATTTTTGGCGGTGTCGACACCAAAAAATGATGAGAAGACAACAAGAATCATGGTTCCCATAGATGATGAGGTGAATCATATGTGATGTTGTTTGTCGTCAGTGTTAGGTGGTGGAAGAATTTCTGTAATGGTTGGTTTATAATGAGTGGGAGGGAGTTAGTGTAACGTTGTTAGTGTACAAACATAAAATTTTTCCTCTTCCATAGGAATTTGGCGCTGAATACTAAGGTATCGAAATGTCTGTAACATAGGGAATGCTTCTGTAACATGAGAGCTACTGGTGCAAATTCCGCACAAAGGGCAAGTAAAAACTAAGTAAATGGTATGTGAGACAATACTAATCATAACATAAGACAATGATGCTTGCTTGGGGTTGTGAGATGGGTAATTTCTGTGTGCTTTCCATCTTCGGGTATTATTTTTTGTGTGATTTTTCTTCCTAGGGTGGTTTTTATTTAATGATGCTTTGGTGCTCTCAATCATGGAAGATATTGATAGTTCTTCATGTGATGAATCTGAGAACATACATGACAATAACATCATGTGATTTTCTCTTGTTTAGAGAGATGAATTTTGGGGATAGGGGTTTCCATGTGAAGAATATCAACAAACTTGGCCAAATCTTGACATTGGTTAACTAGGTGGTTGGGTTTATCGCATAGGGAACATAGGAGGTTTGGTTTACACCATGCGGTTTTGGAGCATATGGTCTTTTTCCCATATCTAGGTTGGTGATGGTGAGAGGAGATCAAAAACATTTATGTTGGTTTGTTCTCTTCAAACACGTATAAGATGGACCTAGATGCTTCATTCCCTTGGGTTTTGGTACTATTCGAAGGTTCTTATTCCGAAATGAATAATTTATAGTTTTCAACCATGAACCGATGCATTAAGTCTAACATACAAAAGAATCGGTAAAGGCAGGGACAATGTTGTACATGATGGTTAGTTTCACAAATATAACAATTATGACGTCTGTGTATAGATAAATTGATTTGGGCAACACGGTTGACTGGGTACCAACAATTAAATTCCCTTATATCTAGGCATTGGGTGATCAAATGATCAGGTTCATCGCACAAGGCATAGACTGGGCATGAGGTTTAATCTCCATTTTTCCTCTTGTTATCTGCTGGGTTAGGCGTGGTGGGTATGAGCAGGATGCTACCTCCTCTCATACGTACAAGGTTGCCTTGGATCCATCCTCTGCTATCTATATGGGAGTTGCATATGGATCCTGGGAATTGGATTGCACAAGTGCATGTAATTCATATCTATATTGAGGGATTTTGGGGCAATTGTGTGTATAATGCCCATATTCCATGCATATGGTGCATGCATGGTTGGTACGTAATGCCTTACTTTGTAAATTTGTGATATTTTCTTTGGTAGATGGAGTTGGGGTTACAGTCATAATTTTGGCATGTACGAGACCTTTTAACTCCTATAACTCTAGGAAAGTGTTGACCAACTACATTGCATAAAGCACAAGGTGGAAGTGTCCAAGGAATATTAAGGGTGTCCACCTTCTTCCATTTTTTCTTCTCCTTTTTAGTGGCACCCATTTGTGTTGCTTCAGGTGCTTCTTGAGTTATGATAGTCTCCTAGGAGGTAATAGGAATGACACCAGTAGAGGTGATATCTGATTTTCTTGACATGGATGGAGGGGAAAAATACCATACCGGTATCATGAGAGCCATATTTGGAAATGTAAATGTTGCCTGAGAATGATGAGTCAGTGGAAGAAACACTCGTGGTATCAGGTGTTGGTTCCTGACTCAGTTGGGTGTTTGATGAAATCATCATGCACATCGTAGCTCCTCCGATTTTTGGAGCTTCCCCTGGAAACATAGGGGATTCTCCAGGGTATCTTCTGTGGATGGTGGATAGTTTGAATTGACCGAGAGCGAAATTCGTGTATTTGATAACCAAATCCATAGAAGAATCTACATATGGTAGAACACAGTCAAGGGAGGTTACTAGCTTGTTCTCATAAAATGTGAGTTGGTTGATAGTACATACTTTCCATTCATGGGGAAACATCATTACTCCGAATAAGGAGGATGCGACCATAGTCATTGCGTACATATAAATCCATCCAAGAAGGATGTTATAATCCAACTGTGTATCTAAGGTTTCAATGTGAATGAGCACAGTCTTCGTGGAAAGACGTACTAGTACTTCTTGAAATAGACCTACAGGGGAAGAAGGCACCCTTGATATGCTCTAAGAATGATGTCAAATGGTTTGAGTTCCAGGGATCCTAACTTCTACCAAAATATTTTTGACATGATACATGTGGACACTCCTTCATCCATGATGCAACAATCAATGGTGATGTTTTAGGTTGAAACCAAAATTTGAAAGGCGACTAGAGAAGGGAGTCATGGTCTCTGTTTGTCTAGTTCAAAAATAATTAAGAGACAATTGGAAGGGTCGATTGCACCTAATGAGGAAAATAGGGATTTCCTTTCAGCTGAGCATGATTGTAGGACTTCTAATGTTGACATAGCTGAAGGAGATTGAGCCAAGTCATCGAATATGCTGTAGGTATGAGAAGCCTTTGAATTATGTCCCGTATGCCTCAAGGGACCTTTTAAAATTTTTAGAATAGGTTATATAGGAATTTGAGGAATGGTAAATGATGCTATAGGTAAGGTTGTGCATGAGGTAGGTGGGTTGGTTTCTAAGCGATCTTCATAATTTCATTTCATGTTTGTAGGAGAATGTATTCTCCTACCTTGAAAATATCATGATTAGAGTTGTTATGGGGGTTCCCTCCAGAGTTATTTTGGTGGGGTGGTTGAATTTTTTTAGTATTAACCACCCCTTGATGGGGGGAAGGTTCTTTCATTACTGTAGTTTTTTTATTTTTCCCTCCTTGTCCCCTATTATCCTGAATAATTTTCAACTCAGGGAGTTGTGGATAGTGGTGGGTATAATGATCGTATTCCCCACATATGGCACAAGAATGATTCATCCTAAGAATAGTGGTATTGTTTTTCCTTTTAGTGTTGTTTTTGTCTTGTTCATGGTTCTAATTCTGGTTGGGGTTTCCCCTAGCCTATATTCGTAGGGGGGGTTTCGAATTGCTACCCCCATGTCGACGTTCTCCGTTTGGTTTTATCTTTGGATTTTCTTAGCAATAGTAGGTGGATTTTTTTTATTCCCCTGGTGAAATTACGGTTGTTGTTGAGCATGGGATGGTTGCACTAAAATAAGCCCTCTGTTATTTTGCATTGTTGGGATATTTTATTATTGTGTAGGGAAAGGAGAATATTGGTTTCCTTGCCCCTGATTGGTGTATGCATTTTTTGATTAGGACCTTATGTCCATGTTCCTAGATGAGTATCATTTTCCCTATGGGGGAAGGTATGGTCCTCCCTATGTGGGATTATATTGGTTAACCTTGTTAACCGCATTCTGAAATGGTGCAGGCTGACTTAGGTGCTATCTTGTATGTGGTGTATTTTGTGTAGCATTGAATGATTGACTACTAAATGAGTAACCAAAAATTGGTAGGTGTTTCTGGGATGAGCTTGGGTTAAGGACCCTATCAATTCATCAAAAATATTAGGTGCTCTTCGTATCTTTCTATAAGTTTGTAGGAATAGGGCATCTGGAAGAACATGATAGATATATCCAAATTGGATATATAGAAGCTCTAGTTGTGGACATTTTATAATGGTTTCTTCCTCGTTGCGTGGGGATGAGTTTTCCACATATTTTTAAATTTTTGACATGAGATATCTCCAAAATAAGTCCAAGAGGACTCTATATTCAAAATGTGCTTTACATAAGCTGTGACATTTTCACCATTCATGGATATGATCTGATGTGTATAGAGGTTGTTTTCTTGAAGTGGTTGAGAAGTTCTAGTCCTAAGTTGAGCCGAATTGAGAGTTAAAATAATGTGAGGAATGTTGTAGGTAGAGAACTAAATATTCCTTATGATGCAGAAGGTTGTTCATTGTACCATTTCACTTCAAGCCCTATAAGGATGCATTGAAATAGTCATAGCCAAATAGTATCATCTGTAATAGTATTTTATGAACACCATAGGTGAAAATTCATGACATGGTTTCCTGGGTATTCCCCTTGCTTTCCTTCAAATTTTGGAATGTCAGAAGGGATCTTGGTGGGCATAGCTTGCTTAAATATGGTACATATAAATAAGCTTAGAAAGGTGTTTGCAAGTCATCCACCATCACAAAATTATTTTGAACAACTATATGCAAAGGGGTCATATGTGGGGAGGATCGAGGAGGAATACCCTGGTGGATGATCTTATGGCTGTCCAGAGGAGCGGTATGTGGGCTCCATAAAGGGGTAGCGATTGCTGACCCTTGCAGGGTCGTGAAAGGTATATTTTTTTGGGGAGGGGTCTCGAGAAAATTTTCACCAATAAAGGAATATCCTATAACAGTGGAAGCATGACATCATCTATGACTAAATGGCCAGAGTCCTAGCACACCTCTCGGTAGTGGGTGGAAATTTAAAAAATGTCTAGATCGACAGGGAGCCATGGGGTCCCCTATGGTGCCGATTAGCATGTAAAATAATTTGTATCAATGGAATACATTCACACTAGTAAAAGAATGAAAAAATGGAAAGGGGAATTTCCTTTAAATTTTAAGCTATGTGTTGAATCATGCAAAAAATGGTTTTTTTATATTTGCGTATGATAAAAAATCCTATGTAGACATGATCATCGTCTACACTCTCAAAGTAACTGGGACTTGTAGAGATATCTTTTGATGGGTTCTGGGGAAACACCCCAAAATAATTAGCGACACCTTCCAATAATTGAAGAATCAACCAAGGTAATGGGAATGAGGATCAAGTGTTTCCCGCATTATCACCTATTGGGAAAGGATGCTTTAGATTTTGGCGACTAAAGTACCTTTGTCCCTCATGAACTCCATAATTAGACATATTTGTAGGGGTTAATGGTCACCTTTTTTCCATCTTAGATCTATTTTTTTTGAACTTTTACTATTATTTGGTTTTATGATGCTAGTATAGGTGGTGATTAAGGCTAACATACTCTGAGTGCCTAATATGAGGTTGAGTGTAGGAAATCATGAATTATTAGATTTTTTATAAGGATTTTATCATCAAGACTTGGAGGATACAACAAGGAGAAATTATAGGAGGATTTTCCACCCTCCTTAACTCTTAAAGGAAACCAAAGGATCCCAAAGATTCTCTCCAACAATTCGAATTCCAAAGGCAGCCAAAGGATCCCCAAGGATTCTCTCCAGCAATTCGAGTTCCAGAGGTAGGCAAGCAATTGAAAGGTGAGTGCACTCAATCTTTGTTTACTTGGAGTCAAGTGGACTCAATCACTATTTTTTAGGGAGCTATTGGTAGCTGCCCTGTAGAATAAATGGAGCAAAGCTAGAGCTAGGAAGGGTTAGAAATTTGTTGCAAGCTATTGAGCTTTTTATTATTTTACTTAGTGATCAAACTTTCAGAAATGTATGAGGCTATTCTTTTATGAAATGAGAAAACTGATTTCATTTTACTAATTTAAGTTTTAGAGAGCTAGGTTTGTGGGTTAGGGCCCAATCCATGTGCCTCAGCCTCTCTGTTGTATTTGTTCTCTTCTTTCTGTCATTTCATTAGTTCCGTTTTTGATAATTTTGTTTATGTTTCAAGTTGCTACTTAGTTTTGCTTTCAGTGTGCTGCTGTAGGTTTCATTTTATTGTGAGTAATAAAATAGAGGAGAAAAACCAAAAAAGTTGTGGATCAAGACCCCCTTATCATCTCTATCAATAAAACTCAAGGAGGGTGAACGTTCCCACATACCCAAAAACTGATCTTTGTTCATTGTTTCTGAGATTAAAAGTAGATTTTCATTACCATTTTTTAGTTTCCCTTTGGACTGTATTTTTATGCATTTGTCTATTTCTTTGCACATAAGTTAGCAGGTTGATTGCATGAATTATTGCTAAAACCCCAGAGAAGCTCAATGGTACATCCCCGCTTCATTCTCCATCTTTTCCTTCACAATCTGTGCACTACTATTATGCCCTCCATTTCCACTTTTTCTCGCTTATTCCCACTACCACACCCACCTTTTATCCCTAAAAACACTTAAAATATCAAGCCTACCTTATCCTTTGTTCTTATTGGTTGCAGTTTCCTTACCCTTTTTAACACAAAATGCTTGAAAATCTATGAAATTCGACCTCTGCCTTTCCTCATCCAAACTCCTACCATACTTTTCAAATCACAAATCGCACTTCGTGACCTTTTCCCTTTTTATTTTAAGACTTACCACACCGATTGCAATTACTTTGTCGCATCACACATCGCAAATCATATCTTTTCTTCGGTTCCCATTAACACTTACTGCTCCAACAACCGATTACAATAATCCTCCGTTATCCATCAATTGCGATATTGTTATCACACTCCACCACCAGTCCTAGCACCACGTCACCCATCGCAAATCGCATTTCGCAACCTTTTCCCTTTTCTTTTAAAAATTACCACCCCCGACACCAATTCTGATATTATTTGTACTCTGCACATCACAAATCACAAATCGCAGTTTTTTCCATGTCGTATTTTGCACTTCGCAACTTCTACCCTATTGCATTTTGCATTTCGCTCTCGCTCCCGAACATCACTTCCGCTACCCCTCTGACTTTGCGATATTGCAATTGTGACATCACATATCGCATATCGTACTACTAACCCTTCATCACAACTACGCCATCGCACTTGTTAAATCATTATGCTCCAAAGCATTTTTGTGCCATAATAAAGATTTAATAAGGTTTAAACCCGTTCTTTCCACCTCTAAGCCTTGTTTCATGTGTTGAGCCCTCCATTAGCACCTTTAGCCCCTTTTCCTCCAAGCTGCAAGCCACATTTTCTCAAGTTTAGTTTACCATGAATAGTTACATCGTTAGAAGCATGATAGCATTGTAAATAGATCAGAGGATAAGTAGGGTGTGTTTAGTCAATTGGCCTAGCTAGGTGCAACTTAGTTTAGTTTCCTTTTGGCCATTTCCTTTTGAAGATTAAATTAGTTTCCTTTCCGTTATTTCATTTTTACACATTAAATTAGTTTCATTTTTTTCATTTCCTTTCTACACATTAAATTAGTTTTATTTCCATCATTTCTTTTCTGCCAATTAATCTAGGTTCCCTTCTGTCATTTCCTTCCAACAATGTACTTTTTAGTTTTTATCATAATTTAAGAAATACACCCTTTCGTAAAGCAGAAGAGGATGACATGAACATAATGCATCTGATGTGTGTATAGCTCTATCACCTCCAATTTTATATGAACCCCGGGTTGATACAGTAAAGTAGGGAAGCCCCTAGGAGTTGCAACACTCTTGGTGCAATACCAGGGATCACCACTTTTTAGCGTTGTTGTTGGGGAGGTGTCTAGTATATGTTTTGATTTTTTTGTAGCCTTATTTTATGCTTTCCTTTATTTTCATGTTATTTTAGAAATATTGAAAAAATACGAAAAGATCTGATTTTCATGCCTCGTAGGAGTAGGAATACTCAAAGAAGAATCTTACCTAAAACCCCCAGATCACCTTCTAGCCACCCTTCACTCTTCTTCGATGGCAGTAAGACTAAATTTACTATAGTAGAGGCTTATGAATACTCTGAGGAACTTGTTGGGGAAGAAGAAGAAGAACTTGGTTGAACTAAGGGACCTCTTTCACCTATCTTAACCATGGCTGGGATCCAAAGAGCCTTTCCAATAAGAGAGGCAGATGGGGAAACTAGGATGAAAAAAATTATCCCCTCAGCTCTTCCACACTTCCATGCACTTACCTTTGAGGATTCTGAAAAATTCATGTTTGAATTTGCTATTGTTTGTAGGAATTATCACTACAATTCTGATGATCAGAAGTTGAAGCTATTCCCATCCACCCTTAAGGATGCAACCTTGCTCTAGTTCATGGATCTGCCTGGGGATAGCATCACTACCTGGGCACAGATGGAAGAGACCTTTAGTAGCAAATAAAAAGACTACTGTAGGTCCAAGGAAACTAAGGATGAGATCTTTAGGATGACTCTAGGGTCCGATGAATCCTTAGAGGACTATGAAGAGAGGTTTCAATTGAACTATAAGATAGCCAACCGTACTCTTGACCCTAACTCACTTAAACTTGTACTTCTTTGAGGGATCAGGAAGAGATGATAGAAACCTTGAATATGCTATCAGGAGGATATATCTACCAAAAACCCTATGAAACAATAAAAATTGTCTTTCAGAACCATTCTAGGGCATTTAGGAATAAGGGCAGAGCTAGCCAAAGTACATTCAATACCCCTTCCTCTTCCACCTCCATCAAACATGAGATTGGGAATATGTTGGAGGACTTCAAGAGTGACATGATGCACACCCTTTTCTTTGAAAATGGACACAATGCAGGTCAAAAGAAAGCAAGAGGAATAAGAGAGATCCCAGGCCATATTTTTTCCTTGATGTACCCAGAAGCACCCAAGAAATTAATTTCCACTAAATGTCATGGAGGTTTTTTTAGTCTGTGAGGAGAATCATGCCACAGAAAAATGTCCCTCTTTACCTGGACATAAGGCTATATATCAATGTGGGGAAACAATGCCAGAGAAACTCTATTTCATCAACCAGAGGAGGCCTCAATTCCCTAGGCCATATCAAAAAGGTATGCCAGGTGCACCTTACTCTTATTATATCAACAATCATAGTTCACACATGCAACCTTGGTGCACCCCCACTCCTCCATCTTGGTCTACACCTACTACTTGGCCTTACAACCCTTCATATCATCCTTAGCCAGGAAACCAACCATTTCAAAATTATATTCCACCCCAACCTCAACCTTATCTTACTCATGCTGCTCCACCTAGGCTACCTATACTTGCACAACCCAATTCGAACCCAAACAAAATACAGGCACAATAGGATCCCAGTGGAGAAATATCCTATCCGGCATATGCTATGGATATACAGGAGGTTAATCTTAGGCTGGGAAGAGTACTCGTAGACAACCAACCTCCATCTCCACCTGTAGAGGTTGAGTAGGAAAAGGAAGAAGGTAACACTTAGAATCCAACAACCTCCTTTTCCTGAGCACATGATACACCCTAGTCAGCACACCCCAGAGGATATTGAACTCTTGGGAGAATTGGAAAATTTGTGTGTAAAGATACCACTTCTCCAGGCCATTAAGGATGTGCCTATCTACAATAGGCTCATAAAATAAAATTGCTTCAAGAAACCTTGGAGAAGGAAGAGAGATAACCCCACCATCAATGTGGTAGGATAACTGTCTAACTTGATGCTGTGGAGGGTGATATTTCCAAAGTACCTGGACCCTGGTAGTCCGGTTTTTGCTGTGCATATAGATGGTGTCATAGTCCCCAACACTCCGATTTATCTAGGGGCTACCATCAATGTCATGACCAAGGAAACTATGTTGAAACTTAATCTCCAAGGGACTTTGAGGAAAACCACAATAGTTCTGCAACTTGCAGATTGGTCCACAGTAACTCCTGAAGGTATTATTGAGGATGTTATGGTTACCATTGTATCATGGGAGTATCCTATATATTTCCTGGTCCTACAACCAAAGACCAAGTTTAATGGTTATCTCCTCATCTTAGGGAGACCTTGGTTAGCCATTTCATATGTTTATATTAGTTTTCGGGCCAGAAACATGACTATAAAAAATGGGCCTTTGTCTAAAAAGTTGGTGTTATATCCTCCAGCCCAACCTTCCATTGACCATGATCTCCATATATGGTTGGATGATGAAGAACATGAGTTATATAACACTACCCCTATGTGTACCATAAATGATATTATTAGAGAGGGGAAACTTGATGAAGATGAACTCATCGACCATGCCATTCAAAACCAATACTCCACTAACATTTCTCTCGAAACCTTAGTCAAAGACTCTGAAATCCAACCTTGGATGGAAGTGCACTCAGTTGAGTCAACATTTGAATCCACCAAGGCTATTAAGTTTGGCCCATCCAAATCTATCAAAATCAACCCAAACCTCTCGAATGAATAAGAGAAGCAACTATGCGAGCTTTTGAAAGAGAATCTAGATGCATTTTCTTGGGATTACAAGGATATGAAAGGGATGCATCCTTCAGTGTGTAAAAAAAATATTTACATAAAAAAATGATGCAAGCCTACGAGACAACCCCAAATAAGGATGAACCCAGCTCTGAAAGACATATTCAAAGAAGATTTGTAGAAACTATTGAATGAAGAGTTCATGTATCCTATATCCAATAGTGAGTGGGTATCTCCTCTTGTCCTAGTACCAAAGAAGAATGAGAAGTGGAAATTTTTTTTTGGCTATCAAGAACTTAACAAAGCCACCAAGAAATACCATTTCCCATTGCCCTTTATAGACTATGTCATGGATGGCATTGCGGGGAAGAAGTTATTTTCCTTCTTAGATGGGTTTAGTGGGTACAATCAGATTAAAACCAACCCTGAAGACTAGGATAAGACTACTTTCACCTACCCTTAGGCTACCTTCACTTATATATTCCTACCCTTTGGATTGTGCAATGCCCCAACTACCTTCCAAAGAGCTGTCCTGAGCATTTTTTCTGAGTTAGTCCATGACTCTGTCGAAATATACATGGATGATTTCACACCATATGGGGATGAATTCCAGGAAGCTCTCTCCAATTTTGGTAAAATACTAAGAAGTTGCATTGAGATGCATCTCTCCTTGAGCCCATAAAAGTGTGAATTCCTAAAGAAAGAAGGGGTTGTATTAGGACACTCCATACCCCAAGCAGGAATACAGGTAAACCCGAAAAAAATCACTATCATCAAAAGGGTATCTACTCCTCAAAAGAAGAAAGATGTCAGGAGTTTCTTAGGCTTAGCTGTTTACTATAGAAGGTTCATCAAAGATTTAGCAAGATGGATTTACCATTATTTGGGTTATTGGCCAAAGATTCTGATTTTGTTTGGTTCAATCCTTGTCAAGGGGCTTTTGAGCTCATTAAGAAAATTTGACTACTGCCCCCATCCTCTGAGGTCCAAATTGGACTCTTCCTTTCTACATCCACATTGATGCATCCGAAAAAGCTGTAGGGGAAGAATTAGGACAATTAGAGGACAAAATCCCTTATGCCATTTATCTCATCAACAAGAACTTGTTTGACGTCAAACTGAATTATATTTTTACTGAGAAGGAGATGTTAGCCATTGTCCATGCTTTGAACAAATTCATGAATTATGTATCTGGATATTAGACCTTTTTTCACACTCATCATGCAGACATCAAGTATTTAATGAAAAAATCAGATGTTAATTCTAGGATAATTAGATGGTTGTTACTTTTGTAGCAATTCAATTTGACTATTGTTGATAAACTTACAAAGGAGAATGTTGTTGCAGATTTTTTGTCCAGGTTAGCTCTCCCTGCAGGTGAAGAAGGAATGGTGGATGACCAAATCCCAGATGAGAATATATTTTATATATCACCACTCTCTCTATGGTTTTCTGATATAGCCAACTACTTGGTTTCTTGGAGCATCCCTCGTAATTTTTCATTTAGAGAGAGGAGAAGAATCATAAAAAAAAACTTCCCTTTCACATGGATTGGGGGAAACGTTTTCAAGATAGGTCCTAATCAAATCCTAATGAGATGTGTGAGGGAGGAAGAATTTTTTGATATCCTCTATGAATGTCATGATAGCCAATGTCGAGGCCACTTTTCTGCAAAGATAACTTCTTACAAATGTTTCCAGACTAGATATTGTTAGCCTACCCTTCACCAAGATTCTAGAAGATACACCAGCAGGTGTGACCAGTGCCAAAGGATGGGGAAACCCATGCAAAGGGATGAGATACCTTTGTAACCTCACATGGCTCTTGAGCCATTTAAAAAGTGGGGCATGGACTTCATTGGACCTATCAATCCACCATCCGGAAAAAACAAGTATATCATAGTCTGCACTAATTACCCAAAAAAGTGGGATGAAACAAAAGTAGTGAAGGTAGCAACCAAGGAGAAAGTAGCATAATTTATGAGATAGAATTTTTTTTACAAGTTTTGGTACCCCAAAGAAATAGTCATTGATCAGGGAGCACAATTCACCTCTCACCTCATTTAGAATATTTTGAGGAAGCACAATATGAGGCATAAAACTTCTATTGCCTATGTCCCTCAGGTGAATGGACAAGTAGAATTAACTAACATAGCTTTAGAGAGCATCCTGACCAAGGTTTTGAGCACCAATAGAAAATATTTGGTAAACATATTGGTAGAAGCTACTTGGGCCTACAACACTACTTGGAAGACAACAACAAGATTCACTCCTTATGAACTAGTCTATGATAAGGAGGCTCTACTTTCAGTAGAGTTTGAATTCAATAATTTAAGAATTCATTTGAATTAAATCTAGATCCATAAAATTCCCAAAAACAGAGGTTTCTACAACTAAATTTATTGGATGAGTTCAGAATGAAAGAACTTCTTCATATGATGGTAGTTCAACTGCAGAGGAAGGTCGGGCATGACAAGAACATCAAAGAAAAGACCTTCCAAGAAGGAGATTGGGCGATGTTATATGATTAAAGGTTTAAAGATTTCAAAGGAAAGATGATGACAAGATGGTTAGGACCTTCCACAGTGGAAAAATATTTTGATAATGGTGCAGTTCAAATCAGAACCATAGATGAGGAAGGAATCCCCTTGCTTGTCAATGGTCATAGACTTAAAATTTACAAGAAGAATTTGTTAAGGGCAGAGTTCATAAATTCAATAAGGAAAGAGGTGTATGTGATGGGAAAATCCATATTTTCCCACACCTAATGAAAAAAAAACTAAAAATAAATAAATATTGATGGGTGAAAACCTCTTTGAGGCACCGAAGGAAAGCTTGTGGGTTGAAAACCTTGATGGAGGCAGCTCACTTGCTCTCAAAAAAGAAAAGAAAAAGAGAATAAAGATCCATGGGTGAAAACCTCTCTTAGGCACCCAAGGCAAGTTTGTGGGTTGAAAACCTCCATGGTGGTAGCCCACTTTCTTTCAAAAAAAAAAAACAAAAACAAAACAAGAACAAAAAAAATATACATCTGCATCTCTTTGTTTTCTATGTTTGTTGTTTTGCAGGTTATTAATGGTTTCTGGAAACATATGGAAGCATTCATTTTATTTTCGCTTCTTCTATTTTACCATCCATCCCATCATTCACTCCATTCATTTTCATAAACTTCCTCCATCACCCTATATAGCACTACATTCCTTCCATTCCTCCATAATGTAGCAAGGAAATACAAATATAGACTGCTACAGACATCAGGGAATTCCTACAATGCAAAAATATGTTCATGAACAACAAGAAAAAACAAAGAGAGGAGATGATAAAGCAGACCCCGAGAAAGACAAGAGTGCCACCCATAGTATCTGGAGCACCCCCACACATCATCTACAATGGGAAGAAATAATAAGAAATATCAACAACTCATTGAGAGAGTTTCTCATTTAGCAAGTTGTGCACTCAGAAAATAGGAAAATAAGGAAGAATGCAACATATAAGAGGCTTGTCTCCAAACTCTAGCTCATGAAAATGTCTTGATAGCAACTGGTAATCTCAGGTATAGGCCCTCACCCCTTGTTATGCATTCATAATGGCCGGAAACAATTAAAGTTGTAGAATAATACTTTAAGAGGAAAAAAGGTGGCCAGTTAACTTGGCCACCACTGTGAAGTATGAAAGAAAAAACTAGAAGTACACGCCACCTGGGCCAACAAAAAAAAATTAAATAAGTTGGAGTAGAGGAGGAGACACGCAGTATCAACCAATTAAAAAGAAGAGGTTCCAACTGTCTACAACAAAAACTGGAGTTGAGCCGCGTTATATAAGCACTTCAAAAATAGTAAAATTATTTAATAAAGAAGGCTCGTCTCATCCAAAATAGTAAATTGGAAAATTTTAAAGGGAGAAAGACCAATGGAATCCCAGAGCGTAGCATCAATGATCTTCAGCTGCATATTTTGGGACAACATGCAACAAAAACAACATAAAAATTTCACCCTACCCAAGGCCTGGTCCTCTTTCGTAAATATGAGCAGGAAAGCTTTTATAGCAACCAACCTAGACAAGTAAGAGTTCCACTTCTAGCCGTAGAGAAGAAGAAGAGGAACCAAAAGAAGAACCAGAAGAAGAAGAAGAGCTAGTAGAGGAAGAAGAACTAGAAGAAGAAGAGGAAGAGACAAAGGGCCAAGGAAAAATAGAAGAGATGGTAATAGAAGTCATAGAGGTAGCAAAAAGTGAGCAAGAAGCAGAATCACATCACATCGCCACATCCCCCCAAGACAAAGAGGTAGTTGCCACCTTATCTCCTCTAAGCACAAAGAGAAAAAAGTATACCTCTATGTATTTCAGAGCTGAAAAGAGTCAGAGGATAAGTCAGAGAGAGCCAAAAACTCCTCCCATGAGCCCGAGTATCATTGAAGAATCACCAAGGGAAGAGGAAAGAATCGAAGAAACAATTTTGAAGGAGCAGTTGCAGAAGGCACAGGAAGAGAATGTAGCAATGAAGGAGAAATTGCAGCAAAATAGGTAGCAAGTGGCCACCATAGCATACTTATACATAGAAGCCCTTCAATACAGATTCCCTTCTGACTCATATATTATGTACCTCAACGAGCAACAACTCCTATAACAAATCAAAACTCTAGCCTCCCATGGATCCCTAACTTTCCAAGATGTAGGTAATTCATGGATCTCTACAAGCAAGCTAACATGGTTGATCAGGAAAATATGGCAGAATTTTATGTGCATAACCTTGTGCTGACAAATTTGGGTACTTGGGACCCCAATCCTACAATGGGGGATATGCAGTTGATGGCTTTGGTATCATGGATTGTGAATGAGGACACTAGAGGAAAAGAGATATGGAGGGTCATGAGAAGAAGAAATAGAGACCCTTACATATTACACCAGAATTGTTTAGTGAAAGAGGAGTCAACCTTAACCATCGAGAGATTAAAATGGATCCTGCACTAGTTGAAAGCTACCTTCAGTCTCAAACACAAATAATATGCCACTTTGATGATGTTTCTAGGAAGATAATAGATGAGTGCATTATGGCTAGCCAGAGGAGATGGAATAGGCTCCCTCATAGCCTCAAGAACAGGGAGTACCATACCCCAGAAAGACTGAGGAGTGTATTATAAAGGGCACCATTATACAAGAAGGCCATGGAGGCAAAAAATATCCAATGATTGGGACTAAAGCTAAACCCACCTTTGCTGCTGGGGCTGAATGATGAAAAGGACACAAATGCACAAGATAGAGAATGGGAGAATGCAGAAAAGAATAATGGTTTTTACCCCCTTGGGGAAACTCCCACATTTCTTTGTCAGGAAACCAGGGGGTTGTCAAAGCCATGAAGGAAATGAAGGAGGAGGATTAGTTTCTTAGAGGATGAGCAACCATTTAGTAGGGGGGTGATGATGAGACCCATCATTGGACATATTTGGAGGGGTTAATGGTCACATTTTTTCCTTCTTAGATCTCTTTTTTTTGAATTTTTATTATTATTTGGTTTTATGATGCTAGTATAGGTGGTGATTAAGGCTAACATAGTCTTAGTGCCTAATATGAGGTTGAGTGCAAAAAATAATGAATTATTAGCATTTTTATAAGGATTTTATCATCAAGACTTGGAGGAAACAATAGGGATAAATGAGAGGATGATTTTCCACCCTCCTTAACACTCAAAGGCACTCAAAGGATCCCAAATATTCTCTCCAGCAATTCAAATTCCAAAGGCAGCCAAAGGATCCCCAAGGATTCTCTCTAGAAATTCGAGTTCCAGAGGCAGCCAATAAACTCAAAGAGAAGTGCACTCAATATTTTTTTACTTGGATTCAAGTGGATTCTATCACTATTTTATAGGGAGATTTTATTTTTTGCCCTGTAGAATAAATAGAACAAAGCTAGAGCTATGAAGAGTCAGAACTTTGTTGCAAGCTATTGAGCTTTTTATTATTTTACTCAGTGATCGAAATTTCAGAAATTTATGAGGCTATTATTTTATGAAATGAGGAGACTCATTTCATTTTACTGATTTAAGTTTCAGAGAGCTAGGAATGTGGGTTAGGGCACAATCCATGTGCATCAACCTATGTGTTTTATTTGTTCTCTGCTTTCTGTCATTTCATTAGTTCCACTTCTGGTAATTTAATTTATGTTTCAAGTTGCTATTTAGTTTTGCTTTTAGTGCGCTGCTATAGGTTTCATTTTCTTGTGAGTAATAGAATGGAGGAGGAAAACCAAAAAATTTGTGGATCAAGACCCCCTTCTCATCTCAGTCAATAGAGCTCAAGGAGGGTGAACCTTCCCACAGACCGAAAAACTGATCTCTTTTCAATGTTTCTGAGATTAAAAATAGTGTTTCATTACCATTTTTTAGTCTCCCTTTGCACTGAATTTTAATGAATTTGAATATTTCTTTGCACATACGTTAGCGGGTTGATTGCAGGAATTATTGCTAAAACCCCAGAGCAACTCCCTGGTGTCTCCTCACTTCATTATCCATCTTATTCTTCACAATCTGCACACTGCTATTACACCTTCCATTTTCTCTTTTTCTTGCTTATTCTCAGTACTGCACCCACATTTTATCCCTAAAAACAATTAAAATATCCAACCCACCTTATTCCTTTGTTCTTATCGATCGCGGTTGCCTTACCCTTTTTAATGAAAAACTCTTCAAAACCATTGAAATTCGACCTCCGCCTTTCCTCATCGAAACTCACGCTATCGTACTTCGCAAACCAAAAATCACAATTTGCGACCTTTTCCAATTTTCTTTTAAGACTTACCACACTAACATCGATTGCGATAAATCTGTTGAACCGCATATTGAAAATCACATATTTTCTTTGGTTCCAATTAACAATTACCACTGCAACTGCTGATTGTGATAATCCTCCATGCTCCGCCACATCGCAAATCACAAATCTCATTTCGCAAACTTTTCCATTTAGTTTAAAGGCTTACTGCTCCTGACGTAGATTGCCATATTGTCATCACACTTGGCCACCGGTCCTACTGCCACATCACCTGTTGGAAATTGAATTTCACAACCTTTTGACTTTTCTTTTAAGATTTACCACTCCTGATTCCAATTGTGATATTCTCTGTACTCTGCCACATCACAAATCGAAAATCTCAGTTCTTACCCCATTGCATTTTTCACATCACAACTTCTACCCCATCGTATTTTTAATTTATCTCCCGCTCTTGAACATCAGTTACGCTACCCCTCCGACTTTGTGATATTGCGATTACGATATCGCATATCGCATATCGCATTGCCAGCCCTCAATCAAAACTCTGCCATCGAACTTGTTAAACCATAAATCATTTTCAGCCAAAATAAATATTTAATAAGGTTTAAACTGGCTCTTTCCACCTCTAAGCCTTGTTTCATGTGTTGAGCCCTCCATTGGCACCTTTAGCCTGTTTTCCTCCAAACTGTAAGCCACACTTTGTCAAGTTTAGTTTATCATGAATATTTTCATGGTTAGAAGCATTATAGCATGGGAAATAGATAAGAGGATAAGTAGGTTGTGTTTAGCTAATTGGCCTAGCTAGGTGCAACTTAGATTAGTTTATTTTCAGTAATTTCCTTTCATAGATTAAATTAGTTTCCTTTTTTTCATTTCCTTTCTGAACATTACATTAGCTTCATTTCTGTCATTTCCTTTCTACAAATTAAATTATTTTCATTTCCATAATTTCATTTCTGTCAATAAAGTTAGTTTCCTTTCTGTCATTTCCTTCCAGAAATTTACTTTTTAGTTTTTATCATAGTTTAAGAAATACCACCCTTTTGTAAAGCATAATAGGATGACATGAACATAATGCATCTATTGTGTATATAACACTGTCACCTCGAAGTTTGTATGAACCTCAGGTTGATAAAGTAATGTAGAGAAGCCCCTGGGAGTTGCAACACTATTGGTGCAATACTAGGGCTCACCAGTCCAAATGTTAGCATTCGAGTCTTTATATTATTGGTATTCATTTACTAGTACCAAACACTAGATGTTTCTAGTGGCCCCAAAGGTACCCCACACACTAGACCTAAGCCGAATCCCCTGTCAATCAGGTCTCTGTTATGTTTGGTTATTCTTTTCTGAGGGATGATTGAAGGATTTTAAGCAACCTAAAAGCCAACTTCTATGTTTCATAGATGTAATATGAAAATAGAGGCTCATGGGATGCCTACCCCCAATAGTCATAACCTAAACTATTAATTATTTTATGACCCTTGTGGGGAGAATCAGTTGGTTAAAGTTATGGTTGTTTTTAATTGTTTGAATTTTCTTAAGATTTGAGTTGGTAAGAAAAGGTAATCTAAGAAAAAAATTATCCAAGAACCAGATGCCTTCTTATACAAAGCTTACAAATTCTTAGTGGGTGGCAAAGTGAACATACAAAGTGTAATAAAATGTGGATATGCAATGTTACTTTACTATATCCCTCTAATTACACTATGTTTTTATTGTTCCTTACATGTAAATAGAAATGATGTGAAAATAATGGGCTTCTTACTCTTCTTCGTATTACACTATGTGGAACTATAGGGAGATGGGAAACTCAAATGCTTTCAGAAAGCATTCATATGCAAACCCAGGTTCACCTAAAGGCACAAGGGAAGCAAACATTACTTGCTTTCTTTACTAACACTTGTCCCTAGTCCCAAAAATAATGAAAAGAAGAATATATATGTTTAGTAGCAATATTTGTGGATGACAGTCCACTTACTCCTTTACTAATTCACCTATGTGATTTGTAGAAAAATTTAGAAAAATATTTTGAAAAATATGTGTGTAATTTGGACACTTGCTCTTCTCCCTAATTAATCTATGCGTGTTTTTGCAAATATAAAAAAGGAGAATATTCTAATTTCTCCACTAATTAATTTCAGCATAGAAATCAAGAAAACTGGACAACAAATAACAAAGTGCAGAGGTGAAATAAACTCACTAAAGGCTTCCAACCACCTGATAAAAAGAAGATAGAAGGATTTTTATTTCTTTCTGGTGACCACACATATTTATCCAACACAGACATGTCGTGATGTGCCTGTCAGAGGAAAGGGCTGTGACCGAGAACAAAGAATGAAAAATAAGAGTCCAAGGCTCAAAAAAAGTCCCATAGGTCCTACAAAAATTCTAGAGAGGTACCAAGTGCCTTGTAGAGTGGTTATGCCAATAGGAGGTCCTACAAAACAATCGTAAGAACAAATAAAATGAATTAATTGAGTCGCCAATTTTTTTTTAGTGTTTTTGTGGCAATGCAGTACCAAATAAAACCTCCTTAAAAATTTCTTATTCCATACAAATGATCACAAATATAGTTGGTGTTGTTAGTGGACAGACTTAAAAAAAGAAAAACATTGAAAAAAGTGAAAACAAAGCATCTAAAAATATAAACTTAAACAAAAGATACAAATACAAATAAATGCTCAGTGGAGAAAAAAGTCAACACAATAATGGGAAAAGACTCCCTTTATTGAGTTCTGGTTGTAGAAGAATGCAATAGAATACTAAAAACACTTGCAAAGAATCCTTTGAGCTATAGTGCTCAAAATCCTCAGCACGGAGGTCCCTTTCCACCGTCTCTTTGCAAGATTTCATCTCTCCCAATAGAAGTGTGAAGACTCTCTAATGATGGAATATTCTGCTCTCACTAAGATGTTGGATTACTAAGAAGCCATATGGCCAAAATTCTAGTGCTCTCACTTCTTTTGCTACAAGAATGAAATGTGTTGTTGCCTTTATATCAATTTGGCCAACATAATAATGTCTCATGTTTTTCTATTCCCATGGATTGTTTATATAGAAAATTTTGAACTCATATTCCCTTTTTTGGTTCAAGAGTGACATTGACTTAAGAGTAGGAAAATATGATCCCATTGAGGGTTTCATATCTTTAGGGTGACTCCAAGTCTGTTGTCCTTGACTGGCCATGTCAGGGAATCCTCTCTCGAAGTGTTGGAAGTGGTCTCAAACTCTTGGGTTCTCCTTTCCTTCGAACCGCGGCGTTCAAAGCAAAAGTTGTTCAGCTACACATTTATTCCTTTCTTATAATGCATGGTCCAAAATTTCCTTCAATAACCTAGGCAAAAGTTTAATTTTTTTTTTCCATGATGTGTTCGATTGGAAAATATTTACTTGTAGATTTTGCTAGACAGCTTTAAATGTCTTTTGTAGTGTACAATTTTCTAGTATTAATAGGAGTTAAGGAATCTTCTATGTGCTCAGATCATATATAAAGTGCTAGATTCTACTTCGGTATCGAACTTGGTCCTGGTAAGGAAGAAGACTAGGGAAATCCGCTTGTGTGTTGATTTCCACAACTTGAACCATGACAGAGACAAAGATAACTAACTCATGCCATTTATGGAACAGATACTACAAATAGTGTTGGGGTCAGAGATGATTTCTTTATTGGATGGGTATTTGGGATATAACCATGTTCTAATCTTAGAGCTTAACATACTCAAACAACATTCCACATAAAGTGGGGTACGTTTGCATTCAATATAATTTCATTTGTGTTGATTAACGTCAGTGCGACATTTTAACATGCCATGGATATCACATTTCGTGGATTGATTGAAAAAATCATGGTGGTCTACCTGAATGATGTCACAATGTTTTTTAAGAAGATATCTGACCACATACACCATTTGAGGAAAATTTTCAAGCAATGTCGTAAGTATGGGTTATCCCTTAATCCAAAAAATTTTATTTTCATATTGTCTGAGGTTAATCTTTTGGGCCACATAATTTTTAAAACTAGGATTAAACTATAACTGGAAAGCGTCAAAGTAGTTACACATATTCCATTCCTTGTCAACAAAACATCTATGTAGTCCTTTCCAGGGAAAATCGACTTCCACCATAACTTCATCTCTAATTTTGCTCTAATTGTCAAGCCAATACAGGAGATGGTAAAGAAGGATGTAGTACATAGATGGTGTAAAAGGTGAAAGGATGCACTTTCCCATATCAAGAAATATATTGCAAAAGAACCTGCTCTCTACAACCCATATTTCAACAAATATTTTATGCTCTACACCTTTTCTTTGGACACTTATCTCATCATTGTGCTTACGCAAAAGGATGATCAGAAAAATGAGCGAACAATATATTTTATGAGCCTTGGTCTTCAAAGACATGAACTCAATTATACCACCATTGATAAACAAGCTTATGCAGTATACAAGATGGTGAAGGAATTTCATCCCTATCTCTTGAAAAGCCACTGTATCATATTTGTTCCTCACCCAGTAGTTAGATCATTATTTATTCAACAAGAGTTGGGTGAGAGAAGAGCGAACTCGATGACTATTTTACAAGAGTATGAATTAGAGTTCACACAAATTCACACAAATAAGGACCATGGTCTATGTTGACTAGTAGCAGAAGCAATGGATGCAAAGGAAGAAGAATATCCCTCTGGTTGGGAGTAGGAAATGGAAATGTATAATATATATTGAATGCCTCCCACTATTATTGTGGATTCTTGGTATGCAGATGTGTGCTAATACTTCGAGAAAGACACCATGCCCTCCCATTTATCCACATGAAAGAAGAGGGAAATTAGGGTCAAAGAATTATCTTACTATTTGGTTCATGTGGTGATTTTCAGAAAGAACCATGATAGAGTATTTCTCAGGTGTTTGGAAGCATACAATTCAGAGAAAATATTGTGTGATCTCCACGATAGACCAGTTGGGGGAAATTTATGGGGAAACACAACCGCAGATAAAATCATGTGGACCAATTTTTATTGGCCTAAATTATTCAAATATTATCATTCTTATGCCCTCAAGTTTCCAGTCTATCAAAGGTGTGTTTTTCAGAAAAGGAAGTCAACCACCTCGTTGTAGCCTATCACAGTGGAAGAATCATTTCAAAAGTGGGGCTTGGATGTTGTGGGAGAAATCTTTCTGGAATCGTCAAAGCAAGACCGCTATATTATCACTGCCGCAAACTGCTTTACATGGTGGATAGAATCATTTCTACTTAAGTAGTTGAATGATCAGGAAGTCATTAACTTCCTTTAGTATAATATCTTTTCCGGATTTGACATTCCTAATTCACTTGTTTTCGATAATGCAACATATTTTTCATCGTTAAGACCGTACGATTTTTCATTGGAAAATGGAATTGTATTGAAACATTCAACTAGTTATTATCTGTAGGGGAATGGTCTTGTTGAGTCCACAAATAATAACCTCATTTGCATCATTAAAAATTCTATATTCTGTTAACAAAGGAATTGGCACACCGCTTTGGTAAATTATTTATGCGCTGACCGAGTCACGCCAAAGCCCTCTCTGAACACCTCCCATTACTTCTTGGTATATGGAAAATAATCCATCCTCCCTCCCAACATACAATTTCCCACTCTCCAGCTTTAAGAAGAATCCCAAGGCAAGCCATGCTTATTAGTGTAGCGTAGGATGGGCACTCTTCACATGTTACATGAAGAAAGGTTGAAAAGAAAAGAAAAGTTTTCACTTCATCAGAACCGTATAAAGAGGTTTTTCAACAAGAATTCTACATGGACGAACAAATTTGATGTCGCTAACTTAGTCTTGAAGTGGGATAAAGCCCACAATGATCACAAAGGCAAACACACCAAGTTTCAATCCCTATGGATTGGGCTATTCACAATCCATGAAAATATTTTCCAACACACTTATCATCTTCAATCACTTGATGATAGGATTGGATCTCTTCCTATCAATGGAAAAAATTAAATAAATAAATTCTATGATGATCTGGGGCTATTCCCTACACTATGTATATAGTATATTTTTTTGTTTTATTTTCATCATGTGACTAAGTGTTGTGCACAAACACATTTTGGCTCCATAGTATGTGTGTGGCTAAAGTGTAAAGAATATTGTGACACTTCAACATTTGGCTAAGCCATCGGTCCATCTTCCTTGTGTTTTTTATATCTTTTGTTCGATGAAGTTCTGACGGAAAATACGATCCATTCGTAAAGAGGGTTTTACTTAAACCATCAACTGATGTCTATTTGGGAAACCTTATGAATACATTCAGTTCTTTATTTTTTGGTTTTTTCATGTTTATCCAATTAGTAGAAGAGGAGAAGGGGAAAAATATAAACGAGCAAACCTAAATCATAGGTCTCTATATAATTCTCTTAAGTAACAAACTCTCCTACTCCCAATAAGTTGGCATCCCTCTTCCACCCAAAAATGAATAAGTGTCAATGCACCATCCTACTAAAAAAAAGTTTAAAGAAGAGGAAGGCTTCCTACATAGAGAGGTGAAGAAATCAACTCCGTTGGGGTGCTCACCAGGCTTGATGGCAGCAGAGCAATGATTGTGTTCCTATAGTAACTCCTCTAGGTACTTTCCAGGCCTATTGGTAGTGGAGCAACAATAAAGATGAAAAATTATACTCTGAAAATATTAATATTGCGAACTTCACAGCCCTTTCCAACTCGAAGCATTGTGATATGGCTGAATTTTATGTTGTGTCCAATTGAGAAGGTATTATGGGGACCATGTACATTCATAAGTTAAGTGGGGAGACCAAAGTAATCGACACGATGAATCAATACTCCCTGAAGAACCAACACCCTACACAAAAGAGTTAACGAAGGCAGAGAAAATGGAATTATACCAGTGTGTGGCCAAATCTCGTCGTTACTAAAATACCCTCCAATGTTTTTTCCTACACTCAATTCCAGATCCTTCCTTGGTATTTTTCGTTGTTGTTGCAAACTTTGTGACTCATTCCACGTATTTTCTTGAAGAGTTTTGGTCCCTTTTGCAAGTTAGTAAAATTACAATCTTTTCACATGTTAGTTGTCGCATCATGCATATTAGCTTGTTCTAGTGGTTTCAAGAGGTCATATTTTTGTAAATGAGTTGTTCCAAACATGTAAAAATCCTTCACACTCATTTTCAAAGTTTTAAGCACTATCACACAACTGTCGTCACAGTCTTTGCAAAGTGTACCTTAAGCATCACACTTGTCGTAACTTGTCGTAAAGTTGTTGCAGAGAGGAAAATTATTTTTTGATGTGCCATGGATGATCTATGTTGTTGTGTAATCAATTATTCTAAGTGTGTGATCACAGCTGAAGTCTTATCACTGTTCACATTAGTCTCACCGATTTCTGGAAAATATTCCCGAACAAGTAACCTAGGTTCACCCGATCTCCCTACACTATGAAATGTGAAGTCTCAATCCTCTAGATGTGACCTTTCCTCTTGGAATTGCATAATGCACAGTTCTTTCCTTCTAGGACTTCCACATTGCATATTTTTTGTGCTCAAGCCCTGACCTTGACTTCAAGAATTGTGCAATTCCTCCTCCCAACCTGGACCTAACTACACATTTCACAGTCACTAGCATGAAGCTCATTACCTGAGCCTCTGAACTGCACAATTTCATAATGACCCATCCTCCCTTGTCTCCCGTAACTGCGCATTATGTTTGTTCAATGCCCATCCACTCATCCTATCTCACTGGATCCCATAACCGTGTAGTTTTCTCCCTCATCCTAGCTTGAACCGTGCATTGTGTAATCTCAAGGCTGAAGGCTCCCCCATGGCTACTTTAAAACTGCAACTACATAATCATTGAGCCCATTTGCTAGATTTCCATCCAGTTTTGGCTCAGATAATAGATTGATATGCATAATCTTAGACTAGGGGGTTTTCAGACTGATGTCATCTCATCATGAGTGAATTATAGAAATAAATACTTTATCGTGTAATGGGAATATGATGAAGAAGGAGATGAAGGGGGGGGAGAATGCTAGAATACACTCATGTAGCTAAGTGTACAAGCTGATCATTGAAGAGAAAGAAAAGGGACACCAGCTTTCAATCACCATTTAAGACTCGATATCCCTAAAGACCCTTATCACCAAGCCACGTGGAGGTGAAAAAAATGAATTTTCAGGAAGACACTCAACACATAGTAGCAACAGTGGCTCGAAATTTCCACGTCATCAAGCAGTCTATGTCAGTAGTGTCATGTCATGAGTGGTCACATGCCACACCATTGTGGCTAATGTTGTAAATTATGTTTCGAAATGTATTGTAAAGTGGAATTCCAATTGAACTGTAAAGTTGAAAGTCATAGGAATTCAAATAGTCATGAGGGTAGATGAAGAGTCATAAGGAAGGTGAATCATCACTTCCTCATTGTTATATATACATCCTCATTGTAAGGGAAAAATAATTTTCACCTTGGTTCCTCCTGCAAAGCATTAGAGAGATAAGCTAGTTCTTTTGGGGAGCAAAGAGTGGCTCCAACGCTCCACTATTGGAGCTAGTGATGCTCATTTAATACATGTGTCTTAGAAATTTTACTTAATAAAGGAATCCTTCAAGGTCCACATGTCTTCATGCATGGATTATGAGTGTTTGTAAGGAAATTCTATGGATGTTTGTATTTCATGTTTATTTTCACATGTGCTAAGGTAGTTGGAATATTTCGGTTATTTTAGTACTTTTATTATTGAAAATGTATTGTAATGGTTGTTATTTGTGTCCCATCCTTGTGGACTACTCCACATAATATTAGACATATCTTTCTCATCCATTGGTTGTAATGATCATTACATCTCTTGTGGACTATTCCACTGGATGTTAGATGGATCCTTCTTGTTTTCATGTGTATCTTATTGGGTGGTACTATTATCTCTATCTTAGAGGCTCAATTTACTCACTCCCTTCAAAGAAGAATAAATCTGAGGCATCTACAAGTGAACACTCACAAAGAAAATCTTCTTTCTTTTCGAAGGCACCATCGTATTTATCTCTCTTGATGACAGTTAGAGCCAAGGAAAATATTTAAGAATTTGGAAACTTGGCCATATTTCGGATGGGACTCCTACAAAAAATAGTGTGAGGTCTAATTATAACTTATTGTCAGGGAGATACCCTAAACGTTGGTAGATCCAACACCATTAAAAGGTACCTTCTAAGTGCTCGCTTCACACAAGCATCTACACCATCAAGCATTACGAGAATTTTGAGGTTTTAAATGGGCCTCCTAAAAAAAAAGTACAGGAAAAATAAATTTTATAAGAACCAATAGGATTCAATATGATGATGTCAACCATGGGGGATGATTCACCATTTTTGGAATAAAAAATAAAAAATATTTAAAAATAATAAAATAATAAAACTACCTTTTCAACTCATTTTTTCAACTTATCTCTCTAAGTTTTTACTCAAATTTCGATTGGGAGCACCCATTGGATGTAAAATCTAATTACTTATCCAAGGAGTACCCACGTTGCATACTTTCGATGGAACGTGATGCATGAAGAATGAGAAATAGATGAAAAAACGTGATTGCAATCATGTTTTTCATCAATTTCTCATTTTTCATGTAGCAGGGTCCATTGAAAGTATGAAACAAGGGTACACCTTGGATGAGGAATCAAATTATGCATCCAACGAGTGTTGGTGCTTGAAATTTGAGTAAAACCTTAGGGAGATAAGTTGAAAATACGAGTTGAAAAACTAGCTTTTTCTTTTTTTCCTCTAAAATTTGATGATTTAATCTAATATTATTCTATTATTTCCACTATTATTTTATAATTTCCTTTTGAGGCCCCTTTTAGACCTCAAAATTCTTCTAATTCTCACCCTTTCCATGTCTTGTTTCAAAATAGCTCCAAGTATGTTGAATTTTTGTCTTATTGTGTAGTCAGTTCAACCAATCAAAACAACATGATTCATAAACCAGGTGAAAGAAATTTTTCTTAAATAATGTGTAATGGTCATGCTAATCAATGATGTAAAATTGATACTCATTAATCACATCATTTGCTATCCCTACCGTCAAGATTCAATTGTGCACGTTTGTACATAAAATGCATGAATATGGACACTTGGTCTGAGTGATAGTACTCACTCTAGGTCTCTGTTTGAGGATAAAATGTGTAATTATTAAAAAATTATACCACTGATAATATTTCACCTTGTTGGAATACTTCGCGAGAATGCTTAAATTGAGAACCTTGCCACCTAGACCTATGCAAGTGTTTGGTAAATTTATATATCTAGTCCTAAAACACCCCCATGAATAGTGAAATAAGAATTTAATCCTTAACTTAGTTTATCCTCCTAGTTTCCAGAGTCCAATTCTCCTTTCAGCAGCACAGTGCGACCCATAATTTTAGAGCTACACAACCATATTCCTATGCCAATGATCATCAATAACATGGTAATTCACCATCATAACTAGTAATTTTTTGTTTAGAATATCTTCTCACAAAGAAAAATCAAAAGAAGTGGTATAAATCCCCACATTACCCTCTTTCATTAGCCTAAACGAGCTCCCTCTGGTCAATACTCAATATAAAATCTTAAAGACCCAGTGTGAGTTCGATCTGTATGAAATCCAAAACTGGGAAAGTAATAAATTCCAAAATGTTAGTGATGAATTGAATATCTAGGAGTCTTTCTTGCCTAATTTTTTCTTTCCCCAAACTCATCACTTCCCATAATTTGTCACCTAGTGCCATCTCATGTATCTTCCTAGCCAAAAGGCTGTAATTTCCAAAATCAATGAATTTTTATCCTCCATCCACCTGAATCCATATGAAAAAAACTACAAATTGATTTCCAAGCTCATTTGCACCCCTTTTTTACTAATTCTCTCATAGGAATCTATCAAAAAATTATATTTCCCTAGTGAGGTCATATTTTTGAGTCATTCCTAATTGAAAATTATGAATTTCCTAGAACCAATCTAACCTATTCCACTACAATGTTTCCAAAAATGTCAAGGTAGGTTATTTCAATGGTCACCTGTTTGTTATCTTATCCCATCGATCAATGGGAAGATGAAGTGATATAGTGATTTTTGTCATTTTTCTCTACGGGTAATAAGTATTCATTTATTTTTTAATATATTCAGTTTCTGTCAGATATTATTCATGATGAATTTATAAAAAAAATTGCTGAAGTTTATTTCAAACATTAATCATTTATTCGATATTTTCTTGTATTTCATCAATTAGAAAGGTTTAAATTCCCATTTAAGAAGTTATATGCAAAAGGAATGTTCAATATATTATTCACTAGACTTCCTTGGTAATGAAAAACATAAAAGAGTATTCCTAAAGTGATTTTGCAAAAACTATTTTGCATATGTCCTTATGTCTTCTCAACAATGATGTAATACCAAGGATTTCACCTGAAATTAGAATAATTATGCCACTTACTAAGAAAACTAAAATTGGAGACTGGTACTTTTACCAGAATTATATAGAGATCAAACTATATTGTTGTGAACTCCCTCCCTACAAGTTACTAGTGTCTGTGACAATAAGGAACTTTTGCTTAGAATGCATCAGGAAAATGATGAACATGGATGATTCTCATTTTATATTCAGGAAGAAAAATCACAATTCAAGCTAAAGGCACAGATTGGCCCTTTCATTGTTTATGCTAGAGAAATATTGAAGGAGGTTGATAATCTGTTAAAGAAGCTCAAATTCAAGTTGAGTTTTACTTGATCCTATGATCCCTTTGGAGTTATTTCAAGGATGAGGGTTGAGAAAAAATATAACACCCTATGCACATACAACCAAGAGAGAGATAGAAAAATATGAAAATCAAGAAGAATGGAAGGAAAATACATTACATGAAGCCAAGGAACATATTTTTAGTAAAACAACTTCAGAAACTCCAGTTTCCAAAGAAAAAGAAAGAAAAGATCAAGATAAAGTTTGCCTCCTACAAACTCATAAAATCAAGCTATATATTTCAAATTCTTCAAAAGGATAAAGACAAAAAACACTAACGAAGAGTCCTGATAAGGAAAGAATTCATAAGATCAGGCTACATATAGTGTTGTCGAGATTTTCTTCTACCTTGTTTCCACAAATGGAAGGCATCACAATATATTCTCCTGTGTAATATGTCTCTCAAACTCCAACACAACAAAATATTTCTTTTATATATAGAGAAATCAAAAGGAAGAATGAATAATTAAAGGCCTCTACTTAATTTTAATTTTGGAGATAGTATTTGACTACTCAACAACATATTTTATCTCCACTTGATACTGAAAAGGGAAAATTTCAATCGGCCTTCATAGAACCAAAGGTTCCAGTCCCTAAAATTGCAGAAGATTATAAAACATCCATATCTTCTTTTGATACTAAGAAAATCCATGCAATTGACCTTCATAATAAAGTAGGTGAAATGATATTTTTCTACATTGTTAAGTTCAACCATGGCAACCTCTAAGCTGCAAGCTTCCTTAAATAATTTTCACATAGAGTTAAAAATAGAGAGGATGTCATCCTTAGCTAAATATACTAGAACCAAACCACCTGAGGGCCTAGTGATAAAACTAGGATATGATCCTAGTTATATAAAAGAAGTAGAACACATGATAAAGAAAAAAAACGCTGACATTTAAGAATTGAAGAGGCAACTTAAAATTCCTACTACAGAGCATCCACAGGCCAAGGAATTAGGTCAACTGGAAAATGAAAAGGAAAATATGTTCAAGTTGATAGTGGAACAAAATGTCCAAATTAAGAAGATGGAAGATGACATGGAAATTATTTTGAAAGAAAAGGGTCAACAGGTGTCATTTCTTTCGAAAAATTAGTAAATGCCCTCGAAGACTTATCTATAAGCAATGAAGAAAATGAAATACTTATATCAACGCTACAAAAAATGGATGAAAACAAAATTAAAAATGATAATGCATACTTACCAAGAGTACAAAATAATTTGAAGCTTACTAAACAACTTGAAAAGTAAGAAGACCAATCATTAATCGTTCAAACATTGGCAGAGGTAAAATAAAAAAAATGATTAAATATTAATGAAAACATTACAAAGCTTTCGTCATAATTTAAAATAATATTTGAGAAATATAAGTTTCTACAAAGGATGAACACAATGATAGAGGAGGAAAAGAATGAAATAGGGCATAGACCAACAGAAGCACATAAGAGCATAAAGGTGTTGAATTAAAAAACTAAGGATGAGGTCAAAAATTTGTAGATTCAAGACAAAAAAAACACAATGATGGATGTAAAGAGGATACTAACTAAGAAAAACCTCATGATAGAGGTAGAAAATAAGTGCAAATAATTAGAAGTGAAAACTAAAATATTCCGTGAAAAATCTAATATATTACAGCATTAATGACAACCATATTTAAAGATTCTAGTGGAAAATTGATGCCACTAGAAACTTATCATCAACAATTATACATCATAGAAGTTCATAAATCCAAGTTTACAAAAGTAAGAGGGATGATAAGTGGAAAAGATTTATGGAAGGCTTACAATCTGATTTATTCATCCAGCATGAAGTTCATCACTTATTTCTTAACAAACCAACTTTTCAAAAATATACAAAGGTAGATGAAATATATAGGTAAATGGTAAATTTTTCAATTCGAAGTGAAAACAGATGTGATAAGTTACTTAAGCTAATAAAGTAAAGAGAAGCACGAGTCTAGTGACTAGTCACTCGAAAAAGAAGAGAAAAAAGAAGGAAATCAGCTGAAAGGAAGAAGCCATCAAACAAAACCCTTAAAATATGTGTTGACTATGCAAATTAGTTCAAGAACAACTATTTTCCAGTTCTATTTTTGTAAATTAGAAACAATTTTATATATTATATAATTTTGTAACAATTTTTCATCTACAGTTAAGATTTTTTTAGAATTTTGATCTATAAGTATTTGGTAGATCGAAGAGAAAAGGGTTAACCCTTCATGATGAACCAATGATATGACTATAATTTTCTAGGTATTTTTGAAGATAATAGAAGGATTATGGACTCATTCTAAGCAACTTGTGTATCTTTGTGAGATCTTATGATTATTCATTTATGTTTCCATTTTTATTTTCTCTACACATGTTCAGGGTAACATAGAAGTTTGGGTAGGATTAGCTTGAATGTCAATCTCTTTGAAAACCCCTGCAAAGTTATAATTATTAAAAGATATAATTAAATGAAACTATTTGTCTTAGTTAATTCCTCTAAATATTTTAATTGTTTCCTTCTTTCATCTATTGAATATGTATTGTTTGGATATATAAAACTTATACACACATATACTATATATAACAAATTAAAAATTCAATATCAACTTTTAAGGAATTATATATCTTCTTAAATTATGCTTTCCAAATCATTTTAAATATTAATTCTATTAGGAATGAAGAATCAAGCCTTCCATTTTCTAAAAAATACTTAGGATTTGCATATGTTTTAAAATTTTAAAGCATTAATCATCCAATTAAAATAAAACCTTAGATTCTTTGGCACACTTCCTTAGCCTAGAACTATCTACAAAGGTATAACATCAATTTAGCATCGTTGTCGGGGAACAAAGTTTGAATTTTTTTTTCCCTAGGACAACAATTAGACTTGCCTCTTAATGGTGGATAAGAGGTCACTAGGATAAAATATTTCACCTAGTGACTTCACAATTTAAAACCTGGCTTCACGTAGGCATAACAGATCACAATCATATTCAAAGCTTATCTCTGCTTCATAATATCCAGAGAAACTTGTGAGAATTTAATCCATTCGATGAAGGTTAGAGGCCTCTCTTGCTACTTCTACCTCTATTTTACCTCAAGGTCCCTCACAATGAGATCCTTTTCAGTCAACTCCAATACCTACTGAATCATCAGATCTTCCTCCAAAATTTTTACAACTCCTTTCTAAATGAGTAGATTTAGAATCTGCATTATTTGTACACTAGTTTGATAATTAGAAGTTCCTTTCCCTCATTTAGAACCATATGAAAGTGAACAAGATCTAAAACTAACCCTTCTTAAATTCAAACCAGCTGATTTTATATCCTTTGTGGTACATACTTTCCTTTCTACTTGGACTAAACATGCAAAGGAGCTTAGTATTTATACTAATCCTATAGCTTTTGAAAATTTGGAAATGGATGTATCCAAAGTTTATAAATTAGTCATTAATCCTCAGTTTTTCAAAAAACCCAAATCTAATCTCAGCCCTCTTCCAGCGAAATTGTATCTACAAAATAGACACCTTCATCAGAGCATCAAATGCCTGGTATTCAACCACTTGTGACAACACAATAAGCAACATTAGTTCCGATTCCAACAACTCAACTGCATGCTTTTCCTTATGGATATTTATTTAAGAATTTACATACATTTAATAGAGAAACATGACCTACTGTTGAATACCACTTAGCTGCATTCCTTGATTTTGCTGACAATTTGAACATTGAATATGAACATGTCTACAAAAGACATTTTTTTCAATCACTAGAAGGAAATTTTAGAATATGGTTCAAACAAATTCAAGCCAGTTCTATTAATTCATGGGTTGAACTAATAAAAATTTTCAAGAATCAATGGGGAATAAAAAAGGATCATGTTTACTACTTGACATAATTTGAATACTTGAGAAGAAATCCTGGTGAATTTGTTGTTGATTTCATTAAGAGATTCAATAAAGTTTATAACAAGGTTTCCTCAGACTATAACCCTCCAGTTACTGTTGCCAAAGTTAGATTCTCCAAAGTATTTGATAATGATTTTGTTATAATGCTTAGAGAAAGAAAATCAGAGACTTTAGCAGATATGAAAACTAATGCAATTGAGGTGGAAGCTAATAGGTCGACATCTGGTAGACTAAAAGCAACGAAAGAGAAAGTTTAAAGGAAAATGAAAGCTGGAGAAGAAAGTACCTCATCATCAAAAATTAAACATGAAGAACATAAAATTGATGAAATAAATTCGCTACTTAGAAATTTGTCTAACATAATCTCTAGGATGGAAGGTCAACCTAGAGTAACCCAACACGTTGCAAATATAGTGTAAGTTTGATATAAAATGCCTTTTCAACCTAAAATATTGCAAAGAACAAATAATGATAAGTAAATCCAATCCCATTTAATGATTTATGATCAATATCCTGAAGAAATCATTCTTGTTGCTACAAATGATATCAATTAGTTTGAATATTCATCTTCTGACAATGCTATTATTCTAGTTAGTAAAGATTAGTCCTTAATCCAAAATCAAGAAAACTCTCAAGTTTCCAAGTATCAAGCTTTTTTTGAATTTCTCATTACTGAATCAAACAAAAATTATGACTTAAGACCAAGACCAGGACCTGGTAGACTGGACAAAAAATTTACCTTTAAAAAACCTCAAGTAAAAACAACTAAAATAAAAATGTCATCATTTCAATCACATGCTCAATCATAAGGACAAAATACTTCTAAAAAAATTGTTCCAATAATTTTCCATGTTGAAAAGAAGTTAGAAAGAGTTAAAATTCGAATTCCGTTATTTGAACTCTCCAAAAATCCAAGTTATAAACATCACATTTATAAATGGATACAATCCTCAAGTGTTGATGCAGAGAAATATGTCATAAGTTTATAGGATGAAAAACCGTTAGTGGTTTTTGGTCCTAGTTTTGATATGATTGATGAAAGTGTTCCTCCTTTTTATTTCACATTGGAAGTTCATGACTACCTTTTATACAATTGTATTCTAGATTCTAGGGCTTCCCATAATTTAATGCCTAAAGTAATCATGGGTCAATTTCAACTACAAACTACTAGATAATATCATGATATGTACACTTTTGGTTCCAATAAAGTAACTTGCTTGAGATTAATTAAATATTTAGCTGTAACACTTGCTCAAATCCATGTCAAGAGTATAGTCTTGGATATATTTTCTACAAATATTCCTCCAAAGTTTGGAATGTTATTGTCAATATATTTTTGTGCAAAGTTGGGAGGAAGTTTACAAATGAACATGTCTTTTGCTACAATTCTAGTTTATGGAGGTGAGCATTTAAGGATATACAAAGAGGTCATATTTATAAATACACTTTATAAAGAAAATAAAAAAATCAATCATCAAATTTATGTTATTAATCATGATTTTGGATGATTTACTTTAGCTTCTAATGATCTTTCTAATCCTCAAATTAGTATTGAAGAAACTGTCATTACGCCTCACATTTCAAATACTGATATTTGGAAAATGTATTTTGATGGAGCGTTTTCTAAAGATGGGGCTCGTGTCGGAATTATATTCATTTATCCTAATAAGAGAAACATAACCCAATCCTTTAAATTATATTTTGAAGCCACAAATAATGTTGCAGAATATGAAGCCCTAATTTTAGGATTTGAATTAGCTAAGAGTTTAAAGGTGCAAAATTTGGTAGTATATGGTGATTTAAAGTTTCTTGTAAAAAAATCAGAAACATTTATCAAACTAAACATCCTAGACTTTGATAATATAGGAATTAAGTATGGGATTGTATAAAAAATTACTTTCAAGCCTTCAACATTACAGAAATCCAAAGAGAAGAAAATGTTCATATTGATGCTTTGGAAATTTCTACATGTTCTTTTAAAATACCTGATCCTCCTCAATTACATTACGAGATTGAAATTAAATACAAACCTTCCATTCCTGATAGTTTAAAATACTGGAATTTTTTTGAAGATGATAAGGAGTTAAATAAAAATTTTCAAACAATTGATGAATTTTCTGCTACACATATTGAAGAAGAAAACATTGATCAAATCAAATCAAATGAACATGATTCAGATTCGTATATAAAAAGAAAAATTACTAATAATGATATCATTCAATTTTCAAATAAGTATATTTCAAAGGGATTGGTTCCCCTTGGAAAAAAAATTGATCAGAATGATGTGTGAAAGACTTCATTGCTAAATTCATAGCAGGAAGATGTACAAGATTGTAATATTGGAACCTATGAAGAAGTTCAAAATGTTAAAATTTAAACATAATTACCTCATGAAACAAAGGAAAAATATGTTAAAATTTTCAAGCATTATAGAGATGTACTTGCATGGTAATATGAAGAATTGAAAACCTATGACATAACCCTTATTGAGCACAAAATTCCTGTCAAACAAGGAGGTAAACCATTCCAACAAAAGTTAAGGAGTAGGGATAATTTTAAGGATTGAAAAATATCTTGAAGTTTAAAAAATTGGCGAATCTCACTAGTCCCTAATACGCAAACTATAAAATATTTATTGATGTATTTGTAAAACTATTAAAATTTCTAATAATATTATATATATTGTAGATATAATGTTGGAGATTTTTAACATAAAATAATTTTCTATTGTAAAATTTGGGCGAATCATTTTCATAAAAAAATGGAAATTGGCGAATATTTTTTTTGGAAAAACCATGGAAAATTAGCCCACCTGCGAATATTAGCCCCTAAAATTTTCCATGCTAAGGAGAATAAATAGAGTTTTACTTCCTGTCATTGAAAACTAAGTAAAAAATCTACTAGATTCCAATATAACTGTTCCCTTGAGATATTTTGAATGGATAGATAATGTAGTGCATGTTAGGAATAAAAATGGAGAAATTAGATTTTGTTTTTATTTTAGGAACTTGAACAAATTATCCTTAAAATAAAATTATCCATTACCAAATATGGATCAATTACTTCGAAGATCATCAGGTTTTGGTAGGATTTCAGTGTTAGATGGTTTTTTTTGTTACAACGAGATTCTGGTTAGCAAAGAAGACAAAGAAAATACAACATTTACAACTCCATGGGGCACATTCATGTATGCCAAATTTCCATTTGGTTTAATTAATGTTGAAGCAAAATTTCAAAAAGAAATGGATTTTGAATTTGTTGGTAAGATAAATAAATTTATTTTCATTTATCTTGATGATTTAAACAAGTTTTTTTATTCTTTTTATAAACACATTAAACACTTGATAATTTTTTTTGAAAGGTGCAGGAAAATTGGGATCTCTCTTAATCCCAAAAAGTCACTTTTTGCAATGAAAGAAGGAAATATATTGGGACACATAATTTGAAGAGGAGGATTTTTTGTTGATCCAAAGAGAGTTTCAGAAATTTAAGTAATCAATTTTCTCAAAAACAAGAAAGAAATTTAGTCATTTTTAGGGAAGATAATTTTTTGAAGAAGATTTATACCTAATTATTCTGATATTATGAAAGATATTACTGATATGCTCAAAAATGATAAATAATTTAAAAGGATAGTAGAAGCTAGCTATTATTTATCATAGATCAAAAGGAAATTTTAGAAGCGCTAGCACTAGCTAGTCCATATTACACAAAAATGTTTAGTATCTTCTCCCAGTTGTTTCATATATTACCATAGCAATTGTCTTGTTACAGAAAAAAAATGACCAACAGGAGAAACCAATAGCCTTTTTCGGTAAGGTTATGAGAGATGTTGAACTAAGATATGACATCATAAAAAAACAATATTATGCCTTAGTTCAAGTTATGAAAGCATTTAGGATTTATGTTTTACATTCTCTAACCATTTCTTATGTCCCAAACAATGAAACAAAAACAATATTAACTCAGAATGATACATATGGAAAGAGAAGAATATGGATTTTAAGATGCAAGAGTTTTATTTAGACATCAGACGTACAAAGTTAGTCAAAGGACAAGGTTTAGCTAAGCTTTTGGCTAAATCAAATTGCAAAATTCTTAGTATTAATACCATCATGTTGATTTCAGGTGAGAAGAATCCACAAGATCCTTCTTCAATTTCAGGTGAGAAGAATCCAAAAGAGCCTTATTTAATTTTAGGCGACAAGAATTCACAAGAACCCTCTCCAATTTCATGTGCGAATAATCCACAAGATCCTTCTTCTAGTGCAGTTTCTATTCCTCTTCCATTACATATTGATGAGAAGTTCTTGCTATTAGATTGGTATAAATAAATAGTACAATTTTTATGTGCTTTCAAGGATCCTCATGAATTCACAAGCAATCAAAGAATATATTTAAAACTTAAAGCCATGAAATACTGTATATTAAATTAAAATTTGTATTGGAAGGATCCTTTGAATTTCCTCTTATTATGTTTAACTGAAAATGAAACTAAAGGAGTAATCGAATAGTTTCATGAAGGTATTTATGGTGGGAGTTATGATAAGAAAGAATTTGTCTATACAATTTTGAGAGCAGGTTTTTATTGGCCAAAACTATTTTCACAAGTTGGAGTAAAGGAGAGAAGCTATATCCCATGTCAAATATTTCCAGGAAAACAAAGGTTAGTAGCAATTCCCCTAATCCTAGTTTTAATCAAAGCTCCTTTCTTGAAATGGGGGTTAGAATTCATTAGTGATATAGTCCTAGCTTCCAGCAACCAACATAGATGGATATTAACTACCACTGATTACTTCAAAAAATGGGTAGAAGCAATAAGAGTTAAAAATGAAACTGATACAGTAGTGATGAGATTCATTGAAGAAAATATATTGCCTAGATTTGGATGTCTAAGGAAAATAGTTACAGATAATGAAAAAGCTTTCAGTAGTATTAAATTGATATATTTTTTTTCAAAAATATCATATTTCATTACATCATTCTTTACCATATTACCCACAAGGTAATGGGTTAGAAGAATTATCAAATAAAAGTGTAGTTAAATTTATCAAGAATGTATTGGCATATCACAAAAATAAGTTGGGATAGTCATCTCAAATATGAAGTATCGGAAAATAGAGTGTCACCCAAGATATCTGCCGGGAAATCCCCTTTCCAACTTGTATGTGGAGCTGAAGCGATTTTCCCTACACAGTTAGCATTCCTAGTCATGAAATTTTTGTAGGAATCATATAAAGAAGCTGATGATATTTCAAGAAGAATAAATTATATTATTGAGCTTAACCAAGATAGAGATGAAGTTCAACATAAAATTTGACAATATCAAAACATAATGAAAATTTTATTTGACAAGAAGGCTAGAGAAAGATATTTTAGAAAATGATTTCTGGTTCTAAGATGGGATGTCAGAAGAGAGGAAGAGGAAAGCATGGAAAATTTGATAATTTGTTGTTGGGAAATTTCAACATTGCATAAGTAAATGGAAATAATACATTCATATTACTGCATCTGGAAGGAAAATATTTTTCATTTCTAGTTAATGGAAAATACCTCAAGAATTATATTCAGTACTAAATTCTTGCAATGATCATCATTATAATTTTCTGGTTTTCTTTAAATTTTAGTAAGTATGATTTTCATGACAAAGAATCCGTAGCCCTAGGAGAAGGAATATGGATCTGCAAGCTATCTGCATCCTATAGGGGGGAGCAGTCCCCATATGGAGCCGATGTTGTAACTTATTTTTACCATAGAAATAAGTTTTACTTTTCCTTTGATGTTAATTTTTTTTTATAAAAAATAAAGAAAATAAAAAACTAAAAAATGAATAAAAGGGATTATAAAAAAGATTAATAATATATAAAATAAAATCCCAAAAGGCGCGCCAACTTAAATTCTACCTCATATTTTAATTATTTTTTTTAAATAAATTTTTTTTTATTTTATTTCCCCTCGTCATCTTTTAAATAACCCACGAAAATCAATGGACGAGATTTTCCCCACTCGGATCAACGACGGAGGATAATTTTGGGATCCCCCACACTTTCGAAGGTTAACGAAGGGTAAGGGCCCGAAATGATGATTCTTGAATACCACCCAACCATACATGGCATGCCTAGATGAAGCTTAGGTCCCCACTATCAATACCACTAACCGCATACCCCCCTTACAAACCACTTTTCCTCCACGCCTTCACTCCCACTTCTACTCATATGCTGCCACCTATCCTTGTGCTATTCACTCTTTCCAAATGACTATATTATTATTAAATAATTAAATCTTTCCCGCCAACATCTATTTCTATTAATTAGACACACAAAAATAGTTATAACCCTGTAATATGCTTAAATATCACCTTTTTAAAATAATCTCATTACTCTGTATACTCCTTCTTCACCATTTATCCTTTCAACAACATAATGCGACCTAGAATTTTGGACCTGCACAACCATCTTCCTATGCTAGTGATCATCAATAGCCTAGTAATTCGTTGTTTAAAATGGATTCTCACAAAGTAAAATAAAAATCACTTGTATAAATCCCTATATTAACCTTTGTCATTAACCTAGACAAGATCCCTCTGATCAATACTCAATATAAAATCTCAGAGACCCAGTGCAAGTATCATATGTATGAACTCCACAACTGGTCAAATTATAAATTCCAAGATATTAGTGATGAATTGAATATATGGGAGTATTTATTGCCCCAATTTTTCTTTCCCAAAACTGATCCCTTCCCAGAATTTGTCACTTGGTTCCATCTCAAGTATCTTCCCAATCAAAGGGTTGTAATTTTCCAACACAATGAAGTTTTATTCTCCATCACACCTGAATCCTTATTCCAAACACTACAAATTGATTTCTAAGCTCCTTTCAACCACTTTTATACTAATTCTCCCATAAATATCTATCAGAAACTTATATTTCACTAACGAGCTTGTATTGTTAAGTCATTCCTACCTAAAAATTTAGAATTTCCTAAAATCACTCCACCCTATTCCACTGCAATTTTTCTATAAATTTCAAGGCAAGTTATTTCCATGGTTTCGTGTTTGTTAGGTTATCCTACTGATCAATGTGCAGATGAAGTGTTACTGGGATTTTTATCAATTTTCTCTCTGGTTAATAAGCCTTCATTGATTTTTAATTATAGTGAGTTTCTATCAAATATTATTTGTAATAAATTTATAAAGTTTTATGCTGAAGCTCCATTAAAAAATTAATCAGTTCTTGTATATTTTATTTTATTTCATCAAGCATAAAGGTTTAAATTCCCAGTGCAGATGTTTGATGCACAAGCAAAGTCTCAATCTATTATTCACTGGACTTCCTTGGTAAGGAAGAACATAATAGAGTCTTCCTTTAGGGACTTTTTAAACATGTTTTTGCATATGTACTTATGTCTTCTCAACTGTGATGTTATACCAAGGATTTCACCTCAAATCATAAGAATTCTGCAACTTACTGATTAAGGTAAAGTTGGAGATCAGTACCTTTACCAGAATTATACAAAGATCAACGTATATGGTTGTGAACTCCCTCCCTACATGTTACCAGTGTTTGTTCCAATAATGATCTCTTCCTTATAATACATCAGGAAAATGATGAACATGGATGATTTTCATTTTTTATCCAGGAAGCAGAAAGAACAATTAAATATGAACACACATATTAGCCCTTTCATTGTTAATTCTAGAGAAACAATGAAGGAGGTTGATAATATATTAAATAAGATGAAATTTAAGTTTAGTTTTACTTGGTCCTATGATCCCTTGGGATTTATTTCAAGTATGAGAGTTGATAAAAAAAAAAAAACAGATTATGCACACACATCCAGGCTAGAGATATAAAAATATGAAAATCAAGAAGAATGGTAGGAAATTACATTAGAGGAAGACGAGGAACATATTTTTAGTTAAAAAACTTCAGAAACCCTGCTTTCCCAAGGAAAGGAAACCAAAATATCAAGTGAAAGTCTATCTCCTACAAACTCAAAAAATAAAGCTATAGATTTAAAATTCTTCAAAAGGAGAAGGACAAAAAACACTAATTAGGAGTCCTCAAAAGGAAATAATTCACAGGAGAAGGCTATAATAGTGATGTCTAGATTTCCTACTACCTCCTTCCATAGATGGAAGAGATCACAATAGATTTTCCCATGTCATGTTTCTCTCAAACTACAGCACATAAAAATATTTTTTCCATATATAGAGAAATAAAAAGGAAGAATGAAGCATTAAAGGACTCGACTTATTTTGAATTTTGGAGACAGTCTTCGACTACTCATCATAGGATTTTATCTACTCTTGATACTGAAAAGGGAGAATTTCAATTGGCCTTCTTAGAACCAAAGGTGCCAGTCCCTAAAAGTGTATAAGATTATAAAACATCCCTATTTTCTTTTGATACTAAGAGAATTTATGTAATTGATCAAATTGACCTTCTTAAGCAAGAAAGTGAAACGATATATTCTACATTAGCAAGTTCAGCCATGGAAACCTCTAAGTTGAAAGATTTCTTGAATAATATTCACACATAGTTAAAAAATAGAGAGGATGTCATCCTTAGCTAAATATACGAGAACCAAAGCACTTGAAGATTTGGTGATCAAACTAGGATATGATCCTAGAGATATCAAAGCAGTAGAAAATATGATAAAGAATAAAAGCGTTTGCATTCAGGCATTGAGGAAGAAGCTTAAAATTCCTACTATAGATCATCCACAAGCCAAGGAAGTACTTCAACTATAAAAGAAAAAGGAAAATATGTTCAAGTTGATAATGGAACAAAATGTCCAAATTCAGAAGATGGATGTTGACATGGAAATAATCTTGAAAGAAAAGGAGAAACTAGAAGCCACAAGTACATCTACACAGTAAACAAAGTCATAAAATTCAATAGAAATAATAAAGTCAACTAATACAGATTATTTTAAAAAATTAGTAAAGGCCCCTGGAGACTTATCTATAAGAAATAAAGAAAATGAAAGACTATTATCAACACTACAAAAAGGGAAGAAAAAATAAATTAAGACTCATAATGCATACTTATCAGAAGTACATAACAATTTGAAGCTTACTAAACAAGTTGAAAAAAAGAAGATGAGACCAAAGAAAAATTTTGGTTAAATATTAATGAAAACAATATAGAGCTTTGGTCATCATTTGAAATAATATTTGAGCAAGGGAAGTTATTATAAAGGGTCAATACATCGATAAAGGAGACAAATAATGAAATACATAATAGACCAACATAAGCGCACAAGATCATAAAGGTGTTGAATTCCAAAAATAAGGATGAGCTTGAAAATTTATAGATTCAAGACATAAAAGAAACAATGATAAAAAAAAAAGAGGATTCTAACTAAGAAAAACCTTATGATACAATTATAAAATAAGTGCAAAGAATTAGAAGTGCAAATTAAAAGATTCAACATAAAATTTAATATATTGCAATAGAAAGGAATTCCATCTTTAAAACATTCTAGTGGAAAATTTATCCCACTAGAAACTTGTTAGCATTAATTATACAACATAGCAGTTTATAAATCCAAGTTTGCAAAAATAAGAGGGATGATAAGTGGAAAATATTTTATGGAAGGTTGAGAATCTGATTTATTCATCCAACATGAAGTTCATCGCTTATTTCTTAACAAACCAACTTTTGAAACATATACAAAGGTAGATGAAAGATATAATAAAATGGTTATTTTTTCAATTCCAAGTGAAAACAAATGGGATAAGTTACTTGAGCTAATCAATTAAAAAGAAGCAAGAATCTAGTGATTTCTTCTAGTTATTCATTTACGTTTCCATTTTTATTTTCTCTGCACATGTTCAAGGTAACATAGAAGTTTGGGTAGGATTATGTTTAATGTCAATCTCTTTGAAATCCCCTACAAATTTATAATTATTAAAAGATATTAATTGCCTTAAACTATTTTTCTTAGTTAATTCCTCTAAATCTTTTAATTCTTGCCTTTTGTCATCCATTGGATATGTATTGTTTGGTTGCAGAAAAATTATACACACATCTACTATATATAACGAATTAAAAATTCAATATGAATGTTTATCGAATTTTATATCTTCTTAAATTATGCTTTCCAAATAATTTTAAAGATTAATTATGTTAGGAATGAAGAATCAACCCTTCTATTTTCTCAAAAATACTTAGTATTTGCATATGTTTTAAAAGTTTAAAGCATTGGTCATACAATTAAAATCAAAACCTTGCTTAGATTCTTTAGCATAGTTCCTCAACCTAGAACTATTTACAAAGGTACAACACCACCTATACATATTTTCTTGTAAAACAACTCTTTTGGCTCCCTTCTACATAATATTGATGAAACAAAATCACACACTATAGGAGGATGGGGGTCACTTTCAAAGTTCTTCTTGTAAAACTCCAAGAAAATGTCATATGAAACCGAAATTCAACATCATATGGGCAACAACACATGTCACAGATTGTATTAGGCCTAATAAATGATGGTTTCAATTCCTGAAACACCATTATGGATATCTTCACATGGTGACTGCTTTTCTGAAATTCCTCAAACAATGTAACTTATATATTTTCTTCTGCATGGTTAGCATGATCTACACACTAACCTTCAACCATGTGATGTTATACAAAATGCTTTCTATATGGAAGAACAAGAGAATGGATCTCATAAAACTCTACCACAAGTGCTTTTATTTCTACTGTAAGCCCATATTGGTAGGCTTTCTTGGTGATAAGATCCCAACAAGCAGATTCATCATTTTCATTTAATCGAACCCTAAATTTGGTATGCTTGTGCAATTTTTTTCTCGAAATATGCAAAAAATTTTAAATTGTTGCGAATATTTGTTGTCTTGATGTACTTGGTGCAACAATATAAATTTCTATTTCGCTACACATAAATCGAACATCGGGTTAGCTTGATTTTCCAAACATAATGAATGCCTTTGATATATTTCGAGTGACATTTGTATGTGTCCTCCTTCTTTTAGCATCTTGGACACCCAAAATATTTGTGGCATGTCTTAGTTTCGTATGTTTGATCAACCCATGTAGTATATGATCTTGTGCAACAACTAAATTTTTCTCAAAATATTGGTTACTGATGTTATTTACATTCTCTCTAATAATGAAAATAGGGATATGCTCCCTAAGGTCCTCTATTGTGTTTTCATATAATATTTTGTAAGCCTTCCACCCCTTTCCAAACCATTGTAACTCCCCGTTATCCTATCAACATGAGAGGAAACAACTCGTTCTTCTAATGGTTGATCATATTGATAGGGAAAAGTTTCTTCCTCTAGTGGTCGATTAGCTTGATATGACACATATTGTTACCCTAGCGATAGTTTATTAGCTTAATAGGGCACATTTAGTTCCTCTAGTAGTTGATTAGCTTGATATAACACATCTTGACCATAACATGGTTGATCAACTTGATAGGACACATCTTCTTCCTGATGTGGCTACTAAATTTCCATCCTTGCATATTGGAATACAAAACATACTTTTAAGTCAAGTGAATCACCATCATAAGACAAGTGAATAATAGATCTACACATGTTTATTTAAGAAATCACCACAAGTGGAAGGTCATGATATGATTTTCTAGGAATTACCCATGTTTTCCTTTTAATTTAAGGATATCTAATGGTAACTTGGTTCAATGGTGGGGATTTATGATTACAAGCGATGCGAAAATTTTAAATTTTTTTCAAATATCAAAGATTTAAGGAAGAAAAAATGGTATCTTTTTGGTGTTATCCTTGGTGTAATGACCTTCTGTATCGATATGGGATTACATCCTAGTTAATATTCAATTTGGAAACAATAGAGGTCTAGTCAGAAACTCTAGGGTAAAGTTAAATGAAAAATAAGTTGAGACTTTGAAAATAGGTATCAGAAGTTTACATGGACCTAGGGTTCTAAGTTGAAACATGAAAAGAAAAGGGTTTCAAGCTCAGGGAAAGACAGGTTAAACAAGAGTGAAACAATAAAAGTATTGGTGCTTGTGTCAACAAAAAGGGTGATTCAAAATATGATGAATGGTAAAATATTTCTTCCGCATTCAAGGATTCCTTTATAGGTTATGAAGCATCAATTATCCTTGTCTATTGATGGGTAAAAATGTGAGTATGAATCCTTTAATACATAAGAGGTTCACTTTTTCATTGGAAAATATAATTTTCATGATTATGTGTATTGTATGTAGGAAGCACTTGAAGATGATATAATCCCTATGAAAAATGTAACTAATCACAAGCGTTCTATTCTAAGAAATAAATCACTTGAAAAGAAAGGAAAGTAGTCAAAAAAATATAAGATTGTTGCATCTGTAAGCATATATGACCACATACAATTTCTTTAAGAAAACCAAATGATTCACATACATAATACAAAGCTAAAAATAAGGGTTAATTTTCCCTTTAATTATAATGTGTGAAACAATCAACAAGAAAGGTTCTGTGAGCTTTTGCATATGAGAATAATTCCTAAAAATACCTAGCATCCTTCCATTCAAGCAGTAAATGTGCCTTGTTAAGATTTTAGAATAGGATTTTGGGGCCACATCATAAATGTCACTGAGAAGGCTTCCAACAACCACAAAATCAACCAAGGTATGGAAAGGGTTATTGTGGCCTAACGTATTAGGGATGTATCCTGAAAGAGTTGGCAACACTTCCACTATCTTGACCAATACCACCTCAAGTTTAGGTGCTCCTGCACCTTAACCAATAGGGAAAGATGCCCTAATATTTGGCCACTAAGTTACCCGCGACTAGTGGGAATGGATGAATCTCAGCTTTGGTTGTCAATTTTGAACGCATAACACCTACCAGGTGTCAAAATACAACATGGAGGTTCATGATAATATGTCACCTAAGCCTTACCCCCTTCACGGGTTTCTTTCCATGTAAGAAATTTGTCACTGGATGATTTAGATATTTAAACTCCCTAAAAGAAAATTTTATGTGTTTCAATATGAAAAAAAACCAAAATGAATTATGTCTTGTGTATCACCACAGTCCTATTGGACCTATAAATTACCTTGTGTCCCCTGTGGGAAATTCAGTGTGTTAAATATACTATTTTTTTTCTAAATCCTTTGCTTCACTTAGGGTGTGAAAGAAAATATAAGCACAAATAAACTATGTACGAAGATTTTGGAAATAAGTTAGGCTTTATTAAAAGTTTAAGTGAGCTTAGTGTGTGCGGTGAATGTGTGTGCAAGTGAAATTATGAGAATATAAAGTGTGAATTGATGTGAATATATGATGATCCCTTACAATTCCATTAATTAAACTATGTGACATTTTTTCCTTGTAAGAAAAAAATTGATGTGTCGATGATGGCCCACTTACTTATTTTTTAATTATACTATGTGAGGATATAGGGATATGGAAGATATACTACTTTGAGAAAGAGTCCAGATGACACCACATGTTCACCACAAATATGTAAGGGAGGTGGTGCCTAATTTCTTTCTTTACTAACTCCAAGTCCTGGTCCAAAAAATAAATGAATGAAATAAAATATTTGGTTAGAAAAATAAGTAAAAAATATGTGTGGATGATCGACCACTTACTTATTTCCTAATTATATTATGTGAGCATATAAGGAGATGGAATATTTAGTTCTTTAAGAAAAGTCTAGATGGCACCATAGGTTCACCATAAGGACACAAGGGAGGCAGTGCCTACTTTATTTGTTTACTAACACCAAGTCCTGGTCTTGAAAATAAATGAATCAAATATTTTTTGGTTATAAAACCAAGTAAAACACATTTGTGGATTTAGGGCCACTTACTTTCCTCCAAGTTAAGCTATATGTGGTGTGAATCAGAATGAGAAAAACAAGTAAAAAAGGTATGTGGATTAGGGCCACTTACTTAAATCCTCCTAGTTTAAGTTGTCTTTCTGTGCAAAATTTAAAAGTAAAATATATGAAATTACGGTACTTGTAATGATTAGTAAAATAAATTGGTTAGTAATGGCAGTGTGTGCAAGGTGAATAGTGCACATACAAAGTGATTGAATTCTAAGTATGTGGATTTTGGTTCATGATCCTTTAATAAAATTCCCCTAATTACATTATATGATGTTTTTTCCTTGCAAGAAAAAAGAGATGTGTGGAAAATTGGGCACTTACTTTTGCAAGTTATGTTATATGTGAGCATATAGGGAGATGGAAAATTAGTGATTTTGGAAAAATTATATTTTCATTACCAACTAGATTTAAATAGGTAGCTTGATTTAATAAAATAGCTAAAATTTGTTGCTTACACATAAATCATGATTTAACTTCAAGGGATGCCACAATTGAGAACACCAAACTCAAGAGCCCCCATGTAAAGTGTAATAAATTTGTAAACTATGAAGGTATGCAATTTGTAAAATATTCACACTTAAAAATTTATATTTGACATTTTAAATATGATTCTATGTTAACAGTGAAATATTAATTCATTTATATATAAATATTAATGGTAAAATTAAATATATCTTTTATGTTAAATCATGACTATGCTAGAAAAAACAAATAATTAATTATATATAAATTTCAATGATATATTGTAATTTAAGTGCATGAAAATTGTCATTTGAAATATGTATTACATAGTTATAATGTGTGGTTATATATTTCTATAAACGATTAATAAAATATAATGTTTATTTTTAAAATAATTTATTTTAAATTTATTTTTGTAAATTTTCCAATTTCATAATTCAAAATTGTTAATATCTTTCAATCTTATTTTTATTTTATTATTGTATTTGATCATTTATTTCAATAAAGTGTACCATAGTACTAAAAATAATTGGAATATATTTATTCATTTAATAATGTAAAAAAAATTAAAAATTGAATTTATAAATCTATATTTTTTAATATTTTAAATATTTTAATATATCCAAGTCCAACTCCTCATTTACCAAGTGAAGCATCTGATTTTTTTCAGAATTAGTTCTTCTTAGTAATAGTTTTTCATTTCTTCAAGAGAATATATAAATCCTAAACTAAAAGTGATCTCTATGACAAGGATGGTGTTGTATTTTTGTCCATACATAACATTCACCAAACATTTGAATTAAAATCCAATGCCAAATAAAAAAGATTGTGAGAAGAGAACAGATGAGAAAAATGATTTAAAAAGAATAGGTGCCAACCAATAATAAAATTAATTAAATTGGAGAGTAAAGTTTTAATATACCTATTTCCTAGGTAATCCAGTCCCACAAGCAATAATCTCTCTTCACTATCCCCTAAACACATGTTTAATAAATGAAAAAACTTCAAAACCATTTTGGAATAGGATTGAAGGGTGTGTGATAAAGGTGATTTATTATTAGATGTAACCCCAAAATTTTACTAGTGAATCTATGTCTGAAGCTTTCTTTGGTTTCACAACAAGTCACATTTTCCAAGTGAAGCATCTCACCTTTTTCAAAATTAGTTCTTCTTAGAAAAAAAATTCCATTTCTTCAAAAGACTATATAAATCCCAAACTAAAAGTGATCTCTACTGTAACAAGGATGGTATTATATTTTTGTTCATACATTTAATTTACCACACATTTCAATTATTTAAATCCAATGTCAAGTAAAAGGGATTGTGAGAAGATAATGGAATAGATTTAAGTCATTGGAAAAAAATATGTGTCAGGAATAAAATTAGAATATTTGGAGAGTTTATTAAAGAAGCCAAGGAGAGGCTAAAAAATGAGAAGAGGATGAATATATAAAAAACTTGATGAAGAACATATTGTATAATATTTTGCAACGTTTTTGAACCAAGGAATAATAGAGATTAAGTTCATATTCTTAAATAGAAAGTATAAATACATATTTATGAGGGAATTAATACTAACTTGATGATATGACGAATATTTTGAATTTTAGAGAATGGGAGATTCTTCAAAAATCAATCTAGTGATTACCAAATTAAAGGGCCAAGTTTATTTCATGAGAGAAAACAAAATCTATATCTATAAATACAATCAAATTTAATCACCTATAAGTTAATTTGCGACTAAATAACAAGACAATACATAAATAAACAATCCATGATACAAGAAGGAACATATTCAACTAGTTCTTATGTTAATAGTTGAAAGGCTACTATGCAAGCTAAAATTAGTTGGAATTTTTTTTCCTAATTAGAAGCACCATATCATTTAGTGTTTAAAACATACAATTAAAATTACTATAAAACAACAGTGAGAATAAATTTCTTAAAGGAATAACTTACCTTAGATATAGAGAGTTTAACAATTCCAAAAAAAAGTGGAAGAAATGTGGAATGAGAATTATGAGAAGGCCAATGAAATCGCTGATAAGGAAGCAAAAAGAAATCAAGAGATAGAATTTTTAGTGGAATTAGAGAATAAGGAAGATGCTTCAAGGTCTTATCAACAATGAATGCACATTGTTATCATTTTTGGTGAAGAGGGACACAAACGATTTGAGTTTTTTTTGGAGAGAACGTACATGGAAATTTTAACACAACAATTGAGTAGGACACAAAGGAGAGTAAGATGATTTTAAGAACTATATGTTTCAATAAGGTAACTTTTTTATGCACACACAAATATGGATATCCAATGCCTTTTATATTTTCAATTATTTTCAGTAAATATTGAAAAGGTTTAAAATAAGGTTCTTCTTTTCGCTTCTAAACCATAATTTCAATATATTTCATGATTACATGTTGAGAAACAACTAGATGAATTTAATAGACATTAGATTGTCATAATGTAAAAAGAATAACATTGTAAATATTTCTAGCATATCATCAATATGCACATGCTAATTTTTTTTTTTTTCATTTTTCATTTATTAATTTAATATTGGTTAATCACATGATCCTTCTATGGAGCATTATAGTGATATGTAATAATACACTCATTTTTGTGGAAGCACAAATCTATACTATACTTTGTATGTCTTTAAAAACTTGTTCTATTCAAAAAATATTGTTAACCTTCATGTGATAATTGAAATAATAAACTTGTGAGGTTTTCAAAGGTATGGATAATAATTTATGATTCAAGGAACGATTAAATGCTACATATCATGATTGATGTAGTGAAAATTTAATGTTGTTTTATATGTTCAACAAATAATGTTTTCTCAACATGAACATTTGAAGGAGGGATATTCTTGGTCCTTCATGATCTTGACACATTTTCTCTCTTTTAACTCCTACAAGGATATCAATAATAAATCAAACTAATGTTTATAGGTTTTGGAGCACCTATGTGGCAACCATTTTTCTAATCCCTCTTGTAAATTATTTTCCATGAATTGTGATTCCTGTAAATAATATATGGAAATATTACAATTTTATTTTGGTTAAATAACATCCTTAGTTTTTGTGTGTTGTCTTAAAAAATTACAATTTGAAGGTGGTTCATAATTTGCATGAATTCAAGTGGTTTCAGAAAATTCCAATAAACCATGGTTTCAAGAAGTTTTCTTTAGTTGTTGTTACATCTCAATTTTTAACTACATGGTATTACTTTCAATGTTTGTTTTATCTTAGTTTTATTTTTTCATTCTCCATTTGTTTCTTTCTTTCAATCATATTTCCTAACAAATACAATATAGAGCAAGTAATATGACAAGTGAGACAACTTGAATTACTTGTCTTTGTATGAATTTCTTGAATTGCATGATCTTATTGTTATCTCAATATCTATCGTATTTTTCTCATCCTTTGTCTAGCTTTTTATTGTGTTTCCTATGTGCTTGGAAATTTATTTCCTTTTCGAGATCCAAATATCCAATTTCCTGTGTTTGTTGTGAATTCTTGTGTTATTTTCACACTTTGATATTTTTCTTTGAACGAATGCTTGCTGTTATTTTTCCATGCATTCAAGTTTGGACACTTTTATTTTTTTGGGTTGATAGAAGAAGTCTGATCGAGATATAATATTGATCAAGATATAAGCTCAATTGTGCTGCTAATATATAGAATTTAGCATAAATGAAATTAATAAAATTTGGAGCACAGTTGTTGGGTGGTTAGTTTTTTAATGGCTCGATCAAGCTTATAGCTCGATCGAGCCACTAGTTAATCACCTTCATGACTCAATTGAGGGTTTCTCTAACACTCAATTGAGCTATTTTAATTTCAAACTCAAGTGATTGATTGAGTGTTTTAATCTCTATATCAGCTACTAAGTTCCTAAAAATCATTGTTTTAGCACCCCTTCTGTAGATTTCTTTGCAAACTCATTTTGTACCCTAGCGGATATAAGGTATAATTTTTCCTTAAGCGACAGACTTGACCATGTTGGATTCATGAAATAATTATCTAACGAATGGCATATGAGATTGACAATTTCAAATTCATATGATAATTTTCATCTAATATATTTTAAACATAATGCCTGAATTTTTTTTGCATAGTTTCAAAAGGGTTGAATAAAAAATCAATAACATAAAATATATGAAATGAAAAAATTTCAAAAAATACACTATCTTTGCTTATGAGTCCTCTTCAAAAGGGTACACTTAGTTTTTCAAAATTTTTAAGCACTTGAAAAAAAATCTTATGGGACCACATGTTTCTACAACATGAAATTACAAAAATAATTCGTCAACTTTGAAAAATTATAAAAAATACAACCTTGCATAGTATAAAAAACTATGGAAGAAGAATATTCCACTTAAATATTATGAAATAAAGCATCAAGAAGTTTGAAGGTATGAATGTGTTATTAAATATTCCAATTAATTTAGTATAGGATAATGTTTTCAAGATAATATTAGTCAAAGAGGATCGATATTCTTTGAGTATTGGGAATATAAGATCAGAATAGTCCTATAAGGACATAACTGGAGAACATATGGATGGGGTATGTGCTTGGAAGAGGCTATGGTGTTGGTGCCAAAAATATATTCCTCCCAATATCATGATATAGTCTAGTGGAGAGCTAGAGCTTGGTATTCAAGGCCTTGCTACATTGAAATTTGACAATGTTGGTTATGATGTTGATGCTTAATGATCACTTATCTATATAACTCTTCTTATGACAATATTTCAATTTGAGAGTATCCTTGTACCGATTGTGTAATTATGAATACCTCTCTAGTTAAGAGGGAGTGTTGGAAATCTAACTAGGTTAGATACTCATAATTATGATTTTACTTATGTTACTATCCATTTCATGTAAAAATAAAAAGAAGAAAAATAAATTTTGTTTCTAAGGGATGGGTTTTAGGCTCAAGTAAAATTGTAATTTAGGTTAAGCATGTTGTTCATGCTTCTAGGGTTTATTGATTCAAAATAATATTTGTCATGAGGAAATTATTGTATTAGAGTCAAGTCCCATTTGGAAATGTGAAATAAAGTATATTCTTTTTTCTTAGTCAAAATAGTCATTCTGAAACCTACAAGACCAAGTTGGCCCCGCATAAACAAGTTGAACCCAAGAGGGACAATCCAACCTCCTTGATGTGTATAAAAATAGTGCAGTTTGACCTCATTTGAATCCCATCAATCAATTTTGATTTCCTTCCAAGAAGAGAGAGAAAATGAATAAAAGACAAGAGAATAAGTGCCTAAGTGAAAGGAGAGAGAGTGAAGGTGAGAAGGAGGAAAGATTCTACCACATGTGTGAATATTTTTCCATATTTTCTATCACATGTATGTGATTTTAGGATATTTCAGGGGAAAATAATTTCATAAGTAATTGCAAGTCTAAAAATTTCAGTTTTGACCATAACTGAGGAAAGGTTGACTATTTTTGACTTGATTTGACTTTTGCTTGTTGGAATAATTTGGAAGGAGGGCTAACTTGGGACTTGTGGGAGGTCTTGGTATTGGATTTTGGATTTTGGATTTCTCACTTTGATCTCATTCTATAAGAAGAGAAGAGTCTACTAGGTTTTTTTCCCTGGCTTGCATCCTATATCTTGTGTTCATTGTCTTCTTGTGATCTTCATGTTTATGTTTTGGTAATTTTTTGATGAATATAAAATAATAGAAATAATAATAAGTTAGCATACATTCACAAGAAATTATCAAATAAGAGAAATCAACCCTAGTTTTTTGCCCTAGTGATTTCCCAACAACCATGATTGTATATAGAAATTTGCAATTCAAAAAACCTTGGTAACTAGAGCCTATCATACCTCACCTTCCCATCTCCTTGAAAAATTGAAAGGTCATCTCATAAAATACTTCAAAGAAAATGGTTACTTATCCTCCCAAATTCATAGAACTTTCCAATCTACCGAGAAACTTACTTATACTAACTATTACTCCTCTCCCATCATATATCTAATATCTATTCCCTATATTTATGGAACCACCAATACGATATATAAGGTTTTAAATAAGATAAATATTAAAACCATGTTTAAATCATTTTAAACTCTCAAACAACTTTTCAAATATACTAAAGAGAAACCTGACTCGATTCTCAACCTTTGTGTATGCCAAATTCCATGCTCCTATGGAAAAACTTCATTAAGTAAGATGGATGATAAGTTAAATCCCACCTCAAATTTTTTTTTTACAAGTGAAATAACTATATCTCCAAATAAACTATAACCAAGAATTGTTACAACTCTAAATACCTCATGTATTTTGATTAAATGAAAATTATTATTACTAAAGTGTATTACTCCTCTCTTAAGACTGTTAGGGAAGAAATAAAAATTGAAAAGCATCCCAATAAGTTTAATGGTGAAAATGGCTATAAACTTAAAAAATCTTGGAAACATATTATCCATCAAATCAATAAATAATTATCCACTCTTTTTTCTCCATTATTCTTCTTTCACTACAAGGAAAAGACCCTCTAGTGGATGTTTTTGAGGAACCCCTTATAAAAATATCCCAGACATCCATTTGTAGCGACGGTTACTAGAGGAGGTTGGTGCATGGAGGTTTTTGTGGATGTTTTTTTCTCGATTTTTTTATCATCCTAAACCACACCGGTTCATTCCAATAGAGAAAGCACTGGTTTGTATAAAAAATTAGCACACCGAGACACCATGCGCTCGGTACAAACCCGCTCAATGTGTCTCATTACTGTAGCACACCACTGCTCTACAAATTATCTGGACTGGTCCATCCTAAAACCCTGCGCCAAAACTAAAACAATCTGGTGCAGTTTTAAGAAACTTTCCGGTGCGCCTACAAAACTCGCGCACCAGAATAGGGTTAACTGAAAACAAATTATGGCCAAAAATCCACATTTTTCACTTTTCAGTGCTCCAGAGCTCTCAAGCACCAATGAAAATTTACTTTGTGTGACGCGCCTTGCTATCGGTGCTCCCATTGCATGCACTGCTGCTATCCATTACCCACCATGCCTATTTCAAATTTTGCAAAACGGTGGGAAAATTTTGTTTTGTAAATTCTACAGCCAATATGCCTCCTCAACAGCCAAATTTATAGGTATTTTAAATTTTTTTTCCATAACTAAACCTTTTGTTGGATTATTTTTCTAAAATAACTTAAAATTCACCTTATTAAAAAAAAAAAAAATCCCCGCATAGTGTGCTCGAGCCGTTCAGCTCGCATCGGTTCGCAGTGCTGCCTATAAATTTACAAGCTTCACCAGGACCAATGTTAAAGGTATCTGCACTGGTTCTAGGGAGGTACTGAAACAACACACTGTTCTTTTGTAAAATTAAAAAAAATTGCGGTGTGGTCGGTTCCTCGGCCACACCGTTGGCCATGTTGAATTGCAGGAATGTGGGACATTGATGGAAATATCTGGCTCAGGTTGGTAATTTTGTCAGCACAATTCCCTTCCAAACTGGACATAGTCAATGGGGCTATCTTGTAAACGCTTGCACCGTTGACTATGCAGTGATGTCAAAAGGGCGGTGCACTTCCTAAACTATACACCCTGGGGCGTATAGTTTGGTCAGTGCACCACCCTCTCGACACTGGTACATATTCAATAGTGAGGTATGTTATACCACTACACTGTTGAACTTGTGACAATTCTAGGAGGGTGATGCGTTGAAAATTTCCAGGTTCACCACCTCTGGTGCGCGACAAAAAAAGATGCATTGTTACCAGTGCATGCCTGTTTTTTGTGGTGCACAAACTGTTTTTTTTTTCAAAAAAATATATATATGCATATTCCTAAATACATGTGTCATTTAAAGAAAATAATTGTATTTAATATTTCCACCATTCAGTGACGGCAAAGGAGAGGAGAGAGGGAACAACAACAACAATAAGAGGACCAATATAACGTGGTTCGCTTGTGGGAGGCACAAGAGTGGGAGAGAGATACGTACCCTCACCCTATTACAGCAGCCACCCAGGGGATCCTAAGCGATATATGACTCCTCAAGTTATATGAGGAGGATACATCCCTAAATGGCCATAGTGGATTTTTGCGATAGCTTATCCATAGGTGGAATGCCCACCAACAGGCTTTCTGGGTTCGTCCTAACTAGTGGTACACACCAACTAAGGAGGACATCTATTTCATTACTAGTCTATCGAGGAGAGGGGTGGATTTTCCCTTGTTCCTAGAGGTCCCCGTCGGCTATGTGATAGGGAGTCAATTGGTGTACTCCTAGAGATACATTAACACCGATATATTGTCTCTTGCAGATTTTCAGGTCTCCGTAGGTCAGTTACGTATTGTTTCATTTGGTGGAGAGGAGGTGAGGTGCCTCTCACTACTGATTTCGACCATTGCACACCATACCAGCGACGGGGAACACATTAGTTGCCCATTTCTATTTTATGTTGATTCTTTATTACAGGTGCCACGACTTGTGAGGTGGTTTTCCATTTTTTTATGGTAGTTCTGTACACCTTTAGATAGATGTCATGCTTAGGCACAAGGGAGGGTGAACTTCCCTTTTTCTTCAAGGATATTTTGTTTATTTTTTTAGAGGTTTCCAGAGATGAGGTCTACTTTTGTTCGACATCCTCATAGGATGATGCTACATTTATAGATGCAGATGTGGGGACATATGATGCCCAGGGGGGGTGAGTCAGAGTTTTCCATGAGGATATCACATGATGAACTGGAGTTGCTAGCCAGTGCTGATGAGAATCCCTTCATTCTGGTCCCCTTTCCATATACTGGTTTGGATTAGCGAGGGTGTACCAACATCCTCTTCATAGATGATGAGGCACCTGATGATAGAGGTAATATTACTATTTTATTTAAATTTATTCTAACATGTTCTTTAACTTGTTTTTATTAAACTCTTTAATGAAATTGTCTAATTATTGTTGTGTACTTATATATATTTTGCATACATTGGGTCATTTGATGGCGATGAGATGCCACCACCACCAAATGATCCAAGTGTAGATCCTGATGATGATCAGAAGATGGCAAATACCGAGGATCATGCGCCCAGTGCAAACAGACCTAGTCATCATGTTGTGTTAGTACCGATTGTTGCAAGGCATAGGCCTAACACTAGATTTAGGATGGAGTTGGCCGACCAACTCTGTGCACTGCTTGTGGAGGGGGGAGTCAGACCCACCACTATGAGAGAGATACAGGTCGATGCTCAGCTGGTACAAATGTGGAGAGGTATGCCACGTGACATGTTCACTTTGATGCATCATGTCGTAGGAGCTACCAACTTAGTGACATAGTTGAGGAAGGCCCTTCAACGTATGCGTGGCCGAGACGTAGTATGTTGACAGTCGAGCAGTGATGCATCATTTGATAATCATAATCATGGGGGTGATCATCATTCACCTCGCACCGTAGATGATCCACCTGCAACATCGACCAATAATCATGATCATGAGCATGCTGGACCATCAACGATGAGTCAACCTTCTCAACCTGCAATATCCAACATTCATGATCATGATTAGGATGGACCATCCACATCGAGTCAATATGATTAGTAGCCTGCAACATCCAGTAGTACTCATGATCATGAGCAGGCTGGACCATCCATGTCGATTCATTATGTGTAATCGATAATTGATCCAGATCAGCATGAGGCACCACTAGATTAGCAGGCACATGATGATCGTCATCTATCTGAGCTTGTCAAGACTGCACCATTGACTAAGCAGGCCTCGACTAGCACTACTATTGATGATGTACCACTAGCTGATATTTGACATTTATATTACATTTGTATATATATATATAGTCCATGTATTTTATGCTTTTGTTTATGTTGTACTTAATTTACATGTTGGTGATCATGATGATGTGTATATTGTTAGGCAAGGTTAGATATGTTCATTTAATGTGTAGCTTGCAGATAGATGTGTATGTGATAGCAGTTATTTAACATGAGATGTATATTGGATGTTTGTGTTGTGATGATGTTATATAATGCAAATTATGTTTTGTTAGATGTTCATGATCTCGATGATTAGATGATGTTAGCGAATTTCAAAGTGTTTTTTAGTCGAATATGATGTTTGTACGATGGTTGTCATGATCGTGATGTTTATTTAATTTAGTATTAAATAATGATATTTATTAAATATTATGTCGTGATTGTAATTGAAATTTTGATTTTACAATTGTATTTGTATTTGTAATTTTAATTTTAATTGTATTTGTATGTAAAAAATTTGTAACATTTAATTTTGATTGTAGTATTTAATTTATTGTGAAATGATTGTAATTTTAATTGTAATTTTATATATCTAAATTGTAAAATTGTAATTTTAATTTTAATTCTATGTAAAATTCTAAAATTGTAATTGTAATTTTAATTGTAATTTTATGTGAAATCCTAAAATTCTAATTGTAATTGTAATTTTAATTGTAATTGCATGTAAAATATTTGTAAAAAATTTATTGTATTAACGTGAAATGATTGTAATTGTAAAATTGTAATTGTATGTAAAATTTTAAAATTTTAATTGTAAATATTGTAATTGTAATTGTATGTGAAATTGTAAAAATGTATTTGTATTTGTAATTGTAATTGTATGTAAAATATTTGTAAAATTTTAATTTTATTAATGTGAAATGATTGTAATTGTAAAATTGTAATTGTAACTCTAATTGTATATAAAATTCTAAAATTGTAATTGTACTCATATATATGTAAAATTGTAAAATTGTAATTGTAATGGTAAATTTTATGTAAAATTTTAAAATTGTAATTGTAATTGTAATTGTAATTTTAATTGTATTACAATGAAATGATTGTAGTTGTAAAATTGTAATTGTAATTGTAATTGTAATTACATGTAAAATTCTAAAATTCTAATTGTAATTGTAATTGTAATTGTATGTGAAATTGTAAAATTGTAATTGTAATTCTAATAGTAATAGTAATTCTAATTCTAATTATAAATGTAATTTTAATTTTAATTGTAATTGTATCTAAAATATTTGTAAAATTTTAATTGTATTAATGTGGAATGATTTTATTAAAATTTTTAAATTTGTAAATTTTTAAAATTGTAAATAATTGTAAGATAATAAATCTAGAAGAATATAAATTTTTGTAACATAATAAAGTTTAGAAAATAATGCAAATAAATTCATGTACTTTAGAATTATCAGATTATTTTATTATGATCTTACATACCAAAAAAATGAACTTAATACAATACGTCATTATTTTTGAGATCAACATAATTGCAAATTATCAAGTGAAATATTGATTTTAACATTAGCACAATGCAAATTACCAATTAATTCAAAATACATATTATAATGTTTCGAAAAAAAAGAGTCTTATAAGTTATAAGGTAATTAAGTCCTCTGATTTATAAAAAACCATCTTAAAAGGTATAAATATAGATGAAATAATACATGTACCATATCACTCTCGGTTCTCATGATCACCCTCATTATCTTCTAGCTTTCCTGGCATGATAACATTATTGTTCTCAGAAATATTTTTTGATCTAAGGTCATGTCCCAATACGAACCACCAATCCCTATCCAACACATCTGGGTAAAAAAACACCTGGTTTTAGTGTTTGGGGGAAACATAGGGCTGCTTAGCTTCATCCCACATCTTTCTAGAGTGGATACATATCAACCTACTATCTTGATATTCCTTTACATTATTCTGATCAAAGGTGTCCCACCATTTGCACCTAAAAATAACACATTGGAAAGAAGAGAAATCCACATCAATAATCTCTTGTATCTTTCTAATGTAACCGAATGTCCCTCATACTAAGTTTTGATCACGGTGGCTAGATCGACTAGATTGATCGAACTCGACTTCCACTGCATAGTCTTGTGTCATGTGTCCATCATTGACATTTTCTGTGTGAAAATGGTGTCCATATGCCCACATAGATGGGAACAAATGCACCCATAAAAAAAAGTTAAAAAATCATAGTGTCATGTGTCTTATAATAACCCAACAATTAAAATATGAAATATACATGTAATTGCATTTGAACAGAGCATTATTAAGTTTCAAATGTACATATAAATTAAATATATTATTATTGAGCCGGTGTAACCAATCGCTACGTTCGGCGCATCCTCTTCAGCACGAGGGTAACAGTCGGTTGCACCGTATTTCTCTCTGACTTGGTCAGCAACCCAAATGTTGGGGCATATTTCTGGCATATTTTCTTTTAAATGATCAGGATAAGGCACACTTATACCATTCAACTATCTGAATTATTTCCTCTCACTATCCAATTTCATTCTCTTTTGTTCGTACAATGTGACCCACTGTTTTGACGCTTCGGAATTTTAAAGAACGAATTTATGGATTGCTTCAATTTATGCATTTTCTAATGAAATCAAATCGACATTATATATTTCATAGAGATAAAAATATACAATATATCAAAGTTCAATGTGAATATTTACTTTGTAAATTTGAAAAATTATAAGTCGCTTACTCTTTATCAAGTGCATTTTTCCATTCATTTGGAGCAACTCCCCTTCTCTTTTGTCTTCATCTCTTTCATTGTCCCAAATCGCCGCACCTAGTCTTTTTTCGATCTCCTTGATGTAATCACTGGCATAATAGAAAGAATCAAATGATATGTACCCCTCTGCCATAGACCCCTCTGGTTTTTCCCTTTGTCGAACAAACCTTTCAATTTATCCATGTGCCTCTCTAAGAAGAACATCCAATGACAAGAAACCACCCCAACTGATTCAACCTCATCTACTAGGTGGATTAGAAGATGAACCTACAAGTCCATGAAACTCGCCGGTAGTTCCTTCTCAAACATACAAACAATATCAACTATCTCCTAACACCATTGTAGAATGCTAGCCACATGAATCTCCTTTTATGTGATCCAACTTACAAATGCAGATAATTTAGATATGGCACATCTTAGTTTTTGGGGGAATTCATGTTTCACACACCCACGCATGAACAAAGGATAATGACACTGCAAAGTTATGAACAAGTGAGATAATATAAAAAATTAGTTATGTTTTATGATCCTTGCATGGGATAAAATTTATTAATATAACACATAATAAAATCATTATTTTGACATTATACATACTCTTAGAAGATTCAAATGGTCATGTGATTTCAACCCCAACAAATGGTCATCCATGATGAAGTAGCTTCGTAGTGAAGACCCGTATGAAGATGGAACCCTCACACCCATTATAAATTCCTTTTCCAGAGAAAGATGATCTTTTTTTAAAATCCATGGGACATCACCTTATTTGAAATACCATGAGTTAGAGGGACCAGTGCCTGCCTCTAATATTTTACTTTCTAATCGTCTTAGCCAATGTTTCTTTTTAGTTTTTGAAGTAATAAGATATTTCCTAATAGCCAATGTGTCACTTTGTTTTGATGATATGTGCCTCCATAAAGAAGATGAAACATTTTTAAATATATGAATGGGAACTAATAAGTGGGTAACCTTAAGATGCTCCCAATATGGTAGGTTATAAAATATAGATTTATGTTTCATCTCAATGGGAAATTTCTCAACATAGGTGTCAAAGAATTCTATATCATTGGACATAGGCTCCCCATTTGAATTGAACATTTCTATGAACTCCTTCTCCTTCTCTCTCTCATATGCTCTAAGCCATTCAGCTGGTGTCTTTATTAGAGGCCTTTGGGTTCTCTCTCATTTACCATTGAAAGTGGATGTTGCTCTTCTGTAAGGGTGTTCTTCTGGGAGGAATACCCTGGAGCAGTCATACACTTCTTTCATAGGTCGTTGGACCATCTAGATTTCAGAGAAGGTCCACAAAATTTACATCCAAAATACCCTTTTGTTACAAGACATGTGAGATTATTGTATACAATTTATATGGATGGCATGTTAAAGAATATCATGAAGATCAGAACAATTATAAATAATTTTTCGGGCCCTGTATCCTCTATATGATTCATGGCTATTGAATCAGTTGGGATTCGTATAACTACCAACTCACTTCTGTGTGAGGCATGCCATCCCTGTAACATAGCTAATTATTTGCAACGAAAGAGTATTTGAATTATTTGGATTATAGGCATGTGCCTCAATATCTTTAGAGGAGGAACAAGTGATTTACTCTTCTTTTTTTATTTATCATACCTCTCATGCTCACATTTAGGACATATCTCTTAGTCTGCATATTCTCCTCTATATTGAATACAATAATTTGGACACGCATGATATGATATTTACTCAACACCCAACATTTTCAACAATTTCTTTACATCTTCGCATCTACTAGGCAAGACATTATCACTCAGAAGAACCTTATCTTTAAATAACCTGTATTTGGTGATCATGGAAAATATTAAATTTACATTAATACCGATATAATTATCAACTTTCATAAAATTGACCATTTTAAATGTTCATTGTGTGATTATATTTCTCAAATTTATATAAGGTAGCAATTTATGGTAACTTACCTCAAAATTCTGAGAAACATGCATTCGACAAGCCAAACTTTGTTTTCAAGTTGTACAGTAACATCATTGTCCCCAACTGGGTAGAATTTGAATGACTGCCAAGTCCTAAGAGAGGGGTAGTGGAAGCAAATTTAAGTCTTTCGAAAAAGGTGTCAGTGATATGAGCATCATCCCCTAGTTGATAATCATTTTGGAATGCATCTAACAACATTGTCTCCATATAAGTCATATCCCTTAAGTAATCATCCATACCGACCTCTATTTGATTGCCTCAATTTCCAGCTTGTGAAGAGCTACTATTGTTGTAGTCATTCCTAATTGGTGAATCTGGACGTAGTGGGAATTGAATTGGTGGTTGATTCAACCATTCTTGGCATCGTCCGTCTCCGATTTTTTCTCTTAATTCAGCCTTATCTCGATTTGAAATTGTCATGGCATGCATCGAAAGATAGTAGGTAGGTCACTGATCATCACTAGAATCCTCATAATTTCAAAAAAAATATTTGAACATGATTAGTACAAAATCTATGATATCAATTAGTAAGAACGTGGACAATGCATGATTAATTTGTTTGATGTTGAAATAATTACATTAATATACCAAACAATTATTATTACCACCATTTTCATGGGATTATGGCTAGAAGTTGCAATATTTTTACAGTCAGTAGGGTGAAGCAGCTATCCATTTTCATCTACCAAATGCGCCTTGTGGTATGTTGCTCTTGATTAGAGCTTTCAATGTTTTCGAGTTGTTTGAATATTTTGCACATCGATTCTGAATCTACATGAAATTGAAAATTTGTATACATTATAAATTTTATTAAGTTGATTAACATGGATAAAAATCATAAATTCAATTAGATAATGAAAATATAAATAAAAACTAAAGTAAATATTACGTCTCGAGATGGATAAGGAGAACTCCGCGATGGACTTTGAGAAATATTATGGAACGAGCTGGATTTTGAAGAATTGTCCATTCGATATAATTATGATATTTTCTCGCTGCATTTGAGAAAAATCAATAATACATTTTAGTGTACACACCCAAAAGTAATTTCCGTTCCTTAAAATGGACTTATCATATCGTTTATGTACGTATAACCGCACCGATTCATTTTAGTTATTGTGCACCAGTGTTGTGTTATTAATCGATGCGTCTATGCAGTGTTATTAATTAACGCACCAGTGATGAAAAACCACAAATAAAAAAAGTGCACCTTTATTCTTTTAAAGTGAAAAAAGTGGCAAATTGAAAAATGGGCGGAAAACTATTTTTGAAAATATAATTTCATAAAAAAATTCTTTAAATACTAAGCACTTTTCATTATTTCACTATTTTTGCAAAAAAAAACAGCCAGAGATTTGCACAAGACATACCTAGAGCAAGAGAGCACATAACTATTCAGATAATCAGAATTCCAAATCTCTTGTGATTAAAACCATTTAGCATAGAATTTGAAACGATCTCGTGATAAAATTTTGTTTTTATTTTACATTTTCTGCAATATTTTTTTATGCAGTAAGTAAAAAAATTAAATTTATAGTTCATTTTTAGAAAAAAGAAAAGAAAAAAAAATTGAATATGACATCTAGGCCTATGACATCTAACCCATAGGACGACTTGCATAGTCGGATCCCAATCAGTGTCGACCCTTACGTGAATTTTTGATAAACTGATTTTTTTTAATCGATGGGCCCTGCGTAACCTAGCACACCGGTGCGTTGTCTTATCACTGTGCACCGTGCATGTACTGTTTGATAAAAAAAAATAAAAAACATGTTTTGTTTTTTTTTTTTTTAAATCTGTGTGCCATATGTAAAATAGGGCACCGATGCGCTATTTCATAATAGCACATTGCACACTTACTGTTTGGGAAAAAACAATTTTTTATTTTTTTTTAACCGGTGCACCATGTAAGATATAATGCACCGGGTCTCCTTGTTGACAGAGAGCACCATATGGTGTTCCCCTATTTGTCGCATCGCCCCATCCATGACACATATGCTACAAAAAATAGCATTAGAAAATTATTATTATTATTTGTGTGTTAATCGGCACGGTAGTTAACATATAGCGCACCAGTGGTCCTTGTTGACAGAGAGCACCGTACGGTGTTTTATATTGTTTTGGCAGTGCTTTTATAAGAACAAAAAGCAGTAACGTCAATGCATACAACATTTAAAAGCGCACTAGTTTCTTGATATATATATTTTTTTACCTAAAAAGTTGATTTATTTATAAAATATATTAATGAATGATATGGTACATGTTTCATATTGATAAAGAAATGACTAACAAGAGATCAAGTAACAAAAATACTAATAACACATCAAGAAAAGAAAAAACGACAAGTTCTTTACAAAAAATATTATTTTTGAACTATATGTAAGTTTAATTAATATGTATTCTTTACTGTGTATCATGCAGAACCACAAAATGATGAAGCTCGATAAGATTATTTTTGATCTAGGACCAGAAGAGCGTAAAATCTTGATGGAAAAATTGGAAAAGGATGAATCAAGTGAAAGAAAAAATAATATTGATCGAATATGAGTTTCATTTTTTTATTTTCATTAATAATATGCTTAAAATTACTAGATAACATGTTTCAAACAATCTATTAACTCAGATATGTTCAATGTTGTACAAGGACCAACAACTTAGAAAATGGATGTTTTTCTAAGAAAAGAAAAAAAATAGAACATGCAAATGAAAATGAATTGCTCCTTAGCTCATCTAGAGTCGTGCTCAAGGTTAACGAAAGGGGGAAATTTTTTTACAAAAGTTTGAGGGATCTAGTGGAACGAATGTATAGATGTTATTTCCACTTACAATACAAAAATCAATCTAATGATTCCAAGAACTAAATTTGATCTAAACTACAGGAAGAGTTTCCAGAGAATTGGTCAATGAGAGATGTCAGACTTTTAATAGAAAAAACATACAACAACAAAAAATAAGGAATGATAAAGTAATATTCCTTTAAATATTTTTTCTAGAATTATTTATAAATATTACTTTTATTATATTTAGTTTTCATATATCAATTTAAAAATTAAATATCTTATTGTCATGTTACATCTTTAGGAAGATCATGAAAATCTCAAAACATGAATGAACTGATATCAGAAATATGACAGTAGCAATGTCCAAAATGCTGTACAATGATATGGTCAATAAAATGGAGAAAATTTCATCGCAGGAGGAGCCATATCAACAACAACGTGCTTCAAATGTAATGTAATCATTGAAATTTTCGATCATTAGGTAAAATAAATAAACAATTTAGCATTAAATATTAATTTTCAAGTATTTTCTTGCAGAAAAGAAAAGAAAATGGAACCCATTCAGCACGACAAGGAAGAAAATGGTTGATATCTAAGTTTGTGAGTAATTGTTACTTCCTTATAACAACTTAACTAGATTTAATTTTTTGTATATTTTAAGTTGTTTTACAACAATCATCATTGAATATCTTCAAACAGGTGCTAACATAAAAGGAAGAACCATCAGACGAATTGATTGACATTGGGTTAAAGATGGGTTGTGAGTATATTTTGGCATATCAGAAATTAATTGTGGAATTTGTAAGTATCTATGGATATTGTTTTACTTAACTCTGTCTATAATTAATATAACAAAAAAACCTTTTATATTAAATATATGATTTGTTATGGGGTATAAAACTTGCAGGAAACAAAGTATGGAACTGTGCCAACAGATTAAATCTTGAAAATGGCATGAAATTTGGTTCTGAAAGAATGTGCATAGTTCATGAGTCAATTGTTAGTATGGTACGTCATTTATTTTCGATTTACATTGATGTATATTATTTAATATTGCATTTTTCATTATTATCACCAATCTATATACACTCATTATAGTTCATTTTTATGTTTGTAGATGGAAGGTGAAGAAGAAGAAAACAATCAACACTGTGAACAAAACATTCCTCAAAATAACCCATGTCATGGAAGTAGCTCGAATAGTGAGAACAGTTCAAGCGAAGAATGATGATTATTATGTTTGGATATGAAGGCAAGGCGTTGTATTTTTCGAAATATTTGTTTGTGAAATCAAACATTTTGTTTAATGTAATGGACATAGTGTCCCAATTGAAAGACAAAAGGATACCAACAACTGTCCCATTTTGTATGAAAAAGACTGTTTCATCCATATATATATATATATATATATATATATATATATATATATATATATATGTTTTAATCTATTCTATTGCATTCTCCATTGTCGCTATGAAATGTAACACCATTGATTAAATTTATGGATGATTAAATATTATAATGAAGAGATGTGAAATCTAATGATATGATATAAAAAATTAATCGAAACATCACATTCAAATGCACTAATAAAAAATTAATTGATATGAATACTACTATAAGATATGAGTCATCTTTTGATGAATAATGAATTTTAAAAAATCATAATAATTACGATATGATATAAAAAAGTAATCCAAACATCACATTCAAATGAACTAATAGAATTTTAATTGATATGAATACTGCTATAAGATGTGTGTCGAATTTTGATGAAAAATGAATTTAAAAAAATCACAGTAATTGCACTGTCACGGGTCGATGTTTCTAAAAAATGCCAAATGAATACCGGTGCATGTCAATTATTGTACACTTGTGCATTTGCATGATAAAGAGCAATAATGTGTTTCTACGTCCTATGGGAACCGCATGAATATCGATACCAATTATAACTCTCGATGCATTTGTGCGATACTGCGCACCGATGTGTTTATGTGAGACTACTCACTGGTTCGCTTGTACAACCTATGGGCACCGCGCAAATACCAACATGAATTAAAACAATTGGTGCATTAGTGTGATACTACGCACCTGTGCATTTATATAATACTAAGAACCAATGCGTTGATACGACCTATGGACACTGCACAAATCCCGATACCAATTATAATGGCTCGGTGTGTTGTATCACCTACAGTATGCTCGGTGTGGTTTTAGAACTTTACGGTCAATTGCATGCACCTTCAACCGCCCCGGGCCCACTGTATGGATGACATGCACCGGTGGGTTGACACCTGAATAGTGCACCGATGAAATAAGAATTCATAATAACCTCCGGCCGCCCAGTTTCTTAATTGTGTTGAAATTTCGTTAGAAGCTCTACCAAAACCTCCATTACCGAAAATGGATGTTGTTGAAAATATTTTTTTGACAATTTTGGCCAATTCTATAACACTAAAAACATCCTTTATAACCTCCGCTAGAGGGTCTTTTCCTTGTAGTGTTTCAATCATTTTCTAGCACCATGTCTAGGTTTCTATGTTTTCCTAGTATCTTCCTCTCCCTTTTCTCTTCTATTTCTTCTTTTTTTTCTCCCCCTTTAGATTACCCTTTCTATATTGTCCTTTTATTCATTCTGTTTTTACCACACATTCTCTTGTCTATTTTTATTTTCATTATAATTTAAATAAAATTATTCTTCTATAAATTTTTTCTTCCACTTTTTAATAAATTATCAATCATCAAACCTAACCCTATTTTACATGGTGTAATTTTATTAAAATTTTATTATTATGTTTATAATTATATCTTAACATTCTCCTTATACCATCGAGATTATTCACCTTTCAAATATAATTTTCCGTATGGTTAACTTTTTTTTTTATTATTTTTTGGGAATTCCAACCTATTTATTTTCAATAACTATTATAGATTTTCCTTATAATTATAGCTTTTTAAGCATTCTCTTAACCTATCAAGTTAGGAGAATTGTCCATCCCAAATTTAAACATTTCAAGTTATTTTACATAATTTTACTCTAGAAATATCACAAGGTAAACTTGAATAATATAACTTATATAAATCACTATTATTTTTATTTTTATTTTTATTCACATAAACCTTTTTTTTTCATGAATCACTTTTTAGTGACCAAAAAAATATACAAACATCTAGCAACAGTTAGGTAATATTTAATACAATTTATTTCAATTTGATTTAAAAATCTTAAAATTTATAATATTATATTTTCTTAATTTAAAATATTCTCTTTATGTTAAATTTCCTTTCTAAAGATATTATAATAAATAGTTTAAAGTTTTTCAAATATAATTGTAACATTCTCCGGTAAAACTCATGCAAAACCACATAGGATTAGAAACATTTTACATAATTTACAAACGTATAATTTTCCAAATTACTATTCCATATTTCTTCATTGACCATTAGATAAAATCTTCGTTATTACACAAAGTAACTTTAAAAAAGGAATAATAAGTCACGCAACATTTAGCAACCATTGTTGTAGCTTATTAATATAAACTTACTAATGTAACCTTGCATCATTTTCATGATTCCTTTAACTAGGTTTGTTAATCACATACTTGCAGATAGTGTAAATGTAATATTATGCGAGGAGGGAACATCATTAGAATGGCATATAAGTAAAACAAATCATTGAACATTGATATACCCTAGAAACTGATCTGAATATTGACAAACTAGTTTTGTTATGTTAGCTTCCTCATCATTATAAAATAAAAGTGTTTAAGGATTTTCTAAAAAATCCAGTTTATGAGAGGGTTTATGTGTCAAATTTGTGTCTTTTATGAGAAATTCATGAGGTAAATGAGCTTCAAAAACACATATACAATAAGTAAATTACAGAGAAATAATACATAGCAAGCACGTTACACAATAGTGATGAAGGAGTTCACCCCTCCTGGGCTACACCTCCTTGGTCTAGCTTCACTGGCTTGGCCCTCTTTGATTAAATGATAAAAAATATGAAGACAATCAATTAATAAGCTCTGATGGCCCTCAAACCTACTCTAATGTCTCTGGGACACCCCCAATACCGTGGTTTTGGTTCTGGTTGAGTCTAATTCTAACTCTCTCAGAAAACGTTATACCTCTTTCAATACCTTAGCTTGGGTCTTTGTATGAGATCAAAGTCGAAAAAGTGATGTTTAAAATCCTCTAAAACTCCTAAAACCTACTCCAACATGCTCAGAGCATCCAAATATTCTAGGATAAACTCCTTTTTAGACGAATTTGGTTGAATTTTTCTCAAGTTATGGTTCCCTCAATTACGGACTAGGAAACCTCCTCTAAAACTGGAGCAACTCTAGTTAACTCCACCAAATCTAGAGTTCCCACTGAAATTGGCAGAATCTTCCAATTAATTTTAATCCGCAATTAAATTTAATTGGAGATTAAGTGCTATTTATGTGCTAACTACGCATTAATTAATATGAAATTGATTAATGGATAATCACATATTAAACTGGATTAATGTTGTGGTTAACGATCAATAAACCCACATTAATGTGTTAATCATCCACTTTAGCCTCAGGCCCTGCCAGTGGTCGTATGTCGCATGGTCCTATGCATTGGGACTAGCCCCACGGGGCTAGGCCCCATTTTCGTCCACCATAACATTAGTTTGAATACAAATATAAACCAACTCCGCTATATATTAATATCCAATACAGATCATAGGTGGTAAGATGTAGTGTTTGTGTGGGGGAGGTCACGCGGTCAAGCCTGACCTCCACCCATCCAGCATATAATTTTTTTTTTCGACGCTAATAACACAATTTCTACCTTGGAGGGGCATGTGGTAGCCTCCAGGATAGCCATGTGTCATGTCATCATTCTTCCAAACCAAAACAATAAAAAAATGACATGTAGCCAAGCAATTCAGGCCAAAAACAAGCTGACAAGTGTCAGCACACCATTGACCAGAGGAAAACCAATTTTTGACCAAAACTTTGACCCCCTTGATCTTGTTTGACTTTTTTTTTTTTAAATTCACCTGTTTGGAAAAGCATACAAAAGGCTCTAAGTTTCTCATACAAAGTCAGATCTTGATGAAACAAAATGCACCAGAATCAGGATGATGGGACCTATCCAGTCATTCAAGTTTCGAGTGATTCTTAGCATTTTCATTTTCAAAAAAAAATTTCCCCTAATTAAGTTTCTGATCATTCCTTCTCACTGAAAAGGCTTTTGGACCCACAAAAGTTGGTTATCTTATGAGATTTTAATACTCTTCTCTTTTCCAAGTTCTATTAAGTTGATTCTACTTGGAAAAATCTCCATGAAAACCACTTTGGTTGACTGACATGCCTTGCTTTTCAAATGGCTTGGCACTTCAACCAATGTCGTCCTTTCACTGTTGACCTAATCCAACACTTGTTGGCTGCTTTCTAACTTATTAAACACCTTGTTGTAACAAAGCGATTCCTTGCAACTTAGAAAACTGACAAATGGCCTTCCCACTGAGAATCATGTTCCTCCTTTGAATGCACATGCATTCGATGTAAGCTTATCCTTGGAGACAACTTTTCCAAGTTAAACCCATCTGAGTGAACTAAAAATATGAGTTCCAATATCAATAATCACAAGAAAATAAATGACCATTATTTTTACCTCCACGGTTCCAAATTCCACATCTGGAACAATGCATTCACCATCTCTTTCGCTTATTTGTGTCAACACATCAAATGGTCTATAATGGTTATTGTTTTTGCTGCAATATTTTGTCATCTTGTCCCTCTTTTCTGTTTCATGATTCCATCATCCTCCAGTATTAACATGCTTCCCATGCCATGATTTTAGAATGAAGGCTAATCATGAGCTTCTCGCTCAAGAGTGGACCTTCCAAAATCCTGAGACATCTTTTCACAAGGAAAACCATTAACTTGAAAAACACATCATGTAAGAAACATAACTTGACAACGTCTTCTTTTTGCTCCTTCAAAGAAAAAAAAATTCACATCCTATGAACATCGCCATGCATTCTTACATCTTGTTGTATAAAACCATCGACCAAACAAAAGTTGACGAAACATGTGTCTTGAAACCATTGACTCTTAAGTAAAACAAAAGCATGTACAACACGTGACGATTATTTTCCCAAAACAACAAGAATTTTACATCGCATGAAACAATTTGTCAACATCTCCCTTTCATCTTTGGAGACTAAATCAACTCTTTCAAGTAGATAAGACATACAAGTAACAATAAATCAACCAATACAAGTCGATCACTCATGCATGTGAAAATGATCAACACTCCCAAGTTGATAACATACATGTTAACAAAGAAATCAACCAACATAAGTCAATCACTCATGCATGTTCAAGAAAAATGAAACTATCAAAAATTCCACTCTTCACACACACAAACTCTCATGCATGCATACAATTCTCAACTCTCTGACAAGTACCGTCACAAGTACATGAATCCCATTGGCATGTATGAGTACTTAAAGACCTGAAATGATCAAATTTGATGCAATAAAGTGGGTCAACATACTAGACTTTCAAAAACCTTCCTGGTGTAAACATGCAATATGCATTCTAGAGAAAAAGAAATGCATTCACATGCAATTTGAAACTACAAATTTCCATATTTGTTGCATCTAGGTGAGTCATCATAACTCTAATTTTCTAGCATATTTCTTCATTAAATATGAAACATACTTTCAAGAGAAAAGAAATGAATCCAGATAAGAAGGAAATGCATCAACAAGGCAAGATTTACATCAATTATCAAAAGAAATGCAAGGCCTTAATTGGTTAAGAAATATAACCATGTCTTTCCAAACCACTTCAATGGTGCTTCTTTCAGCTTCACTTCATCATGTGAATCATCCTAACCCACATCAATTAATGAATCCTCTTTTCCATACTTATGAAAATATCTCTCCACTTTCTTCAAATGTCGTGGATGACTTGTTGGATACAAATTTCAACACTTGTCTACAACATGACCATGTTTATGGAAGTGAGTGAAAAATAATTTCATCTTCTTTTCAACATGGTTTTCATTGTCCATTAGACCTTTGAATTTTGTTTCCTTTGTTTTGAAAGTTTCCTATGTATGCATATCTTCTTCCAACACCTTGAAACAATATGGTTACTCAAACCACAAAAGGAACATGTAAATTTTATCCAAATGTTATGTGAGGATTTTCCATGTTTATCATAGTTAAAAGAAACTTGATTAAATGCAGATTTCTACCTTGCACAATCACCTTTGTTTCCCTTTTGAGGAGGCGAATTTGATGAGCTAGCGGCTCTCTTCAGAATACCAAAAATGGCTTCAATGGCTTTAGATATTTTAACATCCTCTTGTTTCCCATTTCCATTAGTTACATGCTTATGAGCATCTTCTTGAAAAGTGGGTGTAAAAAAATTTCATTCCTCATGAACAAAAACTTCATAAGATTGAGGTAATGAACATGTAATGAAAGTATTTCTTGGAACACCTTCATGTTCCTCCTTTTATTTAGAGCATTCTCCATCTTCTTGCTCACCAAAACCTAGACCCATGTACCTAGACCTCCCATAAAAAGAATTGGCTCAACTATTCCCTGTGGATGTTTGCCAAATCCTTTACCTTCATATCCCATCTTCATCAATAATTTGAACCCTATTACTCTAGTGTGTGTTTCAAAAGCACCTAAAAAATAATTTTGAGAGGAAATAGAAGATAAAATTGAATTGAATATCTCTTTTTCATGCACATACTTGGCTAGGGTTTCCTTGGCATAATAGAGTTGAATCTCCATCTCATGCATTTTTTCTAGGGTTTCATTTGCAATATGGAGCTGAGACTCCATCTCATGCATATTTTCAAGAAGCTCTTGCTTCTCCTCTTTCATGGCCATCAATTACTCTTGAATTATAGTGCTCTCCTTCTTATCTTCAAATATCTCTTGCACCAAATCTCTCATGATGAAGATCTTCTGCAACAAATATTCATCAAAGAGTCTTGATAAGGAAGATTGATTATAAAAATCACCTAATGAGGCTTCCATCACACTTGTAATGCATACAATATTCTTTGTTGTGATTTTAGAGCTGGGTCCTCAATCTTGATATTCTCCTCTCTTCAACTTGCACACATAAACTCACACACAGTTAAATTCTCCTTGCACAAATACAAAAACCAATAGCTAATATTATAGCTAACCTTGGAAAACCCTGAGATAAACTTGGGCTAAAATGAGCTCAATTGTGCTCTGATACCAACTTGATCTAAATATGGAAAAACTATTTTTTATGTGCTAGCTTCCTGATCGGTATAAAATAAAAGTCTTTAAGGATTTTCTCAAATAGCCAGTTTATGAGAGGGTTTATGTGTCAAATTTGTGTGTCTTTTATGACAAATTCATGAGGTAAATTAGCTTTGAAAACACATATACAACAAGTAAATTTAAGATAAATAATACATCGCAAGCACATTACAAAATAGTGATGAAGGAGTTCACCCCTCGTGAGCTACATCTCCTTGGACCAGCTTCAATGGCTTGGCCCTGTTTTATTAAATGATCAAAAATATGAATATAATCAATTTTTGAGCTTTGATGGCTCTCAAACCTTCTCTAGTGGCTCTGGCACACCCCAAATACCCCTGTTTTGGTTATGCATGAGTCTAATTTTGACTCTCTAGGAAAAAGTTATGCCTCTTTCAGTACCTTGGCTTGGGCCTCTATATGAGCTCAAAATGGACAAATTTATGTTTACAATCCTTTACAGCTCCTGAAATCTGGTCCAACATGCTCAAAGCATCCAAATCTTCTAGGATAGACTCCTTCTGATCAGGTGTTAATAAAATTTACTCAAATTTAAAGTTATAGGATTGGGTTGAAACTAGGATGGTTGCGTAGATATCATCTTTCCGATTCCAACACTACAAACAGTTCTAAAAACGATGTCGTATGAGGGAGATATCGCGTTCTGATCGAACTCCCAAATAGCTAAATTTTACGACAATGTTGACTTGGATGCCAAGTCAACATGGAGGATGCACAGTCATAAAAAAAGAATATTCCTTTCCTCAGAACCAGTCAGAAGCTGAAAAGTGGTGCATTGTAATTTTTGGGTGGATTATACATTGATTTTGGTGGACCAATTATAGGGTGACACGTGGCCAGCCCTAAGGCAGCCACGTGTCCCCAAGGTGTAGTGTAAATTTTTTATGAGGTTTGAGGGTTCGACCCCGCATCCTCCGGACTGCACGCAAAGGTCTCCACTAACCAGGCTATGTTTTGAATTAACTACTATGGTGCACCAGATATATTTAAACTGTTAAACATTTGTATATGGGGGTTGGAACCACTGATGGTTCCAACCCGTCGGCTGTCTCGTGAAAGGATGGTCACATTGCAACACAAAAAAATGTAACAGCAAACTGTAACTGTCAACTTATCTGCCCGGGGTTCATCATAACTTAAATGCTGAAAACTATCACATGAAACGGTTTAAGTTTATGCGATAGTTTCATTTAAACTCTTCTTCTAGCTATGGTATCAAGGCTACAACTCACAGTATAAGCGGAATTTCACTCGACATTTAATTTCACCGGGGTTTTTGAGGTTGGAATGTGGTCACGCCCTACCCTTAACATTTAATTTTAAAGTTAGTGCTGGCAGAATTATAGCATGCCCCTATTTTTATATGGATTTGGCCAAATTTAACTCTAGTTAAGTGGAGTTCTCCACAATTAGTTGAGTTTTTCTAGGATTTACTGGGAAAATGAGTTAGAGGCTCATTTTTGGCCCATTCTGAAGGAATGAAGAGTCAATTTAGAAAAATTGGAGCATTATGGAGCCATTGGTGTAGAGAAAACTGTCATTAGAGGCTTGTAAACACATGTATTTTCAAAATTTTGAGCATAATGAAAGATGGACATGCCATTGGGAGCTGGACTAGGAGATGTAGCACAGGAGGGGTGAATTGATTCATCATGCCTATTTTGTAAATGTTATGTGGTGATTTATTTCTCTATTTTACACTATTGTTCAGTGTTATTTGCTCTTATTTCATGCTTCTAATTCACTAAAATCACTTACAGTTCATGGTTAAAATCCTCAATAATTAAGAAAACTATGGAGACAAGTATGCACATGTTTTATCTCTAAAAACACACTTAGAAAAATGAAACTAATACATTCCTTTCAGATCAGATTGGTATCAGAGCTATAGTTTATTCTCTGGTGTTGTTATGTGCAAATATTTGTTTAACTATTTGCAAGTGTTATATTCTTACTAGGCTCAAGCTCAAGAGAGGAGAAGGCACATTGGTGGAAGCAAGAGGGTCTCAAAGTGAGCCATAACAAAGGAGAGAAAGATCGCCACAATCTCCACTGCCTAATTCACCTCCTAAGGAAGCATAAGAAACATTAAGCATGCCTCCATAGGAAGAAGAAATCAATGAATAAGTTGATCCCAAAGAGGAAGAAAGAGTGTTCATGAAAGCATTCCTTGACATGACTGAGATGGTTAGAATCCTTTATCAAGAAAGTAATGAGAAATTAGAAGGAGAAGGATCCAAACTTCACAAGGAAGGATAGGGATCATCAGGAGGTCACAATGATGAAGATAAGTCAAAGAAGGGAAATGGAGGGAATAGTGGCAGTGGAAAGTCACCATCCTCACCCTCATAATTATCATCCTCTACTTCAATTTTAGTACGTCAGCCACACAATTCAAAGAACACTGGTAAAAGTATTTTTTTTTAACTTTATGTTAAGTTTGAATTTCCAGTGTTTAATGGTGAAGTCAATGTAGAAAATCTTGATAATTGGATTAGGAAATTGGAATTCTATTTTAGAATCCAAAACCTTTAAGATGATGATACCAAAATTGGATTAGCTTCATTGAGAATGGAAGGTGCAACACTTTTTTGGAGGGAAGCCAAGACAAAGGAGGAGATCAAGAAGCATGGTAAGATTATTCTATCATGGACTGATTTCATTACTGCAATAAAAAAAAAAATTATCCAATAGCTCATATGTAGAGATCCATAATGAACTGGAAAAACTTTAGGCAATTGAAGGGAAAAAATGTGTAAGAATACACCCAAGAATTTAGGAGAAGAGCTCTCTTATTAGGGGTAGATTTGTAGAGCCAAGATATTTTTCTCAAGTACATAGGAGGCTTACATATCTACCTAAAACATACTATTCTCATGTTTAACCCCACAAGTCTAGATGAAGTATGTGTTCAAGCCACACATTTAGAAGCTAGCAGGAAAAAAATTTCTGAAGAGGGTTAGGAAAAAACCTTTCAAGGGGAAAAACAAAGAAAAGTCCTAAAAAGGTAAAATAAAAAATAATTCTTCTATTAAGAAAGAGGGATAAAACTTGGTTTGTAAGCATTTTTCAAAAGAAGGCCATGATGAAAATCGTTGTTGGAAATTACATCCTGAAAAGAAGCCCAAGAACTACAACAACAAAGGGAAACAAAAAAATGCAGCTACAAATCAACATGATTTAGAGAGAATTTAGGTGATGAATATAAAATTACAGCCATGGGATTGAAGAACATGAAGGGGAAATAAATTGAAACTAAACCCAGTACTAGTACATCAAACTGTCACATACATGCTCCAAATGAAGAAGAAAGAATTGAATTGTTTCATGTGAGGGTCATATCCAAACATACCAAGATTGACACATTGTTTGATAGTGGGTCACAAGCAAACTTAATATCTGAATAATTGGTCAAGAAAATTAATCTTGAGACCATATCACATCCAAAACCATATCCACTTGGTTGGATTTGCAAGGATTCAAATTTATAGGTTTCAAAGAAGTGTATATTGTGGTTTGCAATAACTGCACATTTTGTTGACACAGTTGAATTAGGTGTGGTTATGCTTGACATAACATGTATTTTATTGGGGAGTCATTACTTGTATGTCAAGAAAGAGATCTTCTATCACCATGATAAAAAAATACCATTTTATCAAATATGGGAAGGAGTACATTGTTAGAGCACATTGCAAGAAGACAAAAATTGCTATGGTAAATGTTGGACAGGTAAAGAGGATAAACTCAATTAAGAATTTTGTTGTTCTAATGATTAAGACTAAAGATGATGTTAATCATGAATCATTTTATTGTTGTGATCCTAAGTTGAAATCCGATTTATATGATGTAGTTGATGCACATCATGAGATGTTTCAGGAGCCAACAGGATTGCCTCCAAAAAGGGAGATTCAACATGAGATTCTATTGCAGTAAGATTTTCCTCTTCCAAACATTGACATGTATCGTATGTAGATAATGGATAATGATGAAATAAAAAGGCAAATCAAGGAGATGTTGGACAAAGGAATCATAAGGCCAAGCACTTCTCCATGCGGTTCACCCTTAGTATTAATTCCAAAGAAAGATGGGACTTGGCGCATGTGTGTAGACTTCAGATCTTTGAACAAAATAATGCTAAATAATCGATACGCACTCCCAAGGATATATGATTTGCTTGATCAGCTAAAAGAAGCAATTCTTTTCACTAAGTTAGATTTACAAAGTGGATATCATCAAGTAATAATTCCAGAAAGTGATATATGGAAGACCGCATTCAAAACCAAACAAGGACTCTTTGAGTGTCTGGTTATGCCATTTGGTTTTTGTAATGCACCTAAAACTTTCATGTGTGTTATGGATAGTGTTTTCCATCCATTTCTTGATGAATTTGTGATTGTGTACTTAGATGACATATTGATTTTCAGAAAAATAAGAGAAGAAAATGCCTTGCATGTGAATAGAGTGCTTGATGTTTTGAAGAAAGAGAAATTTTTTCTTAAGATGTCAAAGTGTGAGTTTGGAAAGACTTCTTTGGTTTATCTGGGACACATTGTAGGATGAGGAGAGTTGAGAATTGATCCTTCCAAAGTGGAAGACATTATAAATTGGCCCACACCCAGAACAGTAACCAAGGTAAGAATTTTCTTAGGTGCAACTGAATATTGGAGAAAGTTTATTGCTATATTTTCTGCCATCATAGCTCCTAAGAATGCAGTGAAAAGTGTGAAGAAAGGCTTCCAATGGAGAGGAAAAAAAGAAGAAGCTTTCATTGCTTTAAAAGACAATATCAGTTCACGTCTAATCCTTGCATTACCAAATTTAAACAACCATTCGAGATACAAACTGAGGCTAGTGATTATGCCATGGGCATAGTTATTTTGCAGCATAGTAATCCTATCGCTTATCATTCTGAAACATTCAATGGTGTTGTAGCTAATTATCCTACATATGACAAATAACTGTATGTGTTTGTACAAAGTGTCAAAAAGTGGAAACACTACTTGATGGGTAAAGAGACGATTATATATACCGATCACCAACCATTCCAGTACTTTCTGCCGCAAACAAAATTGCAGAAATCACGACATTTCAAGTGGATGGGATTTCTTCAAAATTTTCACTTGGTTATAAGGTACAAGAAAGGTATCTTCAATAAAGTTGCTGAAATTCTTTCAAGACCGATTATTAGTGCATCTAATTTACTCAAAAATGATTGTATTGTACATGAGAGTTACATAGAACAATATGCACATGATGTTGATTTTCAAGATGTGTATGCTAGTTTGAGTGAAGGAAATCAAATTGAAGAAAATGATTATCACATGCATAAAAATTTGCTGTTTCATTTGGGCAAGCTGTGTATACCACAAGGAGAGAGTCTAAGTGTCATGAGAGAAGCTCATTCATCTCTTATTATTGGACACTATGGGGTAAGAAAAATAATGGTGCATCTATAAAGGTATTGCTATTGGCCTTGCATGATAGATAATTTGTTGTGTTTTATAAGAGGTTGTTCTATGCATGCAACAAGCAAGCCTAGTAATAGGAAGCTTGGTTTGTACACGCCACTACCGATACCATCAAGGCCATGGGAGAGTGTCTCCATGGTCTTTGTTGGAGGTATACCTATGTCAAGAAAACAACATGATTATCTTTATGTAGTTGTGGATAGATTCAATAAAATGTGTATACTTATGCCATGTAAGAAAACCGTTACTGCTGAACAAATTGCTGAACTTTATTTTCAACATGTATGGGTTCATTATGGATTACCAACTTCTATTGTTAATGACAGGGATTCTAGGTTCATTGGGAATTTTTGGTCCAATATTTGGAGTATGATGGACACAAAGTTGAAAAAGAGTACCGATTTTCATCTGCAAACTAATGGACAAACTGAGGTGGTGAACATAACTGTTGTGTATCTATTGATATCATATTGCAGCAAACATCCTAATTTGTAGGATGAGAAACTGCATTACATTCAACAAACTTACAACTGGGAAAAGCACTCTTCTACAAATACATTACCTTTTGAAGTATGCTTTCGGTATTTTCCAAAATTTCCATTAGACTTCATTTCTTAGAAGTATGTTCCAATAGATGGCCATAGTGATATTGAAAAGGCTCGAAATTTCATTGAGAAAATTCAGATTATACATCAACAAGTTCAAGAACAACTTGAGAAAATTCAAAGCAAATATAGGGAGAGGCATGCCAAACATAGAGTTGATCACAAGTTTCAAGAGGGAGATCAGGTATGGTTACACATAATCAATGAAAGGATGCAAGGGGAAGGTAAAAAGCTCAAACCCATTCATTATGGTCCATTCAAGATCATAAAGCAAGTTGGTAATAATGCATTTCAACTTGACTTGCCTTCATATATGCAAATGTATTCAGTTGTTAATGTTGAAAATTTACATTTGTATGAGCCACCTTTGATCGATGATCAAGGAAGTGATGTTCAACTTCCTTCTATTGAATATTTCTTGCCAGAATTTCTGGATGAGCTCAAGGAAGATACAATTCTTGAGAGGAGGACAAGAGCATCCAAGAGGGGAAGTGTTGACTACCTTCGAGTTGGGCTCAAAGGCAGTAATCGAAGCAAGGAAAAGTGGATGGAGGTTGGAAAGGTGAGGGAGTTGTACCCTCATCTACTGAACAGGTAATTAAGTCTTTTGGGGTCCAAAAGCTTCCCAATGGGGAGGAATGATTAGGGGTTCATAATTTTTTCTCAAAATTGAAAGTTACAGGATTGGGTTGAAACTAGGATGGTTACGTAGATCTTGTCTTCCTGATTTTGGCATCGTGAACAGTTCGAAAAACCGATGTCGTATGAGCGAGATATCGCATTCTGATAGAATTCCCAAAAAACTAAATTTTGTGATAGGGTTGACTAGGATGCCCAGTTAGCATGGAGGATGCATAATCATCAAAAAGGAATATTTCGAAGAATATTCCTTTCCTCAGATTCAGTCAGAAGCGGACAAGTCACACACTGTAATTTGTGGGTGGATTGTACGTTGATTTTGGTGGACCAATTATAGGGTGACACGTGGGAAACCCTAAGGCCACCACATGTCCCCAAGGTGTAGTGTAAAATTTTTATGAGGTCTATAGGGTTCGATCTCACGGCCTCCGGACTGCACGCAAAGGTCTCCACCAACCGGGCTACATTGTGACTTAGCTACTATGGTGCACTAGATATATTTAAAGTGTTAAAAATTTGTATAAGGGGTTTCGAACCACCAACGGTCCCAACCCACTAGTGGTCTTGTGAAAGGATGGTCACATTGCAACACAAAAAAATGTAATACCAAGCCGTAACTGTCGGCTTATGTTCCCGAGGGTCATCACAACTTAAATTGTGAAACCTGTCACATGAAACGATTAAAATTTATCCAACAGTTTCATTTAATTTTTTCTTCTAACTCTGCTATCAAGGCTATAAATCACAGTATAAGTGGAGTTCCACTCGACATTTAATATCACCACAGGTTTTGGGGGTTGGCATGTGGCCACCCCCTACCCTTAAGGTTTAATTTTACAATTAGCTCTAGCGAAATTATAGCACACCCCTAATTTTATGTGGATTTGGCCAAATTTAATTCTAGTTAAGTGGAGTTATCCACAATTAGTGGAGTTTTTGTAGGAGTTACTAGGAAAATGAGTTAGAGGTTCTATTTTCGCCCATTCTAAAGGAATGAAAAGTCAATATAAACTAATTGGAGCATTTTTGACCCATTGGTGTAGAGAAAATAGTCTGTAGAGGCCTGTAAACAGATGTATTTGCAAAATTATGAGCATGATGAAAGATGGACATGCCATTGGGAGCTGGACCAGCAGATGTAGCCCAGGAGTGGTGAACTACTTCGTCATGCCTACTGTGTAAATTTTATGTGGTGTTTTATTTCTCTGTTTTACATTGTTGTTCAGTGTTATTTTCTCTTATTTCATGCTTCTAACTCACTAAAATCACTTACAATTCATGGTTAAAATCCTCAATACGTAAGTAACTATGGAGACAAGTATGCACATGTTTTATCACTAAAAAGGCACTTAGCATAGCAAAACTAATACAATCCTTTCAGATCACTTTCTAATACCAATTTGGTTGAATTTTGCTCAAGTTATGGTTCCCTCAATTTTGGCCTAGGAAACCTCCTATAAAACTGGAGCAACTCTAATTAACTCCACCAAATTTGGAGTTCCTGCAAAAATTGGTGAACTCCACCAATTAGTGTTAATCCACAATTAAGTTTATCTAGATATTAAGCACTAGTTAAGTTTTGTTTAAGCGCTAACTACACATTAATTAATCCGAAATTTATTAATGGATAAACACATATTAAACCGGATTAATGTTGTATTTAATAGTTAATAAACCCGCATTAAAGTGCTTAGCCTCAAGCCCCACTGATGGTCATATGCCGCATGGTTATGTGCATTGGGGCTGGCCCCCATTTCTTTCTACCATAACATTAGTTTGAATACAAATATAAGCCAACTACATTGTATATTAGGATCCAATACAGAGCATAGGTGGTAAGACGTAGTGTTTGTGTGGGGGAGGTTGCAGGGTCAAGCCTGACCTTTGCCCGTCCACCATATAAATTTTTTGTTCGACCATAATAGCACAATTTTGACCTTGGAGGGGGACGTGGTGGCCTTCGGGCTAGCCCTGTGCCATGTCCTCATTCATCCAAACCAAACCAATAAAAAAATGACGTGTAACCCTTAAATTCGGGCCAATCACAAGATGACAAGTGTCAGCACACCATTGGCCAGAGGAAAACCAAATTTTGACAAAACATTTGACACCTTTGACCCTATTTGACTTTTTTTTTTAGTTTTGTCTATTTGGCAAAGCGAATCGTATGCTCTAAATTTCTCATACATAGTCCATTTTTGATGAAATGAAGTGCACCAAAATAAGGGCAACGAGACCTATACAGTCATCTAGGATTTGAGTGATTATTATAACTTTCATTTTTTAGCAAATTTTTGCCCCCAATTTAGTTTCTCATCAGAAACCCCATAGGGAAAAACCAAAAAATGTTTAATTTTATTAAACATATTGTGAGTGTGCTCACCCTTCAGTCAATGGTTGTAAGGGATTCCATTACATTAATCATGATATCATTCACCCACAAATCCTCGAACATATTGTCTTTCTGGCTTTGCTTTTTCCATCAGTGGATTATCCAAAAATTGAAATTCCATCAATCTGCATGGACCATCAGTTCATCGCCTGCCATAAGGTTAAACATAATTTGTATTTCACATGAGTTACAATTCTTTCTGCGGTTACTACTGTCAGCAACTCTCACATCCAATAAAAAATCTTACTAGTTATTCCTCAAACATCTTTTCATGTGCACATATAGAATGTAAAATAAATATCGAGACAAGCCTCTTTTAACAGCATTGCAATGCATTAATTAAAATAACAGAACTATTAAAATATGTCTATTTACCTTTACATGTGTATGGCTATGATTATGACGCATGCCTATCCATGCGTGGATAACTCACATGTATAAGGTAAAATGAATAAATATTACCAATGAATTCTCTCTTGTCCCTAAGGGGAAGAAGTTACATTCTACGTCTACCCACAAAACATAGTAATATTATAGAATCTCCATGGTTATTATGATATCTTGGCATAAGAAGAGGGACATAAATTCGAAGATAAATACCACATCTAATATTATTCCCCTTGCACAAGAACACATTATTTTCCAAAATAAAAACCATTACAGATATCCATATTCATTTAAAGGATACTAGCACATCAATTATGATCTTTTTGCATGCAATTATGCAAACTTTATTCAAAATAAACTAGCATCTCAAATATTTTCTTTGTGCATCCAATTATGTATTTTTTTCCAAAATAAATAACACAATAGGTAGTATTCTTATAAGCAAATACATAATCTTTTCTAATAAATCAAACACAATAGAGCATGAAAATACATGTTTACTTTCCAATAAATTCAATATAATAGACATTATTTTTGTGCATAGAATTTTTTTTCTTTTCTAAGGAACTTAAAAAAATAGTCATTATCTATGTGTGTATAAGCACATATTCTTTTTCAAGAAACTAATAAAATAGTCACATATTTTTTTCAAGGAAAACATGCCTACTCATACTGTCTTCTCAAAAACTTTACATGGTTTCTCTATATTTTTATAGGCAAGGATCACATGCATTCTTTCTCAAGAGAATATCATGGTTACTTAGATTTTAAGCACAAGAATCACATACAATTTCTTCCAAGCAAATGATATAGCTATTTATCTTTTTACAGATAGGATTCACAAGTAGTATTTTTTAGAGAATGATAGGGTTATTTATATTTTACACACAAGATTCATATGTAATATTTCTAAGAAAAATTATAGGGTTATTTATCTTTCACACACAATATTCACATATAATCTTTTAAGAAAAAAAAAAGGTTTTCTTAGATTTAATGCGCTAGATACCCCTTTTTTTTCACCTCCATCTTCCATCCTTCATATTTGCAATTGTATTCTTTCTCTTTTTTTGCATCATGCCTGTTAGGATAGGACTGATCTAGGGTATTTAAAGTTCATAACATACAATCTTCAAGTATCATCTAAAGAAACCAATAAATTTAGCTCTTCTCCACCTAAAAATTACTCTTTAAAAATCCATATATCCAAATCATTGATAAAAGAATGAGGGGGATAAGTCTTATTATCAGGACTAAAAGGTGCAACTTCTTAGTGAAAAATATTTAGGAGACTCTATAGAAACCTAAAAATATGTACGTTCCTTTATTGTATGTGAAAGTATCTCTTATGAGCATAATAGATAGTTGAGCAATAACTAAAATATTGGTTAGATGAACAACCAAAGATTCTCCAATTCATGCCAACCAAAAGGTATGCTTCCACAATAGTTCTTTGTGTTGCACGTTGTTTTGAGTGGGAAGGAATAATATTTTTTTATCCAACTATAGGAGAAGCATGTGGTTCTGATCGAAATTTTGATGATTAAACCATATACGTCAAGCCTCTTTCAAAACTCTCCCTCGTCACCAATTCACAAACATAATATTTTAACGCACACACTAAGAAACCTTTTCTATGATTCATTGAGAAATCAAAACATTGTTTCCATAAACTAATTGAGGCATGTTCATTGCACCCATTTGTAGTATATAAAATGCTTGCTTGATATGATCAGATCTCCGTACCACACAAGTGTTTTTACAATGCACAATAACTAACATATTTAATATGTATATTAATCCATGCCTTTCCCTCACACGGAAGAAACAATGAGTCCATTGCTACCATATGCACCACCCTTTAAAAGGCCTGCACTCAACACATTTTTCTTGGAACCAACAATATGGTTATTTTATGGTAGTTACTACTCATTTCATAACCAATTATTGGTTCGTAACTACTTGGAAGCCTTATGATCTTCGACCCTCCTCCATTAATTCCCCAAACATTTCTTTAAGAGACCTTTTATGTTTCATTAGCGTTAAGATTATATTTTTAATGAGTTCTTGATGGAACGATTAAAAATAAATTATATTAATAATATTTAATGAATGTTGAATAAATATTACATGTCAAATTAGTAATATTTTCAATAATGAGTTTAATGGAAGTTTTTACGGTAGGGATATTACATACCCCCCACCACCCCCCCCCCCCCCCCTTAAGTAAACAATATCCTTGATATTTATCATTAACTTTTAATCGTGATATAATAATCTAAACAATCAAAAGAGAATACTTCCCATTTAAAATGAAGGTTTTATTTTTAGAAAATACCAATAAGCTAAAAAAATTAATGTTTTATCAATAATCATAAGCATTTACAAATGGAAAATACTCAATTTCTACTTTCAATCACTTAGATATTATTCAATTTCATAGAAACAAAAACAAATTCTCTATACTGACTTATTGTTACTTACCAATTACTCTTGAAAACCATGGTCACCTTATGAAATAATTTTAATTACAATTGATTTTTCAACTATGGAAAGCACTCTAAGAGTGGTTTGCATCCCATCAACAAACACCTAGGGTTGTTTTGCAACCTCCATGGAAAGAACCCTATAACACATGGTCAACAAATCCAAGATAATCACATTAATCAAAAAATTTCCAATTACTAATTATATATGAAATGTCAGATGATATTATAATCACAATACTTCTACAAGTACTTAGAGATCACCTAGCTCTCTAATCATAGAAATGGTCAATGACTGCACCAAGTGCATACTATCTTAGCCCCTGCTAAATAAATTCACAAGATTGGAAATACAATAAAGGAACGTACACTTCTAGTAAATCCTTTTCAAGTACTAGGCTCCTTTTCATGTGAAGACGTAATAAAAATATTACACAGTCATATAGAAATTTAAATTTTAGCGTATCACTTATCTGATAGTTAGCTTGTTTTGCTATGAGAACAACGGTGGGCTAAATAATGATCCTCCCAACCAATGGGAAATGGTTTTCACTACCAAATTGATACAATTTCATATCCAGGAAGCTCTATTATGGTGACCATAACAGGTCTACCTAGGGACCTCCGACCACACTAGGTCTAGCCTAGGATTTCACTGATCACACACGGTTCATTTTGGAATTTTACTAGCCAAAAAAGTCAAGAATTACAATGATCACACATGGTGCATTACAAGATTAATATTGACAGTGTCCTACCTATTCATTCGATAATGTCTTGTCCATGAGGATTTTGGGCCTCCTGTAACTGGTTCCAAAATCAACATATTTTCCTCGAGATTTTTCCCTTCTCCCAATTTTGGGAAAATTTTTTCCCTTACTAATATCATCTATCACTAGGGAGATAAAATCTAAGAATTACAATGCCATCAACCCATTCAGGCAGGAAACTGCCATTAACACATAACCCTCCTTAGGTGCTTCACAACTATCACATAATTATCTGGAAATTGAAATTCCCTTTTAACACCTTTTCCCACTGTAATTTACGTAACTGAGCATATGCACATTATCTTTAAAGAAAAAATAACATTTATGTACATCATGCACTCATACTTCACCTTCAATGTGGGTCCCATAATATGTAAACATAAATTTGACAGGAATTCATATCTAGCACCTCATATCATACAAGTGGTATTAATTTCAAATTTTCCACATAATAAGCATAATGTAATTTATAAAAAACATTATGATATATTTCACATCATAACATTATACTTTCTCATTTGTAGTTGCAAATCAAATTGCAATGTTTTACCTTTCACAACTTCGTATGCTTCCTTCAAGCTACCCCTACTTAATTACATCAACAACATCAGTCACAAATACTTTTAATAAAACCATACATTCTACAAAATATTGTTATGCACATTTTTTGTTTCAAATACAATCAAGATGCATTTCACTTTCACATACATCAATGCTCTTAATATTTCAACATAGTAGAAAGATATTAGTATTGTTTATTTTCATAAACCACTTTCATTCTTCAAAAGTAAGCATAACAAATAAGGATACATCTTCCATATGCTACATCCAAGAAAATTTAAAGCATAGTTTTGATGAAGTTGTTTTTCAAAAATAATAGCTAAGAGAATAGGGCTCTAATAATTGATATTTCCATAGTTCTAGTTGATGCAGAATGTAATTTCATTTATGATTATGCATATAATAATAAACCATTATGTAACATTACTAAATTCAATTCAATCACACAAATTTTTCTTTGTTAAATAAAACTAATAATGCCAACAGATTCCAATGCCATCTAGATTTCATTTAGCGATGATAATTAAGACACCATGTTTCCACCTATATATTGTCACTACAATATTCACATGTATTTGATGGATTTATAAAATATGTAACTAACATATTTATTAGATATAAGATGCATACCAGCTAACATCATCATTGAATCATCAATTTTTAAAGTTGTGATGTTTCAACAAACAAGGTAATCAACAAAATTTGAATCTCAGGGAAAATTTTAGGGGCTAATATTCGGAAGTGGGCTAATTTTCTATGCTTTTTCCAAAAAAAAAAGATTCATTAATTTTGGCATTTTATAAAAATTATTCGCCCAAATTTTATAGTATAAAAGTGTTTTACCTTAAAAATTGCCAATTTCTTTTATAGAGACTATAAAAATATTAGAAATTTGAATACTTTTACAAAAACATTGTCAAACATATTACAAATTGCATATTATGAACTAGTGATATTTTCAAAAGTTTCTAAACTTTAAAATAAAATTACATCCTTAAAATTTTCCCTCCATTTGATTACTACTATTTCTATCATTAAGCTAGTAGAACATACATAATATATCTCATGAATTTTAATGTAATATAATACTATCAAATATTCTTGGTTCTTCTCATCCTGCAAACTTCCATTTCTGCATGTTCATATGCAAAGTCACAAGTCTTGACATAACCATGCATCAGCTAATTTAACAACACTATTGTATCATGATCTAAGTTCGTTGTAACTTTCAAGAACTTGCATTCATATGCATGCATT